>OX596351.1:3962172-4587172 GCA_951394395.1 Colostygia pectinataria | reverse complement strand
ACCTGCCGTTTACCGTGCAACACCACACCTGCAATTATTACGTATGAGCCATAGAATAGATCAGTGTTCGCATGTTAATTGTTGGGAAAATTCGGAGTATAACGAGGGTGACTTTCTGACTGGTGGGAACCCACCTATTGCTAATTAAATTAGATAACTGTTTAATTACGTCTACCGATTCGTGTTGCTGCTAAGTTGGAATGCCACAGACAAATGCAGGACAGTTTACTCAATCAATAATACTATGCAGAGATCCAGTAAAAACAGGCGAAAGTTCCACGATTCTATTTAATTACCCGCTGGAAAACTAACAGCTAAATACAAAATAGTTACAGAAGGCCCAGTATATAAAAAGAAAACAAATAAATTAGTATTTGTTGTGTGTCTATTCTTACAATAACTAATTAACATAGTAATTCAGTTAGTCAATTACAAAAAGTAAACAAATATTATAATATTATAATTGTTAATAGGCATACAAAATAAAAAAAACTAAGAAGTTAGATATACAGGGTGGTCCAAACACGTGACGTTGACGTCTAGTCAATAAGACAAAATTAGATTCCTCAGATCCAGGGGTATCCGAAAATATCCCATATTATGTTCCCCGTTTCTGTCACCTAATTGAAAAAAGGGTGACAGATCGCACTTTTTTGTGCGATCTGTCACCTCGAGGTGACAAAACTAGGTGGCAGATGGGAATAATCCATTTTTCATATTTTTCGAGTTACGAATTTTTTAATGTTTTATTTATGAATGTTTGATTAAAACGTTTCATCATTATCATCATCCACAGCCCGATTTCACCCACTGCTGGGTGCCTCCCTTTGTATGTGCCACACCTCTCGACGCCTTACTTAATAAAAAAATATTTTTGAGATATTTATGAAATAGAAATAATTTATTTTGCTCCACACAATAAGCTTATAATATTAAATATCTAACATTTAAAATTTTAAATTTTAACATAGACTAAGTGAACCAACTGCTTTATGCCTTGGCGCCCCGTGCTATAGTTTTCTAATTAGGGATATTACTTGTTACGACTTATGACGCTTTTCAGTAGGGGAAAGATTTAATAAGTCAAATTGTTAGGTGGAATGAGATCATTTTCTGTAATTAGGGGAGAGGCCTGTCAAATAGATGAGACACTTATTAAAATACCTACATAAGTAGTATACGTGAGTAGTCAGTAGTTGTGTCGTAGTAGAGCAAGTAATTGGGTTTAATTAGCTCATTAGGTTTTTGTTAGGTACAAGCTTGTTAGTTACCTAATGAATTAAGTAAATGCTTATTAGGTATTGTTACTTATGTATAGTTCCCACGGCGGACCTAGGCTTCCGTTAAGTTAGCCGTTTGTGACAATTTTGTTCGAATAAGCTCCATTGCGCATCGAAACGGCTAACTTCACTACGGCCGAGATCCTCCGAGAAAACTATAACTTACCTATTATTAAAAATAACCCCTACCTATAATGTAGGTACCTACCTATAAAAAAAATAGATATAACTTTGATGGATAACATAAAATCTCGGAGACGTTCAGAAATTTCGACTCTGACAGAAGACGAAGCGGAACAAAGTTTGTGTGCAAAAAAATACGCTAAAATGTTCCACGTCATCAATAAATTATATTAGTTTCAGGAAGTTTATTTAAACTCTACCTCAGTCGAAACTCCGGTGATCAAATTAACCCAGGCAAGAATTTATTGATAGCCATAACCACGGTGTCGGCCGTTTAGTGTTCCGTACGTAATTCCTCCGATTTGCATACCTAATCGACTGACTGCCACGGACGGCTACACGCACCCCGCAATATTGCGTTATGATTTACTATGTAGCACTATTCTATAACTAGGTAGTAGAAAGCGGGAATTATGTTCCCTGTTTACCTACCTAAGTTACCTATGTATTCTGCTATTAGCATAACTAGGTAGTACCTAATATCTGTTCTGTGATTAGACTAATGGCCCATTTACACCATACAATAATTGCATGCAAGAATTGCCTTGTCAAATTGATTTTGGAACAAAAATGTTCGAAAATGGATTTGGTAAGGCAATTCTTGCATGCAATTCTTTATTGTATGGTGTAAATGAAGGTAAAAATATTAGCTTATCTAATTTATGTTAGGTAGGAGTTACCTAACTATCTGGTTACATAGTTGCCATACCTAAAATACAATACAATACATAGATAGATATTATTATATATAGAAAATACCCAGAACATTCGGATCAAATATTTGTAGATCGTACAAACATTTGACCCGAGGCGGGAATCGAACCCGCAACCTCCGCGTCGCAGGCGGACCTGCGCCTGCTGCGCCACATCGGTCGTCAAAGATATCTTTAGTTACCTACCTAGAGTATACAAAAAAATACAAAAATACAAAATATTTATTGAAATTTTACAAGTTTTTCATTTAGGTGGTTTGGGATCTCCTCTTTTAAGTCGTAAGACCTGTATAAGAGGAGTCCCCTCTTTACTGTGGTTCAACTTAATACACTTGTAGTTAATCTATTGGACTAAGTTATAATATAATTTAAGTAGTGAATAGAAAATATAAAAAGACAACTAGGTTATTATTATTTTAAGTTAGTGTAAATTACTGTTAAGGATAGTTCAAGATGAGGTTGGTAGATTAGTATTATATTAAGTAGTGGTAAATTATGTAGTTATTAGGGCATGTAGATATTTTATATAATAAATATTGATAATTGCGAAATATTTATAAGTATATATATTTATTTTTTATGGGTAGCTAAGTAGGTAGGTAAAGAAATAGCTAAGTTCAGATGTAAGTAGAACACAAAATATATGATGGGTAGGTATGAATAAATTAAATAGAGGTAAGTATGTTTTTTTAAACGATTGTTGTAAATAATTTTTCAGTTTGTTGATAGTTAAGTAGTTTAAGCCACATTGTTACTTTTCGTTTACATTGAGAGTAGGGTATTGCATAAATATTTAGGTTTTTATTGATTTTATTGTATAGTTTTATAGATTGTACAGTGTATTGTTTAGAGGCCATTACAGTTTTAGGTACTAAGTAAGTGATTACCGAATGTTGTTTACGTTTACGTTAGAGTATTATTGATAAAGGTAATATACAAGTACCTTAAATAGGTAGGTATATTATATAAATAGGTAGGCATGCACATATGTAATTATATATTTTTTGATCTCGTATAGTCTAAATAAGTAGGTAAAGTATACTGCATACCAAGTCAGTACCTAAGCATTTTAGAAGGCTTATGCTAAGTTAAGTTTTCTAATAAGTATTTGAAACTTTACCTACTACCTACCTGTTATGTAACACGAGTAGCAGGTACCTATAAGTACCTAGGTAGGTACTCGTACTGTTAGGCAACTCAACCTACTAATTGCCGCAATAAGTTTTACAAAATCTTGATAAAGTTTATCAAAATCTCGTTTAATTCGTTGTGATTTAAAGTGGGTTTATTTTTATCGCCACCACCCCGTGCGTCAGTTAATTGTCGAATCGCATGACTTCCAATGCGTTTAACTACGTGAAAACGTTTCCGAAAACAAGCTAGTTTTCTTTATAAATTAGGCAAGTCTAAAGACTGGCTTCGATGGTAATTATGATTTAGGTAGTTAGGTAGGTACCTACTACGCGCTAATGCGATTCTGATAAGAATCAGCGTTCTTGAGGACATCGGTTAACCTTGGATTCTTGCTGCTTAATGGATTAGGACTTCGTGGGTATAACCCGGCCATTAGAAACATTCGTTTGAAACCACACCTTTAACACGATAACGGACAAAAACAATGTCCATTATTACAATTTAATGAAGAGAGAGATCCATTAGAGAGTTGATTAAATCGTCGAGAAATTGTTGGATGCGGCGCCCTTAGTGGTGACCACGGCCACGGGGGCTTAATCGCACCGACACGATTCTGATTATGTGTGATTGTTGTATCAATCATTTCCCCTATCAAATTATTCAGTGGCCGGTAATTCTATCGGCGTCGTCTGTGAGACGCACACTTAGCGGAGCGAACGTAGCGGCGGCATCACGCTTGTCGAAACCGCTGCATCAAAAAATAAATTATTAAGTACTTACCTAACTATCGGACCCGCCCTGGCTTCGCATGGGTGCTATAGACTTCCTCTTAAATCACTCTATCTATTAAAAAACAGCATCTAAATCCGTTGCGTAGTTTTAAAGATCTAAGCGACAGCGACAGACAGCGGGTAGCGACTTTGTTTTATACTATGACTGTAGTGATAGTGATAGTCGTGCGTGTGCAGTCATTGTGTTCCACCATTGAGCGCCACAAAGCAGATGCCGCTGTGGTAGTCCGCTTGATATTCCTGGCTCTAATGACACGGTCCGTAACGGAAACATTCGGCCGCACTTAGTTTCGGTTTGTTACTGTGTAATTCATATGATAGTACTCACTAACGAATATTACAGAGAAAATTGTCTTCGTTAATCTTTTTGGAGTAGGTACTATAACCGTTTTAAGTATCTACCTACCTCTATCCTCCTCTATCTATCTTACATACCTACTGATGGTAAATTTTTGCCGACCACTCATTTGGCAGCAATACATTAAATAAACTTAACTTTTAATTTAGTGCGCGGACGCATTATTTACACAGTTTGCTTGGCTGTTTGTTTTCAGTTAGCGCGCCTCAGGTAATATTTCAGTTTGCTGCCTTCACTCGCCAACTCGTTCAGTCAGGTAGTTATGACATTCTAGTCATTATTCTGAGGGTAGTAAGATCATCCAGAGAGAGGACGTTACGTGATTTATTTATTTACATTTATTTATTTATTTACTTTAATTAAAACGGACAGAAGTTCCAATTACATTAATTAAAGATATTATGTAGGTAATTTACAATAATAATAAGCAGTAGATACAGATATAAATAATGTCAAGATACAATTAAATTATTGCATAAAAAAGTTAAAATAGAAACAGAAAAAATAAATTACAAGTCAAAAAATAATAATTAATGTCATTACAAAATAATACATAGAAAGAGAGATAAATAAATAAAACACAGCGCACACAGCGTTGAGCGAGCGTGATGCAAAATGACTTGTCCATTATTGGATCTACTAATTTAAACTGTGACGATTTTTATTTTATTTTGAAGATATCTCAAGCCGTATTATTTTCATAAAATCTCAGATTTTTTGGTACCTCCATTCTCGAGAAAATTAATTTAATTAAAATTATTTATGACTGTTGGCAGAATTATTGCGAAATTGTCGCCACAAAACTGAATACTAAAAAAAGTAAATCTTTCAAATGAGGTCAATTGTCATTATTTTCCGAGACTTTCGCTGTTTTTATACTCTGTAGTCCGTCAAAACCGGCGGCGGTAGGCCAGTGCGTTTATCGAAAACGTAAACAAACATGATTTTTTTCTAAAATAAGTTTGAAATGCTAGATTTCATCATTTAATAAAGGTAAAGAGTATATATTAGGTTGGGGAAAAAGTCTTATCGCAATATAGTATGTATGAACTTGTAATACAATCTTTTTGGCTATACTATTTGTATCTGGCTGGTTTTGGTATCATTAAAAGTTTAAATTTTAAGGAACATAATTCCAAATTAAAATTAGGAAAATGTGTGATTTTTATTTGTTTTTTTGGACTGTCAAGATGAGTGAATCTAATGAAGAAATTCGATACATTTTAAAATTTTACTACAAAAAAGGTAAAAATGCAACGCAAGCCGCGAAAAAAATTTGCGATGTTTATGGACCTAATGCAGTATCTGTGAGAGTAGCACAAATTTGTTTTAAGCGTTTTCAATCCGGAAATTTTGATGTCAAAGATGCACGTCGCTCTGGTCGCCCTATTACGGATAAAATGGATGCCATTTTTGAAAAAGTGGAGCAAGATCGGCATATCAGTAGTTACGACGTAGCTGAAGAACTGGGAATTGACCACAAAACAGTTTTGGCACATTTGAAAAAAACTGGGTACACAAAAAAGCTCGATATTTGGGTACCTCACGAGCTCACTGAAAGAAACCTAATGAACCGTGTACTCATTTGTGATTCTTTATTACGACGTAATGAAACCGAACCATTTTTGAAGAAGCTGATAACTGGTGATGAAAAGTGGATCACGTACGATAAGAACGTGCGAAAAAGCTCGTGGTCAAAGGCCGGTCAGGCTTTACAGACTGTGGCGAAACCCGGGTTAACTCGCAACAAGGTGATGCTGTGTGTGTGGTGGGATTGGAAGGGCATTATTCATTATGAGCTGTTACCACCAGGCAGGACCATCGATTCTGAACTCTACTGCGACCAACTGATGAGATTAGAGCAAGAAGTTAAGAGAAAGCGGTTGTCAGGTTAACATCACGAGAGGACTGCCAAAACCACTTGTCGCGGTATTTTGATCAGAAGCCCCAAAATTTCTATAGCAATGGGATCATGTCCCTACCTACAAGATGGCAAAAAGTTATCGAACAAAATGGTACCTACATACTTTAGTTAAATGTAAATAAACTATATTAAAAAATGCGAAAAAACTTTTTCCCCAACCTATTAATTCAGTTTTTATAGGACCGATACTGAAAGCCCGGGCGGTGTATAGCGTAGCGAACAACTCAAACTCAAACGAAACGAACGGTCATCTGTGACTGGCAGGAGTCCCAGGGTTGCTAGGTTATTTTGTGAACAAGACCAAACATAGAGAAAAAAAACATGATTGTGAGGTAAGTAATTAATTAATTACATAATACTTATATAATTAAAATTACATAGTATATATCTGTTGGCGGCCCTATTTTGAATGAATAAATAAATAGGTAACGTACCTAGTACCTATCTATCTAGTTACATCATTTTGTCGTAGATTAGCATTAGACGATGTTTACTTACTCTAAATTATTATTACCTAAACAGAGACGGTTAACTACCTACTCATATTATTCATTTCATGTTACGCTGAATTAATTTAACAGGATTCTATTGACTCAGCTCCACTCCGCTTCGGTGGATGGGTGATATCAGACGGGTCATTTTTCGTTTATTGTCGGCTTTTATTTGGCACCTTTCACTCGAAATGAAACGTTTGAACTCAAAATGAAATAATTCATTCGAGTCACCCGTCTGAATCACTTTTAGCGCCACAAACATTTTGACAGTTTGCGGACATTTCGCTCGCCGACCCAGGTTTATTGCGTCCGCACTCCGCACCCTAACTTTATGATCAGCCTTTTACTATAACTTCCTACTATTGGGACAATGGCCTACCTACTCTCCAGCGAGAGTTATTGGATCAAAATCCACCACGTGGACCCAACTCAGATTGGTGATAGCACGGCTTTAGCACGTGTTTGGAATTTTTAGTTCTTGAACATGCCGGATCCTTCACGATATAGCACACATAACCATTTGATAGCACTATTTGTAGGTATCTATACTATATATTTGTAGGTATCTATACTATATATTTTTAACTCTTTCCGATTTCGAATCAAACGATATCGATCTTATGACCGGAAGGTGAGGTCACACCATTTACTAGCTAGACCATAGTCCTCTCAATATACGCGCTACTTAACTACTAATCATTTTGTAGGTACTGTGCCTGTGAAAGGGCTGGTCACACCGCCTGCGTGGCTACGTCTAGCGCGTCTGCGTGCTGCATACGCATCGGGTGTGCCGTGGCCTGTAATGTGTATGACAAAATATAACTAGTGAAATAATGGCTTGAGGGATATAACATGAAGAATTTAAAATAAACAACTAACTATGTTTATATACATTTTATTGTATACAGCAGTACACAAAGTATGAACAAGTCTATAATATTTATACATTTATATACATTTAAACAGTTAAAAAACCCTGACACGCGATCAATAAGGCAGAGGGAATGTATTTACTTATATAGTAAGTATTACAAGTTTAGTATCATAAGGCTATTGCCTAAATCAAAAATAATAATTCATTGCTTTTTGACTAGTTACAACATAAGTAGGTACTTTTAGGACAGAGATCAGAGAACAATTTTAGTGTACACAATGTAAATTATACTTCTAGGATTAAAAATTCAATTTTTATTTTATTTTCAATCAATAGCAATTAATATTGCTGTTTGAAAATCGGTTGAAAATTGGTGGTGGTTTAATTATAAAAGTAAAATTCGTTATTTTTTTATAATATAGCGTTTGAACAATAATGTCAATCTCAATTTAGTAAGGGTTGCATAATTTTGCTTTAAAATTAGACAGCAGGGGGACAATCAAATGCTTCTTAACTACAGGAACCTCAGAGCTGTAATACAATGATAGCAAAATGGCAGTTGCATTAAAAATATCTTATTTATTTAGTTAGTTATTCATATCTGTTATATTCATTTAGATGTATTGTATTGTTTTAGTAGCATTGCCTACAAGTATTGCAAATAGTCTAAAATATGCCATTATATGACAAGTTTACACATAAGATAGGAAGAGTGCGAAAGTGAAAGAGACTTTTCTAAGTCAGAAAAAGTTTAGTAAGGGTGCGATCTTACGTCCCGTCATTTCTCGGGCGAAAACCGGGACGGGTACATCGTCAGTTCTCATTTATTTACACTTAAGCAGCGTACTTTTCAGCACGCAATGGTCTATTAACTGTTGTTAATTTTCATACAAATTATTTCAGGCCAGCACGGGTCGTGAGTTTCACCGGAACTCAATACTAAGATGCCAGTGTTCCCGTGTCAGGGTTAAGACTAAATGCGAATAAAAGATTATTAATATAACATCAACTGGCTATCAGAATCAACGTGCCTTTATCACAACTTTCAATCATACAGTTATTTATGCTTAGAAAGCATCGTATCAAAGCGAAGTTTCACGTACCGGAGCTGTATCTTTTGGCTTTTTTTTTACAACTGAAGTGGCAACCAAGCGTACGGCCCACAAAATGGCAAGCAGTTACCGCAGCCTATGGACGCCTGCAATACCAGAGGTATCCCTAGCGGGTTGCCACCTTGAGGCTAAGACATTTTGAGGTTGCATTTGTTTTGTAACCTTACGGCATACACAACAAATGCAACCAGAATATGTATAGGATACTAATATCGATCTAATATTTTCAAGTGCATTGTTGTGATGAATGTAATATTATTAAACAACTAAGCGAGTACCTATAGCACATTAAATTCTTTATTTATAATCGGCTGTCATATTAAAACGCTTGTTATAGGCGCGTGAAGTTAGCCGTTTTGATGCGCAAAGTCAATATAGTTCGAAAAAGCTTCTTTGAGCATCGCAACGGCTTCACGACACGGCGTAAGGCTGCGTTTCCACCAGAGATGTGCGAGGATGTGTAGCGAGAGACGTGTTTGTTAAGAACCAATAGAATCACTTCATTAAAGCTGGGTAAAACGAGGCTAGGTAAATGAAGTGATTCTATATTGGTTCCTAACAAACACATCCCTCGCTACTTCGCTATCCTCGCACATTTATGGTGGAAACGCAGACTAAATCCGCTTAGCGTACTATAGAGTCTGTCCTGCCACTCTAACGTCAATGAACAAAAATAGTGACAAGTTGAAACCGGCTTACAAAATGATTATAAATAAGGGGGTTAGGTAATAATATCTACTTACGAATTAGGGATTCGTGTAACATTTTTAAATAATTATCTAATGATGCATAACATCGTTGCGTAACGCAACTTCAAGTTCAAGTTTTTATGAAAAAAAATACTGACTGACTGACAATCAACCGCACAGCCAAAACGATAACGGTTCTAGAGTAGTTTTCAGGGTGTATTATTAAGAAATTCACTAAGAAAAGTACACCCGAAACTCAACTACTAGAAGACTCAACTAGTAAAAGTCTCGTGCGTTCTATTAGTTTGTTTAAAAATTACATCGTGATCAATAACATCAAAATTTAACTACAATACTAATGTGATTTTTATTTTATAAATATTGTCATAGCGTGAATTGGTTACACAATACTAGGGTAGTCAACGATCGCGAATTGGCAGCCGAAGGACCAGTATTCACCAAAGCAGAAATAGCTAGAAATGCGTAAAATCAACCTAAGTAATTAATTTTTTATTTTGTTTATAAGGTACATACATTTTCATTTCCTGTTTCTTTGGTGGATACTGACCCTAAAACGATCACAGTTCTAATAAATATAAATTTAGGTTAAAAACTTCCTACAAACGGTAAACATGTTACAGAATTATACAATCTCAAAGTTTTTTTCAAGCCACCAAAACGCGGTCTTCACAACAAATACAAAATCATAAAAACTACACATTTATACAGTGTAACTAATATACAAGTTACTTTTACTAAACATGTAAACTTCTACTTAAATAAAGATTTACTATAGCACGGGAGTAATATAAATGTTTATTTGTCTTAAGTTAACAATGGGGAGGCCAGCTGTAGCTGCATTAGTGAACTATTCTCTATACGTGTCTCAAAACATGTTTAACACATTTTAGAATGAATACTAAAACGCAAGATCAAAATGCAAGAGACAAAATTTTAGTATTTTTCCGCTAAACTGTATTTTTTCCAAAACAAATTCTTACGCAAAATTCAATAAATTAGACGCGCGTCTCAGTTCACGTCAGAATTATTTTGGAATAAGTAAACTTTACCTTATAATACCTACACGGGAGTTAAATACAATAGTATTATTATCTTATCACATGGCGAAGGGGGGCGTTTAGTAAGGTCGTCCGTTCTGCGGTCGCTCTGGCAGTTTTGGCGGCATGTTCTGCTGTGGCCGGCTAAACACAAATAAAAATATTAAAATACATTACAATAGTTTGCAGTAATGCTCGTGTAGGCCAAGTACAAAATAACTATAGACTGATGTATGTAAGTCTCCCATAGGCAAATAGCCATTAACTTAAAGACCATGAAGACAAAAAAATATACAAGGTCTAAGTAGGCAGTGCATAATAATATGCCTTGAACTCTTAAACTTGAACTTGAACTGTTTTCAATATAATGGCATCAATCATTTTTTGACCGAGACTTGTAGAAAAGGCACAGAACAGGTGCCTTACTCTTGAATCCAATGACGATTCCGATCCAATCCCAATTTATATTTACTGCTGTCAAATTTTTGTACTCTTAGAAACAAGGCTGAATTTGGCGCTAGGTTTGCTGTCAATACTTGTCCAATACCGATCGCGTTCAAGAGTAAGGCCCCCAGATATGGAAAAGGCTTGAGATAGACAAAAATATTTGCAAGAACGTCGATCAGTGATTTTGAACTTGGCTTACGCAAAGTAGGTAGTGCAAATTAAAAATAATGATGTGATTCGCATTTGATAAGTATAAGCTTGAAGGGAATACCATCAGGAAAAGTGTCACTAAATAGTCTTAATCATGCGGTAGGGTGCATTCTGCTCAAAAACTGTTTACTTTAAAACAAGGTTTGTGTACATGCTTTCTTAAGTTTCCAACTCAGTTTGTAACTATTAGCTAATATCTAGCACATGTCATGCACCGATGCCAAATCAGGGCCAAGCTAACATACCATCGTAACTTCAACAAAGACTAAATAGGTCAAAGCCTGTTTTTTGGAGTACTATTTGCACGCTAAGAACTTTAAACTGATGTCAACTTTAGTGCTGAACGTTGCGATAATATCTTGGTGCTAGTTTTAACAAACCATCTTCATCATAAATTTTTCATCACAGCTTACCTATTATCCAGTATCTCATACTATCCGATTAAACTGTTAGTAGAGTATGAAGCTTAAGATATTCGTTACGCAATAAACTACTGAAATAAATCAAACGTCTTCAGTACACATATAGCATTTAATTACTCTATTTATACAGCATGAGATTAACATTATTCATAAACTATATCAAATCCAACAATCACTGTCTATACCTTTTTCGATGGTACTAAACGCTATTAACAAGAGAGAGCAAAATGTTAGATGAACGATTACTTTCATGTTTCTGATATCGATAGACTACTAAAAATGGCTAATGCACGCGCCACGAGCAGAGATAAATCATGCTAAATTGAACTATAAAACCGTGTAAATATGGTTCATTTTTTATTTGAGCCTTGTGAATGAGATTGTATTATTTTCTTATGTTTTAAGGACCAATATCCGATTTTAGTTCTGCTCCCGACGCGAGGTGAGCTTTAACAGCTTTACTTTCTAAAGATGTAGGAACTCTCTTCATAGACGGTGTTGCTGTCGCTTTAAGGCTGGTTTTACAGCTACGCTTACGTGTCGGAAACGTACAGGTGGTCGCGCATAACAATATACATTATGTTTGTGTCATATTAAAGCTGAATTTCCCTTCCATTCCGAGCGTGCTGTCAGCCCAAAAGCCGAGTGTCAGCGGCGCAGATGAATCCACATGACAGGAAATACAACCCAAATAGAATGTTATATTGCTACGCGCTACTAACTCTACTCACCCGATGTTAGTTTCGCTCTGAATTCGGCCTAACCGTGACTCTCGTCGTCACTTCCCTGGTCCATCGAAATACCTTAATTGGCCATATTTTCAAACCATGTTTCATGATAATTTACTATCTAATTCGATGAATGGAAATCCTTTCAAAGGATTGCTATATGATTCTCAATCTGATTTATGAGAAAGATGATATAATTTGAAAGATTAAAATACCCATGATGTTTAAATGTAATATTTAATAACGCATTCATATTGTATCACCATCAATAAAACATTCTAATAATTGACCAAAGGTATTGCTAACAGCAACGATATAAGAGACAACTGCTTTGGTCTTAGCCTTTATAAGTACATTTATTTTTACATTTATAAATTTTTGAGTATATCTTGATTAATTCATAAGTTTTGTTTTACGTCAGTGTTCTACGAATATCGATACAATTGTAAATACAAATAACAAATAAGCTGAAGTATAAGTTCGAGTAAATGCATTTATAACACGTTTGATTAGTCGCTTCGTAGCTATCTACATGAGACGGAGAAACATTATATTACGTAGAGGAGAGTTCAAAGTCCTAAGCTACTGAAACACCTAAACACTGACGTGGCCACGTTACGTGTACCTTTACGTAGTTAAAGTTTAGCTATGGTGTTACTACGCAGCTAGCTCTACGCGACAGAGTGTCGAGTGCGGTAACATCAACGAATAACCTCTCCCGATACGAGTACACGATCCAGACACAATTTATACAAAAACAATATGATATGCTCTCCTGGGCAGAACGCTAACGCCCTCCGCGAATCAACTTAGCTATAGCTACATAATCCAATATACACCTATTAATAAGCCACTGTAACATATATTACAATTAATCATAAAGTAAATTTAATTGCATTATTACCATTGAATATGTGGTATATGCAGCACTGGGCAAATAACCATATCAAACGTATATGCACTTTACTGCAGTAAAGCGCGCTTTTTCTAATAATTTCAATCGCAGATAATACTGAATAATAATCATACGTTCTTTAAATAACTTTTGGACACTATACATGTACACATTCCATTATAGTATTTGTGATATTCTTATTTGTATACTAAAATTAATAGGGAATTCATTGAGACAATGGAATGTTAACTAAATGGTTTTAAACCTAAAGGCATTTAGTGTGTGATCTTCGACATTGTAACAGTTTGAGCGAACAATGTGTTCCGAATCTTAGGAAACATCAACGGAAACCTTTGAATAACATAAAAGTCCTTATTCTACATTAAAACTCAAACAAATCGTGACTCAAGCATACCTTTTTAACATTCCTTCATACAATACTGACAGAAAATCGATCCTTGAGTCTCGATTCACACTTGAGTATATTAACTTTAGATTAAGGGGCTAAGCATGATTAATATAGATATCACAAGCAGTGAAATGTTACAGATTATGAAAATCATGTGCAACGCAACAACACCAATAAGACAGTATTATTAATGTATTTAAAATGCTGACAAGAACATGTTACAATAAAAAAGATTGTATTATTTTTGAAAAGAGGTAAAATTACAAAGAACGGGATATAAAATATTATAAAAACTCTTGCATTTTTTTTCACAACAAAAAATTATCAATGAAGGAACATTTACGCGTCTACTACACACATTTTAGTATTATTTTTGGATGTGAGACCAAAAATTGTGAACTGCGGTCTCACACTTGGCAATTTTCGACAAATGCTACATTGGAAGTGATGACGTCCAATCTGCGTTATATCTCGGAGGAACCTTTTCTTGTCACACCATTTGGTTTACCCGCTGGTTTACATCGCTACGGGGCGCGCGCGCTCAAACATTTGATTATTACGCTGCCCGTCTCAACCAGATAAGTTTATATGGTATTAATTGACCAGATAAACTTAATCGATTTACTCGAGATTTTTAACAGATAAACTTAATCGAAGACTCGTGTATTTTTTTTGTGTGTGGAACCTTTTCCTTGAATATCATGCACTACTAATGAAAGACCCTGTATAAGGAAACAGTCAATTTAAGTTAACAAAATATCAAGAAAAGGCAGCGTTTCTTTAAAAAAAATTGTAAGAGAGTCTTTGAATAAATTGCATAACAAAAACCTTTCCATTTCAATTACCTACACTTATGCTGCTAAAAAAAACGAGTTATATTGAATAAACGCCATCGAATTTACTCATTTAAAACTTGAAATAACATAATAAAACGATTAAACTGGAAGAACTCATGTCGTACTGGCAGGATGGCCGAAGAAATTCTACTATAAAATCTAGTTTACACGTGTACGTGATTTATAAGTGGAAGTACATATAACGTCATCTCTCCCAATGACATTTGTCGAATTTGTTTCCAAACATAGGCTCATGGTTCAGTGTGTAACAAACGCTTTATACAAACAACAATTTACAGTTAGACAAAACAAAAGGCATACAACTTGTAGAATTATACAAAACGCAGTCAATAACACACGTAGGCAATATTATTTCATCAGCTGATCGGCATCCTGTCTCTCAGAAATACTTCGTATTGCAATACACAAATACATCTGATACAGAAACGTACCACTAGTCTATTTATCATAAGATTTATTTACGCGTTATAAGAAACAGAATACTTTGCTTTCATTGTCTTAAAAAGTCCCCATTTCGATTATTAAAACGAACTGGATTTTAACAGTAAACAATCAGCGCCATTCAAGTTAAATGAAACTCAACAATTTGGTAACTATGAACAGCCTTCCGAGCTCTATTTTTAGTATATTCGAGGACTTGATAAGTAAAGAGTATGTGCGTTGCGTACGAACAATCGTGTTTTATTTTAGGCGAACGTTTTGGGGCAGAGTTCCAAACAGGATAGACATTTAATCCCCAATCGCATAAATATACAATCACCGATAATTTTAAAGGTCTACAAATTCAGTTTGAAATAAAATTTATCAAAATTCAGCGCTGTTTGGGTAACTCGATCCGTAGCCCGAGCTCGACTCTGTCACACCATGCGAAGAACAGTAACCACTTCTAAAACAACCTTTACAACCACAATCATAAAGTCTGAATTAGAATAGCCACCATACCCCCATGAGATATCCTCTTGAAGTACATAACGTGTATTTCTAAATCAAACTTTACCATCAATCGTTTGAAATAGAAGTCACTGCACCGGTATTAAGAACAGCCAAATCTGAAGTAAACTTTACGCCGACGGAAGTCTAATTTAGATCCAGCTATTTGGTTTAGTCGCCACAAACACAGTGTTCGTTTACTTGAATCTGGCGAAGGCAGAGCTGAGTTCGTTGATGGCGGCGTTGGTGACCGCCTGGCCGACCGCCTGGTTGACCTGGTTCCTCATGTGCGGCGGCATCTGGTTCATAGCTGCCACGGCCGCGCTGGCTCCTGCCCCGGGCCTCCTATCCATCAAGTGGTTTGTATTCATAGCATGCTTGGATTGTTAAACTGTGCAATAACGGCTAAGACGTTTTGTAACTTAAATACCTGGCTCGTTGCATAATGAAATACAAGTTCTTTATGTTTTATTAGTGATTTTAAATGGAAAAAAACGCTCATATTCGTTACATAACTTGTACTTTATTATGAAATACCCTGGTAGGTCTACCACGAACTCTTATTGCAACCCTAAGTTTGGAATGCTACAGTATAACAGCCTTTAGTGCTCGTAATCAGCTGGGTTTTTCTCAAACGCTACCAACAAATTGTACGAATACAGGTGTTTTAAAGCAAAGTATGTAGTTTCATATTCGTAGCTTGTATTTTCGAAAACCCTGCACAGGCTCGGTTCGGTTCTCGAAATACTGACATCGTTTAAAGTCGAATTTATGTATTTATTCGCAAAATAGCGACCCTAGATTATGCACTATTATTTTTTGACATGAGTCGGAAATCGAGTCATCGATGTATAAAATATGAGGATAGAATATTTGACATTACTTGCCAATAAAGCGTAGTTTTCTCAAAGTCGACCAGCATTTCTATGCTCGGTCTATCGATACAACATCTACAATACCCGCTAGTATCGCGGTGCAGTCGCGTTGTATCGATGCTAAATGACAGTATGTAACCTCTCTAAAATGTTACAAAACATGCACCACAACAATAGTATAGAACTTCAGTTCTGTGTTGTAGATAGCGCTACTAAGGTGAGCACTTCACCCCCATTTATCTCTCACAGCATCTCTGTAAGACATTTTGTGGAAATGTAACCGCCATAATAAGGTTAAAACGTTGCAAAATAAATAATCAGAGCTCAATCATAATAATTCTTACAGGGAACTGTGAAACAGTGTTAAACAAAACTAAAAAAAACTGTGTTATTCAAATTAGTGAGAATTATGCTTTTAAAATACAAGTTCAGCTTGTCTAAAGACATATATCGAAGACCACACACACAAACCGCACATCAACATGCAAGTGCTTATAACGCTATTTTAGTATTTTTAAATTCCCATAAAGTGCTTGAACCATATTACTTCCTACCAGAATACTTTGCCCGATACAAAGTCTTCTATAAACAAGGGTGTAATCATGACTAATTATAATTCATTAGACATTAATATAAATGTTTTTTTATGAAACAATTATCTCACTGAGGGCAGCAGTGTGTAATTTTTTTGACAACTGCACAATCTTTTCCATCATTATTCATACAAATATTATACATACACATACAGTTCTTATTGGAATATATATAAATTAAAAAAATATAGAATCATGGAAACGAATTCTATAATAAACAGGCTGCCCGCAGGAAATATAAAGCAGATTATAATTCATCAATATTCTACGAGTAGTTATAATTTTACTATAACTTTCATAAATTTCATGGAAGCAACATTATTTTAGACATAATCATAAGTACTTATTGACTTTTATATAACTAATAATATTGTATATAACATTATGTATATTTTATTTATAACGTATTGTGTCAGTTTGTTAACTTACTACAATTTGAAACGTTAGTTGTAATGCCCCAATGCTAGGCTTTTTTGTTAGTTAGTATTACTAGAGCTGTCAACTGGAATAAGTTAACAAGCCCATCGAGGTTAGTACCTTTTCGTTTTTATATTAGTAATGGGGTCGGTCCGCTCGCCTTAACGTCGCCTGCGAAAATAACAAACGCTCAATCTATACCCACTTATTAGTCACACATACTAGTTAATAGCAAATAATCCCTTCCAAACATAAATAGATACTGAATATATATTACATACACAAATGTATATAAAGCGCATGTTTTAACTGCAAATTATGGCTGTTACATCACCCACAAAAATGCCTGAAGAGTCCTACGAAAGCAAAGCTGAGTTAGCTAACTTAGCTTCCAGTAAGCTAAGTTATATTCACCATCACACATTATAATTATTAGTATAAGTGGAACAAAGATTTACCCATTCTATTGCAGCTTTAATCTTTTAGATTGGAGCTTTGGCAATTTGTGTTTTAGGCGCTCAAAATACGTCATTAGTATTTGATCAAATGTTGTATAAAATCAGATGAAGTCAAAATCAAATATTTTAAATACCTTGTATGTGCCTATTACACATCTTTTCAATTGTCTGTTAGGAGATTACTTATTTATTGTTTTTATAAGTAAATCTCTTTAAATTTAATTTATAATGTAGACCATAAGGTTTTATGTAAACCAGTTCAACTAGAATTTACAACCGATTACCTTCAACTACGAAAATTATAACAGACAATCAAAAACTGTATGTAATAAGCACTTATCGCACGAAAAAAAACCAGTGACATAAAAAAAAATCGCTCGTAACGGTACGATAGCATTTGTTTTCTGCTAATCAGTATTCAACGCATTCCTCTCGATTACATGGTTTTGAGAATTGTTCCGAATAACAAACTATCAGACAATGCAATCGAGCAATGCGCATTTTTATTGATGGCACTTCACTTGGCATATTTGCTCAAATGTCCGCGTTACTTCATCAATACAAACTAAACTCTGTATCCTAGTCAATAGCCAAATAAAAGTGTATAATAAGTATGCCTTTTGTCTTTTGTTTTACTAACACTTTTTTAGTTGACTGTACTAAAATTCACCCAAAGTAAAAGTGGTGTGAGTTGCAGAACGAGGAGCTTTTTTACGATTCGTCAATTCACACCAGTTGGGACAAGATTTATGGTTGACGAACGACTCATATCTTGCACAGAGTTGACTTTGCATTAACGAAATAAGCTAAAATTAGAGCAAATATAAAAGTGGTAGAATAAGCAATCGCCCCGGTGATTGCAGCAGTTACAAAGGTAGGTACTCACGTGGGTATGAGCGGCGCGGGGAGGCCGGTGCCAGGCGCGGGGCGGCCGGCGGGCGGCGGGGGCGCGGCGCCGCCGGGTCGCGACGGCAGCGGGGGCGCCGGCCGCCCCGTCGCCGGCGGCGGGGGCGCGCCGCGCTGGCTCAGCGAACCTGCGTCATACGCTACGTGTAGACAGGGAAACAACACCATCAGCACACACATTCACACGCTTATCAAAGGTAACAACAAAAGCACAGAACAGATATTAGTACTAAGTACAGAATGGCCACTCCCTACCTCCCACCGATTTTACTTACTCCAACCCGGTCGCGAGTGCCGGCACCACACGGCACCTTTCGCCGGCACTGAAGCTAAAGGCTATTAGGCACGCGTTTATTTTGATTATGTGTAGGTCCAAGCGCGTGCATGCCAGAGCAAGCGAAAGTGTACTATCTCGCTCTTGTAATAGTTGGGTGGGGACAACCATGACACTTACACATACAACAGCACCGTTTACGTACACAAACTATGCTATTGCGACGTGTTTGTTTCTTACATTTTATTGAGAGTGTCCGAGATGTGATAAAAGTCTAGTCTAATAAATTCATAAAATAAACTATAATTTTAGCAGCTCGCTAAGTATTGTCTTTCCTTCTCATTCTCATGTCAATGAACAAAGAAACACATTAAATAGCAGAGGTTTTTAGTTCGTTTAGTTCGTTTATATTTAATGGAAAACAAGATATAGGACTGGCCCACCACTCAATGAACCATTGACATTAAAACGGCGCAGGAAGTCGGTGGATGGTAAAAGCTCAAAATCGGTCGTCATGTCGCTCTTTGGGGGAGGCCATGTCCAATGTCCATGATATGGATGATGATGATATAAAATTCGTTTAAGAATAAGGCCAATAATTTTTAACATCGAATGATAGTGCGTACCTTGCTGCGCGGGCGTGGCGCGGCGCGGGCCGCCGGGCGAGGGGGGCGAGAGGCGCGGGTTGGCGTCCAGGCGGCTCTCCAGCCAGTCGTTCTTGACGGGCGGCGGCACGGGCGTGCTAACCGTCGCCATGGACACATCTCCGATGATGTGCAGCGCCTCTTTGCACGCGTGGTACATGCGCAGCATCTCCTCGCGTTTCAGAGCTTCCTCCGGGGACTCCTCCATCATTTGCGACTGCAACAAGCGTTTGCGTCTTCGTAAGATATTATGCAAATCCGGGAAAAACAGACCGCGAAAGTCTGCTGATGTCAGCATCTAGACTTTGGAAAACGCAGCTCAGAGTCAGCACACTATATCATAAATAAATAAATAAATAATAAATAATGCTGGACAATCCACACAGCATCATCTAGCCCCAAGGTAAGCTACTGTTAAACAGAGCTGTATTATGGGTACTAGATGACTGATATATACTTAATACAATACAATACATAGATAGATATTTTTTATTATATATAGAAAATACCCAGAACACCCGGAACAAATATTTGTAGATCGTACAAATATTTGACCCGAGGCGGGAATCGAACCCGCAACCTCCGCGTCGCAGGCGGACCTGAACCCGCTGCGCCACATCGGTCGTCAAAAAACAGTAATGAGACTAACTATGGATCGTATTTAAAGAATTTGATTACAGTTAACAGTCACTAGCTCAATTTTAGACAAATCAGAAATCAGCTAAGGGAAGCCTCTTTTGGAAAGCTCTCAAGCTTCAAAAACAGCAATTACCCTCAAACGGCCTTTATGAGCAGGATGCCATTTGGTTTGAGGATCTCACCTATGCTATCGATATTGCATGTTTTACATTATTACCATTAGCGTAGAAAACTTAAGTAAACGACACCAACCTGATCACCAGAAGCGTATAGATGCGCTAACAGCTCCCCGTTGATGAAATCTTTGGCGTTGTTGATGATCATCATCATAATGGTCTTGGGGACGAGATCGCGAGTTGTTTTCGTCACAATGCGCATGTACGAGTCAACGAGGTTGCGGATAGTTTCCACCTGCCTCTCCAGCTGAGGGTCCATGCTGCTGGAGCCAGAAGTGTCCGAGCTCTGGAAGGAAATAGTTTGAAGTTCAGATGCAATCGCATCAAGCGTTGATATTGTGTTAAGTGAACAGTAGCTACAGTAGCTTTTGTTAAGACAGCGATAAATTAAGACCACTTTCGATCAACAGTCTTAACTAACGCTGCCACTAGCTCATAGTAGGCCTACAATGAAGAAACTAGTTTATAGCTCAAACTCACTGGTCGCACAGATTAGTGCTATTATGCAACTTAGTTTCAATCCGATTTCAATCAGCATCCTGTCAATATGCTGTCATATCATACAGAATATAATTATGTCAGTTTTTGATTGAAACCTAGTGAAATCTATTGCAACCGAATTACATAAACGCCACTGATTACTGATTGCATCACATTCATACAGGCAGCGTTTATAATTGAAAGATTACAGATGTTCAACCAGTGGTCTTGATCTAATAATTTATTTCGTTCGCGGACAAATACTAATACGACACTTGTGTTCTATTTGTCTCTTACGCTGGTATATACGTCCTTATGTTAGCTGGACACAAAATTGTGTTGTGTGTAAAAACATTGAGTTCACAGTTCTGAGTTCTGTTGACCACTCAATATTTTTACATCGAGTAAGCAGCTTTTTATCGTGAAAAAACCCTTATACTGGAAGTGTGACAAGGATGACTGAATGACTGAAAATACCAGCGGTATTATAAATTACAAAAGCACACGGCACGGCTACGCGTCGTATTGATTTTGTACCGCGAACAGTAGTGAGTGAAGTTAGGAATACACCTGGTATTTCGGATTCAATGATAGCTATTATTGTTTTATTGCTTACTTATCTTGTTATTCAAAAAACAGGTATAACTAACCTCTTTTCGTGTTTTATTACATGAAATTGTATTTTCTTCCTTTCTGTCACTAAATATTAAAAGGTAGAAGGACAGCTAAAGTGAAACTTTATTTAGTACACCTGTTTTATGAATAAGACGGATTAATGTGTTTTAGTGGTTTCTGTTTTTCCTGTCTTAGTTTTATTTTTGTCGGTTCTGTGTAGCTTTTAAAATCATGCCTTACATCTTGCCTTCTTAATGTGTTTGGTTTTCGAAGCATTTTTGAAATGATATTAGATACTTTGAATAACAACAGGATATAACCTATGTAAAAATGTTAAACTTATAAAGGAAAATATATAACTTCTTACAAGCTTTTTATGGCGGTGAGACGATTGTTAAAACAAAAGCCCCCAATAGTAGATGCGTTTAAACATAGCAAATTTTTATATAAAATATGATATAGGCTCTCAATTAAAAACACTCATTACGGAATAACAGATGTTTACACGTACCCTTATGTCAGTGTAGACACCGACAATATTTCGACCCAATTTCGAGTCTTCTTCAAAGGTAGTGAAATAGCAAACACTCCTTTCCGCGTCGCGTTCTCGCATGGACGGTACATATACTGACAAACAGTACGTGAAAACTTCCGTTTTGTATTATCAATTAAAAACAATATCAATAGTCAAAAATATGTAACAAAATGCATTCCTTATTGTAAGTCACTTCACAAGACCCAAAGATATGCAGTTTAATGTATGAAAGCACTCACCAAGTATACAATCCTGTTTTATCTTTCAGGTCAAAAAAATGACTAGGTACATAATCGTGCGGTAAATTTAAAACACGGGGCATCCAAAACCAAATTAACGAAATGATAAAATACAATGAACATTCCTTTTTTTTATGAACCTACACTACCGCAGCGAATATATTTTTCTTGCACATGCTTTACAAAACGAGATTTAATTCAAAAAATCCAAAGCACCCCAGAATAAATTCAAAAGTTCGGCAAACCAAGCTTTGAGATGCGTTTGGACTTACTCTTTTATTTCCACCCAACCCCGGCAGAAATAACTAAAAATAAAAAAAAAACATGAACATGCTACAAAGTTCAATTCGAAAACATATCTATTTCACTAAACCTTCACCCAAAACACACTGAAACCTTCTTCAATAAACCTCATTTTAGCTAAATGTAAAAAACCTTCAAACGTGTGTAAGTTTAGTAATCATCGGCGTCGTTTCTGTTTTAGCATTATCTAATTAAACTAAAATTGTTGCCATTCTTATTTTAATAAACCATAATACAAAGAACCACGATAATTGTATTTAGTTCAGTTTAAATAATGCTACAACAGAATAGGCACAACGGTGTACAATGAACGCGTGAACTGTGAGAATTAGCGACACGTAACTCTAAATGGCTCATGCTTTTTATGCATTTCAAGAAAACGTTATAGGAAGCTTATAGGTATTATTATCTTTTACAGAAATATGTTCTACAAAAATACCAAAGAAAATGGAATTAAGTAAGAGTATAGACATTACATAGGGTACATTCTTGAAATTCACTTCGAAACAACACGATGTGTCTACGTGTTTGTATTCAGTGTATGTGTGACTGTTTCAAAAGCCTGCAGAACAAACCTCTGTTCCTTCACTCTGTATAGCATGGCAAAACAACATATCGTTTTAAACTGACATATACACCAGGCATATGTAGATTATTGGTTATGAAGCAATATATTAATAACATAAGCCGTAATACGGGGTATATTAAAAGTAAGGAAGATATAAGAGAAGTAGTAGTCCAGAATAACAGGCAGTACAGCAAAGTGTTGCGTTGTAAATACCTCGTCTCCATTGGCGGCTTCTGAGGTCTTTTCCGGGTAGACGCCGGCGCGGAGGAAGGATGCCTTCCACGAATCCACGTCGTCTTGTGTCTCGCACGATAACTCTAGCTGCTTGTAATCCTGAAAACATAATACAGGGTGTAAAAAGACAGCTCTTCTCTCCAAGGATATTAGGTCTATGATTGTTTTAGTATGGCAGACTGCGGTAAGAAATATCGTATTTACACGAGGCTTAGTTTTTTGTAATGACGAAATTATAAAAATGTAGTAAAAAAAGTGATCTGTTTCTTATGTATTGTGTATGTTTAAGATGTGGTTTGAACATCCGGCTGCGCCAAATAAATCATGCAAAGTAAGTAAAAACTGGCGCAGTCGGGATGGATTGCCAGTGACTAACCAGTTTTGGTATAATATTTAGAAGTGTACCTTACCTTATGTATATATGTACCTTATAAACGTTTCTGCCTTCAGGGTTGAACAATGCGAACATGTGCCGACGCGACATGAAGCCTTGCTCCAAGTCACGCAGTTTGAGGCCGTCGAGAGGCAGCATGTATTTCTTCTCCCGTTCTTCCTCGTCCTTGAACCATGAGATGCTTTCGGATGTGAGAACGAACCAGTAGTCTCGAGAACCACCTGTGAACAAACAGATCAACATGTCAATCGTACATCTGTCAACCGCCAATCTGACTGGACGAAGCTTGAATCAATACTTACCTTTCATGATACCCAAGTTGTGGATGCACATATATCCTTTCCTGATGACCTGATTGCCGAGCGTAGACCGACCGCCCGACTTGGTCGCGTTCTCCGATTGATTCTGAGCGCTGAAAAAAGCACACAAAATATTTATAATAATCAAAATATGTTTGGAAAATAATAATAAGACTCATTGGTGTCATTGCAACTCACGGGAACGCCTCCTTGTGCACTGTGCGCACACTGCTGCAATGTGTATAAATATTATGTAATAGTCCTTTTTAAAAGTTATAGAAAAGAATAGGGGCTTTTTCCACTATCTTCAAGTAAGGATCAAGTAGGCTTATTGCAAGCCAATCTGTTCCCGTCTGTCAGTCACCGTTCCGCGGACAGTTATATAGGCTTATTAGCCTACTCGACATTTATTTGAAAATCGTGAAATAAGCCTTAAGAGTTACTAAATAGTTGGCTAACTAAGCAAGATTTCATCCGACAGCGAGACTGTCTATTATCTTTCAAAAAATAAGAAAAGATTAAATATTTTATGCAGTTTGATGGGAACTTCCTAAGTAGTCTGGCAATTTTGTAATCATCAAATAAATGAACCACAGATACATTAAATATGACGAGTCCAACGATCTCAGAGTACCTAGTATGAGTCACTGTTTTTCAAGTGTCAATGCCAAATCCATCATTGCAAAATCTCAAATAAGCATTACTCGTTATATCATTTTCTAGTTACGTGTTTATACTTAAGCTTCAGAAAAATATCATTAAAACTCGTCATTTTTGATACCCAAGGGTCTCTGTATCTTGGGCATATAGATAATTTCATGGATGGAGGATTATTTCATGTTTCATTAAAGGCGATAAGTACGAAAAAACCAAAACATTTTTGCAAGTCGAGTCTATGCAAGGTGCTAGCATACATCCAATCATAGTACTTACTTGGCGAAACCAATGAAATCTTCGTGGTTTGTGTTCATGTAAGCCAGTTCGCAGTCGACCAATAACACAAGTTGGTCTTTACATTGCTGCTCTCGCGATCTGACGTGCGACATTATAATACGCTCTGTCTCTTCGCGCAGGCGCGGGTAGCGCGACATCTGGAATGAGTTCATATCATGAAGTTTTTGAAAAAAAACAACTAGGGTAAAAGCAACAGTTATTAGCTACCTAAGCACCTTGGTCAATTTAAATTGCTATAGTTTCTTTAGGCGTCATCCAAATGATGTTTTTATGGTGTTAGTGGAGACGGAAAAAGTTCAATATCATTTTAATAACAATAAAAATAATTAACATTGTTTATAAAGTTTTTATATTCATTCAAATAAAAATTGTGTTACCTGCACCCCAGAATTAGTAACTGACAACCAACACGGCTGGGTTCCTATCGCTTTTTTGCATGATCCTTACTATTGTTATGGATGCCTAGCATAGCCTAACGGTTGTTCAACGCCGGGAGATTACCGTGCTCTCCGAAGCACGAAATCGCTCAAATGTAAATGCTACTCGAGTTCACTCATCTAAACGACTATAGCGTGGAACGTCGCTTTTCAAATGTGTATCTACGAGTATCTACATAATATAAAACAAATACGCTTCCCGCCGTCAAATCTGTATGCTTGGGACTCTTACATTACAAACATTTCAAGACCAAAATTAGCCAAATCGGTCAAGCCGTACTCGAGTTTTAGCGAGCCTAACGCACAGCAATTCATTTTTATATTTATGAAGATAGAGTGATTCAAGAAAAACGCTTATACCTATATTACAAAGTCGTGGGCAACAGCTGGTATGTTTGGTGTTTATAAATAAAAACGGTTTATTTTGTCTGGCAGTATTGCAGACACACAAAATAAAGAATGACCATAAATTACAGTAATCACAGAACAGTGGATGTTAAATATTGTAGGAAATTACACATCCATCATACATCAATTATTAGATTTGCTACAAGTAAAGTGCTGCCCTCTCCCCAGAAAAAACCACTCAAGGTTGAGTGAGCTAGTCGATGTGTAGGTTTCTAGTCAATGACCTGTCTTCAATTATAGATAAGTGCCGTTTTGAGTGAAGTGTCATTCACTTGCTAAATCGTAGCGAAGAATAGTAGAGAGGGTCCATGCATTAATTCTGCCTGTAAATGTTCAAGCTTAAAATACTTTGCATTAGCTAGTGTCTTGTGGTGACTGAGTTCACAGGTCGCCCTCTTCTTCTTCATCCGTGTCGCGAGTCGCCCTTAATATGGTGGATATAAAATGAGGGCCGACATCTTAACGTGCGTCTTAGAAGTATAGTAGAACTAAGCATGCTATGAGCACTATACAATGAGCTTACCCTTTCAGTACAGATGCGGACGACATTCGACAACTCAGACACTACGAGATCGACGCATTTGAGACACGGTTCTTTTAGACGACCAATCTGTTTCTTGACTATAGCTTCGAACGCCATGTCGGGTGTGAACAAACCCACCTGTTGACAACGAAAATCACATTATTACATGTAACCATGTAACCACTTTTCAAAATCTCAATCAAGTCTGTCCAAGTCATTCTGGATGCGTTGAAAATGCAATCTGTGTTAGAGCTAACTTTGAATACGAATTCGTATCGCACGTAAGCATCCGTGCGAAGTATCGTACGTAATTTCGCACTAAAACATATGCAACGTAACGTAGCTTATCACGCTATAGCTATTTAAGAGGTTTAAAAAGTGAGTTCTATTCCAGTATAAATAAATATCTATATAAATAAATAAAGAATCCATGATTCGACGATATTGTATGGGTCACATTGTAGTTGCGGAAAAAAAAATTCGTCTTGGCATTATTTGGGAAACGTCACCTCATAATGCAGATGATGATCAAATCAAAGTGATTTTTTATATAATGTTTTCTATGTTTCAATAATGCTACCCACCCTGATACCATGGATATTTCGGATAGCAAAGGCGATTTCTCGTCGTAATTCCTTCTCATCAAACTCCATCTTGACTATTTCGAAGGGGAATCGCTCGTGGAACAGGCGATTGATCTTGGCACCTCCGGAGAGTTCGTTTGTGTTGATCTGCGCGGAGCCAGACCCTTCGATCGTGCGCTCGAAGTCGGTTTGTAGTTGTTGGATCATTCTATGGCAAAAAAACAGCAGAACCCCATTTTAGATTTGAAAAAACAATACATTGCGCAGTTGGTAGAATCGTTATTTATTTCTGCATGTGAGGGTGTGTGTGTGTATTGCAAAACAATTTGTTTTGGACAGAATAAGAATCCTTGAAATAAAGAGAGAAAGTGAAAATCTTAGATGTTTTGTTTTCTTTTGACATGGCGCAGGCGGGTGGATGGTATGATATTTTTAATGTATTGCAAAACTGTGTGTTAGTTTTTTGTTAGAACGAGAAAAACTTACTTACTAGAAAATTGTATTGTGGGAAGGGCATTAGAAATTTCTCTTACCTACTTCCAAATATCATAGCGCAACTCAATAATGGCAACAAAAAGATACTCACTGCAACATAGCCTTAGTTTTGATAGATGGATCATCAGGCCTGAAATGCTTGTACTGGTCGACATCTTTCTCCAAAGTGAGCAGTTGTTTCTGAAGTTTATCACGCAGGCCGGGCAGCGTGTCTCGAATATGATTGGTCAGCTGTTGGTTCAGCACTCGCTGCAGGTAAGGGGTGCCGAGCCGGTCGGCCAAGTGACGGTATGATGGATGACTGGAAGAAAAAAAATAGTTATAAGTTTGAGGCCCGATTTTATGATCACTAGAAAAGTCATCCAAATTGTTAAAAATTACAGTGAACGATCAGGTTTTAATCTTATATCCCAGAAGAAGTAAATTTTAACTATCTTGAAAAACAGTTTAACAGTTAACCATCAATCAAACCAAACCTTAGTACCATTTTCATAAAATCCATAAAATTACCTAAGGAAGAACTTTCTTTCAGCAGCCATGGCGGCAGCGATGTCTTTGCGTCCGTCGATGTCCTTCTGTGAGCGGTTAACGACCCCGATGTACCCGCGCCGCAACGGAAGCAGTTTGTTTTCCAGCACGTCGCGCGCGTCCGTGCCTTCGTCCATAAGGTCCAGTTTCGTGATCACACCGATTGTGCGGAGACCTTTGAAAAATAACATGACCGACTAAGACGTGTTGGAAGTGGAACAAATATAAATGGACTCATCTGTCGTATCCAATAATTTATCTGAGTTGAATATAGTTCCAGAAACTCTACGGTAGAGTCTCTACCTAATTGTGCGAAGTTGAGAACCAAATTGTGCGCTAGAATGGCATAACACAATTTCGATCCCAATCACAATTTCAACCAATCCAGTGATTATAATTGGTTTACCTTGAGGGTCGACCTCCTTGGCCAGTTTGAGCGCGTCGCTGTTCGCCAAGTCCGTGTTGGCGGGCGTGACGGCGAGGATGAGGCATGACTCGCGCCGGATGAACTGGAATATCATTCCCTTGATCTGCTGCTCGATGTCGACCGGCTGGTCGCCTATGGGCACCTTGGTCAGTCCCGGCAGATCGATCAGGGTTAAATTCAGAACTGTGGAGGTACATACCCAATCGATTATTTGAATTTTATTAGCTGAATTTTATTATGTGAATGAGCCCTTGGGGAACTTAGACTAGCACGGTTTATTAAAAAATGTTCCAGAAACAGAACAATCATTCCTTAAGGTTTTACTAAAATAAACTTCTAATCATCAAAAAGTGTCTTGCTAACGACCGAGATTCCTTAGGCGCCTATAAATAATCGACATCGAGCATACATCCTTTGTCATCTCGATTGTAAAGGACGAAAGGTCAATAAGATAACGGCCATCACATAATAAAACGTAAATATACTGCTTATTTTTAGGGCGCTAGTGCCCCACCCAAAAGTGTTACCAATAAAAAGACTTGACCACAAAATGTTATTCAATTAGTGTTCGGGGTAAAATGACAAACCGGATATTATTCATTTAAACATGACTTTGTTCATAATTACACCATTCTGTACGTTAAATGCCCTAATACCATGTTTGGTAAAATGTTTTCGAATCGTCTAATATTGCAATAACAAGGAACACACAATTACGCACTCTTAGAAATTCAACAACAAAATAATTGTTATTCAAATGACACACCGAGCGTCTGAATTAAAGAATATTCAAAAATTTCAATATACGTAACTCTAATCAATAACTAGCATTGATTTGTTGTGAAATTACTTTATCTCGTGTGAGACTCTCTCTTGTGGCTTGAAATATCTTGTGTACTTGTAAATACCTAAAGTTGCACAGCTTTGAATCAGTCAATAAATGTCGGTATTACGTGATAAGGGCAAGTAAATAATCAAGATTTATAGCATTACTCACTACTCAGTGTTTTTTTTTTTGTTAACCTGTTTCGTCCCACTGCTGGGCAAAGGTCTCCCACAAATCTCTCCAATCATCTCTCTCCTTCGCAATGTCCCACCATCCTCTTTCGAATGAATCGAGATCGTCCCGCCAACGTCTTCTTGGCCGACCACGACGGCGGCGCCTTCCATCAAGCTGCCATGATGTTGATATACAGTGGTGGCCATATAATTAAGAACGCTGATATAAAGGGAAGATTTTTTCCAACTAAGATGCAAAACTAATTGTATGCATTTGTTTTTATTTCTCTCGGTATCGTAAAACATTTCCATATTACCACTGTATTCATTGATACACATGATTGGCTCAAATCAATAGGCAAACTTTTTACACTACTTTTAAACAAAGTATTCCTTATTACTGGCTGGTCACGTAATTAAGAACGCTAAGTAGTTTATACCTTTATTCAAATTTAAATAGAGAACACTTCGAGTCGATTTGTTACTGTTTGTATAATTTTGGCGCAATTACGTGCTGTAAAAGATTAAAGGTGATTTCTTCTTTAGAAAAAACAATGGGAAAAAATAAAAGTTGTGATAAATCTACAAGGGAAGTAATAATAAAACTTCGCCGGAAGAATTGGTCTTATAAAAAGATAGCCGACCATCTGCAATGTTCAAAAACGATGGTTTTCCACGCTGTAAAGCATTTTGCTACGTATCAAACTACTTCGAATGTTCCACGTGTACCTAAACAGAGAAAAACAACTCCTCGAGATGACTGAAACATCGTTCGTATGGCAAAACAAAATCCTTTTAAAGGGTCCAATGAGCTTAGAAAAGAATATTTTGGTGAAAACAACTTTTCAGCAATCTCAGCACGCACTATTCGAAGACGTTTGGTAGAAGAAAAATTGCACGGTAGGATAGCAAGAAAGGTACCCATGTTAAAACTTTGCCACAGGCAAGCCCGGCTTGCATTTGCGAGAAAGTATGAAAACTGGACTGTGCAACAGTGGAAAAATGTACTTTTTTCTGACGAGACGAAAATAAACAGAGTATGTTCTGATGGAAAACGATATGTACGACGTCCCCCGAATACAGCATTCGACCCAAAGTACACGAAAGTTACATTAAAGCACGGTGGTGGAAATGTGAAAATTTGGGGTTGCTTTTCTGGACATGGTGTAGGACCTGTAAAGTTGATAGAAGGTAACATGGATCAGTTCCAATACAAAAATATACTGGAAGAAACAATGTTACCATACGCTGAAGACGTTCTACCGGTCATTTGGACATTCTAGCATGACAATGATCCAAAGCACACTGCACGCACCGTAAAGGAATTTCTTCAGCGCAATTAGTTTCTGTCTTAGACTGGCCTGCTAACAGTCCAGATCTAAACCCAATAGAGAATCTGTGGTTTGAAGTAAAGAAAAAGGTTTCAAATACAAAGTGTGGAAATTTAAGAGAGCTGTAGGACGTTTTTTTAGAAGAATGGAACTCTATTTCTCTTGCGAAATGTCAAAACATAATAGAGTCAATGCCTCGCCGGTGTAAAGCTGTAATTAAAAGACGTGGATATGCTATTAACTATTAATTTTAGTTAAATATTTCTTTTTATGTTTCCTGTGCTACATAATATTGTGATTTTTTTAATCTAAGTGTCATACAAAACAATTCCCGAGCAGTTAAATAAATCGTTCTTAATTATTTGTCCAGTTTCAGTACTATTTGAATGTGTTACTTTGATAAAATCAATAAAATGTGCAAAAAAATAGTTAGCGATTTCATACTTTATTCTTAAGTCAGGTTGCTCTATTAATGTGACTATTATAAAACATAAATAGTTGCTTCTCAAAAGGTACACATCTCTGTGTATGATACGATTTAAATAAAAAACTTCTAGAACTTCAAATCGTTCTTAATTATATGACCACAACTGTATGTGTCCATTTGTCTGAAGGCATCCGGCTCACATGACTTGCCCAGTCCTACTTAAGCTTGGCCGTTTTTGTACCCACATCAGTAATACCAGTGGTTGAACGCAGTATGCTGTTCCGTAATCAGTCAGTGCGTTTGAACCCGAGAATACTGCGTTCTCTGAGAATACTTAGTGCTAAACCACTAAATTAATTAATTAATAATTAATGCTAAAGCATACTAAGCACAATATGTAGAGTTCATAATTCATAGTATTATAAACAATAATGCTATCATAAGTATCACAATATCAAAGTGAATGTATAGTAGTGTGGCATGCTATGCTAAACTAACAAATTGCCTGATTTAATAACGTTGCTAAGTTAATAACTTCATAATCAACTTCCAGAGATTCAAAATAAATAAATAAAAAAATTACGCAATAAAAAATATGTCAATGGTTTATTTAGAGGCAGGCGTTATCGCATAAACTCAAGCAGACGCACATAGATCGATAAAAGTAAAGTGATTAATTCTCTATAACTTGGAAAACGTTATCAAACGCAGAAAACATTATTTTACGAGAGAACGCGCGAACAACGCCTTTATAGCTAGTAATAAGTATGGTAGTAACCTTGTGAAGACGCATCGGATAAGCATTGATTGAGCATGTAGGTCACTATTAGACGGGCCGCGTATGTACCCAAGCAGCATGTATTACTATAATATTGCATAATTATATTAATTGAGCAGCCATGGTTGTATACAAACATATGTATCTCAAAACAATGCGTCGCATGTTGGTATTTAAACCATAGATTAAGTTGTAGTTAAATAAATAGACAAGTGTTTATCTGTGTGACGATGCATAAACATAAAACAGAGTGTATTATATGTCTAATCTAAAGGGTCTGATGATTATTTCATAGGTCAATCAGGGTTCGCTGCGAATGCTAGCATGCAACCTTGAGTAAACCACTTATAAATTGAAGTGCTTATTACACTTTTATGGTTATTTTTAGACCATTCCTGTATTACCAACCATAATGTATTAATTCCTGTATTAACATTATTACACATAATGTTTAATTAAAACTAAGACACTGAGATCAAGAGAGAAGCGCGTGAAAAAGGATAAAGGATAACTTGTCTGATGTCGACGCTGACCGACCGTAATACATAGCTTAGAAACTAATTTCAAAGTAAACATCAGTTTTTTCTTTTTCACTTGTAGTTGACCATTTCCGTGCCAGTAGCACCTGATTACTCTGACTCATTTGCTAAAGATTGCCGTGATTAAGAGGTTTATAATGAATGACGTACACTATGAACAATAATGTGAACAATGTACATTATCTATGCTTTTACAGAATTAGATGGCTATTAGCTGGAAGCTGTCTGACAAGTTATATGAAAGACAAGCGGTGACTTTGTAAATTGTGAGTAAAGCAAGCAATGTAAAATTATATAAGTAGAAGAAAATCTCTAAGCTCTTATGAAAAGTGTGATTGAACTATGAACTTTAAGTGCAGGTCGCCTTGCCCCAGAACTCTTTACGGGGCCGATCGATAAGTTTAGACTTGCGCGGAACAGCTGATGCCATGTGGTATCTAACTTATCTTTCAGAGACGCCGTGAAAACATCGCTTACTATAACTCTACTTTTGATATTGTATAATAGGTCGTGAAAACTATGGTTCACTATCACAAAGCAAGGTTTGGTTTATTACGACTGAATATTCATACCTAACAAAATTAGAGTATTGTACTTGTGTTGATCATTGTCAATCACCTAATTTTCTTGATTCGTATTTCATATCGGTCAGTTGAAAAAACACGAACAATACTTATATTTTATCAATTATATTACAAAGCGGAAGATCAAAGTGTGTCATTTCAGTATTGTTATTAAACAAGATAAGATTGTCACGTTTAGGTGGCCAGAGGCTATTGACATGCATGCTATAGTAGCTAGATCATAATGATACATCTTTGATATAACATGATACTTATCAAGAACTTAAAAAAGGGAGGCAAGAGACAACAGAAATACACCTTTACAATTATTTTGAAATACAGTTAAGGTACACCGTTCGAAACATGTTAAAGTCTTCGATGTTTTTATACTGGCATCCTTTACAATTATTTTGAAATACAGTTTAGGTACACCGTTCGAAACACGTCAAAGTCTTCGATGTTTTTATACTGGCATCAATGTTTTTTTTCTCTTTCTTATACAGTTTAGTTTAGCAAAGTATTTATTACCACCGCAACACAGCAATGCGAGCATTACTGCTTGGCGGCAGAAATAGGTATGGTGGTAGTCCTTCCCCGGACGAGCTCTATCACAAAGAACTCTACTACTCTTCACTACCAAAGTTACAGAAGAAATACCACAATCTATGTGATTCTCTTAGTGTGGATTCAACTTCTAGAATAAGTGTTCTGGGGAATAGGATATGTCATATATAAGTAAAATGACAGTTTACTCTCAGATAACTCTACGATTTATTCGGAGAATAGTGCCTATTCGAGTTTGGTTTAATTCAACTTTAGCTACATACACACACATGACATGGTTTATCTTTATCGTTTCAAAGCCAAACATAAGTCACTGACAGGGTTCATTGAGTTAACCCAAAAATAAACCTAAAGTCCTAAAACTAAGATTATCCTTACCGTTAGGAGAGTAAACCCGCAGATTGATGGGCACTGGAGATATGCCTTTGTTAGAGCCAGTCATACGATCCGTCTCCGCTTCGATCTCGGTACGGACCTCGTTGAAATCAACAAACTTCTTGCCTTTGCAGTGGAGGAACTCCGCATACTCTAATAAGCAAACAAAACTGGGTTAGATTACAATCATCGCCTCCAGAGTCTTATCAGATTCAGAGATTTCAATGATGAAACACTTCTTTGTAACGTTATTCTGTTTCTGTTTCAAGCAGCAGTATCATCGTAAACCGGTTCGTCAGATTACGTCACGTGACGTGACCTGACAGCCCACTATTTTCATTCAAAGCCGTTGATTCTATTTTCATTAATCGAATACCTACTTAGCACAAGTTTTAGCGTTGTCGAATCACGTCACTGTAGCTTTATAAGGGCGAACCGCCTTAATTTCAACATCGCGTCCGTTTTAACAGTGTGTTTTGTACTTGCATATTCAAAACCTTTTGTCAAATTAAGCTGTGTTTTAGGTGAACGACGAAATCGGGAGCGGATCATTCGGCGGCGAGCCACACAAATAAAACAATTGTTACAGCCAGTCACTTCCTATGCTTAATTAGAATTTGCTTCTAAAGCTTACACAATGAACACCTACGATACGAGCAATTCCTCAACTGGCACAGTGCGGCATTCAAAACACAACGTCTATCGTCGTGTGATGCTTTATTACGAAGAGTCATCATTATTTAGAATTTTACTAGCGACCCGCCCCGGCTTCGCACATACTTAAACCATACGTATAAAACTTCCTCTTGATTCACTCTATCTATTGATGAAAACAGCATTAAAATCGGTTGCGTAGTTTAAAAGATTTACGCGGACATACATACATATTTATAGTACAGAGGGACAGACCTCCCTTTTTAACCTTCAATCGTCTATCTATGTTTTGTCTATCAAAATGCTGTCATACTCATACAAAATATGTCAAACTTAGTGAAATCGATTGTATTTCTTTATTGTTCCGGGTAACCTTATTTGCCGACTACAGCAATAGAGCGCTTATACAAGGGGTCACCCGTCCAAATGATAATGTCATGACCGTGTCAGACTACGCTCAACTAAGTCAACCTGTAAGAAACGCCTATTATACGCCACCTTGTAATCGTATTTGTTTCTGTGCCCTACAGTTCAGTTTCTAAGGGGCGTAAACGTGCCATTAAACTTTACGCTACCACATTATTTTAATTGTAAGCTATTACAGATAGTATTCAGGGAAATAAGTATAAGTAGGTTCATGTGAGTCAGTGACCAACTCTGCTGAAGGAGTTTACAGATCGCCCTAAGGACAGCGTCATAGCCATGGACTAGAGCTTAACACGCCCTATGAAATATCTACAGAATTTCGGAGAATAGAGTTGGTAAAAAAAGCTGCTGTCACTTTTTTGGTGTACTAACTGATGTTGTAAATAATGAATAAATCAATTGAATTGAATTGAACTGCTGGAGGGCTAGAAGCTTACCTGAGTGGTCACATCACACATGATTAAAACAGCTTATCTTTTGATGGTACATACATACATCTTCCTCATAACTTTGTTAATTTTTTTGATAACATCTATTAAGAACCGAGAATACTTTGTTTAAATCATTTATTTGGTATATGCATGACAATTATTTTTATTTTCCATATTTTGACACTTCAGCTAAGCTTAAATTTGTACCGAGTTTAGGTGAATCAGGGTTAGCAACATACATAAACTCACACTCTGTTTCAACTATGACAGATAACTTGACTATGCACCATACATGTTCTGATCTGATACTACATAATTGTTACTTACCTCCATTTCCTTGTATGAGCTGAAGAATGAGGGGTCTACGTGTTACAATGCCTGAACCTCGAGGCAAGAAGTCTCTGTAACAATACAAAGTGATTTAAAGATACAAAAACTTAATTGTAACAGGATCCTAACAGTCATGCATGAATTAAAAATTAATTAAATAATTTTCTCTCCCACATACTCTTGAATGAGTAGAAGACTGATAATGATGATGATGATGACGATGATGTTGTTTATAATAACTTTGTGGAACAATAGCCCTTTTGCTGCATCTATGCAAAATGGCCATGCAGTCTTTGCTATTTTATCCACCCAATCACATAAATCAGTCATTACCCATGGTTCACCTGGGTAAAACAAAGTTACATCATAATCTTAATATCACACTAATAATATTTTATAGAGGAAAGCTTGGATGTTTGTGGAAGTATAAATAATTAAATAAATTATGATAGACAATCCACACAGCATTATCTAGCTCCAAGGTAAGCTGTTAAACAGAGCTGTATTATGGGTACTAAATCGTACAAACATTTGACCTGAGGCGGGAATCGAACCCGCAACCTCCGCGTCGCAGGCAGACCTGCGCCCGCTTCGCCACATCGGTCGTCTAAGTAACACACCAGAACGACTGAATTGATACTATGAAATTTGGCATAGATAATAATCTGGAATAGCACAAAGGCTACTTTTTATGCCGCAAAAATGTTTGGTTCCAGTGGGATAAATAACTATATAACCGCAGGTAACAACGCAGGGGCCGCTATATTTTGGAACTACCTGCTATCATTTGACAAGGGTACTGAAATCTAAAAGGCTTTTATGTTACACTAAACTCATATCACTCAGCCTTTTAGAAATTGGATGGTGTACATTTATATTTTTAAAAATGTATTTTCAACTCAGTAATTTTATGAATTTGTTTATCACTTTGATTATGTATTAGAGTAAATAGTTTATTATACCAATAATTAAAGAAATGGAGTAGGTATTGTGGGTTTTTATCAGTATGTAGATCTTAAATAAAGATAGATATGTGATTTAGTAGAATGTTAAGATATTTATGTTTTCTTGATTAATAAACTATTTGTTGTAACTCTTTTGTGTTGTGTTATGCAGGAAGAACTATGACTCATTGTTAAGTCTGATGGATTTACCTAAGTACTTGCAACAGCATGAATGATAAAACGTGATAGAAATCTGATATATTTTTTAATTCATTTTGGTAGGTATGTATTCTCCTGTAAAGCTGAAGAGGTTTCGGTCACCCAGTAGGTAAACAATACCCTTCAAATCAAATGAAGACGTAAGACGGGCATTTTTCAATGTTTGCATACAATTACGTTAAATAGAGGCTATTAATAACATTTGTACTACCACTCAACATTACCTGCCGACAAAATTTTCTAAGACCGAACTTTTCCCTGCTGACTGACCACCCACAACTGCAATCTGAGGAAGATCTAGGGACATGTGCACTCCCATATGTACAAAGGCATCTTGTAGCTTGTTTACAATTGGGATCAAATGTTGCATTCCCAAATTCCCAGCCATTTTTATAACGATACATTAAAGTTTTATCACTAAAAACACTAATTACACTCTCTCATCACCAAATTCATCATCATCAAACTGTTTTTTTTTTCAATATGGAGGAACTCGGAGGAAGGAGCTTATTCTGCAATTAAACCATTTTTAATCGATTATTAGACAAAACAATCGAATCGAATATTGTATAAAGTTGTTTTGCAAACTCCGATGAAATGCAAACAATATTTATGTAGATTTGCTTCTTGCATGCGTTGCTGCCACTCTATTGGGCATCACACACACCTCATACAGAATTATAACTATTTTTTATAAGCTGCACTTTGAGCACATAAACCTTAAAAGAGATTAAGATTTTTCTCAATGTCTATGAAGCTGCATTTTTCTAATTTATTACTTAGCTAGCTGACCCGCGCGGTTTCACTTGCGGTACAATTTTCCCACTGTTATTTTTTTTCCACTACTTAACATTTTTTCACTAGTACCATATTTTTCCACTGGTGCCATTTTTCCACTAGTACTATTATCCCACTGGTACCCCTTTTCCTACTGGTAGGTATGTAGGTACCATTAATTTAGTAGTTACCTACATACTTTTATTACCAACTTATTAGAATGGCAGGTACGAGAAGAATATTAATGCAAAGTTTCAAACAAATCGCAGGACGCGTTACAAAGTTTCCATACAAACTAAGTATATCATCCTCTACACCCGGTTTTAGGAGTAGTTTGGACAAAAAATAATTAGATACCTACGTTTACTAATTGTCATGAAGAATATTAATACTAAGTTTCAAACAAATCGCATGACGTGATACTAAGTTCTCATACAAACTTTAACACCCTCTACCTACACCCTGTTTTAGGGGTAGTTTTAAAATATAACCAACCTACCTACTTAGAAACTTGATAACCAACTTTTATCAAGTTTCTAAGTAGGTAGGTACCAGGATTGCGATTTTTCGTACAAACGTTTTTACCCCTTTTCATCCCCCTAAGAGTTGAATTTCATAAATTATTTTCCCTTATGTACCTACGCAACAAGACGAATCCTACTCTCAAAATTTCAAGTCTCTACGACCAGCGGTTTAGGCTGTTCGTTGTCTGTCAGTCAATTCAGGCTAACTTAATAATACCTACCTATTAGATAGTTATTGCTACAAAAAGTAGAATTGAATAGGATAGAGTACCTACAATATTATAGTACAATGCCACGCCGAACTTAAACACTATATGCTTTGGGTGGCATTGCATCTGATATGGTTAGGCGTGGTGCTTAACACCAGGCAGGCGGCGGCGTCTTGATCGTGTTGTCACTTGCTGACTCAAAAAAAAATTGGTACCTACCTATAGGTACTTATTACGTTTATTTATGTAGGTACTAAAATACATTATATAAGATCTGTGTGGCAATCACCACCAAAGGCATGCTATTTGAAATCAATAAAACTTGACATGCGCACTAAATCTAGGCCACCGAAAAAAAATATAAACTACGAGTAAATAAATACCAATTAATTTGTCGATATTTAACGTTATTTAAGTAATGGATTGGATAAACGATATCAATTAATTAACAAAACACACAACTATTATTTTTGGAATACCTATATTGTGACAGTGATTGACGCATTAGCTTTAAAAGACCTTTCCTAAAAATTAAGACACTAACCAAATTTTTCATTTGTAGAGAAGAGTGAGTGAATTTTATAACGATAAGTTGAAAACGTTATAAAAAATCATAAATTTTTACACTTTCCGTATTATACAAGTACATACTACCTACCTTTCTAGATACTAATTAGAGAAAGAGCACTTATTATCAATTTTTACACGCTATCAACACCGTTAATTAGCTAGTGCCAAGGGACAGCAACAAGGGCAGCACTTTAAGATAAATTACTTACTTTCCAACAAAATTCTCCAAAACTGAGCTTTTTCCTGCAGACTGTCCTCCAACCACAGCAATTTGCGGTAAATCCAGTTGCATATGCACACCCAACTGCGTGAATGCATCTTGTAATTTGTTAACAATTGGGATCAATTGTTCCATCCCAATATTCCCCGACATGACTGCCGGATTTTGAAACGCACCACGTCCTATGAACTTCTCCGCAGATCTACGTTTACTGATTTTTCTTACATCAATAAGGCATGAATATAGCAATGCGCATGCGTAAGTACAAGAAAAGGACAGCAGTAGTTCCTTGAATCATTGAATTTCTGAAGAGTAGGTTACCCAAGTTTTTAATGGGCAGACCTAAAAGCAAGCAAGTCCTTATGAGTCAGAGGCCAACTCTGATGTTTTTAGGGCGCCCGAAGGCCTCTGCTATGATGATGGCACAGCTATGTTGTTAAAATGTTGTAATGTCTACGCAAACACACACAATGAAACAGATTCCCTGTATCTTTTTTAATATGATGGTGAGTTATTTAACACACTTAGCATAATACCTACCTACAGTCATAGGCAGGTTCTAAAATAGCAAACAGTTATAAATCTCAAAACATGATTAAATAGTTAGTAATCTGTGCTTATAGTATAAAACAAAATCGCTCCCCGCCATCTGTCCCTTTGTATGTATGTAGGTATATAAGTAGAGATCGCTTAGATCTTTTTGACTACGCAACGGATTTTAAGGCGGTTTTCAGCAATAGATAGAGTGATTTAAGAGAAAGAGTTACGTACGCGTAGCAGAAGTACCCGTGCAAAGTTGGGGCGAGTCCCTTGTAAAAAATAAAATGATGATATGTTTTTTTCGAAGATTGACAAATAATCCAGATCAGTTAATCAAGAATAATCTAGATGAAACTTATTATAGGTACTAACACACAACCTAACTCACTGAAAAGCTTGCTACTTTTTATTTATATTTATTTTTCCATAAGTAGTATCTACCTTATCTAGGTACTTAATGTTAGTCAACTTAATGTCCCAAGGCCCACTAATTGTTCATCATTATAGAATAATGTACAAAAATAGGTTTCAATAAAAATATTACAATAAAGACTACATTACCAACATAATTCATTATTTTAGTATAAGTAATGAAGTTTCAAGCTTGGCATAACAATAACAATACGATCAAGAATCATGCCTAAAAAATCTCGTGTTAAAATATCGTATCGATGAATTTTAATCGATTCAGTTTTGAGCAGCTGATTAGCTTTGAGAATTGTACCTTTTGTGTCAAACATACGTCAAATTAATGTCAAATGTCTTTCAATCCTTGTCCAATAAACTCCAAGCTGCAAGCACAGACTACAAATGGCATACACCTCAGAGTCTAGTACGCTTACGGCACCTTCGATCATTCAATGGTCCATGATCACGCTGCTTTATCCAGCAAAAATAAGATCTGACCCCGATTCTGAGTTTTTTAGCAACTCTAAACTTTAGCAAGTAACGAGTGTTAAAGCATTAACAGACGATCGAACTTGTCCGCCCGAACCGCCGGACCGGTACGGTGCGCTCGACACGCCACACCACCGCACCGCACACGAGATGGTCCAGTGTGCTATCCGTGCTTAATCGCGTCAGACATGCCTCCAACCTTGTCAAAGGAAGCTAAAATAGCTTTAATTGCGGCAACCGTCGTAGCTAGCACGCCTATCCAAAGGCAAAGGAAAAAAAGGAAAGAATGGGCAAAATTTTATTTAAGATACAGAGACTCATACAGTCATATCCCATAAACATGGGAAATCCTTATAAATTTGGATGATTTCTAAAATCAACTTTTTCTCCGTAATATTTACGGCTTCTTGCTCCGACGCCGCCGCCATTACAACTTCGTTACGCGTGTCTCGCTCGGAGGCAGAATTGCGACTAAAGCGCTAAACGGTGCGGTGCGTGGTCCACACGAGCGAACAACGCGCGAACCGCACCAAATCCTTTGACAGAACCATCCGACCGAGCGGACCGTCAATAATAATAATAATGTGCGGCGGACCGATGTACACACTATCGAATATGGTCCGGAGCGCACCAAGGTCACGGTGCGGTGCGATCGTCTGTTAATGCTTTTACAATATGTCATCTCGTCACTCGCCTATCGAGTTGATAAAAACCTTAGAATCGGGGTTTATTTTAGTGTCTGCTAGTTGTTTATTGTACCCTCAGACAAATTAGAACGTACCCTAGCAAAATGTTTGCCATCTTTCAGCAGGATTAATTTGAAAAACAACGTGACAGATTTATTATGATTTTGTCAGATGAACGTCTAAAACGTGACCCTGACAAAAGCATTTCAGCCATTTCGCTATCACTACAAGATATTTCGTCAACTTGGATAATAATAGTATTGGTAGGTTCCACACAAAAAAAACTTGTACTTTTTTTTCTAAACGTTTTTTTTTTTATATTTATGTGTGGAACCTATCCCTTAGGTTTGTCAGGTTGATAATGAATGACCCTGTTTAGATAAGGTCATTCATTATCAACCTGACAAACCTCCCCTAGGTTACCCGCTACAGGGCGCGCACACTCGAATATTTCATTATTACGCCGCTCAACTCGATTCCCAAGAGCAGAAAAACGTAATCGATTTTTTTGTTTACTTGGGATTTTTAAGATAAAATATACATAAAAAAAAAATATTATAGGTACACATATTTTTTTTTATGTGTGGATCCTATCCCTTAAGTTTGTCAGGTTGATAATGAAAGACCTTATACCTATCCTTTAAGTTTGTCAGGTTGATAATGAATGACCCTGTATATTAATAGGATAGATTTGACGACCGATGTGGCGCAGCGGGCGCAGGTCCGCCTGCGACGTGGAGGTTGCGGTTTCGATTCCCGCCTCGGGTCAAATGTTTGGACGATCTACAAATATTTGTTCCAGGGGTTCTGGGTATTTTCTATGGTAGTAAAAAATATCTATCTATGTATTGTATTGTATTAAGTATATATCTGTTATCTTTTTTTAAGTGATGAAAATGCATTACGCATCCCCGCCCGGCCGGGGGGCACAGACAGAGTATGTGGAACTCCCCTCTCTAGTAGAGGTATACCCACTAAAAAACTCACTATTCCCGCCACTGTTGAGCAAAGACGAAGCCGGCGGTTACTCAACAGTCCGCCTGGCTTCGCCTGTCGCCCACGTCCACCCCGGTGGAATCCGGGCGGACCTCCTTCTGCGACATCACGTCCTCGCAGAAGGAAAGTATCGCCTCCCAGTTTCTGTCACTGCCGACCATCTTCTCCATGACGATCGGCAGCGAGAGGTCTCCACCTCCTAAGGCCACAGTTAATTCAGCCCGTGGACCATCCCAAGCAGGGCATTCCTCTACCGTGTGCTGTGCGGTATCCTCCACACAGCCACAGTGGTGGCACTCCCGGGTCAACTCCTTTCCAGCTATGTAACACAGGTATCTCCCAAAGCAACCATGCCCTGACAGAATCTGCTTGAGCCGGAAAGAGAGTGACCCCCCACATATATCAGTCATCTAGTACCCATAATACAGCTCTGTTTAACTTTTAACAGCAGCTTACCTTGGGGCTAGATGATGCTGGGGGATTGTCCAGCATTACTATTATTATTATTAATATTAAAATTATTAAGTCCTGTCCAGCTTGATGGCTCATGTATACATACCTATTAACGCACATATTTTCCGCTAGAGTGCACTGTATCGCGTCTTTGTGCTGCTTTGTGACGTCAGTAATAAAGGAGATCGTCTTTTGGAGACGGACGGACGGACGCCATCTTAAAATAAAGTGATATAAGTTTTGGTAGCGTAGAATAAAGTTTAATCGAAAATAATCTTGATTTAGGACTTTGCTATTGAGCTAGTCTAATTTTTTATTAGTGATACCAAGTGTTACGGATAAAGGTATACGTTTATTTCGCTAAATTTATATATCGCTAAGTATAAATCCGTTTATTTACAGTTCTTCTACTTCTGTAATGTTAGTACCGTTAAAATTATCATTGTCGTGAAATCTTGTAAAAACTATCGGAATTAAAGTGCAACATAAAGCATTGAAATCTAGGAGTCATCGATCTAGTGTTCTTGTAACGGATGTAACACGTCAATAAACTTCTGAGGGCAGGGCATAAAAAATATTTTCTATTGGTGATGTGAAAGTGTTTTTCTACAGAAGTGAATAGCTAAACGAACGACGTCAGTACATAGCAGACTCAAATTCATTGTTCATAGAAGTGGAACAAATCGCGCTGTGAAGGACAATCCAGTCGTGAAGTTAATTCGGAACGTTGTTTCTGAATTGCATTGCCCTGGTTGCAGTTGGTGGTTGGTGAGAGGGTAACCTCCTGATGGTGTGTACGTCGCAGCATGTCTGCACTCTCGACGCCGGGCGGCGGAGGCACTACGGCGCAGAGCAAGCCGACGTCCGGCAAACAAAAATATCAGAAGTTGGACATCAATAGCTTGTACTGTGCTAACAGGGTGAGTAGCCTCTGGGCATCTACACATAACTGATATTTATTTTAGTGCTCAAACGCCCACTTTGCCATTTACCTACCCCTAGCTAGATGATATTGAGATACAAGTTCAATGAACTTATAGAACCAGCATATTTCACTAAATATGCTGGATCATGGATAGATATTGAAGAAAGTCAAATTAATTGTTTGATTAACCTAATAATTATTTTGAATTGATTCTTACCTACATCTACCTAACAATTCTACTCACATTACTTCTTGTTTTAGGTCATTCAACCACAGTTGACCTATGTTGTTGACCCTTACTGACCCCTAGTTTTACAAAAAAACTGTTTTTCTGTACTAGGAGATATCAAGTTAGTTACATCATTAAGTATCAACAAAGACAAAAGGCACTTTGTAATCATGATGTGTTCAGTCAGTTGACAGCAAAAAATGCTGTTCTTTCTTTGAACCTATTTTTATTTAAATAGTGAAAAACATCTTATTTAAAGTTAAGCTTAAGCTTTAGCATTTTATTTGTTATCGAATTGGACATAATAAGCTGATACTATTTAAATTAAAATAGGTTCAAAGAAAGAATAATGTTTTTATATTGTTTTGTTTTACTGATGTTTGAGACTATACAGTGTCTGTCTGTGTAGGTATTGTAGATCTGAATTTAATTTTACTATCATCCATCTGTCTGTTACCAATTTAAGTAAAATTGAGTGTGAAGATAATGTAGTTTAAAGTCTATGGAAGGCTACATTTTATATTATGTACCATACAAGCGAAGCCCTGGTCAGCTGGTTTTCCTATATTGCTTTTTTGCAACAGCTGTAATCTGTGTTAACTTTTACATATTGGATTATTGGTGCTATCTATCACCTTGGCCTAGATTTAGAAAATTTAGTTCAGCTGATATTTACAGAGTAAGCATTAAAAAACTGTTTGCATGCTACAATAAATTTGACCTCAATAAGCATGATGACTGATTTAAAAAACTGTTCTATTGTATTAAATTCGAAGTATAAGCAAAAAATTACATAATATTCCAGAAATTAATGGTTGAGTCTATACTAATATTATAAAGAGGACAGATTTGTATTTTTGTATTTTTGTTTGTTACGAATCAACTCAAAAACTACTGGTCCAATTTCAAAAATTCTTTCACCATTAGAATGCTACGTTAATCCTGAGTAACATAGGCTATATTTATTACTAGAGACCTGCCCTGGCTTCGCACGGGTGCGGTTTCATTGCACCCTCGCGAAGCTGGGACGGACTTCTAGTAGTAAATAAATGCGATTTAAATTTGAATTTTAAAATTTCACGCCAAAACGCATCCTAGTCACGGCGTGACAGTAATGACGTCATAGTTAAGTTTTCAATGTAAAATTTTAGCATTAAGGTTCAAAATTCTGCAATTTTGTTTGATGCCACCAATCAGAGAACCTCTGATTGGTGTTCAACCTTTTATGATGGATTACTATATTTTGTAGTTTTATTATATAAAAAATACTAGCAGCTAGTATTTCTAGTCCCTCCCAGCTTCGCGTGGGTGCAGGGTAGCTAGTAATAAATAGCTTGTCACCTGGGGATAATGTAACATTTTAATGGTGAAAGAATTTTTGAAAATGGACCAGTAGTTTTTGAGTTAAGTAAAAGTAAGTAAGTTCGTATGAGTCAGTGGCCAACTCTGGTGACAGAATGGAGTTTATTTGTAACAAACAAAAATTCAAATCTTTCTTCTTTAAAATATTATTCTTCTATTTAATTTATTATTATTTCTTCTATGGAAATTAGATACATATTTATAATCCATAGAAACACCCAGACCCAGAACAAATTCACAGATAATTTAAACATTTGTCCCTTAGCGGGGATCAAAACCTCAACCTCTTGCTTCACACACTGGCATACCCCCACTGCTCCACCAAAGTTTTCCTCATTAACCACTTTTTTATTATAATTTGTGTATAATTTCAGAACGAGAATTTGGAACCATCATCTGTCAAGTCTCAACTAAGCCGCAAACATGGAATGCAAAGTCTTGGAAAAGTTCCTTCAACTAGACGTCCACCAGCCAATTTACCTTCTTTAAAAACTGAAACTGGTCAAGATCCTAACGCTAAGTGAGTTTTACTTAAACCAATAATTGTCATCCTATACCAAATTCATAAAGTATTTAAACAGTTACTTGATCTTTACTGCTTGATATCCCTCACACTTAAAATGATCAGATACTTAAATTAAATATACAATGCTCTGATCTTAGTACTGTTTGTAATGTCACCTAGTTAGCAGGCAGCTCTAATTCACCCCATCTTATAAAATATATCCTTACACCTTAACTCTTATCTTACATCTATATTATAGATATACTCACTTGGTATCTGAATAACAAGTAGAATAAAATGTCAGTCCAAACATAATGCCACAAATATGCTCATTTAAAATAGGTATTAGAAGGATGTAATAAATTAACAGGCTTCTATCTAAATTTGTGTTATTTCTATGATTTTACAGGTTCAGTATTAAATCATTCTTAAAATATAATGTTTTTACTTTCAGCCCTATACCTGCTGTAGCTCCTTCTGTGTCTTCACCACCAACAACATGTATCAATCCCCCAACTCAAGTAAGTACTTCTTGTCTGACTATCATTTTCAATATTTGATGCAAGCAGCGTTAGTATTAGTAATAATAAACATCCAATTTGAATACTCAATATTAAGTCATAAATATACTATTTAATAACTACATACCACACAAATTCGTTTATGTATAGGTAAACAAATAACACATATCACTTAACCTAGTAAAAGTTTGATTGCAACAAAGCCCAATGACGAAAAACAGCGCTGGAGGGTAGGCGAGGCCGGTCGCGACGCGAGAACCGTCGCCCTGCGCACCTCGCGTGCGCAGCGTGTCCAGTCAAGCAGTTGCCCTGTGATACCAAGATTATGAGATCTGAGGGCTAATTATGCATAGTACACACTAAGTGCGTTAGCTGTGTTTGCCTTCAAAGAATGAGCACAGGGAGTGTTTTTTATGTATTGAGTTTAGTGCTAAGTGTTGTGTATTGCTCATTGGCAATCCTAAATAAATAAATTAAATTAAAATGAAGTGTTAATAGGATCTGATATAGGTATTTTGAAAACGCTACACGCACGTGCATTGGAAGGCTTTACGAAACATTGAAGAATTAAACAAATAAAGGTAGACTTTATATTTGTTTTGAAAGTATGTAATATTTAGATGACTGCAGTAGTTATGAAGGCGAGTGTACATAATGTTAATTTGTCCCAGCCTCCATCGTCAGCATCGAGCGGCAGTGTTGCTGCGGGCGCTGGGCCGGGCGGGTGGGTGTCGCTGCCCCCGCCTTCTTCCCCTCACTTTCGCACAGAATTCCCCTCGTTAGAGTCAGCTGCTCAGCCCGCGCATCGCACAGACCAGCCGCCGCCACAGCCGCAGCTGAGACCACAAAGTAAGATAATCTTCTACAATGTAACATGTTTATTATGTTTGTAACTGTGGTACGTTATCATGAGCTGGCTAGGTCTTGGCTTTGCCATAGTAAAGGAGTCAGTAAGGCGATAAAGTTTGGAGGATAAAAACTAAGCCCAATGACGAAAAAAAGCGCTGGAGGTAAGGCGAGACCAGTCGCGACGCGAAAAACGTCGCCCTGCGCACCTTGTGTGCGCATCGTGTCCGGTCAAGCAGTTGCCCTGTGATACCAAGATTATGAGATCTGAGGGCTATTACGAAAGATAACTAGTAGGAATACATATTACTAGTTCTAGTATTATGTTTGACAGTCCCTAACGACTTGTTAATGTCTAGCCGAAGGCAGCTGGACATCCGGTGGCGCTACCGGCGGCGTCCGTCAAGAATCAAACGCATCGCCCGCCGCCACGCCCGCCCCCACCGCAGCATCACAGCAGACACCAGCCTATCGTGCCATTCTGCCACCATTTGTATGTATAGCTATTAGATTTGTCTTCTTTTTTTTTAAATTAAACCGTTGTCTTCGGTGATCATGTTAGGAGGCAGATATTGTGCAAGTTTATGTATCATTTGCAGCTGGTAAAAGGTAGCACCGGTGGCGGGCTCGGTCTGGGAGGACTGGGCGCGTTGCGCGAGGCGCGGGGCGGGGGTGGAGCCGGGGGCCCCCCCGCCCCGCACGCGACGCACGCGCGCCAGCCGCCCCGCCCGCCGCCCACGCCGCGCGCCGTCGAGGTGCTCACTGCACGGCCTATCCTCCGCGATGAGCAAATCTCTTCGCTGGACGATATCTCACGAGACGCCGGCTGGGCGCAGCACGACGATATTGATTACGAGTCAGTATTGCATACAATTTTTAATTATTATTTTTTCAAAATTCTCTAACCATGATAAAAAAAATTACATAGACAGCCTCCAATGTTTCTGTTAGTTCTTGAATATTAAATGTAACAATCAATAATTATTATTTTCCAGCCAAAAACTAGACTTCTCTGATGGAGAGACATCAACCAGAAAGAATAACAACCGGGCCAGTATTGATAAAGAGCAGATGAAAGTATCCCGAGAGGGTGCCGAGCCGGGGGACGAGGAGCAGCTATGGGCCGAGCGCCGACAGAAGCAAAGCCACGAAGTTGCACAAGCAGTCGCCCGCGCGCGGCAGAGGAAGGAGGAAGACCAGCGCCGTCACGACACTCACCACCCACCGCCTACACAACCGCCTAGAGATCGCGACCGCAATGATAACAGGGAATCTGAGTCCCGAGACAGAGACCGCCTAGAGTCTAGGGACTCGCGAGATCGCATCGAGGTGCGGGACCGCGACCGGACGGACAATAGAGATAAAGAACGGAACGACAGAGACACGCGGGAAAAGGAACGCGTCGATAACAGAGATCGCGATCGCGAACGTTTCGACAATAGAGACAGGGACAATAGAGATAATAGAGAGCGTGAACGTGACCGCGACAAAGAGCCTCGTGACCGGGCCCGAAATGACAATAGGGACCGCCCCGAGTCTGACAAAGACACACGGCAAGATATCCGCGAGAGAGATCGAGGCGACAACAGGGAACGCGCGGATCGCGAGCGGTTTGACAGGGAGCGAGAGCGCGGTGATAGAGAACGCGACCGGTCTGACCGCGACCGCGACCGAGACCGCGCGGACAGAGACCGCACCGAGCGAGACCGCGACCGCGATCGCGACTTTCGGGACAGGGACCGGGACCACGCGCGAGACCGTGACCGCGACCAAAACAACCCTGCGTTTTCCAAGAGCTTCCAAGCAAACATTCCTCCACGCTTTTTGAAACAACAACAAAATAGACAACAAGATGACCAACATAAAGGTTGGGCATTTTCGGGTAAGCCGGCACCTCGGCGCCAAGAGGCACCGCAGCCGCAACAAGGGTACAATGCGCCGCGACATGCTCCGCACAATAACGGCCGGCGATCGTATTCGAGGTATGTACATTGTACATTGTATAATTAGTTGAAGAAATGTATCTTTCATATCAAGTTAACATTTGCACTGACTGCAGTGCCAAGACTATTCTGTGTGGAACTGCACTGCGTTCTTTAAAAGTATGATCTCAGATGGGTATTTCAACGTTTGTAGAAACGTCGGCATAACCCGTCTCCTTATATAAAATACGATTTTAAGAATTGACCAAAAATGATCAAATCAGAAAGGGTCAGACCTTCCAGAAAAATAATCAATCCTCTTTGCTTGTTCACAGAGACTTCTCAGACCGTGAAGACGATTTTAGGAGAGAAAAGGATGGATCTGGGCCTCAATGGCGTTCAGAAATGCAGGATTACGAAAAGTCTAGTAGAGAGTTAGATAGATCAAACTCAAAAGAATCATACAAAGATTTTAATGAGTACAAAGGAAAGAATGATACAGACAGAAAATATTCTTTGGAACACGCTATTGAACAAAGTAACCGTTCTGCTGCTGATAAACTGAGCGAAGTTTTTGAAAGAAAGAGCATCGAAGTTGTAGAACCATTTGTTACCCCTGAACCCGCGCCTACTCATACACCAGAGAAAAGTTATTCTCCACCAGACAATGTTTCCCAGCGAGAATCATCAGAAAAAGAAATTGGCAAATCTTCTTGGGCAGACGAAGAAACTAGCGTAGTTTTGAAACCAGTAGAAAAAATCTCGCCTCCAAGAGAGATTGAAGTAAAAAAAGATGTTATCGCACCAAACTTTGATTCAAAACGAAACACACAGCACCCAATTGATGCAACCTCTCCTCCTCAAAACGTACCGTTAAACAACTCTACCTGTGCAAACGCATTACAAAATCAAAATAAATTCACAAATTCCCAAAGCAATCAAGCTTTGGTAGGTAACAACCAACAAGTATCTCAAAGTATCAGTTTGCCTGTTTCTCAACAGCAAACAAGCCAACCTCAAATACAGGCTCCAGGATTTGACCGTCAAGCTGTTCCTAAGACTGTTGTTCAACCTCCATCCAATATAGCTGATTCATTTGCAGCTTCCCAAATGCAAAAACAACAGCAACAGTTATCTGAACAACTTGCTAAACTCAAATACTCTCAACAATCTCAACAAGAAAACACATCTGAATCCATTTCAGCCCCTAAACCTATACCTATAGATTCACATAATATCGCTATAAAAGCTGTAGAAATAGCTGTGGAGGCAGTTAAAATTACTCCAGACATTACAAAGCGTCTTGTAGATGATAAAAAACAAGAGACTCAAGGAGTTCATGATCCAAGTAATAACAAAGTGACAGCCAAGGAACCCATTGAACGGAAATCTAGTGGGTCTGGATCTGAAAAGAAAGGAAGAGGTTTCGGAAGCGCTGGAACCGGCTTTGCTGTTTACAATAACAGAGGTTGGGGATCAAAAGAATCTCGTGGGCGGCGATCTCATCGGAGCTCACGCTCCAATAATAGAGCTAGTGAATCTGATGGCTCCACCGATGGAGCACCTAATGCGGAACGTAAAGAGCGACGAAGGGCGCCACGTAGCCCTCGCGGACCTAAAAAACTCGACCGCCCTGAAGATGCCAATCGCGCTGCTCCGTCAGAACAAGGCATGCTCACCGCAGACGGGTTCGAGAACCGAGAACCATTTGCGCCCCGAGGGCAACCGTCGAGACGTGGAAGAGGCGGCTTCCAGGGCACGGCTCGGCCTCCCGCGCCTGCCAAAAGGGTCACTGGCTATGGACCCCCTAATACCAAAAGTCCTTTCAATCAAACCAATAGAGCCGCAAAGGAAAACGATGAGGGCAAAGAGATTTCTCAAATGGAAGATAAAGGCAAAGGTAGACCTCGTCCCGGATCACAGGCCACAGGTAGAGGTCGCGATAGAAGACCTAAAGGGCCAGGAGGTCCCGTTAGCGGTGAAGACGAAAATTGGGAAACTACGTCTGAACATTCCGAGGGCGGCGGCGGCCGTCGACGATCAGTTCCAGGGCGACTATCTCAAAAAGGTGCTGGTCGCAATCAAAATAATAGAAATCAAAACCCTCGTAACAATAATCAGGTAGTCAAGAAAGATAATTTGGGCGATAATAAGACTGCTGATGTAACTGAGGCTATGACTGATCTTAAGATATTCACTGCCAAGAAAGATGATGAGGTTGCTGATGACGGCTTCCAAGAAGTGCGTAATAAGAAAAATTCCAAGGACACAAGAGGCCCACCTGCAAAGGATGAAAATCAACAAGCTTCAAAGCAGCAACCCAGGTCTCATTCTAACCAAGGTAATGGGAGGAACGGATCGTCAAGCAGAAACTCTGGTGATAAGGCTAACCCACGCGGAGTGGCACCGATTGTCAACAAAAATGGACAGTATGATCCGCGCCCTCGTCAGGCTAACTTAGCGCCACGATTCGTAAAACAGAGGCAGAAACAGCAGCTGGGTATGGTGAGCGGCTACGGGCCAGACACCGGCGCGGCGCCTCCGCCTCCCGCGGTCAACGCTTGGGACAAACCTATTGCGCAGTCTCTCCGTGGTAATATCGAAGAACCTGCAGAAGCAGTGAATAAATCCGCACAGTCGAGTCAGCGTAGCACGCCACTTGAAGCTCCCATCGAAATTAATCCACTTGTTGCCTCATGTGCTGTTCCCACCGATAAATCTGAGGTTTTAGATGGAACCACACCGCCGGTAGAGACTATCATATTTGAGAACACAAACTACAAGTCAGCTCCATCCGAAGAAGCATTACAACAGAAATATCAACTTAATTCAAACATAGCTAAATCTCTTCAACCTGAGGAAATGCCTTCTGAATTGGAAGCGCATTCGTTGGCGTATAATGGCACCGACGTGAGACGTCCTCGGTCCATTCAGGAACTTATCGGAGACAATGGTAGGCCGGTCAGCGACGGTGAAGCGTCTCTTGGTCTACAGATGTCTTTCGATCCGACACAGAAAACTGAAGACTCGTCTGATATGAAACTTGATTTCGCTTTTGACTCTGATCTCGGTCAACTTACGGAAGATAAATCGACGAAGTCGCTCGGTTTGCCGCGCAGTGTACACATGAGTACTTCCAATACTATTTCCCCGCTGGCGGCAGATCTCAATTTAAAAATTGCTAGCGTAAAGAAAGTATGGGAAATGCCTGCCGTAGCTGAGGGCACAGAAGAGTTGCAGTTTGCCGGTTTTGAGGAGCCGAATACGGAAACCGGAGCACCTCCTAACGTGTGCAAGGTTAAGCCGACACAGCAACTGCAGTCGCCGCCGCCCCAGCATTACAACCACGTGGGCTATCAAGGTGGTTACGGCGGTCTATCTGTACCCTCACCACCCGCTATGTTGTTTAACTCGTCGCAGCAATTGTTGGGGTCATCGCAACAATTGCCGCAACAAGGTGGCTTATATGGAGCTTTTCTCGATCAAAGTCGTGGCCAATTCGGAGGTTTTCCTGGATCGCCATACGGTGCCGGCTCAGGGGCGCCGTACAACTATCAACCGCCGCCTGATATGTTCCAGAGTCTTCCGAACCAATATCGAATGGTGAGTTTTTTTTTTTTTTTTTTTTTCTGGGTTAATCTGCGATCAGTCTTGCGACTATAAGCAAATGTGTTGTGGGATGTGGTGTCTTGTGGCCTGTGCTCCACTCTTGGTGCACAATCCCTTAGATTCAGCTAGTGCCGCAGGTCTAGCGTTTGGACGTCATGTCGTTTGAGCCGTTTGTGGTAGCCTGGTTGTGTTAGCTGAGATGCCAGCTGGTTTGGGTGGCGTGTTAAGCGCACTTTGTAGTTAGCAGCAGTTTTCTGTATTTCCTCCTTAACTGTGCTCATTTGTAGGTGGTCATGTACTTCGTTGTTAGTTATGAACCATGGTATGTTCGCAATTGTTTTAAGCATCATATTCTGAGCTCTCTGTATTATGGCTATGTTGGAGTTGCTGGCACATCCCCAGAGTTGTATTCCATACATCCAGATTGGTTTCAATATAGATTTGTATATTAGGAGTTTATTATCTGTAGATAGTATCAAGTTCCTTCCCAGTATCCAAGAGGGATTTCTAAATTTTAGGTTGACATGTTCTCTCTTTTTTTTGATGTGAGCTTGCCAGGTCATTCTTCTGTCTAGGTGTATTCCAAGATATTTTACTGTGTCAGTGTGGGGTAAGTAATTTTCGCCAAGTTTAACTGGTGGACAGTTTCCTTTTCTTAGGGTGAACGGTGAATGGTGAGTATTTAAAATTCTAGAAGTTCTGGTCTTTTAGGGACTGTTTGATGAGGATAGACTAAATTAGAGTAAATTTATTAAACTGTTGACTGAAATAAATAGCTGATAAGATCGCTGATTGTAAGACATTTTAAATACAGAGTTACTGATTTTCAGGCGGCGACGGCTGGTGGCGGCGGTTTCGGCCAATCTGGTCAACTCGGTAATAACCCCAGCACCGTGCTAATATCAAGCACATCTAACTCGCTCATGTCAGCTACGGTGAAACCATCTTCACAACAGATTGGTGCTATTGGTAAGTATAGTAATGATCTATTTATACGGTGCCAGTATCCAAACTGTTTACCTCTCATGAGTCGTAGAATATGTCCTAGTCAGTCATTCTTTACTACTCTCGGTTTTGTAATAATTAGGCTGAGGTTACAAGCTTTCTACCAGTTCCCTCATTTGTTTCTGCTGCATTTTTCTCTTATCATAAGTGTTTGCTTGCAGGTAGCAAAGGCGGTGGTGTGGGAGGCGTGGGCGGCGTGAGCGCGTATCAGCAGCAGTACCTCGGATACTCTGCGCCGGTGGGCGAGGCGCCCTACTCGCTGGCGGGCCTGCTGCCGCGCCCCGCTCCGCCGCAGAGCTCCTACTACTCGCCCTACCAACCGGCCAGCGGCAACCTGCCCGCGCCGCCGCCTACCTACCCGCTGCAGTTCACGCAGCAGCCGCAATCGGGCGCTTTCGGCTCGCAGTTCCTCTCCTCGCAGCTGCAGGTTGCCGCCGCCGTGCAGCAGATGCAGGTAATTACATTACATTTTCACCTTATAAAGAAGAGATCTGCCTTCTTGATACCTAATGATAGCAACCGGTAAAAACATTGTGCAATTTTTGAGTGGAATGACCGGTGCATAATGTTGCAGCAGCAGCAGCAGCAGCAGCAGCAGTACCGCGCCCCAATGCAGCAGCAGTACGCACCTGCGCCGCCGCGGCCGGTTCCGCAGCAGCAGCTCAAGAGTCCGCTACACGAGCATGCTAACGGATTCGCTCCGCTGTGCGAGTCCGCCTCGCCCACGCCCAAGCAGCAGCAGCAGCATCAGCATCAGCAGAGCAAGCAGCAGAAGCCGCCGCACTCGCCGACTCAGCACAAGTACCACGCCGTACCGCCGCACCCGCCGCCCGCGCTCACGCCTCATCAGCACCACCAGCAGCAGGTACTTCCCGCGCCTCTCGTGCGCCGCGTCCCGGGTGGACGGAGATATGATGCCAATGCTTGATTCGCAGATGGTGAGTGGCGGCGCTAACGGACGCTGCGGCGGAGGTGCGGTGCGCGGCGGCATGACAGCCCCGCGCTACCCCGCGCCTATTCAGCGGCCGCACGCGCCCGCCCTGCCGCACTACCGCCACGCGCCGCCAGCGCCCGCGCCGCGCCACGCGCCGCCCCCGCGCCACGCACTCTACTATCAGCACCACCAGCGCAGTTAGTACCCAGCCCAGCCCAGCCTCGCCTCCTCGCTACCTGCCGCACGTCCCGCACGCACGCTAGCCTACACGATATACTTAGTAGTAAAGTAGAAGCGCTTTCAAAATTGACGTGCATCCAGAGGAGCAGCGTGAGCCGCGAGAACAGGGCGTCATTGATGTATTGTTGTACGCAGACGGTGGCGGCGGCGGTGGCGGCGGCGGCGGCGGCGGCGGCAGCGGCGGTGGCGAACGCGCGGTGGAGGCCTGCTCGCCAGCCGGGGGCGGCGAAGACGGCAGTGAGGGGACTGTGGGCGGGGCGGGGGGTGCTGCGCCTGACGCGACCCCTGACCTAAAGGCGGAGTGAGCCACCTCATCGAGCGCCCTGCGCCATGGCCCCGCCCGAAACGCGTCCCGAACCCGTGCCCTCGGCTCGTACTCCGTCGTCGGCGCAAGTGCGTTAGTTTTTCGGTATTTAATTAAGACGTAAATTATGAAAGTGATTAAAGCTACTTAGAGAAGGGGGCGCCCCGGCGCCGCAGCTTGTCGCCGCAGCTTATCGCCGGCGGTGGCGGGCGGTAGCAGCGCCCCCGACTGCGGGAGGCGTTCCGTTTGTATGTAAATAGATCGATCGGACGGCCGACGTCCGGCTCCTTGACTGTTATGTTTAAGTATATTGCGCGAACGGTCGCCGTTGGCCTCGCAGCGACCGCCCGCGGCCGCCTGTCGTGAAGACGCGCCTCCTGGACCGATGCTGCCTCGAAAACTCTCATTAGTGAATATAATGTAGCGACGGTTTTGCGGAACGATGTCGATGCAATATTAATAAAATAATAAATGTAATTTGAAGCTGGGTCGGGCGAGTGGCGGTTAATGCGCACGCGCATCGACCTCCCACCCGCTAGGCCGCTTCATGTATCATAATCAATTACTTTATGCAAATAAATTAAATAATGACCAAACACTGTTTTTATTTTGAGAACTCCCGAATGACATACTCTTGGACTTGTATAAGCTGATATTATGATGATGATGAAGAGCATTAGACCATGAGGACCTGTTAGTTTTCCTTTCAGGATGTTGCATGGAATCCAACAATAGCTCAGCTTTTAGTACTTGCTTAGACTTTTGTCACACATCCGGACACTCCATAAAATGTATGATGCAAACGCGTCGCAATCACCACATGCATGGTTTGTGTACGTAAAAACTGCCGTTGTGTGTGTGAGTGTCATGGTTAGCCCCATCTACATATAGTATTACTCTGTGCTTATAGCAAGAGTGAGATAGTCACGTTGGTACGCGCGCGCTTGATCGATACCCCATTTTAGCTGTAAGGGTGTGAAAGTGACTTCAAACATTGTAGATCACTTGTTTTTTGGAACGGTTGGCAGATATTTTCTTAGGGTTTTAGAAAAAACTGTACTTACATATTATTATCCTATTATTATTCTGTGTATTAGGTGCAGAATATATTCATAATTATGATGTATTAATGTTGGTAGGTACCAAACACAACTTTGAAAATATTTGAATTCCGTACCTATATAAAGTGTTAGAACTTTTAAAACATTTGGTGATTTTTTTGAGATTTTTTACGTTTTTGAACATATAATACGTCGAATTCTTAGATAAACTCCCATTTGTAGAAATAATAATGAACTTACAGTTCAGCTTAAGTTGGGAGCCTAAATAATTGTTAATTTTTATTAGATTTTTTTCCTTTAAATTGTTTCCCTGTTACGCAGTTGCTAAACTTGTGGTAGTACAGTCAGCGTCTGATTGATATGAGCATCTAGAGTAGTCAAAATGATTTGAATAATATAAAAGCAATTAGATATACGCAGTTCGAATCATCATTGTTGTAAGAACTCAAGGTGTTCACAAAAAATCTTACTATACTCATTGTTTCATATTTTTTAAGCAGCCAAGGTGTTCAAAATTATGTTAGCAAACAAAACTCTTAAAGGTATACTACCTTTTAGGTAAATACTTGAAATGTCATAGATGTCATGGTTTACTAAGATCATTTTGAACACCCTGACTGCTCATATAAATATGAAACAATGAGGTAATGTTTTGACAAAAACCGTGAGTCGGCTCGATGATCGATAGCGAGCTGGCTCGCAATAATACTCGCAATTTGGGTACCTACAGCAGTCGGACATCCCTAAAAGCCTGTAACATACCTAATTAAGTAGTCCATGGTTTCAGCTCAGTTATGTACAGGAAAGCTGCCGTTACGCCCGTTACCGAAGCACGCGCGACCCTGTTTTTTAATCAAATTTAATCAATAATAAAATTACTTATGTCGTTTACTGGGTCCCTTGGTTTTATCAAACTGTACCTATAGGTTTTAATTATTTTCGCTCGTAGTTGATCATCAAATCGCCAATATATAATTATTTTTGTGGGAAACATTTAGAAGGAACTTAAATGTAATGCTAGAGGGATGTCAATTTAAAAACTTAAAATAGTGGGACAGCACCTATCGAAACTTTAGACATTTTTACCGGTTTCTAACCTACCCAATATAAATCAAACTTAAGTCGAAAATTCATTTTAATAGTGTACTTATCAGTTTAAGTTTTAGGTGTTTTGGACATCATTAATATTATCATTGAAATATATCCCAAGTTGCGATCACCACTGCCACTTGTTACGGTGCATAAAATCTTGGAGGATATGGTTCATGGTTCGATCACATCAATATAACTGGTTCAAAGTTTATCCAGATACCTTAGCAGTAAAGCCATCCCTAGATGTGCATTACCCATCTACCATAATAATTTGTACGTACAGTGAAGAGTTAGCTGCAGTCACAGTGCTCAGTGCCTGAGATTATACACTGCATGAACCATGAGCAAAGATCACGGTAAGTTTTACTTTCTTCCATATATTTAGATTGATTAGTGTGCTTTCTTCTGCTCCTATTATTAAGTAGCTCGCTTGTTTGGCATTCGTTTGGCGTCTCGTCTATCACAACGAGACGCTGCACATACAGGTATTTGCACGATCTACGCGGCCAAAATTATTTTTATGCATAATTGGTATCTAAACAACGTAAATAAATAAAAAATCTTATTTTTACAACAAAATTATATATTTTCCAAAAATATAAATAAATATAAGTACCTACAAAAATTTTAGGTCGGTTCAAAGGAAAAAAACAATAATAAGTACTAAGTTTCTTGACTTTCTTCGTCGCTCTCTGATGAGTTTTCTGTTAAATTAGATTCTGCAGATACAAACATGGTCAAGGTTTCAGGCAAAAATGTATTTGATTTCCTTTTTTTTATAGTTCGCATGCTACTTAGCACAGGATCTGAACTGAGCAGAAGGCGGTTAAAAATATCCTGATTACAATTTTCCCTGGAAAATTTCCTCGCAAAATCTTGGCGGTAAGATCTAAAATGCTTGTTGCGAGCCTCAGCTGCTTCCTCGGAAAGCTGTCCGATTGGTAATAATGCCTTTTCGATGATGATTGCGCCATGGACTAAAAGCTTGTGCATTGTTGGCGTCATAGGATGCCAATCATACAGGTTCACATAAACACTAGCAGTTTCTGAAGCATATCTTTCATATTTTACAGGATCAATTTTAAACCCGCTTGAAATTGCTTCCAATATCACTTTTAGTCGGTAAATTAGGTCATAACTTATACCAGTTATTTCAGCAGCTAATCTGGGGTTCTCAAAGAACCTTCTGCTGGTATTTCCATCATTTGTATTCCCGAAATTGGTTTTAGGCATATCTACTATTAAACCTGTTTCAGTGCGAAACCTTTTTTGTATCTCTCTTTTAGTTTTATCTTCTAGGTCTTTTTCCTCTTTCGATTTTCTTGTCCCGTATTTTTTAACTGGAAGTTTGTAGGCTAAATGTAGGATAAATTCAAATATTCGAATTCTGGCGTGTAACACCGATATGCCGAATTCAAGGGCTTCAAAATTCACTTCTCTTGTATTTACCAATTTATTAAAATCTTTCGAGGTTTTTCCACATATGTAGCATCTACTTGTAGACATTGTGCCTGTGGCTGCATTGCAGACCTTTCCGTCTACCATGGTCATTATAAATTTGTGCTTAATTAAGAACTTTTTGCCTTCTATGTCGACCTCTGTTGGGACTAAAGAGCTTATAGCGCTTTTAACGTGTCTAACTTCATCTTCAGTGACATCATTAGTTTCTTTGATAAAACGGAATCTTATTGGTCGACAAAATCGCGGCGAAGAGGGCGTTGGATTATTCCATAAAACTTTTTCGTTGTTTTCTCCACAAACTAATTGAAGAGGTACGAAGCAGCTTTGAAATATATTTGAATCACAATCGGTATCACTTCCTAGTTTTTGCTTAAACTGTGATTGTTGGGACCCATCGCAGCCCCATTTACTAATTATAGTTAGGCATTCACGCTCTTGCTCCTTTAAAGTTATCAATACCTCTTCTAGGTACTCTGATAAACGTCTAACGGTAACATCCATTATAGGCTGTAACTGAGCTTCGGCACTGGTACTCGTTACCGTAATCGATTCTTGAGGTGGGTAACATTTCTTCTTGGCTTTTTGTAAGGCACTATAGCACGGAAAAAACTTCTTATTGGTCTTTCTTATAATTTCGTACTGTCCTTGTGACAAATCGGCATCTATAAACATTTGCAAAGCTTGCATTGGTGTCATGGGTTGCTCTTTACTTGATTTCGTACGATAAAATGCCTTTTTATATTTAGTTGCTCGTGTCGGAGTACTGGTGATATCTTTTAGGACATTTGATGCATCTTTTTTTCCAGATTTTCCAAGTTCCACCTTTGCAGCATGTATTATGAACTCCTTTTCAAAATTAGAACGAAGTTCCTCAGTCTTTCGCCTTTTGCTCCTCTCACTTGAGTCTTCGAACGACTTTGATGGTCGACCTGGCCGTTTTTTTGAAGTATCGACAACAGGTATTTCAAAAGTACCTTGCAGCCAAGACCGGTTGTATTTTATAAAATTATCTTCTTTATAATGAGCTTTGGTCCACCTTTGTTTGATTTCTGATTTGAAATGGGCAAAACTACGTTTAAAATTCGTAATTTGGTCTTCATTATACCCTTCACATGACAAAAGTTGATCTTTTAGAAAGTTTAATTTATCATCTAAATTAGGTAAATTTTCTGTCTTCATGCGGTCAAACAAGTATTGTCGGGTCACGATCCTCACTCCTGATGCACCCTCTGAACCTAAAACAAACATACACTAGGTCAAAAGTTGCTAACAAACATTTCTAATTTTATACGAAATTTCGCTAAATATCTTTAATCCCTCAAAACTATATTTATCCGGACGTTTCCGGAGCTGTTTTTGATAGTAAATAAAAGGAAAAACATTAAATAATTACCTAGAATAATAATCATAGCCCGATCTACCCCGATACATAAACAAAAATACTAATAAACAAAATATAATGAAGGAATTCACGGTACAAAAATTAGTTTTTAATATTTAAAAAAAAAAAATTGTCTAATAGTTGACGACATGACTTTATTAATGTAGTTTGTAAGTTTCTTACCTTGTCCATCAGAATCCATCACTTTCAATTCGTAAGAAGAACTTGTTAGCATAAAAAATCACTTTGAAAGTTAAACGTTTAGAAAAGCGCGCCGAGAACAGATACGTACACTAGGTGACACGGTCAAATTCCGACTGACGCTACGGGTGCGGGGTGCGCTGTAGCAGGTAGATAGAGCATGGGTATTGTTCCCTGGTTCGTACTCTGTTCGTGGAACTCGTTTTTATGAATGTTATTGTTATTTTGATTTTGGGACTTTTGGCCGCGTAGATCGTGCAAATACCTCTATGTGCGCTGTTAAAAAATTTATAAGGATCCAAAAGGAAAAAAAAAATTGATACAAATAGGTAGGTATATTGAAGGTCCTCCTCAAATAAAATAAATTCATAACAAAGGGTTTTGTTTTTGTACATTCCAAAATTAATTTATTCAGGGCTAGCAAACTATAATTTTATTTAGTTCAAGTATCAATGTTTTGCTAGGTAACAATTTTCTTTCATGTTTACGTGTCCTTCGTATTTAGAATTGATGATAATATAATTCATGTTAGATTTCATGCTCTTTTTTTTCAGTCAAACATTTGAATCCTATCGATTAGCTAGAAGAACAAACGAGCGAGGTTTATTATTGTAATTTTAGTTGGTTCGATTCCCGGATGTCCGTTAAGTAAAATAATCTACCTAATGGATATAAAGTAGGTACCCTGTAGGACTTTTTTCCACCTTGCATAGGTCAAGATAATTAAAGTCAAAGTCAGTAGAGTTTTATTCAATAAAACAAGAATCAATTTCATACGTCACATCATACAGTTCCAAGCTAGGTGATTTTATGTCACGCGCCCTAGCCTATTACATACATCCGCCCATCTACAAGATTTTGTGTTTTTTTTAGGTAAACCGATTCCGCACGACCCAACATTCAACGGCTCTATTCACAACCGATCCTGCACCGACTTCTTATTTCTGATTCTGTTTATACTGTTCCTTGGTGTATGGGGCTGGGTGGGAATTTATAGTAAGTGATATCAACCTCCTGGTATGAGTATTTTATACAATGCACTTGCTTAGGTTAATATATAAAACACGATTCACTTCTGCCTTTCAACACAGTCTTTCAATTATTGAATATAGCAACCAAATTGATCCATGTAAACATAAAAGTGAATCATTCAATGACAGCATATCATTACATTTCTGCTCCATTGAAAATCATTCAATTTGGTTGAACATTATATTTTATTACCTTTAGTAAAGGTAGCTTAAATAGTAAACAGGGTGTTCCAACATGTAAGTTAAGTTAACCATAATTATTATTATTTCTCAAAATGAAACTGAACTTTTCACAAGTAATTTAACTTTTTATAGAAATCAATAAACTTTGTGTAATGTGTGAATTCAGTTGTTTACGTAACGTAAATCTACCATTATAATAAGGTTTACAATATACTAAGTCTTGAACCAAAATAAATGTTGTAATCCTCATATAGGCATGCAAAAAGGGAGCATAGAGCAATTACTGGCACCAGTAGATTCGTTTGGTAAACGCTGCGGAGTGGATTCCGAATTGAAGGATAAGAAACATCTTGTCTTCTTCGATATTACAAAATGTCTGTTGCCGAGCACAACCATCACTGGATGTCCAACAAAACAAGTAGGTACTTCTTATCTACCTAGAATCTTACTTGCTACTATTGTACATAATAAACTATATTAGTTGTTCATTAGTAGCTTTTAATATTCAAGGAACATATTTTATATCTATACATTACTTATTTACTAATAATAAAACTTACCTACATTAAATTACAACAAGAGGAGCTTAAAGTTATTCATTATCAACAGAAAGTTAAATGCATTAATTGTTTCTCAGGTATGCGTTAACAAATGCCCGGACAGGACGATTCTATTCAGCCAAATGACCGAAACATCGTTTGTTAATTTGAGCTCAAGCATGGTGTGCACTTATGACATCAAAATGGACAATCTGAGCTTCGCCAACGCAATGCAGTATATAAATAATAATACATGTGCGAGCTATGTTATAAAGAGTAAATCAGGTAAAGCTTTTGTGTTATTCGTTATTAACTATTAGGTGTTGCACACATTGAGATAAGTAGATTCATTAAAAAAACCAAGTAAACAGTTGTCAGTAGATAAGGATTTGATGTATAAAAACTAGAATGGGTAAAGGATTGCTAAAAATTATAATAACTCAAAAAATAATTCGCCTCAAGCAAGCGGAATTTGAACCCACAACCAAGCGAGATGGGTTCAATCCGGCTTGAGGCGTAATATTTTTTGGGATATTATAATCTAGAATGGGTCAATAATAATCATCTACCATTCCACATTTGCACCATCAATTAGGCCAGTGTCCCGACAGTGGGAACATTATAATGATGAGGTAAATGTTCCATGATGATGAAAATGATCCATGCTAATCTGATAGTTGGCGATATATTCTCCTCTGTCAATATGAAAACCGTCAAAACAGAGTCGATAATAGGTAAATACTTATCTACTAATTTTGGTAGTACCTACCTAACCTAGGTACTTGACCTGCGAAGCCTCATGTCTTGAATAATGCCAGCGCTCGCGTTGAATGGAGTTGGTTACCGGAGTCGCAGCTATGTCACGTATGGTATGTCACATTTTAGGGCCACTGCGCATATTTCACATTTTTAGGATACTCGTAATATTTACGTTTAAGTACACTAACATGGTATTATCTGTATACATGTACGAGTAGTAATCGGGCGGTGCATCGTGGATGTGAAACAGGCGCTAGAACAAATACCGATGAACCAGACCACAGATCATTATGTACAATATATGTCTGTGAACCAGACAGTCCTCACTGAAATAGCAGAGAAGATGAAGATTCAGCAGGTACATAAGTAGCTCAAACATTATACTTTAACCTCCTCATTACATTACATAGTATAAAATGAAGTCAGTCTCTATGTATGTAACGCTTAGATCTTTGAAAATACGCAACGAATTCATCAATTAGATAGAGTAATTCGAAAGGAAGGTTTAAATAGCACCCGTGCGAAGCCGGGGCGGGTCCACTAGTTAATGATAATGGTGAACTTGTATTATATTGATAAGTAGTAAATAAAACTACAATTTAAATAAATTGAAAAAATACGATACGATAAACAAGAGCGAATCTTAACAAAAAGGTAGTCAGATTGATTTTTCATGTGTATTACAAACTTGTTTTTTTAAGTTTAGCGTTTTATAGGTCTCGGCGCACATATTGGAAGACCTGGTGCAGTCGCGTTGGTTTATGGCCGGAGCACTGGTGGGCGTGGTGATCGTCTGTTTTATTTACATCCTGCTGCTGCGGTGGTTTGTGGCGCCATTTGTCTGGGCTTCCATCTTCGGTCTCGTGGCTGTACTCATGTTTTGTACGTACTCTACTCTAACTAAGTATTTAGAGCCAATGGCCACGCTGATGTTGAGTTTAAAGGCTGCATGAGGGCCTTCGTTATGGCCTAACGATTATTGTTCTTTCCGAAGTATGAAAGCGTTCAGATGAAAACGCCATTGGCGGCCGGCAACCCATCCAAACGATGACCTCTTGAGCAAAACGACTGCGTTGACTTATAAATTAATCAATGCGTAGGTTAGGTAGGTAAGGTAAGGTTACTTTTTATATTTCGAAAGTTTGCAAGTTTGTGTTTTTTTTCGTGCAAAAAGAAATATATTTAAAAAAAAATATGAACTAGCGGCGCCGACAAAATGATTTTTTTACAAGCCTAACTGTCTGAAATAACCCTAATGCCACGATGAGAAACAAATGTTTTCATTACGATTTCTGTAGTTTTCATATACATTAGTCGGAATACTCTAACAGCCTTACTAATAAACGTGGTATAGAGTTATACCTTGGATTAAACTACGAATCTCAATGCTTAAACTTATTTTAATCCATGGTATAACTTTATACCACGTTTATTAGTAAGGCTGTTACCCCAAATATCTCTATACATGCTTGCTATGTTAGCGATATCTAAAGCTAACTACCATTGTTGATCGCATTTGAATAAAAATACACGTTGTTTACATAATAACCCGAATTGTCTCTTCCTTTCCAGCGCTGTACTTGTGCTACAAAAATTACGTGTACTACAAAGAGAAACCCGCTCAACTGGCAATAACTACAAACTTGAAAGAGCTCTCCTTCTTTAAGAAGCATGAGTTCTGGCTTGCATCAGTTATTATTTTGGCCATAGTTCTGGTCATACTGATAATTTTAATCATCTTCCTGCGGTCGCGACTCTTGATAGCTATTGAAATGATACAAGAGGGCAGCAAGTGAGTATCTAATGTACTCATTTTAACGTCTCCTTTTTTGAAGCCGGTTAAAAATCAACATCACACGAAAATATTAAAAAAATAATATCTAAAAGTGCGTATTTTTACATTTATAATGGATTTCCTTATTTATCTACGTATTTGCTAACGTTTTCAGCATTTATTTTTATCATCAATAAGGAAAACCCATTCGATGGGAAAACCATATCATGGTCGAATCGGGAATACATAACCCCAATTAACCCCCCTTGGTACAAATGTTACAACGTCAAAGTGCCACAAAAAAAACGAACTTTGTTTTTAGATTCATATCGCCCTATTGTCCAAATCCTATAACAGTTAAAAATTGCTTTAGTAGAGTATAGACGGCAGATTACTGTAAGTTTATAAGATTTGTTTAAGATAGATTTTTATGGTAGCAAGTAGTACCAAGGACTGAAAACGTCACGGTATAAAGGTACCAGCACCGTAAAAATATAAAAGTACCATTATCCGATAAGGGTTCGGCTATACCGGTATACAATTACGGGAGCGTAAAAATATTAAGTCGAGCCGGCAAGGATGCAAGCAGGCAGGATGGCGACAAAGGCTGGCGGGACGGGAGGGGGAGGCTAGGCTACTAAACTAGTACCTAGGACTAGGTAGTAGTTAATCACTCACGATGACTCTTAATTTATTTCCAGAGCGGTATGCGCCAACAAATCCACTGTGTTCTTCCCCATTTTCCCATGGATCGTGCAGTGCGGTGTTTTCGCATACGGCGTGATGGTGTTTGTGCTCATCATATCCATCGGCGAGTCCGCCTTCGCTGTCGCCGGATTGGACTCTGATACTGATTGCGTCTGCCCAGATTACAAAGACGTAATATTTTAATCTTTCTGTTTTGCTTTTGATTTTTAACCAAATAGGATTTATCACCTCGTTTTTCGAATAAAATCTTTTACTTAGGTAGCAAAGAAAGTGATGTGGTCTACCAGTTTTGACATAAGTTTCTGTAAAATGTAACTATCGCTAATCTGCCGTTCGATTTTTAGCGTTTAGTATAACATAACGGCCTTTTAGAAATCGGACGGCAGTACTAATGTTTACTTTTCTAACGGAGTGATGAAGAGATACACAATTTATGACGTATTGTCTGTTACCTGAGATGCCTGACATTAAAATTTATTGTCATGGGATAATTATTTTATTTTAACTTTTATTATCAGTACTGGTAGTCTAGTGGTAGCAACCCCGCCTTCCGATCCTGAGGTTGTGGGATCAAACCCGGTCGTGCACCAATGTATTTTTCTTTTATGTGCGCAATGCTCTCATACGGCAAAAGAAAACATCGTGAGGATACCGGAATGTCAAAGAACTAATAATTCGAAAGATATGTGCCATTCACCAACCAGAATTGGGTCCGCGTGGGATTAACACCGAATCACTCTCGCTCGAGAGTAGGCCAGTGTCCCAACAGTGGGAACATTAGAAAACGGTCATAAAGACTTTTATTATCAATGCAATTAGGCTATTACATATTTTGCAATAAAATATTTTCATCAGTTAGGTAACACCAGTTTAATCGTTTTTGATAAAAACTTTTTGCAACTGAAAAATAAAATATTATGACAAGTGTATTGATGCAAGATAAACTGTCTTAACAGTATTGCAAGGAATAATCAACCTTGTTGTTTCATAACGTTTATATAAATCTCAACCGTAGGGTGGTAGACCACATTTTTTGGCTGACTGTACATAATTTTTTATGCTATGTGTGTTTTTATACTAATTTAGAAGGTTTCACATTCAAATCACATTGTCGGATAATATAAGGTACAACATTAATTAATTACCGTCCAGCTGTCACAACAGAACACCTAATCCTAGCAGTGAGCTGCAAATTTTGATAATGGTGATTATTAACCGGCTTGTCTTTGGGATTATAATCGCTTGCTTATATTTCTAATATTATTTTAATCACTTTGTTGGTTATGTTTGGATGAAAGGACTAATTTCACTCTTCGTCTTTGAAACACCGTAAAAAAAATGGAATAAAATATAAGACTAACAGTAACAAACAATTTTATTTTTAAGTAGACAAACAAAGTTCTAAAGGAAAAATGTTTATTATGTATGAAATGTATAGTTGTTCGTGAAACCCGCCAGGTTGTTTAGCATTGTATTGCACTATTTCACAAAGATAAACTTACTTTAGATTTTGAAAGAAAAATAAAATTCTTTTATGATTATCTAATTATCTAGACCCCTACAAAGGACCAGGGCCCGGCTCCATACTGTGTGAAACAACTCCTTTGACATTGTCATTGTACGATTTTGTAATAAGTACCTACCTACATAAGTATGTATATTTCGTGTGGTTTTACTAAATAATTTTTGTTTTTTTAAGGGCTACCCCTGTAACCCGTTGACGTTTATAACGTCTTGCCACAAACCAGGAGGAGGCGCTTGTAAAGAGGCTAATTGCTTCTTTAGAGGAGTCGACAGCCCAACCAATGTGATATACCTACATCGTTAGTATAAACTTTTTGGTAACTTCATTAATTTTATTTAGCATTTATTTTGAAACACAGAAGAGTCTCGAAATATAGAAAAATACACAATGAAGTTATCAACAGGTAACCAAATTAAAAAAAATAGCTAATTAAAAATAAGCAAGCTGAAGTGGCAATTGGCTAGCCACATAAATAACCGATAACCATTATGAAAAACGTGTTCTTGGGTGGAATGGAAACCGCGTCTCGAAAAAGTCGGAAAGCATAGTAGGACGTAGGACGCACTGGCCAGGTGGAGTGATGATTTGCGGAAATGTGCTGGCAAGAAATAGAAAGGGCGCGATGGCGCTTATTGAAATGCATAATTTGATGTCTTGCCTATTATAGGTTGATGAAACTGATGAACCATTATTATTATAAAATCATCCCGTCTGATAGTCTGTCCAACCGTCGGATGATGATCATGCGAGCTTATGTTATTTCTTATCTCCTTGAATTTACTGAACCTAGTAGTTAAACCACAATAACACAATTGAATTTTCAGTTCTGAACATGCTTGGATTCTTTTGGACGATGTTCTTCATAAGCGGGGTTTCAGACATGATTCTGGCGAGTACGTTCGCTACGTGGTACTGGACCTTCCATAAGAAAGATCTACCCTTCTTTACTCTCACTGCAGGCATTTTTAGAACATTCAGGTATTCTATGAAGTTACCAGTTTGTATTTTTTAAAGGCTTCTTAATTTCTGTGTGATACCATCTTTATACGATTATAATCTCCAGTACCTAACAAGTAAAGTAAGTTACTCTTTCAATAGGTACTAAAATCTGTGACTAAGACTTACGGAGTAGACAGAGAGAAAGATTTGATAAATTATTTGTGGCTTTTTAGTTTCAGTATCTACTAATATTTAGACATAAAAGCGTATAAATTATTGTTATATAAACCAAATCTCCGCCAATTTTAAAAATAGCAGTGCCAATCTATATTTTTAAAATAAATAAAAGTGTTCTACATACAAAAATCACCAATGTTGCGTTTTTAAAGGTACCATCTGGGCACAGTGGCGTTTGGGTCATTAATTATCGCCTTAGTCCGAATAATTCGCTTGATACTTGAATACATCGACCGCAAGACTAAGAAGTACGACAATCCCCTCATAAGATGCGTTAAGTGCTTCTGCAAATGTTTCTGTTGGTGCTTGGAGAATATCCTCAAGTTTATCAACAAGAATGCATACATCATGTGCGCGATTCACGGGAAAAACTTCTGTTCGAGCGCGAGAGATGCCTTTTCTCTGCTCACGAGAAATATTATAAGAGTTGTCGTTTTGGACAAGGTAAGAACTGTTCTATATTATGACCACTGTTATATTTAGGTACCAGCTTTACGATTTTTTTTATATATTAAGTAGGTACTTATGTTATTTGGTTGGTAATTATGATAATGACAAAAATATTATATCAGCCCCCCTACCATGAACACGATTCAAATGAAGACCTAAACTAAATTGTCAAAAAATTTTATACCATGACATGATTGTGTAATTGATATCATGGTACAAAATTTTTTGACAATTTAGTTTAGGTCTTCATTTGAAACGCTATAAGAGTTCATGGTAGGAGGACAGGCAACTGAAATCATTATGTTCATATATTTACAAAATATATACCTACCTACCTACATGACTGGAACATATTTACCTTAAACTTGAACTAGGTACTCAACTATTCGATTAATTATTCATGCACCCTTGTTGTCCCTTATTTTTTATTGCATTGTTTTGCATTACTCAAAAATATAATATAGCATGAGGTATCCATCGTACAATTTAAAAACAGAAGTAGGTAGTCTAAAACGTTTACATTTTAGGTGACTGACTTCGTATTTCTACTGTCGAAGATCCTAATATCAGTAGGAGTTGGATTTGCGATCTACTTTATCCTCCAATCAACCGATGTGGTCGAGAAGACGGCAGGAGAGCAGTTAAACTACAACTTCGTTCCAGCCATAATTATCGGCATAGCCGCCTACCTAATAAGCACACTATTCTTCAACGTGTACGCTATGGCGGTCGACACGTTGTTCCTTTGTTTCTGTAAGTAACTACCAGTCTGCGCTTACCTATTCATCTGACATAACTAGGGGCTTATTGCATAACATTACAAAATACAAATACTAAATTCATTTATTCAAACAAAAGCATGTTTACAAGTAAATGTGCAGCTCTGCCTTCTGTGTTAGTTAAACATATAAACTGTATTACAGAAAAAACAGTGACTTACCCATAACTGTGTTCACACACAAGTATTTACTTGGAACAATGTTTGTATGTATGACTTGTGTTTAAAAATAACAACTAAAAATAAGTCGAAACTAATACTTAAAATTTAAATAATTTAATATAAAAGGCTTACTGACATAGAGTAAGTAATACAACGCACAGCTTGAATCTAGAAACTTGAACTGAAATGCACTGACACTTTTGATTTTAATATATTTTTTTACTGTCGATTCGGACACTATTAAAAATAGCTGCAATGTACAGTCAGTTAAAAAATCAGTGGCTCTATGCTACACATCAAAATTGACACATTGACATGAAAATTACAGTTGCATTTTAGAGTTTTAGGGTCCTTCGGCGATTCGCACAGCGAGCTATGCGAACCGCGCCCACACGGCGCGAATCGTCAAGAGCTTTTTTTTAATTCAACTTTCGCTTGAGTACTTAAAATGATTAAAATCGTCAATGCAACTGTAATATTGATGTAAGTGCATTACAAAATAGTAACGTATAAACTATAATTTGAGGAATCTTAGCACCTCCAAAGGAATCTTGAAAAAGGAATCCGCGACGAGTTTCTAGAGCATACCTGTACTGTTTGAGATGGCAATGGCTATCTAACTAAGTACCTATGAATAACATAATGTCTACCTACTGTATAATCTTTCTGTTTACAGTGGAAGACAGCGAGAGAAACGACGGGTCAACTGAGAAACCTTACTACATGTCTAAGAACCTCAAGAAAATCCTTGGCAAGAAAAATACATAATAGTAGGAAAATACTTAAAGAAGTAATAGTTGAAGTTCCACCCATCTAAAAATTGAGGGTTCATATAGGTAATTTTATTAGAAAAAACACCAATTTCTACAGAATCGCAATTATTTTAGGAATAGGAACTCGTATAGAATCTCGCTACTACGAGTACTTATTGTCCGTCTGTCGGTCAAGCAAGATGGCTGAATAAGTATCTACAACTTGGAATTTATACTACAAACATTTCAAGATCAAAATTAGCTAAATCGGTCCAGCCGTTCTCGAGTTTTAGCGAGCCTAACGCATAGCAACTCATTTTTATAAGTATCTAAGATGAAGATAAGATGTATTTAAAAAAGTTAAGGGTTAGTCAATAAATAAGTATAAAATAGTACCTAATACCTACTAAAAGAAGTTGTCTAAAAGTATCTAGGTAGATATTACTTACTTATATTTTTCAAGAAAAAATTAACAATTTATACAAAAATATACTACAATTTTGTTAATTTATTAATGTTAAATAAATAATTATCATAATGCCTATTAATAATTTGATTTTAAGAATACCTTGGGCACAGGAGTATAACAAAATTAAATCCTTAGAGATTTTCTAAACAAAGAACAAAGGCGCATGTTGGAATTCATAACAATTACATACACACGTAGTTAAGTTTGTTGGTATTGAATTCTCCCGGTGTATACCCACACCAGAAAATAAACATCCAACATATTTGTTTTGTATACTTTTTTATACAACTAAAGTGACAACCAAGCGTACGGCTCACAAGATGGTAAGCGGTTAGCCTATGGGCGCTTGCAATACCAGAGTGGTATATCACTCACGGGTTGCCACTCTGAGACGTAGATCGAAAGTCTCATGTACCTGTAATTTCACCGGAAACCATACCCTTCGGACCGAAACACAGCAATGCAAATATTACTGCTTGACGGCAGAAATAGGTATGGGGGTAGACTTCCCCCGGACGAACTCTATCACAAAGAACTCTACTACTCTAACTTGTATAGAAAGACGTAGGTACAGGAGAAGAACTCGTAGTAAAATAACTTTTACTTTAACTTTTACCGGTTATAACTATATTACACGATTTAGCTGCGCCAATGTAAGTGTATTTTATATTTCAGAATTAGTTGAGTAGGATTACAGATTCATGAAAGGTCAACAGCCAGACAGGGGTGCAATGTCAGCTCTTTGTTCAGCGCCTGACTGGTCATTTACCTCGAACAAAGATCTAGCTAGGTATTTTATTTACTCTGAATTCCATCATTAGAATCATCATTTATTGTTTAAATGGTATACGTTGTAGAAATATAAGCATAGATAGGACTAATAAAGAAAGGAGTGTACAATTTGCTTTTTAAAAGAAAAAATAACTGCTAAACAAAATTAATAAAGGAGTTTAGTAATCATTTCACATTAGATTGTATCGCTAAATGTTGAATTTGTTTTTTATGCGCGCAGAGATGTCAGACAGAGTTAACTTACGTAGCCATATAGGAGATGCGATACAAAAACAGAAAAAAAGTATTAAACACACACACACACACACAACTAAAGCTAATGAAGATAGTGTAGGTACCTACTCACCCACTTCAATTGATAATAGATAAGATTATGATTAGTGTAGGCTGAGTAATCAATTCGCGCCTACTAATTATACGATGAAATATTTATAAACCAGTATTTTATTCGCGTAATAAACGTAAAACGTTCCGAATGAATTGATGCTATTGGAGCTCATTGGCAGTTATTTGAAAAGAACGACAATACTGACAAACTTGAACCACAGCTCAAAGTTGGCCGGTCTCTTAGCTTTGAGGAAAGTAAATTATTTAATATTATTAGAGAATGAATACAATATGAAATTCCTACTTACATAACACTATGTCTATTTGAGGAACATCTCAATTGGTCTTTATTACCATTTTAGATTAGTTAAAAAGCAAGCGCGGGAGCATTGTTCACTGACTACACAGCGCACACCATTATTACAATAACAGGATTAAGAAACATTCATCATCTTATTATTTCACTAATATTTAATTTATTGTACGAATGGTAAAGTTTGCCTTATTAATTAACTAGTACCACGAATTCGAATGTAGGCAAGCGTTGGTAAAAATAAGCATTTTATTCAATGATAAAAAAAAAATTCAATGAGTTTTTAAGGGAGCGGCTACAATTCTAAACGCTTTAGATGTCGATTGTACTAGTGTATTCTAGTAGTTATACTATGCGAGCCTGGTTAAAGGAATTCTTCAATGCGAGCAGACAAAGTGTTGTTTTGTTCACGACAAGTGAATCACAGTCACCGACCGCAACGCTTATGCCAGGCATCTCCGTCTCAGTTCACTCGCCAACGCGGCTGGCGAACGTAGTGCATCCGACCGCTATAACAAAATAAACACGTGAAACTTTCACTTTGTTGTAGTAAACAAACCATAAATAAGTAGGACAAAGGCAGTTTTTCACAAAACCACACAAGCGCATTTTAACAGCAGAAAATTAAAATACTGGTGATTTTACTTCGTCGAAAGTCTCAGTTCAGTTTGGCATACAAACGATGCTGGTGATTGAAGGTACATAATAGTGATTTGATTCTGCTGTGAAGAATTAACCACACGTCACTGACTCATTGCATTTAGTGACTCCACCATGGGGAAAGATTACGGTGAGTGTTTCTTCATATTCTCGTTTCTTTTGTTTCCTTAAATGCAGCAGAAAGGTATTTCAATTTATTACATTTTTTTTTTTTTTTTAATGACCTCTTTGAAACAAAATAATAACATGTAATAACTACACCTACCCCAGAACAGTTTATAGTATTGCAATAAACTAAGGCAAATTATTTACTTACTTCACTAAACCTTTGTGTTAATGTTCATGGGACATGTAGTAATATGCAGGTAGTCATTAAAATGCTCAATTTGGTGTGGCAAGCACCAAAATTAAATAAATGAAAAATATGGTGTTTAGTCGCCTTGTTCATTAAAACGGGTTGACTAATAGCTGTTCAATGCCACTCACAGAGAAACGAGGAACGAAACTTGAACAGAAATAATTCTTACTTTAAATAATTACCTACCTACTCCCGCAGATGTTGTTTGTGTATGAGAAGACGTTTCTTTACCAATCTATGACCAAGCCGTAAAGAGTGTTATTTAAGATACGAGAGTAAATGCTATGATCTGACAATAAAAACTATGCACAATAGCGAGCTGGTTTGCAAAAAACTAACAATTGGGGTAAGGTACTTTTTTTTTACCCAGGTAATTGCTGATTTTTCTAGTATAACAGAGTACGTTATTACGTTTTCTACAAAACAACATTTTTTATCTGTGGTTTAACTTAATTTGGCTTAATCGTTTCAAGAACTAATCGAATAGCTTCTATCTTCTTTAGAACAAGGCATCCTAGCAAGTTTATATGTTTATATTAAAACCACCCTGTGTGTACGTATAGTAAAATCTCTTCATCTGTACTTATAAACCTCATAAGTTATTTCGAGCATAATAAAATCTATTGTTGGCATTGTTTTATAAAAAAATTACAATTTAATTTGGTTATTTTTAAAGAATCTAAAAATGTCTAAAAAATTATAAATCAAAATTGTTTCTTGGACGAATTCGTACAAGTACAGTACACATACCTACGCTACGCAAAGACAAGATTTGTAAGTACATAAATCAGCCGTATACCTATACTTACATACGTTTTCTTAGTTAGAGTCAACTCCATCACTCCTTGTGGTGTATCTATTAGGTCCTATTTAACGGCCAGACTGATGCAATAAGGCCTTGCTCGCTTTACAAGTTCTAAAGTGTTACCCAAGAGGAGGTATGTATTCAGCGCTATCGTTTTGATTTTCCGGTCGTAGACGACCTTCACAAACTCAAACAACCCGTAGAGATGATTAGATTCAAATTAGATCCGTCGTCAAACAAATACCTAACCAACCCGTTCCTAAAATAAAAATTTTAGCTTAGTGGCCTATAACAGTTTTTCAAGTAATTATGGATATTTAGGTACTTTAATTATATTGCTTATTTTTTTGCTATATTGCTTATATGTAATAGCCGTGTTGGGTCAGTGGGATGGGCTCCGAGTTCCGATCCGGATGTCTCAGGTTCGAATTACCTTCAAATTAAAATATTAAATACGTTCAATGGTTTAGTGTACGTAAAATTAATTGCCGGTTGTAGGTTATATGAATTGGTCTGTTTCTCATGTAGTACCAGTACCTACCTAGGTTTTCGATTGGAAAGACCGTGCGAATAGTAGCATCGATGGACGTCTCGTCGCGTCGCAGCGGGCGGTGGCGTCAGTCTCGCCTTGTGGCAAATCAACAACATAATAATATTTTGGGCAAAAAGAAGCAAAGTAATCCAGAGAGGCGATTATGTAATTCGGTTGCAATCGATTTAACTTTACTTCAAAAACAGACGTACCTAATTGCTATAAATATGACTGCTTATTGACAGTTCGCTGATTAAAATCGGATTACACCGAGTACCTAAACGTAAACATAGTGACATACCTACTCGTAGGTTACCAACCATACCTTATTTACTTAATCGGAAACCCTACTACCTAAGGTAAGTGTTTTAAACATAAATGTTACTAATAATCTCTCAAATGAAAAATATTAGTGTTTTATATGGCGTTTTGAGGTGTTCTACGTAAATTTCGTTGAGCACATTAATATCTTTAAAAGTTGCTAGGATTCGCCGTACATTTACGTCAAACCAGTATTTACAGCGACGGTCTAGTGCGTCTCGTATAAATAAATTGTGTAATATCGCGTGTATTTGCGGCGCGGTCGCGGACGCTAGCTCTGCCACGTCATTCACAGCAGCTGGACCTTAATTCCAATAATGTTCAACGGTTAACGTTCTACTCAGTTCTAAGATATCGTTCGGAGTTAGATTTTTAACAAAATTACTTTTTCAAAACATTCGATCGATCGTCAGCTTGAGCCAAGACGTAACTGGTTCGTTATGTCTTATCAGAATACGAAAACAAGCTACAGTTTTGTCGCGTTTTGTTTACGGTCGGTTAAAAGTTTGTTACCAGAATTGCACCGCAGTACATAATCTCTTCCATCCGAGACGTAGGTAAATATAGCTACCGTTACTGTCATTCATTGCTAACATAAAGCGACGTTCATGTATGGATGGACCATTCATTTTTATTGCCTCATACATACTTACAGTTTCAACTATTATCATACTGATTCACAGGACGATTTACTATCTCTTTGTCAAGTTAGACAATCTCTGTAGATCATCTATAATTTAAGTCAATAACTTAATAAAACGCACTGATGTGATTCTTATTCGAAATAATTACATAACATAAAACCAAATAGTGCACTGATGACCCATTTTTTCATAAAAAAGATATAAAACGCGTTCGCTATGCAGATTACCGCAACTAAGACTGTTCTTCAACAATAATAAAGATAACTATGATAAATTATGTTATGTCTAACTGATAAATATAACTAATATTCAGTCATTAAGCAATCTGGAGTAGTAACAAATGTATCAACAATGCAATGCAATGAATGCAAACCTTAGACACAATACAGCCATCAATGTATTAGAATTTAGATTGTAGTATGCTTCGAACTTAATGTCTTTGGTAGTAGGTATGTAGAAAAAGAAGGTTCATAGGACACCGTGAAACACTCCTTATCAAGCGAGCGGTGTGCTCTCAAGGTGAAGATAGTATGTGCTGTGGCATTACGGTGTGCACAGGCTTATGGAGATTTCGGAACGCGACATAAAATTTCAAATAAACAAACTACAAGTTTACTCACATTAATCAGTTTATTGGACTAGTTGTGACGGTGTGTGTGTGTGTGTGTTAAATATGTATCTAATACATATGTGATCATTAATTTAAGTTCTAAGTAAGCCAAGTAATAATAACGGGTTGGTTATAGAAAAAAGGATTATAACAAAATTGATAGAGCCACACACAGTGTTCAATGGAAATGCCCACGCCTTTATAAAACCGGTTTACCTTTATGCAACAAAGCTTAAAAGATAGACCGGCATATTGACCGGCATTTATTATACGGTATGCAAGCTAATCAATCAAAAAGAAAAAAACATAAGCAAACACGCATAATATTCACAATTTTTTGAATTTACAATTATTTTTAATTTGAAGTTACAAATTTTTTGAAGACTGCCGCTTATACAATTAAATATAACAATTAACAATGCCACAAACTTACGTTAGTTCCCAATAATTTCTGATTCATTGTTTCCAACATTCATTACCGCAACAATGAGTTTTTTAATTTTCATTGTTGATATTTGATAATAAAATTAATGCCTGTTAGGTTGTTAATGTTAATGGTAGGTTAGGTTAAGGTAACCGTTTGGTTTTAGCCGGTAGGAGTCCGGGGCATAACCATTTCGTTGCCCATGCACGAAAGGATAAACCTCCTTCTTCTTCTTCCTTCCGTTAAGAACTTCCTTTTCGTAAATTCTCAAAAAAAGGTACCTTGTTATCCTGCGCGGCACAATCCTCAACTTATAAAACAAATATAACTTAATTGTTTTACTCTAGTTTGATATACTTCAGAGATGATGCGTAAGTCACATCCGCACATGAACGATTTTTTAAGATAGCTAGCTAGCATCATGCTAGCAATCTAGGTATAGTTTTGGGATCTGTTTTGTTGAGCCTGCTTAGTTGATCGCTAGGCACATACCTATGTGCTCGTTTCGTCGCTTACCTCTACCAACTATTGTACACGGCATAATCTAAATAAAATCATGAACGTTTTTTCATTAGAGTTCTGGTAAAAAAAAAACATAATCCTATTCAAAATACGAACAAGGGTATTTGGCTTTACAACACAAACTGTAGACATTTTAATATGCTAACCTATTTGCAAGTAGTTCAAACGATTGTTTTTCTCAAAACGGTTTTTATTAAATCTAGTAGTTTTTGCCAAACTGTTTAAATTTAAATAATTGAATGTTTATTTACATATTTGTTTTTATTTAGACAATAAAATATCTCCCCCATATTATTGTGCAACAAGTAATAATTTATTTTACCTACCTATCAATTAACTGTCGACACTCGACACTTACATAGTTACAAACTAAATTGTCATCAGTGGCTAATAAAACAGTAAAAATAGATAATAAAATAAATGAACACTGGAATTGATCGCCTAACTCTAAAACCTAAATGATGCCTGAACCTGGGCACAAAAAACAGCGTTATCAGTAAACCGTGATAAGAATTCGACTTGTATCAGGATCCGATAGCGTTTGTTGTATAATCTACATAACCTATAATATCTGCAATATGTAAGAGATTTTAGAAAGCAATATAAGTTAATGTGAATAGTGCTAAAATAATAAGCAAAATAATGTGAAATGGCATGTTGTGGCGACTGCTGTGTCCCTCCAAAGGAATCCAGTAAGTTTTTTGATAGAATAAAATACTGTTTAAAAAAGTTGCAACCGCAATAAACTTGCTCGTAGTGTTTGTTTATTATTCGTGAGTAATTCATTATGATAGCCTGTTTAGAGACAATGTTTCTACTGCTGAGACACTGGCCTACTTTCGAGCGAGACCCAATAGTAGATGTGACTTTTTGACTATGACTACTACTATTTGACTATTTGATGTCTTTTGAATCCTTAGTTCTTGGACATGCCAGTACATCACGATGTTTACCTTTACCGTTTGAGAGAACTAGCATTCTACACTTTAATATTTACAGAAGGTAAACCCTTTAGTGCACGACCGACTTCAAACCCACATCACTAGACCAACCAGTGGTCACCAGTAATCTATACTTAATCTCTATTTTTCTTTTATCAAATTACTCAAATTATAAATATAATGTTAATCATTAAATAAAAATAATTATACCTACCTAGTGATTTGTAATATTTCTACTTTGTGAGTCCCGATAAGAACGATAAAATAATATTCTAAGACAAGTACACTATTACTAACGGTAGGTTAGGTAAAGGGTATTATGTTATCTGTGGTAAAGGTAAGAGCAGCGCGCACGGAAGTATTAGTAAGTAGGTACTCTAAAAAGCTTGCTCTAATTTCCTGATATAATCTGAAAGTAGCTCTGATTGGATATAGGCTTATAGGTACCCGGTCTTAGGTACTTAGGTCTACATAATTGCGGTTGTTCAATGTGTTTTCCCGGTGTACAACTTACAGCTAAATCCTGTTGCAACTACAAACAAAATGACGTCATGAACGGCGGTAGATAAGGTGGTGACTGGTGAGAGAACTTACCTAACGCATCAAAATTACGCCGGCATACATTTTTTTTTATGCAATGAAGTGGCAACCAAGCGTACGGCCCACAAGATGGTAAGCGGTTACCGCAGCCTATGGACGCTTGCAATACCAGAGATATCACTCGCGGGTTGCCACCTTGAGGCTAAGATCGAAAGCCTCATGTGCCAGAAATTTCACCGGAAACCATACCCTTTACACCGGAACACAACAATGCAAGCATAACTGCTTGGCGGCAAAAATAGGTATGGTGGTAGTCCTTCCCCGGACGAGCTCTATCACAGAGAACTCTACTACTCTTAAGTAGTAGAGTTCATGCTTCAAGGATAACAAATATTCTTTCATTTAATTTATTTAAATATCTACAATAAAATATACTGTTTATAATATTCTATGGTTGTATTCTAGTGTTGTATAGAAATTGAATGAAGTATCTCGGCTGAATAGTGGCTGATAGGACCCCGGATAGTGAAATAAAGTCTGAATAAAAGTAAAAACAATTAATGCTTAATTGATGAGGCCATTACAGGACGATATATCACACCAATAACACTAATATTTTATGAGTTTATTAAAGTTCTATACACCGATATTAGAAATGCGAAAGTTTGGATGTTTGGGATGTATGTTTGTTCCTATATAACTGGACAACGACTGAACCGATTTGGCTGAAAGTTAAAACATAGATAGGTAATAAAGACCGGGAATAGGATATAGGCTACTTTTTATCCCAGAAAAAAGTACGGTTCCTGAGTTCCACGCGAAGAAGTTGCGGGAAACACCTAGTATGTTTTATGAATAATTATTTCTGAACCAGCATTTCTTTAGATAGCGAATTCAAAGCTAAATGACATAACTATACAACAATCCTATCTGCTTGAATTCTGCAACCATTTTTTTTTTCTTACTTTCAGGAGAGCCGATTCGGTACGACCCAACATTCAACGGACCCATTCACAACAGATCCTGCACCGACATACTATGGCTGATTCTCTTTATACTGTTTCTTGGGCTATGGGTATGGGTGGGAATTCATGGTAAGCAATTACTTATAGAAACTACCACTTCTATAGTTCCAGAACCTATAGTTGAGGTCCCATATTTCAATATGATACCAAACTCAACAGGGTTTTTTTTCTTAAGAAATATTTACTATGAAAAACACCGGACCTTTTATAATCTACAAACTCTAATCAATTATATTTTATACCCAGGTGTAAAAGAAGGAAACATAGAAAAATTACTTGCGCCGATAGACTCGAACGGCAAACGTTGCGGTATGGACTCCGGACTAGAGGACAAGAAATATCTAGTCTTCTATGACATTTCCAAATGCCTATCGCCGGGCACGCCCATTACTGGATGTCCAACAACACAGGTAATTATTAATTATTTTGCCTAATACATATAGGAGTGTTAATGACCTAAAGAATTTAAAAGCAAGACAAATTTAACTCATTATTTTTCCCAGGTGTGCGTCAATAAATGCCCGGACAGGACAATAGCATTCTCAGCTCCCCAACTGGATCAAACCACGTTTCCTAATCTAAGATCAAGCATGGTGTGCACATACGACATCAATGTTCAGTCTCTGACGTTTAACGAAGCACGCCAACTTATAGAAAATGGGACATGTGCGAGTTATGTAATAAAGAGTCAACCAGGTAAACTTATTCTTGCTATTATCTGCTTTTGTGTGAAGTGTTGGCAAATTAAAATAGATTAAAATAGAATCGAATCCGCCACTAACACTTGTGATGCTTGACGTCTGGGGTGATGTTGTTGAGTGGCATGTTTTTGTAACCGACTTATTAAATAGGTTTGATGTAAAAGTACAATAGATGAATGACTACCACAGTGTTATTCCGGTGTATTGGGGATCTATCCACCATCCAATGCAAGGGACAAGCAAAAACAGAGTCGAAATGGACCAATAGCGGTGGCATCTGCGTGAAAAATCCTACAGAGGCCCAGAAATCTCTGTTGAACAGTGCCACAGCCCTGGACTCGTATGTGGGTTGGATCGCCGCTAGCTGGGTGACGTTCTTCACGAACAACGAACGGGACACCCACATTGTATGTACCGGAGCGAAGCAAACCTGTAGAAGCTTAGCATGTCCCTTACTAACAACGATTAAAACGAGTCCACCTCGCCACACTCTTTCCTGTACTATCGCTGTGCATGTTATGTATTTCTCATAACCAATCATAATTAGGTATATATATATATATTCCAATTCATATAAGTCACGATGCGATATACATGTATATTATCTACTAACATGGTCGTGTCGGTACGAGCAGTGATGGGGCGGTGCTTCCCAAATGTGACGGAGGCGTTCAATATCCAACAAATCGCGGAGTCCGGCCTGGAGCAGACACAGGTCCTCACTCAATTGACAGAGTTGGTGAAGTTGCAGCAGGTAGATAGTACGCACATTGTAATTTTCATTTAATAGGCTAGGTGGCATGACCAGTGCTTTTAATTTACCTAGTATAGTAAAATTATAACATCATAACATACATTGTATTGTAACAAATTTTGGACGAATTATTTTGAAAATAGCATGAGTCTATAATGATGATCTATCATTATTATTTAAATAAGTTGAGACTAATGTCTTATATAGATTCGTTTAAAATTCGGAAAGATTTCCAATTAACGTTTCAGCCTACTCGTAGCTGACTGCTGCAAAATATTTTATCACTCGTGATGCCATTCTAGTTTCAGTACTTTTGCACGCTCCATAATTGTTTGCTAAATAATGGTGATGGTTTTAGTTTAATTAATAATCATTTTAACCACAATCTTTACCATAGAGCATTTTAATTGGACGCACGACCTTAAAATTAATTAAATTAATTCTTAGTCAGTCAAGTAAAAGCTAGAATTAGTAAGAAGTAAATAAATTACTTATATGTTTTTCTAATCTTTATATCTATTATGAATAGTATACACATTTTTACCTATGAATTTCAAGAAAAACTTAACATAATGTAGGTACTACCAGTACCTACTACTAAGGGTGGTTTCGACCAACTTCTGGAATAACTATACCGCGGAATAAGTAAACTGTCAGTTTACTCGCGAATAACTACGATTTACTTTGCGAATAGAGCTTATTTGCGTTTGGTCGGGTCCTTCATTTAAATTTCTGATTTATGAAAAATATTAGAAAATAAGGAAGCGTGGAAGAAAGGGAGGGAGGCCTTTGCCCTGCAGTGGGACGATATGGGCTAAAATAAATAAATAAATAATAATAAAATTAGAAAATATTAAAAAGAGAGAGGAAATTATAAAAATAGTGAATCGTGGAATGATTTACTATTTTCCTACATAACACTACCAAAAATGGGTACTACTTGTACCTACAACACACTTAGTTTATCTAACTTATGCCACAGATGCTAAATATTATTCGTTTTGTACATACTTACAATAATACAAAATATGTATTAATATTAACACAAGTGCACGCGTAACTAGTTAAATGTATAATGTAAATAACACTGACTACTAATGCATACGATTCTTTGATAAAGTAAAAATATCTAAGTCTTGTCTCCAGACTTTATTAAAAAAAAAACAAAGAAAAAAAGAGTAGTGGGATAGTGGTTTAGGAGTAACGTGGAGAGCTTATGCTGTCATACGGCGTCGTTTTATAACATTTGTTTTTTGAGCAGCTGTCGGCACAAATAGTGCAAGACCTGGTGCAGTCGCGTTGGTATCTCCTCGGAGCACTGCTGGGGGTGGTGCTCCTCTGTTTTATTTACATCCTGCTGCTGCGGTGGGTGGTGGCGCCCGTCGTCTGGTCTTCCATAGTCGGCCTCCTCGGTCTACTCGGATTCTGTGAGTGTTTTTTTTTGTTTTACAGTACAACTGTAATCTGGGCAGCAGTGGTGGCTTGTAAGGGCTTGTTAGTTCTGCCAGCTTGCTGCCCGCCTTGATGAGTCGAATACTTGTGTAATTATTTTCTTACTAGAGAGCAGTGTTAGTGAATCCGCCTTATGATAGGTTCTGGGAACGAAACCGTCGTGCAACAACGGGGTTTCCACTCGAAAAATATATGTGCGCTCCCAGACGGTGAAGGAATACCTCATAGGGAAACCTGTATGTCCAATATCTAAAACCAACAATCCGCATCGGGTCCGCGTGGTGAATTACTCGAAATAGGCCAGTGTTCACTGTCCCAGAAGGTTATTATGATGATAGTTTTTCTAGCTGTGACTATGGGCGACTTTAAGAAGTTATATATGTATTTTCGAAGGTATTTCCCATATACCAGCATTGTGAACATCCACAAACCTAGGACGACCGAGACGTCTATAAGGGTAATTATCATCTGATACGGGGCCTCAACTAGATCGCACTAGCCTGTTATCATCGAATGTTTCAAACCATGATAAACTGATGACCTTCACATGACATACCTAATAATTATGGAAATTATAGAAAAACTCATAATAACGGCACAAATGAATTAAATGAGTTATTGTTGTGACAAATTCTCACAACAATAATTCGTCGATACACTTCACACGGTTATTGCGCGAGATTGTTATTCTATATTGAATTGTTTGCTGCACAAAGCGGAAATAAATGAGCATCAATGAGCATGTTTGTTATTTTAGTGAGAACGGAAACGAACTATAAGTGTTTCTTGTAATTATTATACTTTGTTTCCAGCGCTGTACTTGTGCTACAAAAACTACGAGTATTTCAAAGCGAATCCCGTCCAGCTGGTCCAGACTACGAACCTCAAGGGATACGCGCAGTCCATATTCAGCAAGCATCAGACCTGGCTCGCTATTTTGATTGCTGTTGCTATTATCCTGGTGATACTTCTAATCATGGTTATCTTCCTGCGGTCGCGAATCACGCTGTCTATTGCGCTGATAAGAGAGGGCAGCAAGTGAGTAAACAGTGGAAATTATATATGTTGCAGTCCATTTTTATTAGCTTTTAATTAAAAAACTTTTTAATGAATTTGATTGTAAGTTATTTAACAGTTACCGTACATGCCATACTCCACCAATCAATTATCATTATGTATTTTGATCACGCTGACCACACGTTACATTTCTTTCTAGAGCTGTTTTCGCCGTCAAGTCTACGGTATTCTTCCCAATATTCCCGTGGATCCTTCAGTGCGGTGTCATCGTTTACGGCGTGGTGGTACTTATGCTCCTCATGTCAATCGGCCAGTCCACATTCAGTGTCGTTAATTTGAAGGCTGATAATGAATGTGTCTGCACGTTATACAAAGAGGTAGTACCCTGTCTAATGTTTCTCTATTACGGCCTACTGTTGCTAATTATGATTTTTCGTCCTAAATCATTTGTTTGTTTTCCAGGACTTTGTTCCGTGTGACCCGATAACGTTTGCGTCAACCTGCCGGAGCGTAGGAGGAGGTGCTTGTTATAATGCCACTTGCCACTTTACGGGTATCGACAATCCAACAAGTGTGCCGTACCTGCATCGTTAGTATAAACTTTATATTGCGTATTTGTATCTGTTTCTAACAGTTTAGCACGCGAACAGTGTAGTCTGTATCTGAACATTTAAGATAAACTAGCCAACAATTTGTTTCTAACAGAAACTTTCATTAAAAATTAACGGAACTGAGATATTTGTTGGTTCCATTTTAAATGCTATTGGATATACACGATTGAATTTCCAGTCATAAATCTGCTGGCATTCTTCTGGACGATGTTCTTCATAAGCGGCGTGTCGGACATGATGCTGGCTAGTACGTTCTCTACCTGGTACTGGACCTTCAATAAGAAAGACTTGCCATTCTTCACTCTTACTTCAGGAATCTTCAGAACGTTCAGGTATGAAAACTACCAGTTAGTGATGTTTTACGAACATTCTAATTAAACAGGAGGAGGTTTTCAAGAACGCAAGACATTTTTTAAACTTTTTTTAAATTGCTGCCAATATCAAAATAAAATATTTGATTCATGCAGCTATATTAATTGTTTCAAGGTACCACCTGGGCACAGTGGCGTTCGGGGCATTAATCATCGCCATAGTCCGCGTCATTCGCGTGATTCTTGAATACATCGACCAAAAGATCAAGAAGTTCGACAATCCCTTCACGCGATGCATTATGTGCTTCTGCAAATGCTTCTGTTGGTGCTTGGAGAACTTCCTCAAGTTTATCAACAAGAACGCATACATAATGTGCGCGGTTCATGGGAAAAACTTCTGTACGAGCGCGAGGGATGCATTTTCTCTGCTGATGCGGAATATTATACGAGTCGTAGTTTTGGATAAGGTATGTACATTGACCACTGTTTCTATACTGTTTCCTCAGATACTACCGAGCTACCTACTTCAAGTTATGAATAGTACCTACATATGTATAGAATATAATATAACTAACTAAAGCATTCAGCAGTCAAATACTAATGAGCTAGTTGTCAATGTTGAGACAAGATTATAGATAAGTATAGGTACTTAATTTTCTGAAACTATAGATGTCTGTCCCGGCTTCACACGGGGACATAAAATATAGCTCAGGGATAATGTAGCGTTCTAACGGTGAAATAATTTTTGAAATCGGACCAGTAGTTTTTGAGTTTATTCGTAAATAACAAAATACAAATCTTTCCTCTCTCTAATATTAGTAATAGATAAGTATAGACTAGTGTGGGTGTGGATGTGAGTGTAATAAGAGTGTCATAAAGAACGCATAAAATTCATTAAATAGACGCAAATATAACATAATAAAGATAAGAAAGCGAAAGATATTATACGGTACCTACGTTAAACACTGTTTTGAGTTGACAAAGGAGCCATAGATTATTGCTATTTGAATGGTAGGATATTTGTTCGCACTAAATAAGAGGATGTTATGATAACGATGCTGTCACAGGCTTCATCTTGCAGTGCAATGACCTTTGAGAAAAGATGACCCAGAAAATGGTCCAATGATATTACAAGAATTATACCTACTGGTGTTTTTAGGTGTGCGTCAAGATGCTTAAGCATCCTTGTGCTTTGATCATATTATTGCCTAATTGCACGCAATGAACATGAACATTGCGTGATAGAGTAGGTAGGTAACATTAGAATTTATTAGATTTGTATTGTATTGAATTGTTTAGGTCAGTGGCACAAAAATATAACTCTAGCACAACTCTGGTGTGGTGACGGAGTTAATAATAATAATATTGCGCGATTATTTCGCTCTTTTTTAACAACTAGCTGACGCGCGATTTCACTCGTGTTATTTTTTTCTCACACTCTCTCGAGTTTTAGCGAGACTAACGAACAGCAATTTATTTTGCTGGCACATGTACCTATGTACCCAGGACATAATTTGCAATAATGTTTTTGTGCAAAGCAAGTAAAAGTTAAAAAAATTATAGTACCTAGTAGTCATCAAAATTCAACACTGAGTGCTTTATTATTATGGACGTCGATTATATTATCGATAAACACATATTATTCTACTGATTTTCCTAGTAATGGTAGTTTATGTCATAAAAGTACCTACCATTCAGGTAGGTACATTACATATATAAAATAAGAAATAATTACTGTGAAAAACCACTTACTGATAAGTCTGATAAATAAATGACTCATTGGATTAAAATGTTGTTTAGGTACTGTCCCGCAATTTTTTTTTATACAACTGAAGTGGCAACCAAGTGTACGGCCCACAAGATGGTAAGCGGTTACCGTAGTCTATGGACGCTTGCAATACCAGAGGTATCACTCGCGGGTTGCCACCTTGAGGCTAAGATCGAAAGCCTCATGTACCAGTAATTTCACAGGAAACCATACCCTTCACACCGGAACACAGCAATGCGAGCATAACTGCTTGGCGGCAGAAATAGGTATGGTGGTAGTCCTTCCCCGGACGAGCTCTATCACAGAGAACTCTACTACTCTTAAACTACTACTCTTACTTACGAGACTTAATCATAAAAAACCTAATTACTGTATGCGACTTTGCTCGCGTTGTATCTAAATAAAAAAGCTGATACACTTACCTGTATTACAAATATTTAAATCTTATTTTCTAATTCTCAGGTGACAGACTTCATATTTTTCCTATCGAAGATGTTAATATCTATCGGAGTCGGTTTCGCTGTCTACTACATTCTGCAATGGAACTTCGTGTACGAAGTGACGCAAGGGGAGCGATTACATTACAACTACATTCCAGCCATCATCCTCAGCGTGGCCACTTACCTCATCTGCACCATATTCTTCAACGTGTACGCTATGGCGGTCGACACGTTGTTCCTTTGCTTCTGTAAGTACCGCTAATAGCAGTGTACGGACAATTTAGCTCCTAAAAAATATTGCAAAAGCCAATGTCTCAAAAGCTTGATCACTAGACAACTATCTACTTCTACTGTGTTGTGTCAAGTACTAACTAAGGTGCCTGTACTATGAGAACTTACTACCTATTTCTAATACTAGTGGAACGCTTACACAAATTTCATCTTCCCGATGCGTCCTCTAGTTGTATTTTGGAAATTACTTTCTTGGTGCACTAACTATAAGAGAAAAATACAGCCTCTTTTCAAGGTCCAGTGGTTAAGGCTCTGCGTTGTATGACAGGAAGTCACCAAGCTTTTTTATAATATTAATATGTATATTGATTTAGGTACCCTACTACCTACAGGAGTACTTTTCTCAGTGAAACTTAAGTCTTTGTAAGCAAGACATCCGTTTTCTAGAGAACTTACAGTTTTGTATCAAAAAAATGTATTTGGTTATCAGTAATTTAGTGCGTAACTCAGCCAGCAACTTCTAAAAAATCTCAATACGGAATAATTTTTTTTTTATACAACTGAAGTGGCAACCAAGTGTACGGCCCACAAGATGGTAAGCGGTTATCGTAGTCTATGGACGCTTGCAATACCAGAGGTATCACTCGCGGGTTGCCACCTTGAGGCTAAGATGGAAAGCCTCATGTCCCAGTAATTTCACCGGAAACCATACTGAGCATTACTGCTTGGCGGCAGAAATAGGTATGGTGGTAGTCCTTCCCCGGACGAGCTCTATCACAGAGCTCTACTACTCTTAAAATTATTATTATTATTATTAATATTTTTGCTCTTTTTTTTGAGCTTTTGTCCTTTTGGACGATGCCAGTTCCATCTTATCTTCTAGCTTTCCTATCAAGACACATCTTTTAGCAGGTCCATATCGGTAGAGCGTGGCAGCCGCGTCAGATAGGTGATAATGATTATTATAATCAAAGTTATATTATCTGCTTTCAGTGGAGGACTGTGAGAGAAACGACGGATCACCTGACAAGCGTTACTTCATGTCTAAGAACCTCATGAAAATTCTCGGAAGAAAAAATAAGCGAGAGTAAATGTGCCAATTATTAACAGAGTTGTGAATTTACCATCTTTTTTAAAATGACTGTCACAATGAATCTACATTCTAATTCTACACAATCAAATATGAGCCTTTGTATTTACTTTACACTTTTGTAGGATTGTTTTTCTTCCTTTTTATAAACAGTATTTTTAGGATAGTTTTTAGTTTACATATTAAATTATCATGCCAAATGTATGAAAAAAGTATAAGACTTGTTATAACTTTAAAATAATCTAAGAATGTCTTTTTATATGAAACTTAAAACAATTTATGACCTATGGTGTTCCTTTTGTATTGTGCTAACCAGGTTACCAGAGATTTGTACCTTTTGTTAATTATCTACTTTGATAAAAAACGTAATCATTAAAATTATTACTTATCTTCTAAGAATTAAGTTATTTTATTTAACAAACCTCTCAAAACAATAATAAAGTCTAGAATTGTAAGTAGGTATCTAATCTAATGGTTTTTTTACCAGAGGCCTGGTTCTTGGATAATAAAATACGAGTTTGTTCATAATTTTAGTGATTTTGTATGAAAAGATTAGGTGTTCCAGAGAAGGATAAAATGAGAATGGTGAATTATTGATTGTTGACTACTACTGACTATTGCATACTAGGAAAGGGTATTTTAAAATAACATACCATGCTTCACACTTCTATAACATCATTTATTTTATGCTGTGTTAGGAAAGCTACATCGAACATGGCCTCGGGGTCAAGCAATTCTTTAACACTTTCATACTTCAAGCTCTCTTCGTAAGCGAACATTATGCTTGTGTCGTCGAGCATCACCTTCGAAGAGACCAGCGCTGTGATGCAGTTCTTTAACCGCGCCATTGTGTCTCTGTCTGATAGGCTTACTGGCTGAAATAGAAGAAAAAAAAGGGATTACTACTGGCATGTAAAAGAAAGAAAAATTGTACTGGCTGAATTAAAATAATAAATTAGCCCTTATGTTAGAAATACCTTGGTGGTGTAAACCAAAAGGTAGAGCTTTGTCTTTGGTAGTTGAATAAATATGACAATGAGCTGTCTTGTTCATGTCCCCATTATGTAATGTGGTGTTATAAAATAAAACTCGGATTATCCAAATAATCATCTATTATTTTATACAAATTCCATGTTTGATGATTGGATAAGAAAGAAGTGGTAGTCTTTTAATTCTAGTCGTGGGTTCAAAACTAGAAGCATAACGGTTTTCCCACTCGAAAAATTTATCTGTATAATGCAATGCCTGTGTTTTAAAGCAGTGCTGGAAACATAGTGAGAAACAGGCATGTTCATGAACAAAAATTCGGAAGACATGTGCCATCAACAAAATCATCAATATACACATTGTCAACCAGTCTCATTTAAGAATATGCCATCAGTGTCTTAGCAGTGGGAAAATCAGAAGGCTTATGATGATGCTAAGTTGTAACACTTACTTGATCATCATAAACTTGAATTTCATCTTTTTCGCTAGCGGCCAATTCTTGTGGTAGAGGAGATAACCATATGAAACCATTATTGCCTATAATGACTGATATTCCGCAAGGCAGATTATGGAAATGGTTTTTTCTTCGGTTTATGAGTGAAGGAAAAACTTTGATTAAAATTCCTTGTGCAAGCTGAAAATATTATATAAATAGTAGGTATAATAATATAAAGTCATCTCTAAATTGGTTTCCTGTTTAACTAACTTTCAATAACTCTTAATATGTCGAAATTATTGACACATTATTTCTATGTTCAGGTATACAAAAAAATTATTTATTATTTACTGCCTTTTCTTACTTTTCCATATTTCAAACTTCTAGTGTGTAGCGAAAGTGTACCATCTGAATTTATGTTTTGTACTTCTGCACTTATTAGATCACCTTCTTGCAAATGCTTCCTCATAGTCTGCTCATCCTCAGCTGATCTCCTTCTCTGCAAACCATTTCAAACTTATCTGCCATCTGTTCTGTCATTTTAGAAAGCAGACAACAGACTTTTGGTTTTTGTTACAAAAACACTTGTTTCATTTGCAGCATAGCTAATGTTAAATTTAGAGGCTATCAATTTTTATTTTTCTTCATTTTATTATGACATGTATTGTTATTGTTTTTTAATTTAAGTAATCATGTTTTCAATATTTTTTTGTATAAATTTAAAACAAAACTTTGCATACTAAAATAGTTGAATGAGTGGTACTATGAAACACTTTAGATAATAAGAATTTATTTGTATAAACCCTTATTCTGGGAATAAATCATTCATTATTCAAAAAGAAACACTTTATTGTAAAACATAGTACAACAATTGCTTATTAGCAGATTTTGCTAAAAACTGTCGTAACTATTATCAATAAAAAAAATCTCTATAAAATATTATTATGTAATAAAGAGATTTGATTAACTACATAATTGTATGTTGAACTAACTTACGAAGCATGTATGTATGTATATCCTTACCAATTCACCTCCAGGCAGATTAACGGAAGACAACTGAAGAAAGGAATCCAGTTTAGAGTTAGTTTCAACTTTCCACCTCCTCTGTTGCACCTCCAATATTCTACCGACAACAACATCACCAATTTCTCCCACGTAACGGCTCTTTAGAGGCTTAACGCAGATTAACTTGTTCACTTTCTGCATCACACCAGCCACCGAAGACTTAATGTAGTCATCTTCTATATATGTACCGTGACCACTGGAATTGAGAATTTAGAACGATGACATGGATTCTCAAGGTGAAGAAAGAAGAACCTGCTGCTGTTGAAGCAGAGCTGTTCTTACTTACCGCATAAAATCTTGTACGCCAGTTATAACCTCACCAGGCGTGTAAAACCGAGGCAACTCATTGAGAGAGGCCACGCAATGATTTACTCTTTCGGAGGCTAGTCTAATAGAGACATGGCCAGTCATATTTTATTATAATTAAATCTTCAATATTGCTATACTAAAATGAAAACAAAACAGAAAGGGAGCAAGTAACTATGTTTTTTTTTTTCGCCCAATGGGCACGCTAGTGTCCTGAGACCATACCGCCTTTAGTTACGTTAATGTTTTTTCATAAGTTAGGGTTTAAAAATATACGTCTTTCGTGTTTTTTTTTAAATTAATTAAGGTAATTAGGATTCAAGAAAAACAAACATACACAAGCTAGGGATGGATGTGGAGATGTGGAGTGGATAGGATGATCGATTGTCCGATTGAAGATGCGGAATCGATGTTCGATTGTCACCGTTTGTCACATTTTTTGACGATTTAAGTTTTAGGCCCAAAAGTAAAATGGGCGGTAGCGATTTGTCGAACTAACTCAGCTATTTTGAAAAATGTTTTTTACGCTAGAGAATTCATTTTGAACGTCGTTGTTGCCTAAATATCAAGATATAGTGATACCTATGGTGATAAAAAGTGGTTCTAGAGAGGCAGTACTAAAAGTACATTCGTTATGTGCGATAGAAAGTGAAAGGAATGAACCGACTACACCATTAAACTCAGTAAATTCGAGGGTGGTGGCAATGACTGACGAGTTTTGATAGCTAAACAAAATAATTTACCCCTGTTGAAATAATATGTAATAAAAAAAATTACACAATTTTACTCCATCACCAAATATTCTTATACTCTTAAAGAAACATTATCTACTTAATCAGTAGGAATTTATTATTTTTAAGTTGGCTAATAAAAATGCCGTCTATTTTTTCATAATCAAGTAAAGTTTTATACAGGTCTTTAGAGGCACACAGCCTCGCCAAGTTAAATTGATGTTATTGTTCAACATCGATAGTGTTCAAGATTATCTTGTAACCCTCAGTTACATGTCAGTCACTGTCTTTTGACAGTGACATTTTTTGACACTCACGTCAGTGTGACTGACCTTAGGCTCTCCACAAATTAAAAAGAAAGCAGTATTTCCAGCTGCAATATTAATTTAGATTATTGGTTATTGGGAAATTTTGGGATTAATAAATCATAAATTCAATTGCTTTTATAATGTTTCAGGTGTCTTAAAATACTTGGTCAATTCTTTAAATATGTAAGTTTATTTCATCACGTCTGGCTTTGCCTGCGTGATGAAAATATAAAATATATAAGTTTGTCGTTGTTTATTCCTGGGAGATTCGGTTTTGGTAGCGGGCCACTCTAGTTCAGTGGAGTCGCCCAGGGTTTTCATGGCTCCTGTCTTGATTGTTTCGCGTTCGTGAACACAAGTCACAAGTTTAGTGAAAATTAACTCCGAGCTGGGTCCCTGTATCTGGCCAGCGCGTGACTCCACGTGGCCATTACCCCCGCACGGCTTGCAATTTCTTCTGCTTCCATCGGCTGGCTACAGGCCGCTTACAAGCAAGTCACGGCCAACGGATTACGTGGGGCCCAGATCGGGTCTTGCCGCCTTGTTAAGGCTTTCGCCTTGCGTCGTCTTCACGCCCAAAAAACCCAGGCCTTGTGGGTTTTTTTTTGTATATGGGTATAGTTTAGTTTCTAAACTACTTTCGTGCGCGAGTAGCCGGTCCCGGACTCCAGCTGAACGCGGTGTAGGGGGATCCCTCCCTCCCCCGCCGGAAGCCTGTCGCTTCTCCTGGTACCTTTGTGTCGTTTTCACACACATTTCCCTTCCGGAACGTGCAAACCTTCAATAAACCTTAAACTTAAATAAACTCACGTGACCAGTGATATCTGGTCTGGCGCCCACCTTCTTGTATTACCTTATCTCTGTGTAATAAAGATAAATTTACTTGCACTTAACACCTGTGTTTTAACTTATAATATCCCCGGTTAAATCTCAAGCGTTACAATCTGTAAAACACTATATAGATCGATAGCGTTCTAAAAACGAATGAAAAAAAAGGAACAAAGTTAGCCAACTCTATCAATGTAAAAAAAGGCCGAAAAGGCTGATACTATTATCACGAACAAAATAGCAAATACCAAGGCACCTGTGCTGTGCTAAGATAAGACCAGTGCATTAGCTCTCTTACTCAAATTCTAGTAATAAGGTGTACACGAAAGTGAGGGAGTAAAAAACACCTCTTGCTTCCTTTTATTATTACTAGTAATTATTCTGAGATTTAGGTAACCAATACGACTCGTAGGTAGTCTAGCCCTTTTAGAAAGTTTGCCATCAGTTCTTTCACACACAAACAGAAAGAACTTTTTTCTGAGAGCTGTTTCATGTAGTATGGAGCCGGGCCTTGGTCTTTTGTAGGGCTCTAGATAGTTAGATAATTATTATAGAAACCGTTTATCAATGCTTATTTATTTTATTTTGGCTAAAGCTTTTTCTTTTAAAATCTAAAGTAAGTTTATCTAAAGTAAGTCTATCTGAAAGAGTGCAACACAATGCAAAACAACATGGCGGGTTTAACGAACAACTGGGTTGTTAGGTACTGTCAAAGTCAAGATGCGTCACGATCATTAGCTAATAGCTGTCATGGCTAACCTCTAGTGTTCCCGTTCTAGGAAACTCAACACAACAAACATTTTTCCTTTAGAACTTTGTTTGTCTACTTATAAATAAAATTGTTTGTTACTGTTAGTCTTATATTTTTTTCCAATTTTTCTATGGTGTTACAAAGACCTAGGCCACTGTGAACTTTAGTTTGAACAGAAAGACTGCCATTAAAAAAAAAACAAAAGTAATGACAACTATTGCCACAGACGGACTAGTCAATATTCTTAGCCACAGACAAAACAGACGCCTAGACGCATTAAACCCTCAGACAAAGTCTGAGCATAAACCCTTTGAAGTAAAATTCGAACTTGATTCGTTTACTTTTAGGTTGACATTACTTGACACTGGCAATATTGTCTGAACTGAACTAAACGTAGTGCTTACATTCTCTTGGGTTTGAACAGAACAGACACACAAAGATTATATTAGCTGGGAACAGACAGGCAGACACAGACAGACTGACGTAGATAGACTGCTGAAAAAAGAAGTGAAGTTACGAAAAAACGTAACGTTCAAATCTTGGGTAATTACGAGTAAACCAAAGAATATAGTTATATGTAAAATAATTTTAAAGACTAAAGAGTGTCGTTATTAAAAATAGCTCAAGAAGATGTCTTCTGCAAACGCAGCACCTATTACAGCCACGGACAGTTTATCACAAGCCTTGAAAGCGAACATCATACCCAACCAAGAATATTTACTTCAGGTGAATTTTCTTTTCTATAGGATTTGGCTTATGTCTGAATCACTCCTTAATAATCTAACGTTAGATTTGTGTTCCATTTGCAGGGCTCGGTATTAGACTCGGCTGTCGAAGTGCTATTGCATCGCCTCCGAGGGCTATGCGACAATGTAGATGCTGGGCCAGAAACATTCGATGACCAAGAAGTATGCTTTAGTTTACGGGATCCAAATCAACAGGTAAACTATTAATTAAGGTTGGCTCAAAATGTGTGTTAAATACTGCTGTAATTTTGTAAAAACCTAACACTAAATTAGAATAATTATTCTTTCAAGTCAAGTAGTAGAAAAAATTAAATATCAAAGATTTTTATGAATTCTTATTAATTGTTTTAGGCTGCACCATTAATGCTGCGAGTGCGCAAGGCACTTGATGCGCGTGACATGCCATTTCAACTTCGCTACATTGGCCAGCCTGACTTGGGAGACAAAAGTCGCCCAACAGTGGTCCGATCCAGTCTCGACATTGCATGCAGTGGGATGCTCATTGAGTTCCTCACAGAGCTTGGTTGTAGAATTGAATTTGAATACAGTGTGAAAGGTACTGTTTACAGTTTTCTTTATGTTTTTGATGTGTCCTATTCCTGTATCATTCTAGTGCTGTATTTATTAGTTAGGTTGCAATCCAATTTCAGTCAGTTTCAATCCATAACTTAAATGTTTTGTTTGCTTATTTCTATCTGATTAGTATAAAAAAAAGGTTTTTCGAAAGATACTAGGATAAAATAAATAATATCTGTTTGTTGAGCACATGACATACCAGTCATAACTTAACTCCATTACCAGAATTTGCCATTGGCTCACACCAACTTATTTACTTTATGAGCACAACTGATTCTAAGTAGAGTTTCACATTAATTTTCAGGTTACATGTTCAGAAAAGGTCGCATGAAGATAACAGTCGCGAAAGTGTTTAAAATCTCTCAGAGCTCCATGCCTCCAGAGCCCATATCTCAGAGCTACCTTGTGGAACTTTCAGTAAGTTTTAGAACAATAATAATTGATGAGCTTTTAATGAAGTCGGAGCAAAGGTGTATGAAAATTGACGATTAAACAACAAACAACTGCATGCTTCAGCATGACGCCAATAATAATAGCGAGTTTTTTAAACGTGCACGCACATTTATTTTGATCTTATAATTTTGTCAAAGAATTTTTAATGTAATTTTGATCGTAAACACAGCTGATGTTTTGAACTTATAATCCAAAAAGAAATTAAAAAGGAGAGCAACATAAAGAACTAGTGGTTCAGCGAACAGTAGACTTCGTGAGGAGAAACTTTTGAAAAAGTGAGAAAACTGCATTTATAAAGTCGTGAAACCTTTATACTTACCAATATTGTGGTAACGGTTGTAAAATGCGACCTGTAGAGAAGTACCAACAAACTGACAGACAGAGATGCTTCGCTCGCTCGGTTAAAAAGCTGCTTGGCTTGGATGTCACCTTTACAATTTCATATGTATTAATGTGTGTGATGTGATGTGACTGACTGATGTGAAATCAGATCATTGTGCCTTAAACAAACAGACATCACTCACAATTCTCACAAAAATGAGTTATTTATTGACCATCATATGCACTGTAATTTATACATGTGATGAAAAAAATATTGAAAGTGATGTAAGAATCAAGAAATAAGGCAAGTAATAATTTTAGATCATATAAATGTTTCATAATAAAGTTATATGGCTTTACTACATAATTATTTCATGAATGAATGCTTAAAACTGCAGCCTGGAAAAGTTTTTTATCTCAGCTTAAAGCATGTACCTACCTTTTTGCATGTATTCATCATTTACAACAATAACATGTCCTACCTAGCTTTATTTACAATATTTCATGTAAATAGAGCTTTAAGTAAATTTGTTATTAATTATTTAGGATAATTACTGTTATTGAAGAACACTGTGGCGCGACAATCACATAGCCCATTATGACGTCTGAAGTGCAGTTTTAAATCTCGCACGGGACCAATATTTGCACAATGTATACATTTATATCTCTAAATTATACTTCTACGATGTGTTCCTTCTGCAAAATTAGGCAGCATGCTTTTAAATTACCAACTTAATTTACAGGTAGACTATTAATTATGTGTTTCTTCCAGGTTTTGGCCCCTCAAGGTCAAGACGCCATCGCTGAGGACATGCGAGCGTTCGCAGACCAGCTCCGTCCATTAGTCCAACTCGACAAGATCGACTACAAACGGCTAGGTCATATGGCGGTCACATAACAAATGTACCCAGCCTTAGGCTGTCTTCAATCTTATAAGAGAGAGGAATGAAGACAGCCTTAGGCCTACCCACGCATCGGTGCATACACCCTGCAGAATATTGCCAAGCTACTAGTAGACAAGATGCAAAAGTATAATAGCCGTTGCCACCTTCTAGACAAGTGACGATCGAAGATGGTTTTCTTTTTCAAAACAATGGTTTTCTTGATGGAAATGTAGAGTTAACAATTTATTTCAAACAAATGCTATTTTGTTTACCCTGCCGTAGAGAAAACAGATGAAATAGGCTGCGCTAAAACCGCTAGTGGCATTTACAACGTTATATTAATTATCTCTATACACATTATTGAATGACTTGATATTCGTTTTATAATTAGCTATTTTTCTACGCTTGTCGCTTGTGTAGACGTTGTTTGTCTGTTAATTTTATAATAATAATGCAAACTGCTAAGCGATACAGAATCTGCTTATAGCCACTGAAGCTGTACGCAGCCGAGTCATCCAATTGAATCGTGTCAAATTGCGCTTTATAGACATGATAACAATTAATATTGGTTGACGACCGAACGGTTGCTGCATGGTACGTGCAACCATGCAGCAACAAACCGATTTCTCCGTCATAAAATTTAACCGGAATTGTCATTGTGATTTCAAAAAATACTTTTATTTCATTTTTATTAACTCTGAATAATCTATACATACTAATATTATAAAGAGAAAAAAATATATTTTTGTTTGTTACAAATAAGTAGTTTTTGAGTTGTTTTGGTCCGATATAAAAATTTCTTTCACCATTAGAATGCTACATTATAACTGAGTAACATAGGCTATATTTATTAATAGCGACCTGCCTTGGCTTCGCACGGGTGCTTAAGTTTTCATTGCACCCGCGCGAAGCTGATATAATACCAATTCAATTTGTTACTTATTTATTATAATGACAGTATGTTGCTGCATCTAGCATTGGTTGCAATGCAATTTGCAAGTGACAGCAGATAAGTTAATGTTAGCTATATCTGTTTTTATTTGAAATTAATATGTCTACAACAACTTGATTACTGTTTAGCTGACATAGATTTAACTGTTTTAAAGTACCTACCTACTAAGACAACCTGTGTATAAATGTTTGTAACCAGAATAATAATTACCAAACCATGTAAATGTTTACTTGTAACCAGAATAATTTGTACGTAATCATAGTGTTTCTCAATACAAAAGTTATTATACATTTATTGTATTTTTTGCCCTTCTAACGAAATCTGGATTCTTTTTAGAGTTTTTGACTATAATATGATCCTCCCCGTAGTCCATGTCCTCGTATTTGAAACCGTGCACGTAAGCAAAGTTTCCGAAGTAAACGCAGTGTTCGTACTTAAGAGGAACGAATTCTGCAAAAAAATAATTATCATAATATGCAACAAATCTTAATTCGATTAAAAATGTTTTCGAAATGAACTGCAACAAAGTTTCCGTCAAGGGATTAGGGATTATAAAATTGTAACGCCTCGCGGTCGCGGTTTTGCGTGGATTTTTTTATACAAACTTCATCTTTCCTCTGTGAAAGCATTTTCTAGAAGATAAATTTCGGAAAATTCCTTTCTACGTGCACCCCTGCTCTTTAAGAAGAATATTAGTCCCAAGTTCCCAAGGTCCAGCGGCTTAGGCTCGGCGTTGTATTAGGTGACTGTGTCACCAAGCTTTTTATAATAAGTATTATATTGATTAGAATCAAAGATCAACGTTCAAGTTTACACACCTGTTCCTTCAATGCAGTTGTAAAGATCCATGATGCAATGGTTGTCGAATATAAAAGTGGCGTTTGTACCGAAATCAAAGGCACAAATCTTTTGATAGTATGTAGGACACACTCCGCATCTGAAGAAGAATAAGCTATGTAGGTACTTGTTCTATCCACTAGCCAAGTCACTAGAGCGAGCATATATCAAATGAGTGGTTTAATATATCGGTAGATGGCGCTGCATGTAAACTTATAATACATATTACAACTCAAGCAGCTCAGCCAGTACGATTTATTAGCTTTTTGTGTTGTTGTTGTGATAAGTATAATACTAATATAATATATATAATAATAAATACTTTATTATATTATCTTAAGTATCTTTGATTTTTTAAATTAAATGGATTATTCCCATCTGTCACCTAGTTTTGTCCCCTTAAGGTGACAGATCGCACTTTTATTTTTTTGAAAAGTGCGCTCTGACTGTCAGTAACGAAAAGAGAGATAAAAGTTTTTCAACGAATATTAAATCTGTCCCCCCGATCTTAAATTTGTCTGGTTGATTATAAAAGACCCTTGTAAGTATTTCAGAGGCAAGGCTGCATACATGACAGCAAAATTTCTGTTGCGTTGTAGATTTTGATAAATTAGAAAGCTAATAAAAACTGTAGATTTTTGACGCTTTTGAAAAAAAATGTGTATTAATTTGTAACATATCTAATTTATGGTAACACGGCGAACCAAACGATCAAAATCTATTAAACTTTTTAATATTTTCTGACCTGTGTCCATCTGGAGCTGGCTCTCTTTTGTACGTCAATTTTTTCGATTCATCATATTGCACGGTGTCACTTACAACTAAAAAAAATCATATAGCATTATTTTTTTTCAGGGGTCCAATTCAACTAATGACGTTAAAGTTACAATTGCACTGTCTAATTTTTAAACTTTCAGTAATGTAGTTACAGACGAAAGTGTCCAAACTCATAATAAATGCATAAATTTTGATGACACTGAATCATCAAAATTGATGCATTGCAATGAGAAAATCTACGAACACAGATTTTGAAACACTGTGTTCGTAGATCATGATGATGCACGACATGACGCTAATAAAATAAAACTATAGCCTTAGTAGGTAGGTAACTAGTTTGATATATACCTACTTTGGTAGGTATCTTGTTGTATTGGTGTTGTACGCATGCATAGAGAGACGGTTACATATTGATACATTTGGCTACATTAGAACAAATTGAACTTACGGAAATGTATTAAAATATAAATCCAGAAGACGTATTTACACATAGACATAATGTCACGCAATATTTTACTAAGGTTATAATTGATTTTCTTATCAAATAATAGAATTGTTGCTTCATGCTTTTGGATTAAAAATTAGAATTACTAAGACTCATTCTTAATTTATTGGCTTTCGAACAATTTCGTTTTAGACCGAAAAAAAATTGTAGAGGTATCAATAATATAATAAACAAATATTCTCGATTATTCTTAATGTCTTTGAGGTAACCTATATAAATAGATCTGCTGAACCAATTCTGACAGTTGGACCACGGATACATTTACTTACCCGTGCCCGTGGTAGGTACAAACTGTTGGCTGCTGTTGGACGACGGGTCGGTAGCGGAAATTCTACATGATTTCCAGAACAATGAAATGTTATAAAAATAATTTAGTTCCTCTCTACCTGGTCTACAAGATAAATCACCGATTTGCCTCTTTGTTTTGGTTCTATCAAGTGTTTAGGTAAGATTAGTTTGAGAAACCGCATAATACAACATTTTACCTACCTACCTACTTATCAAAATGCAGGTCGTGTTGTGTTGTGTGTGTGTTGTGATCGCGGCTCAAACGTGCCTTGTATCACGACAACGCAATGGTGACTCATAAACTTATTATATATACTAGTACCTCCTACCTAGGTATAGCTGCGCGTGGATCTGCTATACAACCGATAATACCTATTAACTTATTAATATAATGAGTACCACACCACCCCTTTGACCTTAGGTACGATAACGCGCCACTGCGCAGTCTTTTAACAGCTAGCTATATACCTGCTTTGCTATGATACCTACGGACAAAATATCTAACAAAGGCTCACCCTGATAGACATGATCTTGTCATCCTAAAGTAAAAATTAAATGCCTAATAACAACAAATGAAAGAAAATAAAATGAATCAAACGTTTGAGGAAAATTCTATTGAAAACCTCACATGTGTAATCTGACCGAGGAACATAACACTTACAATCTCACCCTACTATGTAAACGCTTCGATGTAAACGTAATAAGTATGGTTAGGTTATGTTAGTATACGTACCCCAACGTAAATAAAAACGTAACGTGGCGAACTGTTTAACAGGCAACGCTAAACTATAATTTATTGACGTTGGTTTCTAATCACAACGTAGCAACAACGTAGACTCTACGTAGCGATTAGAAAAGATGTGAATTGCTACATTCGTAGCGTAGGAAGCAATGCGGTAGTTTCATTCATCATCTTAAAATAATACAAGTTTACAAATAAATATTGAATTGATCTCGAACATAGTATGCAACTGCATCAAAGATCAGAAATTGCATGCATATAAATATACGAGAGTAACCAAATACAAGAGCTAATAGATTATAACGTGATTTCACGCATCTAGGTGCGTTGATCCGGTAACGATCTCGCACAGTAAGAGCTCACGACGTTCACGAATTCATTAGTATGCGCTGAGTGTGACTTGTGTGTATCTTGTGAACGTTGGAGACGCGTAGGCTCACGTAGGCTCTGTTGCGTGGGCGCTTGGTAGGTTGGTCGCTTGAGAGGGCAGAGGTACCGTACCCGGTGCTGCCAGCTTCAGTTCTTTATAAATACGCCAGAAGGCTCATTTCAGACAAAAAATCACAAAAAAAAACATTATTAGGTATATTTCTGTACCTACTTTACTTACCTACAGGTGCCTACAGTCTAAAAATATTGCAGTCCAACCATGCTTCGAGATATTTTTGGCGTATTATTATTATATACGTATATTATTTTGTCATCTTATTTACTAGCCGTTGCCCACGACTTCGTTCGCGTGGAAGAACCGTACCTTTTTTCCGGATAAAAAGTAGCTTAAGTATGTCCTATTCCCTGTAGTTATCTATTTATGTTTTAAATATCAGTCAAACTTTTTCATTTATAATATTAGTGTAGGTATTTAATTTTATAAAATGTAAGCTCAAACTCATACTCGTGGTTCAGATAGGTTGTCGGATTTAGTCCTAAATTATTGCAGTGCAGCCAGGCTTGTCGTTGATTTGAGCTGGCAACACTCGACTTACCAGACTCGTTGGCGCTGCAAGCCGGTTCACCTTGACGCTCTCCGCTATTAAGGGAATAGTATTGTTTGCTTTATCGACAATGATATGATATACACTTATCTCTAATATCGATAAGGGCATTGCATTTCTGCATGATAACATCACACTGGAATTTTCTCTTTGTGAATAACCCACTTATTATTCTACCTAGATACTTGTAAACTTAAATATTTCAGTTTTAACTTACCTACTCGTAACAAAGTTAAGTTTACATCTTTTGGGTCCATCCATCGTGGTCAGATGTCTAATTTTCCCACTGTTGGAGTGTTGGGTGGGACACTGGCCAACTCTCAAACGAAAGTCATTAGGTCGTCCACCACGCGAACCCATGACGACTGACTGAACATGCATTTTCTACTACACAAACATTTAGGAGAGATACTTCACAACGTCAAATGTTCATTAAAAAAAGGAAAGTCGACTAAAGATGTGACATAATGGTAAACTTCTAAGAGCTAGATAAAGAAGGCGTTGGGAGGATGACCTGAAGCAGGTGGCAGGGCCAACCTAGCGACGGCTCACACAGGACTGGACGGGGTGGAAATCTTTGGAGGAGGCCTATGTCAACGGACAAGCTGATGTCTGAGAAAAAATATATAATTTTTAAGTTGAAATGTAAAAAAATAATTTGGCAATGAAGGCTAATATTATTTATTTATTATTATCTTCACAACGTATTTTGACCACAAGAAGCAAGAACATAATTGAATGCATCGTAAGCCTCCGCTTAGTCAAGTAGGAATAGGTCACACGTCTCATTAGACTGACAACAAAGTTAGGTGTTGAATTATTTAAATATTAGCCTACATTCCTTGCATAGGTGATCCAGGTGATTTGAAATGTTAACTGGGGAGATTGACATAATGAGAAATCAACAATTTATTTAGTCATATAAAAAAGGACTTTCATTACTAGTGCATAATATTCAATATTATATAAAAAAAATGGAATAAGTTCCACATCAAAAAAAGAAAATACAAATATGTAAGTACATAAGTAGGAGGTATTAACCTATTTTTTTTTTAAATATTTTCTCCTAAAAATCTCCTGTGCATTTTTTATTAGCTCTATCACAAAGAGCTCTCGTAATAAATGTCGTATAAATTTTTTTTTTAAACAACCGTTTATTTTTAATTAATATGGCGGTTTCACTTAAGTTACCAATATAGCATTTTATGAATGAAGTGGATAATGGGAATCCAACTTAATGGTCCGGATTGATATTGTGGGGTATCATATTGTAGGTTGACCGGTTGACCAGGATCCATCAGTCAGACCTCTCTTTACCAGCCCTGTAATGTTCTTCTGCTGGAATACTGGGTTACTCTCAAGCGAGAGTGATTGGGATCCACCATGCGGATTGTTTGATGTCAAGTATTTTTTCGAACTTTTTGTGTTTGGACTCTTTGACATGCTGTGCAAAAATGTTTCCCTTCACTGATTAAAAGCATACGCACAAACTTTTCGATTAGAAAAATCCATTAATAGTGCACGACTGGTTTCGATATACTAATATTATGGACCAGAACAAAGCAATGCAAGCAGGAAGGATATCGTGACGCTATAGAGGCAATGTCTTTGATGAAAGTGTACCGTGTATGCTACATCTCACCCAAGCCAAGAGTTCGTGCGTACACCGTGTATTTAAAGTAAGCGTGTACGTACGCAATGTACGCAGTGTACGTGTGTACACTACGTACGCATGCGTAGGCAACGATGGAGGGCGAAAAGGACCAAACTAAAGTGATTGCTCTGAACTAAGTTATCTTATCACCGTCATATAAACTGAACGCGTTTGCGTTTGTCGCATCACGTCGATATGAACGTGGCTTTATGTTGTCACCACAGACAGAACTAATATTAACTTAATAATTTCACTTAAGAAGCCTATCCATGATAGCCCGTGAAGATCGAACACGATTGTGGCTCGTGTGTTGGAGATATTTTAACGAAAATAAAAACATATTAAAGCTTCATCCCTTAAAATTTAAGTAAGTAGGACAAATATTAATAAACTCAAGACACAACTGATTAAAAAAATAATTAGTAACGCACATTTTCGTAAAATGAGCATTTTCAGTCAACTTTCGATCATGATATCTATGAAACAACAAGGTCTAACATATTTCCAAAAATGTAATTCAAATAATCATAGTTTTAAAATTTAAGTAAGTAGGTTAAAAACATCACCTTAGTTCAATATTTTTGAAAAAAAAAAGGTCTAAAAACGCGTACTTTTCCCAATTTTACGCACGTTGTTTCTTCGAAATTAGAAAGTTTATAACAAAAATATACCTACTACATTAAAGTTTTGATATTTATTTACAAAATAAAATTTAAAAAATGGTCTAAAAGTTTTAATTTATTTTTATACGATTTTTTAAAGAATCCTCCGAATCCACTTTATAGCTTGATGCAAAACGCGGCTGCTCTCACTACGCGCTAAGCGCTCGTGGAGGGAGGACGTATCGCTGTTTGTCGCGCGAGCTGTTACGTATAATCATAGGGAGCTTATACAAATTATAAAGCGATCGTGTGGTTTTGATCCGTGATAGTTAAATCTCTAAGTAAGTACCTATGATATAATAATGTAAGTAGTAAACCACACTGGTTCTAGAGAACTAGTGATACGAGTAAGTAGCTTAGAATGTTAGTAGTAGTACATAGTAGTAATACATAGTATTATTAGTAGTAAACTTTTATGACATTATTAAAATTATCTTCTTCGTGGTAGGTACATAATCTAGCACTAAGTAGTAGGTAAAATTTCTACCTAGATACAGATACCTACCTACGTACCTACTTAGTAGCTAAATCGTGGGTATCAGAAACTCTAGTACCAACCTACCATGGTAATACAAGACCCAGACAGAAGAAGCAATTACGTGTCAAGTAAAAGTATTTATTTCATTTCAAGTTCCTAGTAAGTTCCTAGGTGTTTGCAGGACATGTAAACATTTTTACCACTGCAGAATTCGAACCCGCACTTCTTGCATCTCAGCTCAGTTCAGCTGCTCAGCTGAATACTTGCCAGCCACGCCACCAAGATCGTCAGAGTACCTAGGCTCTGTGACCTAGATCAGGTACTAGGTAAATTGTTTTACGTAAGCTTACAAAGGGCACGGATGTCCCTACGTATATGGGTACCTATACCATAGGTACTTACACAATCTAGCTACCTACTAAGTAGGTAGACACTAGACCTAAACTAAACTTACCAGACCTACTTTGACGATCTCGGTGACGTGGCTGGCGAGTGTCCAGTTGAGACGCATGGAGTGCGGGTTCGATTCTTGCAGTGGTTATTATGTTTGCGTGTTCTGCAAATAGATACCTAGGAATTTGAAATGAAATAAGTAGGTACCTACTTTTCTATTTGCGATACAATTGCATTTATCGATTTACTAACTAGAATCTAGTTAGGAGAGCTGGTACCAACTTTATATAAGTACAGGTAGGTGTATCTGTAGGTAGGTATGCAAAATAATGAACCTACCGTAACTATACAAGTACCGATAGGTATGATGAATAACACGTTATTCGAATGTTAGTTTTTAGACATAGGTACTGTACCTACTGGTTTCCTCACGATGTTTTTCTTCACCGTGTGAGATAGATCATTGAGAAGCGATTCTAAGTTTTTATCTATATATGGTTTTTATCTTTTTATGGTAAGTAGGTAAAGATAGACAATTAAATTCAATGTCATTCCAGCACCGCTGGACCTCGGTTGTCTTTCAAATTTGGACTCTATTGTCACAGGTTATGGTATGTTATTATTTGCACTTACCGAGCTCGCTAACTCTTGATAAAATCAAAACTTTGAATCGCCTCTTTGACCTGATGGCATTGCGCACATTATTATTACGAATAAAAAAATCCATTGGTGTGCGACCAACCGTCTTCAAACCCACGACCTTATGGTCGTCGGTCGGTTCGAAGCGCAGCGCAACTCTGTGGCGCAAGCCAGAAAAAAGCGACCGGCGCGCATCGGGGTGCAAAACAGATAGAAGAATAATGTGCGCTGGCCGATGGCGGGGCGCGCCCCCGCGCGCCCGCGCGTCTTCTATCTGGCCTGCGCCTTGATCACAAGACAGGGTCACTCACTACCACTAGAACACCAGTGCTCCGGCCAAATTCTATGTAAAAAAATGTAAACATAGAAACGACCACGGAATGACAAACTCGGGTCAAACCCGTTTTTTTTCTTCACTATCTGGGGTCTCTTTCCCGTAAATCATGTAGGTAGGTATTTATTTATTATTATATACATACTAGTAGTACCTACCTACCTATTTAATTATTATTAGACTTACCTACCAAAGTAACAACTTATGTAAGTATCACCCTCCCTATGTACTTACCTAGGTACTAATAAAATTATTGACAGGATAGATGAAGCAGTTGTATAAGTAGATAGCCTCAATTTCTTTTGAATCTAATAGAAAACAGAACACCGGTGCACACGGAGCACCGGTGGTCTAGTGGTAGTGACCCCGCCTTCCGATCCGAAGGTCGTGGGTTCAAATCGTCGTTTCAATCGTGCACCAATGGATTTTTCTGTTCGAAAAATTTATGTGCGCAATGCCAGTGCTCTCATACGGTGAAGGAAAACATCGTGAGGAAACCGGCATGTCCAAGAACTAAAAATTCGAAAGACATGTGCCATCCGCCAATCCGCATTGGGTCCGCGTAGTGGATTAAGACCCAATCACTCTCGCCTGAGAGTAGGCCAGTGTCCCAGCAGTGGGAACATTAGAAGGCTGTCATGGTGATGATGATGAGAAAACAGAATCCTTTATGGTAAAATGCGAAAGTTTGTGAGTTAGTGAGAGTGTATGTTTGTCTGCGCTTACTCCGTAACGGCTGAACGGATTTGGCTGATACTTGAAATACACATAGTTTATGTCTTGGAATAATACATAGGTTATGGTATGGTATGTTTTGTTTTATGATGGTGTATGGTATGGTAGAATGAATGAGAACACTTACTTAGTTAGTTTAAAAAAAACATAAGCACGACGGTATGGTACGGTATGATCTAGTATCATAGACGTGTAGGTAACAAAATGTCCCCATAAACCCGAAAGGGGGATATCCCGCCGAAGCACGTATAATACACGTCGTCCTCGTGTATACTTTGACGTGTGCAAAAGTTGAATAGGTACATCATAAATTCGTAATTCATTCATTACCTTACAAAAATTAATGTAACATTATTAATTAACTTGGAGTTTACACAGATAATTTATTTATTATTAATTTATGAATGAAAAATCGACGTCGTCAAAAGTCGTTGAAAAAACATTGTTCACCAAGACCTGTGGAATAGTCTCTTTTCGAGTTTATAGGGACATTATGATACACCGTGTATGAAGTGAATACCTACTCTCGAACGCCCTTTGTGAGTAAAATCTAAACGGTTTAAGAGTAGTAGAGTTCTCTGTGATAGAGCTCGTCCGGGGAAGGACTACCACCATACCTATTTCTGCCGCCAAGCAGTAATGCTCGCATTGCTGTGTTCCGGTGTGAAGGGTATGGTTTCCGGTGAAATTACTGGCACATGAGGCGTTCTTAGCCTCAAGGTGGCAACCCGCAAGTGATACCTCTCTGGTATTGCAAGCGTCCATAGGCTGCGGTAACCGCTTACCATCTTGTGGGCCGTACGCTTGGTTGCCACAACAGTTGTATAAAAAAGAAAAACGGCTATAGATATGGAAAAATGTTGTCGTTTAGATTTTACCCTCAGCGGGCGGTTGAAAGTACTCACTCTGTAGATAGTAAAGCAATAAAAGCAAAAAAAGTATAGCATAGTAGTGCATCAAGTAGTAACATACCTATAGCATAAAATATTAATATACATAAGTACTTCTTTCAATAAAGTACAAAGCAGTTGGTATAATGGATATAAATGAAAATGTAATAATATAATGGATATAGATGAAAATAATTGTCATTTTCTTTGTGAAATTATGTAATTACGTAAATAATAACATATTTATGTTTGTAACTTTCAGATTATTCCGAAAAATTCGGTTGCGTTAAAAGAAAAAAAAGGTTTGAAAAACATATTGAAACTTTTTTTTTTATTTTCAATTTATTTGTTATGTACTTTTCGATAATAGTTCGCTGTAGAAGTAGTAGCACTTTGGTGAAACCTTTGTAGTTCAATAAAGTTTATATCAACTTCACAAAAAAAATATGGATCATCATCCAAAGCCCATAAACCACAGCTGAGCTTCCCCATTCATTCTTGGTCTAGTGAGTGCCCAATGCACCTAAAAGCTGTAGTGACCTCCGATCACTTCCAAATTTTCGGAATTTCAGATATTGTACCTAACATTTCTGTAGAATTATAGGTAAAATTATAAAACGAATGTTCCTTTATAAAATGCTACTTGTATTACAGACTCTTGGCCCCTGATACTGTGAACTCTATAGCCACAGAAAATGTGCGCATATTGACAAATGAAAACGTCGATAGATTGATTATTCATCAGAACAATGATGGAATGGTTTTTGAGAACGACAGTAGATTTATTCACCATAACAATATTGGATTAGTTCAGGAGAAAGATGATGAAATGATCGATGACACGGATGATTATGACACAGTTATTTCGGATGAAGTAATAATAAATTGCATAATACAAGTTGATAGTTATCTGTAATCAGTATATTAAAATCCACTAAGCAAAGGTTTTTTTCGTGTCCTCGATAATATTTTCCAACGTTTAGGTTTCTTCAAGAAACCAACATTATATTGCGTTTTAATAAATACGTTTAATAAATACTCTGTTTATATAAATAGTCTGCGACACAGATGAGGGGTTATTTGATTTTTTGTTTTAGTGTAATATAACTATATGAAAGTACAGTCAAACTGTTCTTGTTTATTTATTTTTGCAAGAAAAAAATTCATAATTATTATGAGGTTACCTACTTATTAGAAAAAGAAAATACTCAAGATACAAAATACACAGCGTGTAAAAAAACGACTAGAGATAATTATAAAGTTGTGATCTTATTTTGTTGTACTATGTGTATGAAACTAGAAAAAAACGAAAAGGACGTAAACAAGACAACATTATTTTTTGCGTTTTTTTCCGCTAAATATTTTCAGAATCATTGTCTGATCTTCACACCTGATTAATCACGGTAGAAGTCTTTTTACACCCTGTATAAGTACATGGTGTAACCTAATGTCCCTCTATGCCCGAAAAGGGGGTATTCACAGGTCTTGCCAAAATTTGGCAAGATCTGTGGAATACTCTGACAGCTTTTGATCTGGACAGCTTTTCACTCTATACAAAGCACAAGTCCGGTCAGGTATGGAGTATTGCTGCCACCTATGGGATGGTTCAGCTCAACACCAGCTGCCTTAGACTCGATTGAGCGAAGGGCTTTGAGACTTGTGGGTGAGCAACAAGTTGCGGAGACAAATTTCCAGAGTCTCGAGCACCGCCGCAAAGTTGCGTGCCTATCTATCTTCTACAGATTGCATTTTGGTGAATGTGCCCAGGAACTGCATGATCTTATCCCACCATCTCCTTTTCATCAAAGGAGTAGCAGACGTACGGCGCAGTACCACCCGTACCTTGTCAGCATACCACCCATTCGCACCAAGCGTTACAGCTCAACATTTATTATGCGAACTGCCAAGGTGTGGAATACTCTGCCGTTTTCTGTTTTTCCTGACAACTACAATCCGGGCCTCTTCAAGGCTAGAGTGAATAGGTGTCTCATAGACCTTCGTGCTCCACCGTCGGCCACATCATTGCTTTCCACCAGGCGAGATCGTGGTCAAACGAAGGTCTATTCTCGATAAAAAAAAAAAAAATACCCCCAATGTTATTTCAATTACTTTTTTTTTATACAACTTAAGTGGCAATCATGCGTACGGCCCACAAGATGGTAAGCGGTTACCGCAGCCTATGGACGCTTGTGATACCAGAAGTATCACTCGCGGGTTGCCACCTTGAAGCTAAGATCGAACGCCTCATGTGCCAGTAATTTCACCGGAAACCATACCCTTCACACCGGAACACAGCAATGCGAGCATTACTGCTTGGCTTCAGAAATAGGTATGGTGGTAGTCCTTCCCCGGACGAGCTCTATCACAAAGAACTCTAATACTCTTTTATGCACTATGACTTTAAATTTCAAAGTTTTTCATTCATGAAATGCGTACTGTATGCGTAGGTAAATGAAATGAATACTTACTTACTAATTGGACTTTTTAAATACGATATACTAATTCAACTTTTGCACCGTCAAAGTGTTCACATGCATGGGTGGAATACCCCCCTTTCGGGATTATAGGTACATTATGTTACACGTTTTAAATAATTAGATATCATACATCATCATACCAGATTAATTAAATTATTACTAGCATCCGTTCGCGTACCTACCTGGTTTATGTGTTCTTCCAAATCATAAATTATGGCATGTGTATTGTAAAACATTAGTAGGTACTTAGATAATAATCAGTACGATTTTGTTTTTATCAAGTGCATCATAAAATAGGTAGGTAGGTAATGAAAAACACTAACTCAAATATTTCATGACCATGACTAAAACTGCACTCTCTCAAGAATTGGACTACCAGCGATTCCAAGCTCTATCACAGTTCCCCGAAAGTTTATATTGCTCCGCTCGCATAGTACGGCGGTTATAGCACTCGCGCTTTTCAACCGCACTTATTTACTATGCTGCCGCCCTGGCAGGCAGTTGTATACGCTTCAAACTATTTTATCTCGTCTCGTCTCGTCGAGATAAATAGTTTTAGGTAACTACCTAGGTACTTACTGTTAGTGTGATTTCAAATTAGCCGCAAAGTGCCGCGCGGGCACTTTCATCAAGTCACCCTTATTTGTACCTCTAACCACAGAACAGGTATTAGTACTCTCCAACCCCAGCCCTGCCTGTATGGTAGCCGCGCGCTACACGCGCTAATACAATCAAAAGTAGGTAGGTATCATGTGCTTGTAATTTCACCGGAAACCATACCCATCGAACTAGAGCATCGAACTAGAGCACAGACGCGAGCATTACTGCTTGGCAGCAGAAATAGGTACTACAGGGTATTACCTACCTACCTACCTACCATGTAATGGTTCTTGTTTGAGGACAAAACTGAGAGTAGGTAGGTATAACGTTGAAAAGAGCGTGTGGTCCCCAGTCATAATAATAGGTAAGTAGGTACCTAACCTAGCTAGAGTAGGTACCTAGGTTTTAATAAAAAAAAGTAAGTAGGTAGGTACTTACATATATATTTAATATGTATACCTACCTACCTATTTTTATTCACGTCATAGAGTTAGGTAGGAACATAAGAGTATGCAGTAGACACCTATTTTTAAACATAATCACCCAGTCGACATGACAAAGGATCAAATGTATTTGTCCTTTACTTAGTTGTGTAAGTTACTAACGCACACAACGGTGAGCCGCGCACACGTAGAGCCTCGCGTCGCGCGCCCGTAAATACCTAAACTTGACAGCGCTGGATCTTGGAACGGACTCTTAATAAGTTACAACTTAAGGTTGTAAACAACTTAAGGTTGTAACTCAATAATTTCACCTTTAACTGTTCGCTGTGTCTCTGAAATCTAGACTTAATATGCCCTCATAAATGGTCTGGTCTGATCTGGATCACTGGTCCTTGGAGCCGAATTAATTAATTAGATAATGGGTCATGTAAGTAAAATAAAAGTAAACCTACACTTTATTTATTCACATGACGTCATGCAGATTTTGCTTAAAAATTGTTTTGTTTTTTTTTCCTTTTTTAAATGGCAGTCTGTTCTTCTTCTTTTGTTTTATGGCCTCTGTGGCTAGTCTGCCACAATTTTGCCAGTGTCAAGTGTATTATTTTGATTGTCGCATAGCAACGTAAACAAACGAAATTTGGAAAGAAACGATGACTTTTCTTTCAAAATTCTCCTGGAAAGTCTTTGACTAAATTACCAACCAACATTACCCCTCCATTTCAATTACTTACACTTGTACTAAGTAAACAAGTTAGATTGTCTAGACTGCCACCAAATTTACGCAATAAAACTTAAAATAACACGAGAAAAATAATTAAAATGGGAAGACCCATGTCGTTTTGACAAGATAGCCAAAGACAATCCAATGGCAGTCTGTCTGTTTCGACAATATTGCCAGTGACAAGTAGTGTCGACGTATACATCAAAGACGAACAAGTTTGAATTTTGAATTTGACGAACAACATTTTGAAAGAAATGATGGCGTTCTTTCAAAATTTTCTAGGAGAATCTTCGACAAATTACAAACCAACATCACCCTTCCATTTCAATCACTTACACTTGTGCCAAGACTACGAGTCATATTGGTTAAACTGCCACCAAATTTACACAATAATACTCAAAATAACTCGAGAAAAACAATTAAAATGGGAGGAACATGTCGGTCCGGCAAAATGACCGAAGAAACTCCTAAAAATTGTTAGGAAAAACATAATTATGCTGAAGTTTTATTACATGATCCGTTACGTCAATGTCACTTTTTTTTAATTGCGGTAATAATTTGATCAAAATATAATGTTTTGTTCTGCAAATATACGGTTTTTTTTAAGTAGTAAAAACCTTCTGTTTTAAAACTTAATATCAAGGCCAAAATGATTTCGATGTGTTAGCTACTATGTATAAGCACGTTTATGGTACCTCATTAATATGAATAGCTACCGGTTTAATTCGAGATTAAACCCAACCCATGTTGTCTTAAACTTTTTTCATCTATCCATTGATTTTTTACATTATCTATGTATCATATAATTATGTATTCTCTACTGATGTCATTTCTAATTTTGTATTCTCGGTGACTCGTTTATTTCGCGTTGTCGTTTTAGCATGACAATGAATCTATTTAGAAGATAATTATTTTTGACTGACTGAAAGGTCATAGTTGCGGTCATGAACCTGGTATAGTTTATATAGCTGTGTGATTTACTAAATGTTTTCTGAGCAATTACCTATGGCAAGGCCAATAAAAAAGAGACTTTACGGCATAAAATGAAATTTTAGGAAGGCAACAAAATCAAGTTTAGGTGCTCTACATTTAAAATAAAAATCAGAGATTTTAATAGAGTTGTTGTAAGTTCTTTGAATAAATAGATAAGTATCATAAATATGTAGAGATAATGTGATGGTCGTAGCAGAAAACTAAGTAACTTAAAGTAGAGCACAACTTAAAACTTCTAGAGCTCTCTTTTTTTCTGATTTATTTAATTCTTGATATTGCCTTTGTAAAGCTAAACAGGTGCTGTTATTTTATTGGCATCGCGAAATCCGCTTCGCAAACAGGGTTCTAATTTATTTTACGACGAACTATTGAAATTCTGCTTTAAATTAATGAACAGTACAACCAACCTTATTTCGATAAGTAGTAGGTACACTATTAGGTAGATATACGATCTGGAGGGCGATTCTCGTGCCATAGATAAATGGTCACATATGATATATATCGTCAAAACTGTCAAAAATGTATAGAAATTTTACAGTTTGACCTTTTGACGATATATTATCACATGTGATCATTTATCTATAGCACGAAGATCGCCCCCTCCTTGTTCACTCAAATCTGCACTTTAGCGGTGGTTGTAATATGATGTACGTATAGTATATGTAAATATAAAATATAGGTACTTGAGTAATAATATCGGTTAAAGTGTGAAGTTTATGTAGTTGTGGACTCTGTGGTTATGGTGTAGGTGTAGGTTATACCTAGGTAAACCTATGCAATGCATTGTGCAATAAATGCATGGATATTGGAAAGCGCGCCGCATACGCATTGAGCTAATTCTTTAAATGCCCATTAGTCATTCAGGAGAAACCTAGGCCCGTTGGTAATTTATTCACCGGATTAGACAACTCTCCATATAAAGTGCGACCTGCCAGCGCTAGTGTAGACTATCGTTCGTTATCTGTGGTTGGCGAGAAGCAGTGGAGTAACCGGCCGTGTTGTTACTTGTCAGAGTGAAATAATATTCTCGCATACAAATACAAACCTACCATACTTACAGTATTCTTGTTAGTATGGCTTTATGTAATTAATTCATGCAACTGAATAGTTATGACATGACAATCAGCACAATAACAAAGTAGTTAAGAGCTAGGTACTATCGATACCAAGTGTCATAAAACAACATTAGCCTTGCACGACATGACATTACATACATCTTATGCATTGTTTGTTAAGCTATGCGTGTCATTTAACTTTTTTTTTTCTAGGAAATTGCTAAGCTTATTAGTTGATTTAACTAACTTACACAATCCTTTTTTTAGATCTTGACTCAAAAGGGGAAGGGATTGTAATGGAAAACAAACAAACAAGCATTTCCAGGACATGGTGTCACAGAGAGAAATCATTTCCTTCTGTGACATCATTTCCCGATGATAAGTATTATGATCATGACTTCTCCCAGTATAAACAGAAATTAGTATGGGTAAATAAATAAATGATTAAATCATAATACTTACTAGGTAGGTACCGGCCGGCATAGCTTTACTCTACTCTACTCACATTCTTAAGTTATCCTACAAAAAAAATGCAATAAAATAAAAATTTTATTACGCTAACAAATTATAAATTTTCCTTGTGAAGATGGACTGGTAACAGGCAAATGTGAGTGTGTGCGTGTGCGTCGGTATTGCTGGCACTGGCACATAATACTTATGTCGGCGGTATCGGTTTCTGAGAAGCGATGGCGCGAGCGCAGCGGGGTGAGGCGGAGCGGACGGTGGTTTAACAGTGCTGCCACTATTATTGTTATCTATAAGTAATATATTATATTTAATATTCTAGAGAGGAAAGATTTATATTTATATATTTTTGTTTGTTACGAATAAACTCAAAAACTACTGGTCCAAAAAAAAATGTACAAAAAATCGTGTCGAAAAATGTACTTACCAGAAATATTCCATAAAAAGTTGAACAACATTCAGAGCAAAAAACAACGTCTTGGCTCTCTGATTGGTGGCATCAAACTAAAGTTGCATACTAATTTTACATTGAAAACTGAACTATGACATCACTGCTGCCACTCTACTAAGCGCGTATTGGCGTGAATTTTAAAAATCAAAAATCGCATTTTGTACTACCTACATTATTATTTGCATAAAGTCAATTATTTTGAACATAAAAGAACAGTTTTTCAAAATCAGTCACGATGATTGATTTTGAAAATGGATTAAGTATTGTAATTTGCATAGGTAAAATATGATTAATAGACCAACATTTTTGGTATGTAGATTATATTTGTATGTATCTAGAGTTATGCCATAACACTATAGTAATATTTAAATGTAGGTATGATGGTACACGGTATAGCATGGTATAATACCTAGCATAGCTGATGGTCGTTATAAAAATAGTTTTATGTGTAATATTATGGTTATAGCTTATGGTTCAATTATATAAATCATAATTAGTGAAAGTAGTTTTATAATAAAATAAGTGTATAATTTTTAAACCGGGTTATAGCTACTGAAGTTATAGCAAACGCAATTAGCAAATGTGGTTTTCATACAAAAACATAGCGCAACCTATATTTATTTATTACAAACGACTCGCCCCGGCTTCGCATAGGTGTGGTTTTATTTTTTATTGCACCAGGGTGGATATAACACAAGAAAAAATTCTTCAAAATTATAATAAATTCAAGAAATTGAAAACATTTGGAATGTTAGTGTAACTGATTATAATCATAATAGAAGAACCGTTATATATAATAGTTATAATGACTAATTAGTTGGACAGTTGATAATCTGTCATCTAATACTACATTTAAATAGAACTAGCAAAGCCCTAAAAATGTGTTCACCCCTGCTACCAGTTGATTCAACTGTCAGTTCAATGTTAGTAAATATTGCATCTTGAGTTTGGCTAGAGTATAAATTGTGTTTAGGCGTTAATCTGGTAGATAGAATATCAATTAATTAAAAAGAGGCGACATGGTGTGTGATGATTTCGTATGTATGGTGATAACGGCTTGAACATTAATGTTAAAATAAAAGCAACTTTTTAAATTAAGTACTATTAATTGTTAAGTTGTACTATTAATATTGTACTATTAATTAGGGGAGGCCTATGTCCAGCAGTGGACGTCTATCGGCTGATATGATGATGATGATGATGAATTGTTAAGTACCTTACTGCAAGGGCAAATCTACGGAAACAACCCTTGACAGTCTCATTGATAAAGTGGAAAAGACTATGGAGGACAAGGAAATCGCACTTTGTGCATTCCTTGACATTGAAGGGGCGTTTGATAATTCACCTACTTCACTCCTGGTAACTGACAAGGAAAAATGTCGATCCAACAACTACCAGGTGGATCGAGGCGATGCTCCTACAAAGAGGAGCCAAGCTTACCCTTCACAGTACAAAAATTGAAATAGCCACTGCTAGGGGCTGTCCTCAAGGCGGAGTTCTATCGCCTATTCTATGGACTCTAGCAGTGGATGAACTCCTTGTTGGACTGGCTGAGCTCCACATAGATGCAAGGTTATGCGGATGACCTTGTAATCGTCGTGCGGGGTTTTTGTCAGTCTACTGTCTCTGGCATAATGCAAAGAGCTCTCAACACTGTCAGCAAATGCTGCGAAACCAGTGATCTCTCCGTTAATGCGGAAAAAACAGTGATCGTCCCTTTTACCAACAAGCGCAGGCTAGACTTGTCAAGCCCAAGCTCAATGGTAAAACTATTTCCTTTTCAAAGGTGCGAGTGGACGACTGATGGGCAGCAATTGGGGTGTAAAACCCAAGATTGCTTTATGGCTGTACACATCCGTTGTGAGGCCGATAGTAACATACGCCTCCATGGTATGGTATGACAAAGCCTCTCAGTCGACTACTATCACCAAGATGAGTAGTTTACAGAGAATTGCTTGTCTTATCGCCACAGGCGCGATGTCCTCATCCCCTAGGCAAGCTCTCAATGCTCTGCTTGGAATACCACCCCTTCATGTGTACATACGCAAAGAGGCGAAAGCAGGCATGTATAGGGCTACCATTCAGGGCAGGAAGACTTGGCTGTCCCGAAAACTGAGATCTTTACAAGACTCAACCATAGAATCCTCTACACTGTGCATGACTTCCGATGTCATGCTTCCACGTCATGTGTTCGAGAAGCACTACACTGTGGAAATGCCCTCTAGGGAAGACTGGCAGAATGACCAGCTACCTTACAAGGCAGGGTGCCTTAAGTGGTACACTGATGGGTCCAAAATGGGACTGGCTGTAGGCTGTGGAGTTTACGGAGAGCGACCTAAGTTTAGAGAAAGTCTTAACTTGGGAAACTACTTCTATCTTTCAGGCAGAGATCTTTGCCATCCTTGAATGCGCGGAGGTCAATCTGCAGAGGCACTACACCAACCATAACATCTATATCAACTCTGACAGCCAGGCGGCACTACTGGCTCTGGACTCGAAGGTTATCACGTCCAGGCTGGTGGAAGACTGACTGTCGCGTCTAAATACGCTCGGTTCAAAAAACAGAGTTGTTCTAAGATGGGTTCCAGGGCACGCGGGAATCGAAGGTAACGAGTGTGCCGACGAGCTGGCTCGCGCTGGGGCTGCTGGTACTCAAATAGGCCCAGAGCCTTTCTGCGGTATACCAAAAAGCCTGGCACAAAGAACCCTCACAAACTCATGCTTCGAAGAATCAACCAGACTCTGGAACAATTCTTCTGGCATGAATCACTCAAAATCCCTAATAAAAGCCTTCGATAAACGGTATACCAACCAAATCCTAGCGCTAAATAGGAATAACCTACGCATTGTGGTCAGGGCCTTAACTGGACATTGTCGCCTTAATAAGCACATGTTTAAGCTAAGGCTGAGTGACACACAAACCTGCAGACTGTGCAATGAGGCGGACGAAACGCCTGCGCATCTGCTAGGAGAGTGTGGACCACTAATGCAAAAACGTAGCATACATCTGGGTAGGCACATCCTCAGCCCAGATGAGCTAAGAGACATCACCCCCAAGCAAATCCTCCAGTTCTTAGTATCGGCAGGGCTTGGAGGTGAACTGTAAACGCCCCCTTAGGGCGACAAAACAAGTGGTGAACACAATAGGCCTGCATGGCCGCAGTGTTATATTAGCCGCACCAATTTAATAAAAAAAAATATAAGTACCTAGCTCTTAAAATATTATCATCCTACTCAGTCTTTTTTAGACATTTTTCTGTCAAGTGCGAAGTCGGGGCAGGTCGCACGCTCGCTAGTCGCTAGTAATACATAATATGAATAATTTGACCTAAAATAAAAAGCTCCATGTTTTAAAATGAAATAATCGTTTTTTTTTTACCTGCAATAAAGATATAAGATTATAACAAGGAAAGGTAGTTACCATTAAAAATAAAAAATAAAGTAAAATGGTAGGTACCCAGATTCTTGTTATTTGACATAAAAAGCGGTAGTTACCCTACCTATAATTAAGATATTAAACGTTCTACTTTTTTAATTTATGGATTAGCCAACTAAACCATGTTAAATATTATGTGAATCTAGCTAAAAATGTGCTATGTTGACTGGCAGCACTGGTTAAAAGCCAAGCAGGCCGACTCGAGCCCATAATAATCTGACGGGGCGAGGAGGGGGAAGGCTCGGCCCGGGCGCCGCCGGCCCTGCCAGACAACTTGTCGCTGTGCCCCTGAGCCGCTTTCCCCGCCCTGCCCCTCGGCAAATTACTTGGCGCACCCAACTTAACTAACCAGTTTAACATAGTATGTGTACCTACCTATGTGGACGATATCATCATTTTGTTTAGATATGGCTCGATGCTCTGATAGTTTCTAACATGAATTTTAAGTTATGTCATCAGGACAACTGGTGTTTAACAAAAATTCCAGCCTGATCCGGACCAGAAGCATATTATTTTGATGTAATAGGTGTCTCTGTGGTAATACTCATCAAATCTGCACTCCGTGTTACAGAACATTATAAGTAGTTCTTACTACAGCTACAGAACATGTGTTTAGGACAGAAAGGTGTAGACTTAAAATATATACATAAAATAGGCCACTACCATGCGTCTGAAAAAATAATTAATCAGCTCAAACCATGCCCTAACCTAGCTATATCTCTAAACTTGCCTGGCACGACTCAGAGCTACCTGGTACCATTGCCAACTGCCAATGCTTCGTCCTAATATTATCTTTCAACTGAATTTGAGCTTCTAAGTATTAAATTACCAATTACAATTTAACCAATATAGGTACATGATATCTCCATTGCTTGAATTTGCAGGTGATTCTGTGCTATGGGTCTGATCACATGGTTTAGTGGTCACATCCGGATGTGTAGGGTGATTTTTTAATAATGTAGATAATTGATAAAACAGTCGCACTATAATGCTTCCGTCACCTCCTGCCTCACAACCCCTCGAGTTGTTAAACAGTCATGCATATTTCCGCAATGACAAGCAGCTAGCTTTGACTCATTCTTTGTTTCAAAAAGTGGGTCATCTACTTCATATGGATTTGTCCAAGATTTGCAAGTATTTTGATAACAACTTGGTGATTTCGTAATAGTTTGTAACCATAAATTATGCATCTAAAAGATTAGGTACTCAGCTAATTTTATATGGATGATGAAAGAAGACATCGTTGGTCCATTCTTAAGCCATGTTATAAAATCTCCTGACAAAAGGATTAACAGTTTTAGACATATTTGTCGGTAAGTCTTATAAACCTCACGTGGCTTATCATGGCTTAATACGGCACATAAAGAATGGTCTCTCTTGCGCCACGAGTATTTATGACATCGATTATCAGGCGTTACACCTTACGCTCGGGTGGTCTGAAGAAGCAGTAGGTATGCTCCCGGGTGGCGCTGGCTGAGAGACGCTATCACTAAAGTTTATCAAAGGCCAGCCGTTTAAAAAGTCATGGAAACTGATATGCATGTTTCAAGTTAAACAGCGAGTGCCACACGAACTTAAAAATATATTGTATTATTTTGAATATTGTCGCATGTTCCTTTCCTACCGATATTTCTGTCTTGGCATTCGTTAGCTTGGTAGCAAATACACGGTACGAAGAAATGTATTCACATTTTTGCACTTTCTTTGGCAACAATATGTTTTGCGTCATGGCCGGTCGTCGTTCCTGAAAAAGTGTGAGTTCACCCACTGTCACATCATTGACCCCTGTCATGAAGGTTAAGTTTTGCTGTTTTTTTTTTTTTATACAACTGAAGTGGCAACCAAGCGTACGGCCCACAAGATGGTAAGCGGTTACCGCAGCCTATGGACGCTTGCAATACCAGAGGTATCACTCGCGGGTTGAGGCTTGAACTTGACCTTGAGGCTATCGAAAGCCTCATGTGCCAGTAATTTCACCGGAAACCACACCCTTCACACCGGAACACAGCAATGCGAGCATTACTGCTTGGCGGCAGAAATAAGTATGGTGGTAGTCCTTCCCCGGGCGAGCTCTATCACAGAGAACTCTACTACTTTCTTGCTGTCCTCCATCCATCAAAATAATGTAGGTAATGCAGATTGCACATGCATTTAGTTAGGGACTTATTCTTCTGTCGTTCCACTATTGCTCAAATCCAATCTTTGCTCCGTATTATAGCAGACCAAATTAGCAGATACTTTAGTTTAGATTATGTGTGCCAAATACCTAGGTACTCGACAGTATCCGATACACCGAAGCTGGTGTCAAGCAAGGGGCGCGTTGTTTGCGCCGCGCCGGCCGGCCGCCCGGGTCGCGATGACGCGGTGACTCGTCGTGTTTACCGAGAAATGCTGTTACAACGTGCCGACACCTCTGATCTCACCGCTATATATATACATTTATATCGCGCGCGTCCTATACTAGCAAGAATAAATTAACATGAACAGTAATCCGATTGCAAGAATTTAGTTACTTAGATACCATACAGATAGTCTCTTCCTTGTTGATCATACAGCCCTATTTATCAAACAAGCTAATAAACCCGGATGATATTTGAGTGCGGTGCGTTGCATTGCGCCGCCACCGCCCAGCAGACAGGACATGAGTGGATAGCCGATTTGAGCGATGCGAGCTCTCAGAATATTATAATTAGTTTAAGCCCGCGTGAGTAATGGCGTCAAAAATAACACGCGAGCAGCCAGCGTTGGCGCCAAGCAGCAGAGCCACCGCGTCGCGGTCGCGCGCTAGTATCGCATCCAATCGCTGCCCCCCGGAGCCGCGCCCGCGCCCGCCTGCCGAGCGCCGACCGGTCTGTCTTGTGACTTGAGCTATTTATGTTTGGTATGACGTGACTGCGACCAACCTAAGCTTGCTTGACCGAACCTAACTTACATTAAAGGTTTTATAAGAAGAAATTCATAACAAAAACAGATGCATGCAACGAAGATCAAAGGTGAAGTAGTACTTACTTAATCTAAAGTCGGGTTGAGAAAATCATACAGACACTTGTTACACGAATGACTAAGCCTGCGCGTTATTTATTGATGTTGAAGATGACAAAAGGATCTGTAATAATGGAGCAGCTATTAATCAACGTTCAGATAGGATCAAACAAAATAAAGCTGGCGCGGCCACATTCTTTAGCGCTGAGTTATCCAATAGCCCTGGAAGTTGAGCTTGAGAAAGGTTCGTGATAAAGAGTGGATGAACTGGACACTGATATGAAAGCGGGTTAGATAGAAGTAATAAGTTGCGCCATGACGAGTGTGCGGCGAAGGCGGCGCGGTAACTTGTTTCATTCCTGGCGAGGCTCCGGCTACAGACATCTTGCATTAAGGCAATTTCTGGAAGTGGCAAACAAAGGCACCGCGGTTAATTAGTTACTGTTTGCACCGGGGAAACAAACTCATTCAAAGGGCACATACCCTTCACTCAGCTCCATCAGGTAAACAATATTGAGTGACAAGTTTTTATGACGGTGTCTTTGTTCCGAGGTTATTGTTATTGTTATGCTCAGTGATCTCTGTTTTTCATGATTAACAACTTATAACAGAAGTAAACGGAACATTTATAGGATCACTTAGTTTACCAATCTGTCTATCTTTTATGCCAATAGTCATGTTCTTGGGAACCATTGAAGTTGTTTTGCCCCATAGTAGTACCTACGTACTAATATCTGGTCTGTAGTTCTGAAAAAAATACAGTCATAGTAGAGCTTTTAAAAACTAACGCAATAGATAAGAGGAGGTAATTCAAGTAAGGTTTTATAGCACTCGTGCGAAGCCGGGGCGGGTCCGCTATTTGGATATAAGATAAAATAATTCTGTCGGATTTGTCTTCACAGTTTTCGGAAGGTCTATTTTTATACCCTGTAACAGGGTATAAAACTGAAGGAAAATCCACATATTCTTAACCTATAAACAGTGAACTCAAGAAATCGTAAATAAAATTAAAGTACCCAATGGTTCTAGAAAAGCTCCGGAATATTGCCACCACAATGTTCTGTGATCGCCACCCAAGCATAGTTCCGCCTCCAAAGTGGCCTGCTGCAAACTGGAGTACAGTGTGCACTGAGCAGCAGTGCCAATGCTGAGCAAATTATCCGTGAACCATAACAGTGAGAGTGCTCGCTCTGAGCTGTGCCAAAAATATCCTTGACATCACCCAGGCCTGTGTTACTGCTCACAAACTTATGTAGTAGATATCTATGCCTACTCGAAAGTTTCACTAGGTACCTACCCCGCAAGGTATAAGCACAGGTTTAGGTAAGAAAAAATGTTCATTTTTTTTCATTGGCTAGGCATATAGGTTTAGTGTGGGAATTTGGTTAGGTATATGCTATGATTCAATGAATGCTATAATTATTTGAAAACTATTTACAATATTGATAATTACTTACTTATAGGAAACCGTAGTAGGTAAGGTAGGTTAGGTAAGTAGGCCTACCTTCAAAGTCGATCGAGCCCGCCAACTATAATATACCAACAATTTAAAAAAAAATCCTATTTTTCATCACCTAGGCCACTCGTCTAAAAAGAAGACATACATTATGCAGTGTCCTTTTCTACGAAATTTTTTTAGTGTAGAAAAACTACCTCATGACTCTGACTGACTGAACCTGTCTGAGGAATAAAGTTGAACTAGGAATGAAGTTCTTACAGCTTACTTTTTCAGTGACATCATTATGGTACCTACCTATCATAATATGTAGTCACAGTCTCACAGATAACAGCAGTTCGTATGGTAGAGGGTGGAGCTTACAACTGGCGCTTTATGATCCTCGTCCGGCAGAGCGTCGTAAATATTATAAGTAGAAGGCATCTGGTAGCAAAACGCTAGCTGCCAACGGTATGCTAAAATAGGTGTCCATTGCCTATACGAGTATGCCTATATGCGGTTCGCTAGTAATGAATATAGCCTATGTTACTCAGGGATAATGTAGCATTCTATTCTACAAACTTTTATCCCCTAGTTTAAGTGGTTAAAAGTTCCAAGGTTTAGAATGTTTTTGTTTGTGTACTACCTACTAATACTAGCTTACTACCAAAGAACCAATTTCATAGTGGCCTAGGTCTATGTAACACCTTAGAAAAATTAGAAAAAAATATAAGACCAACAGTAACATAAATTTTATTTTTAAGTAGACAAACAAAATTCTAAAGGAAAAATAAAAAATGAGTTTCGTTTCTAAAACGGGACCACTAGAGGTCTGACATGACAGTTAATTAATGAATAGCAATGATCACTTTACTGACCCATCTTGACTTTGACAATTTTGGTTTGGCTGTTTTGTTTTGTTTGTGGTTGCATCAAATGACATTTCAGTATTTCACGCATTATATTACGTAATTCGATTGCAATAAATTTCAGTAGATATCAATAGAAAACTGACGTAAGTATTATTGACAGGTTGCTGATAGAAATCAGATTACAACTGGAAAACTACTGTTCGTTAAACCCGCCATGTTGTTTTGCATTGTGTTGCACTCCTTCACGAAGATAAACTTACTTTAGATTATGAAAGAAGCCAAAATAAAACTAGCAGTTCTGCGAACAGTAGACCTCGCAAGCACAAACTTGTAAAGTGAGCTTTGAAAGTGAGCAACATATTGCATTTTGAGGAACTATTTTGCTCATTACGCTGAAGATCCTCATCAGGTCTTCACCAAATACTAGACAAACTTAAAGTTAATACTTACCTTTCATATAAAATAAAAATTATCGAAATCAAATCACATTAGGCGGAGATATTCAGCAGCCCCCTTTTTGTCCCTTTTATGAGAAAGTACGCCCCTTATCAAAAATCCCCGACGACAATCAAATTCTATAAATTATACCAAGTTTCAACCAGATTGGTTGAAAATGCGACCTGTAGGCGAGAACACAAAAAGACCGGAGTAACTGACATCCAAAAGCATTTTTGGCCAATCTCGAAACTGAGACGCTTCCCTCGCTCGGTCAATAAATAAACATTGTTAAACGGTTTCTTTAATGATTATCTAATTATCTAGGACCACAAAGGACCAGGGCCGGAACAGGGCGCAGTATGGCTGCGGAAACAACCCCGTCTTCAAGAAGTACCCTAGAATTTTGATGATTTTGAGTGAGTGAGTCCGTGACGAAATCGGGGTTTCTTAGAAATCAATAAAATCTAAAGTTTATTAGCTATGCAATTGAAACTTTATACTATGTTTAATGAGTCTATTAAGGACATACTTATCGCGAGAATTTTATTTAAGTACCTACCTATCTGAAATAATCCAAACCAAAGTTATGAGAGTTCAAAAAAACGCCCTGCCCTTGCGCTTCGTTTGGCTCGTCTTGGGGCCACTGCCTTGGCCCCAGATTCTTAAATTGTTTCTTGGGTTCCAAAAAAGTGAAAACACGAATGGAAAAAAAGACCTCGATAATAAAAATTGTAAAATAAGTAGGTAGTTGCTTTGAGCATGTTTTGATGTTGTATTTCTTGACCGGTTAATAAAGACAGATTTTTGAGCAAATAACTTACTTTTTCTTATTCCGGACCGCGCGCCACCACAAGTGCCACCACGCCTTCTGGTTTGAAATAAAAAAGTCCAAGCGTGTCGAGGTGCTAATCTATGCCAAACAAGTACCCGTGCTAAGCCGGAGCGGCTCCGGCTTCGGATTTTATTAATACTAGTAGTTTGATACACAAACTGATTAATTTACTTAAAGCGGAGATATCCAGTAGCCCCTTTTTGCCCCTTTTCGCCCCAATCGAAAATATCCGACGACAAAAAAAATCTATGAAGTCATAGAACCTGTAAGTGTATACCTTGCCTAGTACTACCAAGATTCAACCAGATCGTATCGGACCAGGTTAAAAAATGCGACCGGGGCAAAAAGGGGGCTACTTACTGAATATCTCCGCCTTAAGAGATCCGATTTTGATTGATTTTTTAATTTGAAATCTAGTAACTTTATGTTGGTCTCATAAAAATTTGGTGTAGATCTAATGAGAATCTTCACCAAAAGTTTTTTCTTCATATAGTTTGTGCTTGCGAAGCTACGAGGTCTTCTGTTCTAGACTTCTAGAGAACTACTAGTTTAGTCATAGGTACATATTTATATTATACATATTTAGTAGTTCTCCGTCCAGTCAACATTAAAAATATTTTTAATAGAAAACATGCAATGTAAGAACAATACACCATAATATTGTTGTGACCTTCCATCGCCAACGATTGCCTTATGTTGCTTTACATAATATTCAACTTTTAAGTAGGTATATAACTTTTCAACCGAGTTGCTATTGCTAGACGTAGGGAGCGTATCCGATCCACTTGGTAGACAGATTGACGCTAGTAGGCTTAATTCAACTTGAAGGAACTGAAACTTCCCAAGGTTACTAATACTTCCGACTCCAACGGTGCAGCTGAGCAGATGCTTTACCAATAAGTCCAACAACTCAGCTTTGAGAAAAATTTAGTGGATCGCCAGACAGTTTGTTTCCAATGTTGTCGAAGCATTTGCTAGACAGATTGACGCCAGTGGAGTAATCCAACTGGGTAGACATTGTACGAACACTTACCAACAACAGGTGTTCCCAGACAACACGACGCCCTGCGGGTTGATCCAACTGTTGAAGGTCAAGATAAGACTATGTGAGTTTCTTCTTTCGCAATCGGAATATATTAAGGTAGGCACCCAATTTTATATAAAGCTTTCATTTAACATGGGAAAAGAATAGAAGATGAAGATCGTTACTTTTTTTAGGTAAATAAAACTATTGGGTCTTATCGTGTTTTTCTTCTTTTCTTCTTCTATCGTTTTACACACTTAAATCTTTCTCAGCACCGTTAGAGGTTGAATTTTAACAATTGCTTTTCTTAGTGCATTTGCTAAATTTTTCAAAGTATGAGTTACAATTTGAAATTGCCTATAAAAAAAACCATTTATTCAGTATCCTGCTGTCTAAATTAAATTTTGACTAAAAGAGTGTACATTTTTGTTCTATTCATTGGTATAGAACATATGTATATCTGCTTACCTGTTTATAGAAAAGCTACAAGAATAGAGATTACTTCAGGTAGAATGAGGCTGGGTTGGCGCCGGCGGCGCTACCTGCTGCCGGGCTATTGGCAAAGAAAGTGAACAACTGCTATGAATCAAAATACATTTTAGTAAACAACATGCTTTATTATAAAGAGATAATAGCTATAATATATTTTAATCTTCATAAGTAAATGTAGGTATTACATTTCATAAATCCCACATATAAAAATACATTATTTAATTATAATTTATACACAAAATAACCTATCATCTCAAGACGATGGTATAATGCACTATGGCGGCGTGTACGTTAAGGCACGGTGATGGAGGGCTACGCCCCGGGCGGCGCCGGACTGGCGTCGGCGACTAGATCACAGGAGGTACAGGGCAGAACCCCAGAGACATTTTTTCATCTGAGCGGAGCCGAAAATGAGGGCACTGGTGCACACCAATGTGGTGTGGAGTATGCGGTCAATGCGCAGCCTGCAGCGCTCTGCACCGGCATAAATGCTGACACGTGCACGCCGTTGGAGACTGGCAGCGACGCAATTGCAGGTCTCTTTTCTTTATCATCTTCCAGTAGGTATGGCCGGAAAAGTTTAAATGGTTTACGTGGTTCTGGTGCTGCGAGTGGTGCAGTTATGGACTGAAAAACCGGCGGTGGCGAAGGTCGACGTACCGAAAGGTCGATAGGTTCAGTAGCTGGTAGTATCACTGGTATCTGTACAGGTAGCTGCGTCACCTGCGGTAGAGATGTCATCGGTGCAGGTGGTGGTGTAGGCAGTCGTGCGCTCTCCGGTGAGCCTGCTGCGTATGGTGGAGGAGAAGGAGCCGGTTGTGGAGCTCGCCTCAGAAGCGCCGCTCGCAGAGCGGGTTCTGCTTGTAGCCACTTTTGGATTTGGCGGCGATGTATGCCAAACTTCCTGGCAGTGGCACGTTGGTTACCGCGACATTGAGCGTCTCGTCGGTAAGCTTCAAGAACTTGTAATTTGAATTGTGGTGGAAATATTCTTCGGGAACCAGCACGGCCCTCTGAACGGCGGTCTGAGGGCGCAGGGGCTGAGAGCGTGTGGGCAGCAGCCATTTCTTAATGTAAACGTGTGCGCGTGGCGGTCGACGGCGCCGAACTGACTGCTCGACGCTCATTCGTTCGGCACGGCGCGGATGTTGGTGGCGCGCCGCTGCCGCCTAGCCTGTCCAACGTGCGTGAGTGTGCGACACGAGCTCCATGTACCATTAACCACTATACACATTGGTGAACGAAATCGTAAACCATTGAATTGAATATACTTAATTGAATAAGAATAAAAATGTAATTATAAGTATTATATTATGCTTCGGTTGGTAAATGTTATATTAGGTTTTCACATATTAAAGCATTAAACATTACGCAGTTAGGTCGTAGGTTAGGTACCTATATTGATAAGTAATATAATTTTAATTACCTAACCTAATTTGAAATAAGTACCTATACAAACTGTTAGCGTTTTTAATCTGCTAAAAGAATATTACTTATATAATTATTTTATTTTGCTATTACTAAAGAACTTTATGGACCATTGTTGCCATTATGATTCTTGCCTTGAAATTATTTGTAAAAGGTGTAGTTCTCTCGGCGGATCTAGGCTTCCGTGAAGTTAGCTGTTTCGATGCGCAATGGAGCTTTTTTAACTAAATTGAAAGAAAGAAAGAAAGAAAAATCATTTATTAACACCTAAATTAAATTAAATTAAAAAAAAAACAATTGCCTTTGCGCATCACAAACGGTTAACTTCACGGAAGCCTAGATCCGCCGAGAGAACAATACCTATATTGATATGTTATGTAGTGTTAACACTTGTCTTCTAGTCATGCTAGCAGTCTAGTCATCAGAAGCATTGATAGGTATGATGATAATGGGATAAAATAAGATAGAATTTTTGCTACACTCCTTAATTACTTCTTATTTATTATAATCAGTCTTATAACACATTCATCAATAATAAAAAAATAAGTACTAAATAATTCTACAGAATAAGTTTCAATGTGAACATTTCCTAAGCCAGTAATCTCGCCTCATTCTCGGCGGCGTGAAAAAATGCCGCAAGTGGGAGCCGATAGCACGTAGCGCCACCATTGCTATCTCTTTCTATCACTTTCTGACGCATATGAAAGAAAAAGATGGAATATAATGCCCTGCCCCGGTCTCTGCCACATCCGTTTACGAAACAAGTTTGCATGCGACGTTGTCACTCTGTGCGCGCGGGCGGCTCATGTCATGAGTGCTGTGGGGTGCGGGCGGATAGGAATGCGCACGAAACGGCAACAGCTCTGACCGTGGCAGACAGGGTGTCGCCGACTTGCCGGTGTAGACAGGCCGTCGCTCGGTGGCCGGCGCTTGCCCCCTCTTGCACCCGCTCACACTGCTCCACCCGCAACGAACATCAACAAGTTATTTCGGCTCAAGCTTGACTGTAGTTAAAAGATCTCATTTTGTATGCTGTTAGCGTTCGCTTAGGACCTTATAGACATTAAATTTACTCTTAGCGCCGCCGCCATAGCCGTTTCGAGGAAAGTTGTTTTTTAAGCAAACGGCCGCGGCCGCGCCGCGCTCTTTGCCGCCCTCGCTTGCTTGCCATTGCTAGTTGCTACCTCGATTGCGTCCGGCAGTGTGGCTGACACTGAAAATAGCTGGATGAAAATGATTGGATGATACATTATGACGATTAGACAAAGAACATACCTATGTTACTTACCTAATTTAGTTTTCAGTGTGACACATTTTAAGGGTGATAAGACAAATTATTCTGATTAAACCCTCAAATAAATAAGATTAACAAGTAAAGTAACTAAATTACTTCAAAAATCATTACCTGCTGCTCAGAATACGTAGTAGTACGTAGGTACGTAGTACGTAGTAATACCTAAGTACCTTTTATGATATTACTCCAGAGACTTGATATTACTCCAAAGACTAGATATTACTATCAGTACCTAAGTCTGTTGGGAAGAAAATTCCCAGTAGTCCGACTGGTAAGACAACTCGGTAAGACTACTAAGAATAGCCCGATAAAATACCTACTATTACATAGGTACCTAGGTACCTAAAATGATTACCTTCCAAATAAAAAAAATATATCGAAATTGGATCTTATAAGGCGGAGTTATCCCTTTTTGCCCTTTTTTGCAGGAAATACTGCCCCAATCAAAAATTATTTTTCGTTCGGTTGAAAAATGCTTTTTGATCTGGTTGAGAAATTATTTTTGAAAGCACCACAGAACAATAACTTATAGGTAGGTACACGTTCTATGACTTTTTATATTTTTTTTTTGTTGTCGAGAATTTTTGATTGGGGTAGTAGGTTCTTCTAAAAAGGGGCAAAAAGTCTCCTGTTCGGAGAACTGCTAGTTTATTCTGAAAAGGCCATTAAGACATTAAGAATAATCTCCCTCTGAGCTCTATGTAGGTAGTTAAATAACAGAAGTTTGTCTTAATTTTGCTTGGTTCTGTTCCGTTGTTTCTATCAATCTCATATTCACCGGTGTTTTTTATATTTTTATTTTACCTTAGTACATTTTTTGTGTGAACATACCTAAGAGGAAGTTACTGTAATACAGTTTATACACGGTTGGAAAAAAACATATTTTTTTAAAATTTTACAAAACAAACAGTTTAAAATATTTTAAACAGGTGTTTTTTTTGTTATATTTTATTCTATTTTCTGTAGTTTTTCATAATTTTTATCAAATGGGCCCTGTTCAAACCATTTTTGAACTGTTTAATAATAAGAACTAATATTTTTATGTCGTTTACTTAATAAAAAAAGTTCGGGCTAGTTTTTTCTGTGCTCCTCCTTATGATGATTGATCGCTTACTTAGACTTTGTATGTTTAGATACCAGTTTTTTGGCAGAGGTAACTCCCGTATGCCCTTGGTGATTGCAGGGAATTACCTTTTGCTTACGTTTTAGCGTGATATAAGATTGTGGACTTATTCAGAGTCAAAAGCCTTGTCATAGTCCACAAACGCTAAGCACAGAGGCTGATTATACTCCTCAGACTCCTGTATAATCTGCCGCATAGTGTGAATGTGGTATATGGTGCCATATCCTCTTCGAAACCCGGCCTGCTTCGGTGTATGAAACTCGTCTAGTCTCCGTGCAAGACGATTCGTAATGACCCTAGAAAACAGTTTATAGACATGGCTCAAGAGTGAAATGGGTCTGTAGTTTTTCAGTAAGGCTTTATTGCCTTTCTTGAAAAACAGTACCACAACACTCTTGCTCTATGCCTTTCGTTTTTTTGAACCCTCATAACTTTAGTTTGGATTAGGTAGATAAACAGCATTTTCGGGATGGGTGGATCTCCTCAAAATATTCTCCGCCATACATTTATTTTTATGTTTATGAACCTGGTGCCAGAGCTCCTAATTTAAGTTAGAAATATAACTATGTCAAAATTAAACTATTTTATACGAAAGGCACTTCAAATAACAATTAATTCATGTTTTATTGAAGATAATAATGACGGGAGTGTTGCTGACAATGACCATTTCATACAAATATATTCGAATTTCATACAATACTATTATGACTTTCATACAATGTATATGTATAATTATATATCAATAGATCTACACGTAAGTTTGTTAAGGTTATAAAAAGCCCTTTCATATTGGTATAGTAAAAAAAAACGAAAAAAGAACTTTTGATGGGTTTTATTTTTAAAAAATATTAGAAACTCTACTCTAGTAGTTTTCTTTTCTAACTCTTTTTAATTTTTAAGTATTCCAATTATTTTAGACCAATTTAACCCTGTAACGTTGCTGACAATGATGTTGCCAATAATGACAAATTCTAGAATTTTTTATTTTACAAACACGTTTAATAAATAAATAATGCTGGACAATCCACACAGCATCATCTAGCCCCAGGTAAGCTGCTGTTAAACAGAGCTGTGTTATGGGTAACTAGATGACTGATATATATTTAATACAATTACAATACATAGATAGATATGAAATATATATGATAATAAAACAAAAAGTGTTGCTCACAATGACGATCATTTTTTAACATTGTTTGACACCGATTTTGAAAACTTCCAGCTAAACAATTTAAACTTTTATTGATTAAATACATTGTTTAAAGATTAAGCTATAATATTTGCAAACAGAATTCAACAAGGCCCTGATATTATTTTTTTTTATAAAAGGATTTAGTACAAAATGTACCGTGGCGACATGCGAAATAATAAGATTTTCAGTAGAAATTCCTAAATAACTTTTTTTATGTTACTCTATCTTAAAACGGCCTGGATTGCTTTTCAGTTATTAATTAAGGATCTTAAATCTAGAACGTTGTTTACAAAATACTTTAGTCGAGAAGTATCATAACGAGACATAAATTTTGTGCTTAAAAAATATTCACCCGGATATGAATTAAGTATGTCAAAAGTAGACCCATTTAACATAGTATATATACCTACTTTAGATTTTATTGATTAACTAAAAAACCCAGATTTCGTCACTGACTCACTCACTCACTGATGATCATCAAGGTAGGTAGGTATCTTTACTTACTAAAAACCTAGAAAACTGAAAGCTAGTATTAGTACCTACACAACCAACAACAAAATTCTAAAATTGGAGCTTTCACCACCTAACCCCTTAAACTAGGGAAGTTAGTGAGACTTTCGCGAATTTCGATGCTAGAGGTTTGAAAATTTATTTATGGATTCCTTGTTATAAATAATGAATATAGTACCTACGTACCTATATAAAAGAATTGATAAAAAATGTTGTCATATAGGCAACTTACAAAAAGAAGTCAAATTCAACCAAAAACATTTTCATGTAAAATGTTGCCAAGATGAGACCATTGACACGCACTGTCAAAAAGTTATAAGATCACATGTAGAGCCAAGCTTCTAACTCTACACGTCCTACCTCTACAAGCCCTAACTTCACAAGTCTACATCTTAGTCAAAATATGTGGCTTGGTCATTTCGCTTGGCGTAAGGTAAAAATAATATTCACACTGTTCATCACTATTGTATTTTCTGTTCTAAAATAGTTTTATTTATATAAAGTATAAAATAGTTCTTAGACACGAAAAAAAAGCAAATAGCAAAATAAGGTTAGGTGGGTTATAACAACGACATCAAGCTAACCTACGAAACCGGTGTTGGAGTTCGGTCTCAAAAAAAAGCATATTTTTTTTGACGTAGGCAAAGCGTATCTAATTCGTTTATATGCTCAAAAGACGTAGTAGGTAGGTATATATGTAGTCAACAGGTTTATCCTTGCTACAAAGTTATAATTGTAATTGTTGTAATATAGTACATATTACCTACTACTAAAAAGTGAGAACCTAGGATAAGTAATGAATTAGGTAGGTATGTATTATTCTATGCATTACCTAAGTAGCTTACCTATTATATTGACGACATCTCTACAACTCATAGTCAACGTCGCTCGCAGCATAGCCAGGCGGTTCAACTATTACACTTGATTGGAATTAATCCATGCTAATAAGAGGCCCGTCCAGGCGAATGATGGCAAAACAAGTTATACAACTGGTGTAATACTTACCGTATAGGTATCACCGAAATGTCTGGTCTGGGTGATTAAATTTAATGAGCTTATTAATAATAATAAAATGTAACCTGTCTACATAGAAAATCTAGGTAAATCAAGATACCTATCTACCTACTTTTATATAAAATTTTAAATTTTGCCTCCTTTGCAAAATTTTCATTCCATACCTAATTCGTTTTTTTTAATCTCTACCTACACTACAGTCGAATTTATGTTGTTACGTAAATTTATAATTAATAAAATAGAGGTACCTAAACTTTTTTTTCGCAACATAAATTCGAGTTCATTGTGTGTAATGTGTAGTATTAGATCTACTGTGTTATTAGTGTTTACTTATTTTTGTTATTCTAATTCTGTTTAAAGATTTATTCAAAGATTACAAATTCTATAAGCGAAGGCCTATTTGGCTTTCTGTTTAGGTACTAGTTTGTATTTAATTTATAATACAAGGTGGTCCAACAAACATATCCAAAAATTAGATTCCTTAGATCCAGGAGTATCCGAAAATACCCCATGTATGTTCCCCGATTTTTTTTTAATGTTTTTTTTTGTGAATGTTTGGTCAGAATCAGAATTTTTGAAACTGGTAAAAAAAATAAGGATTTTTTTCTGAAGTTTTTTGCAACTCAATGAGTTGCATAAAATAATCAATCTCATAACATTAGTACCTACAAGTACAAAAGTTTTGATCAAAGTGACGAATTTGTGTTTGAGAGAAGTTGAATTTTCAACATTAAAATAAAAATTTAAAAACCAGAATCCATGGTTTGTAAGTATTCTTTAAAACTTTCAGGGACTCGTAAGCTTTTATGATAATTATTACAAAAAAGTGCAATCTAATAGGCTATTATTTGCTGAAATCTGCCTTCCAATGTAGGCACTAATTGTATTAATTATATCAAAGTCAAAGTCAAAAATGGTTTATTCCAATAAAATCACAAGGATCACTTTGAAACGTCTTACAAGCTAGGAAAATTCACGCCAGTTCCAACCCGCTCATGCCGTAAAAGAACTGGCAACAACACCGGCTGAGTTCCTATAGCTTTTTTGGCATAACAATAGCAAGGGCTATTGTTATGGATGCCGAGTAGAGTTGGAGCACATTCGACCCATGCTTTTTTATCAACTAGGTATCAGTCATCTAGTACCATAGAATAGATATTAGTACTACGTAATAACACAAGCCCTGCTTAGCTTAGAGCTAGATGATGCTGTGTGGATTGTCCAGCACTAAGTACCTATATATATATATATATTAAAAAACATATATATTAAAAAAAAAGACTAAGGTAAAGATTCTCAAAGTTAGCAACTTGATACAAGTAAATGATTGTTGCCTATTTTGTTATTCGTAAGGTTAATAAGATAGGAAATGCCCTAGGCATAATAATCTGCAAATGGCCCTCCAGTTAAAAAAAAACTAATACCTACCTACTTTAGTTAATTTTTTTTGTCATTTAATTAACATACAATTGTGTGCGGAAAAACTAAAAACAAACAGACGAAAATACACAAAAATAAAAAATATAAGTACCTACTTACCTAAGGTAAGTAGGTACTACATTAATAACACCTAAAAAAAAAGAATATTTATTTATTCATGTTAACAAAATACTGACAAGCAAGGTCAAAGTACTCAGTAATTTAATCCACCATGACATCATGGAGATCAGAAATATTCCATGAAACGGTTTTTGCGTGGTTCACGTCTCGGAGCTCAGTGCCAAACTAGTTAAGCAACATTTGATCAGTTACATAAGTATATTTTGTTAAAATAGTTAACACGGGTCTATCTATCTATCTATACCCAATAAAACTAGCAGTTCTCCGAACGGTAGACCTCGCAAGCCCAAACTTGTAAAGTGAGCTATGAAAGTGAGCAACATACTGCATTTTGAGGAACTATTTTGCTCATCACGCTGAAGATCCTCATCAGATCTTAACCAAATATAAGACAAACTTAAAGTTAATACTTACCTTTCAAATAAAATAAAAATCATCGAAATCAAATCACATTAGGCGGAGATATTCAGCACTCAGTAGCCCCCTTTTTGTCCCTTTTTAGTTACACAAAGTACGCCCCCTATCAAAAATCCCCGACGACAATAAAATTCTATAAATTCATAGAACCTGTATACCAAGTTTCAACCAGATTGGTTGAAAAATGCGACCTGTAGGCGAGAACACAAACTGACTGGCAACCAAAAGCATTTATGGCCAATCTCGAAACTGAGACGCTTCGCTCGCTCGGTCAATTATTATTACTAACTAGCAATTCTCCGAAGAGTAGACCTCGCAAGCACAAACTTGTAAAGTAAGCAACATACTGCATTGAACTATTTTGCTCATCACGCTGATCTACTCGTATGTGAATGTTATCATTGTTTTATAATAATCGAATCCTGGTTTCGGACCCATTTAGTAGGTAACACAACCTCGCTCGGTTAGGAACTTAAGTTCATGCATGCATGTTGAATGGGAGGTTACAGTTTGATTAGGTAGGTACCTGCTATCTAAGTAAGTAGGAAGGTACCTACATAAGTAGGTTCTTACTTATTAAAAAAAAATAACGAGGCGGCTCTTTGACTGCTCTTTGTTTATAGTTATTTTCCACTTCCTGCATCAGCTATATATAATCTTAAAACAGAGTGGCTATCCGTGTGAGTGCGAGATAAAACGCTCCTCATAAACTGAGCTAATCAAGAATCAAGTCCACAGACACATCGTCGCCGCGGCCTGTCTGCCACACTAACACAATCCACGAACAAAACAGCTTAAAAACCATTTAGCTAGCTTTTATTGTGCACCTTCCCATACATACATAAGATCCTTTCTTCATTATGAACTAAAGCTATAAAATATTTCAGTAGTTATCGCTATTTTATAGCAATAATGACACAAAACCCATCTTCGTCAAATGAATTCAATTTCTATAACGTTATGCGACAGTTGATTTTTGTGAAATGATTTGAGGCTGTGTCTGGCACACGTGTGTTTAAAACCGTCATGTCACCTAAATAGGGACCATCAGTGTTAGCTTGATGTTTTTTTCTAGCGATCGTAGAGTCAATAATATGGTCCTCTGTCTGTCCGTCCGTAGATAGTTTCAGTATTCGGGAGTAGTCTGGGACTAAACCTTTACACCCTGTTTCGCAGAAGTTTATCAAGATATCGCGTTCTGTGCCCGGTTTATATTAGTAGTTCACTGAACAGAAGACCTCGCAAGCACAAACTTTTAAAAGTGAGCAATTTACCTACTGCATTTCGAGGAACTATTCTGCTATCTTCAGCACATTTTTATAAGACTACACAGTTACTACCTCCTACCCTTAAAAAAAACATCAAAATCGGATCTCTTATGGCGGAGATATTCAGTTATTCTGCCCCCTTTTTGCCCTTTTTAAAGGAAGAACTCCCCCAATCAAAAATCCCCAACGACAAAAATACTACCTATACATATAGGTAGGTAGGTACCTATTAACTTAAATATGTACTTATATTCATTTTAAGAACCTGTTGTAACACAGCTTCTGAACCTTCAACCAGATCGGTTGAAAAATGCGATCCGTAGGCGAGAACAGATTGACTGACTAAAAAAGGATTTTTCGTCAATCCTCGTCGAAAGATCTCTGTCAAATCGTCAAATCTCGAAAGATCTCTGAGACGCTTCGCTCGCTCGGTCAATAAGTAGGTAAATAGTATACCTACTGCTTAGGTACTTTACTTATGTATACATACACAACAATGTGCACATGCGCTGACTTATTTGCTCTTTGTATTAGAGTCAATAATCACCGCTCGTGCGCGCTGTGCGTAGGTACCTACGCCTTATTAGCCAAGCGCTAAATAACCTCAGATTACCATAAACATTACCTTAAGGATTATAAATTAAATATAAGTAGTTGGTACACAACACATTTTACAATAATTAGATCACAGATCACATTGTAAGCACCGTTAGTTTGCTTAAAATCTAGCGAGATTAAAATATAAAGTTATGGAAAGATTACAAACTCCTGAAAAACTTCCTGCTGACCCCTGTGTTCACCCCGAACGGGAAAAAACCCATGTTATCAAAAGCTTTTTCAAATAATTCTACTAACGTCGTTGATGTATTGTCTGTCGTACGTATGTCTCTATGTTTTATCCTTTAGCCTGGCAATATCGCTCATATTATACATACCATGCGTAACCTGCCTATTTCTTTTTTTTTAATGAAGTACGTGCCTAAGTATTATACACGTATAATTTTTTCTGTATAAAACTTAAAAAGGCCTTTATTTGTTTGATTGCTTAACGTTTTTTGTTAACTCCTTTTCGACTCTAAACATATGTAGTAGGTACTCGTATAATGGGGTCGCGACTATGTATAATGCGTCTGGAAGCGAAAAACCGAAGAACTCAGACAGAAATCGAAATATGTACTAGATTTTAGTTTTTCTTACGCCCCGCGCCCCGCGCCTACAGTGGTGAAATCCTAAAAATAAAACGAAATTTATTAAATTAAATTAAAAGCCGCATTATGCGATAACGTGGATTCAGATTTGTGAGTCGGCGAGATGGACACCCAACCGGTTTTATGGTAATTTCATCTCACCTTGCGCCTCGTCTCGTCGGTCGTGTCGCGTCGTTTCTCGGCTTTCGATCACAGTTGCAGGCTTGCAGGCGCTTGACTTGAAACTTTCTACGTAATTTCTTTATGCCGTTTATTTGCTTTGAGTGCCAGCAAATGACGGGATGGTCAAGCACTGTCAACCAAAACTTTGTGGGTGGCACTGCACTTTGCTCGTCACCTCAAGACATACCGATTGTATTTTCTACAGTGCCCTTCAAAATTAAACAAAGTAGACTAGCAGTTCTCCGAACAGTAGACCTCGCAAGCACAAACTTGTAAAATGAGCTTTGAAAGTGAGCAACATACTGCATTTTGAGGAACTATTTTGCTCATCATGCTGAAAATCCTCATCAGATCTTCACCAAATATCAGACAAACTTAAAGTGAATACTTACCTTTCAAATAAAATAAAAATCATCGAAATCAAATCACATTAGGCGGAGATATCAAGCAGCCCTCTTTTTGCCCTTTTTGAAGAAAGTACGCCCCCTATCAAAAATCAAATTCTATAAAGTCATAGAACCTGTATACCTAGTTTTAACCAAATTGGTTGATAAATGCGACCTGTAGGCGAAAACAGCCGGACAAACTGTCTGACAGCCAAAAGCATTTTTGCCCAATCTCGAAACTAAGGCGCTCGCTTCGCTCGCTCGGTCAATAATGCTTGCACAATAGAACTGCTTGGAGGCAGAATATTTGACACAGCGCTACGGTGATGATACCCAAACCCAACCCACCAAGACAAACACTATTTTATTTGATTGGTGTAGAGTCCTTCCACTAAGTATGAAGAATACACAAGCTTTTAACTGAAATTGAGCAGACAATTTATGAAAACGTTCGGTCTGAAGTACTTTATTTATTTTATTTTAATATAGGTACCTACTTATATTTTTCACATCACCATTTAATTTTTATCCTAAAGAGCCAGACAGCAGCACTTTGTCTGTCATGTACAATGCTTTTTGCTTTAATATTAAACGCGAAATGGACTATTTAAAAAAAATCATTTAACATTAATATTACTTTCTAATATTCAGTTCTATTTTCACGCATTTTGGTACATACAAGCAAGATAATTTATTTTAGTTTACCAAGTCCTTAGGTGCTGTTCTAATAGGTTAATTTTCGTATAAAAAAGTTAATTCTCATCCTTAGGTCATTAAAGAGTTTGAAGTTATCCTAACTATTTGTCTTTAATGAATATATACGTATTTGATGTAGGTACTTCTCTACATTTACGCAGTAACTGCAGCTGTAGTGTAGTGCAGAGCTAATAAAGGTCAATGACGTGTTAAGTGTTAGTTAGATAATAAAGGTCAAAAAAGCCCAACAAAATTATGTTATGTTATATTTTATAGATAAATCGCAAAATCACTCTACTAACTAAATGCTCTTTAATATCTGCTTGAATTCCTTCTACACCTATCTTCTATCATCCAGCAAGATATCACAGAGTAATAACGATATTGATGATATCGTCGGTCGTCCACGCACGTCACAGAGCGTGACAGAGCGCACTCGGCAGTAAAATTAAAAGTGTTGTCCATTCCATGAACCATGCATGACCTGTAATGTTGTAGTACGGTTGTTACGATATTTTAATATATCAAAATATCAAATAATTTTTAATTATTAGTATTAAAATAATATCACATTCGATATAATTAGTAGTTAAAATATATACTAAAAATTTAATTAATGAATGTTTTAAAGGTTTTTACGATTTAATTATGTATATTACTATGAGTTAATATCACATTCAATACATTAGGTTCCTACCTACCTAAGTACTATGTTATCGTATCCATTAATAGAATTTTTCGTATTCTATTCTAAATATCGACCGTGGGTCCTACGATATACATCGAGTGGTCAGCAGCACAAATGAAAACGTCTTTTTAGAGACCTTTTGAAAAAATAAATGAAAACAAAATGAAAAGGTCTTTAGAAAGACCTTTTCAATTTAAGTAGGTACTAGTTTTAGAAATATTCTTCGACCAAATTATTTGTCCCTATCCCAACCAACCCAAATTGAAACGAGTAGGTAACTTCATGACGGCCTAGTATATAAATCTGGTATACATTTATACTATTAGAAGTGTCTATTCCTGATATTAGCTGTAGGTTGATTGATACTACCACATTCGTTCGACCATAAACTTACGATACGAATGCTCTTCAATTACATTGCGGTATTGTGGTTAGCGACATGGCCATTGGTCAAGCTCTGGTGCCCAGAAAATAATAGTGTGCCTGCATTAATTGTGCTTACCTACCTACACCTAGTTAACAGGATTATGTTACTGACTCGCAAATGGCTCAAATCAAAACTTAAGCAGAGTTACCTACTTACCTTACCTATTTATACCTAACTCATACAAAACTTTTTAAACTATACAATGCGCCCGGTGCCCCATGCATTTATTTACTTATCTAAAATAATTGATCCACTTTTTATCAGAGTTCGTAGCTTCACTTTTGTCCTGATTTATTTTTTCGTTCGCAATATATTTTATATGTATAGGTCTCTCGGCGGATTTAGGATTCCGTGAAGTTAGCCGTTTGTGATGCGCAAAGACAATTTATTTAGAAAAGCTCCATTGCGCATCGAAACGGCTAACTTCACGGCAAACAATAGGAAATACTCACCTTTCTCATTCTTTGTTTGGTAACATAAACCTACACTACACCTACTACTCAATTTTTTACTTTACAATCAGGGGATCAGTGTAATATAAATGGTGGTATGGTATAAAATATGCTATGGTATTTCTTATTAATAATATTTTGTAAATTTTAATGTAAACTTTATTAACAAATTAAAATTAAAATATATCTAATATAATGTAAGTTTAAAATTACATAACAAATATACAAATAATATTAAGAGCCCTATCCTTGACAATCCTTGAATTTTCTTGTAGCCCGTGAAGTTTCGAACACTATTGTATTTTAACGAAAATAAAAACAAATAAAAGTTTTATCCCTTAAAATTTAAGTCAACAGAACAAATATTAACAAGACACAACTGATTAAAAAAATAATTAGTAACGCACGTTTCGTAAAAGCAACTCCAGTCAACTTTCGTTTTCTATGAAATAACAAAGTCTAACATATTTCCAAAAATGCAATTATAATAATCACAGTTTTAAAATTTAGGTGAACAGAGAAAAATACAGCATGTTAGTTCAATATTTTTAAAAAAAGACGGTCTAAAATACGCGTAATTTTCCCAATTTTACGCTTTTTATTACTGCTAAAGTAAGGAGTTTACAATCAATAAAAATACACCTACTAAATTAAAGTTTAAGTTTTCATTAAATAAATACAACAAAGAAAATAGTCTAATAGAATTGAATTTTTTTAATTATTTTTTTTAAATCACACCTTAGCGCTCTTATAATCATATCGATCGAAGCACCGACTCTCAAACCGCGCTGAGCGCTTATGGAAATATCGCTCCTCGTCGCGCGCACTATTATTTATACTATATAAAGATACATTCACGCGAACTTCATGAATTATATCGCTAAATCTTGGAAAGGCCTCTTAATAATAATTATCTAGAACCCCAAATTTTATCATGCAATTTCACATTTTGTTTATGCATTTGCATGTTTAATTAGGTAGGTATGCATTTTAGCCCATTTTTATCGGATGCGCATATTTTCACAATATTTTAATGAAATGATAATGATTGTGAACAAAATTAAAATCTTACTGTGTAGCTGGCCGCACGTGTGAAACAGTATTTTTCAACACACTTGCTTATAAAGTGGCTCTATGGTTATCGCAATTAGGCACAGAATGACACCCATAATCAAACTATGACTTTTTTATTGCTCTAACTCACTAGTGAGTTATAGTGGCTCTATGGTCATCGCAATTAGGCACAGAATGACACCCATAATCAAACTATGACTTTTTCATTGCTATAACTCACTAGTGAGTTATAGATTTTTTTAGTTATTTTATTCACAAGTGTGTTGAAAAACGTCGTATGATACGTCCTCGGCTTGTACTATTTCTACACAGTCTATTATAATAAAAATATTTAGTTTGACCGAAAGCAAGCCTTTCCAAGATTTAGCGATATAATTAATGAAGTTCGCCTGAATGTATCTCTAAATAGTACTTATAATGTAATAGCGCGCGCGATAGCGATGAGCGATACGTCCTCCCTCCATTATGCGCTCAGCGCGGTTTGAAAGTCGGTGCATCATCAAGCGATATGATTATATGTGCGCTAAAATGTGATTTAAAAAAATTCGTATAAAAAAAAAGTCAATGCTATTAGACTATTTTTTTGTAGTATTTTTTTAATAAAAACTAAAAACTTGAACTTAAATTTAGCAGGTGTGTATTTTTATTGCGTAAAATTGGGAAAGTCTTTTTTCAAAAATAATTAACTAACATGACGTATTTTTCTCTGAATACTTAAATTTTAAAACTGTGATTATTTTAATAGCATTTTTGGAAATATGTTGGACTTTGTTATTTCATAGAAAACATGATCAAAACAAAGATTTCTATAATATCTGACATGTATTTAATCAAAGGATCAAAAGTTGACTGGAGTTGCTCATTGTACGAAACGTGCGTTACTAATTATTTTTTTAATCAGTTGTGTCTTGATCTTGAGTTTTTTTTTTTATACAACTGAAGTGGCAACCAAGCGTACGGCCCACAAGATGGTCAGCGGTTAATTAATATTTGAGTTAAATTTTTTTTTTTTTTTTTTACGGCCCACAAGATGGTAAGCGGTTACCGCAGCCTATGGACGCTTGCAATACCAGAGGTATCACTCGCGGGTTGCCACCTTGAAGCTAAGATCGAAAGCCTCATGTGCCAGTAATTTCACCGGAAACCATACCCTTCACACCGGAACACAGCAATGCGAGCATTACTGCTTGGCGGCAGAAATAATTTGTTCTGTTGACTTAAATTTTAAGACAAAGGTTTTATTTGTTTTTATTTTCGTTAAAATGAATATTAATAAAATTCAACACACGAGCCACAATAGCACAGAGTAATAACCTTGTAATAACAATAGTGTTCGATTCTTCACGGGCTACAAGAAAATTCAAGGATTGTCAAGGATAGTGCTTTATAAGTAGGTAACACATTGTTGACTAACTACCTACTACAAAAACACAAAATGCAAACCAAAATGACAAAAAATTTATAAGTAATTTACTTTCGTGTCGATACGATATATCTCACTGAGTACTTACGGGGTAGGTACCTATCGTTTTAACAGTAATACACATTAAAGTAAGAGTAGGTACTACCTTACCTACGTAACTCGATGGGGAACGCGTATTTGCGCACGTAGGCGCCTCTCCTCTGCCGATATCCATAGAGCTCTATTTAGCGTAAGTAAGGTAAGTAGGTATAGGTAATTACTGTATCTGATAACAGTCTCTGCGTTTATTACTATTTTTATCATAACTATTATTATGCGTGCTGATGTACCTACCTAATTAAATTGCAGAACATCCAATTGTGCTTATTTTGTAATTGAAAGATCTCTTGAATAAATAATATAAAAACTTACCATTTGTTCAGTTTTGACGCCATCTGTCGATCGATTTTGTATGTCGCGATCGACAATGAACTGTCACCTGTCAGCGGTTTGTACCAGTCAGCTGGATCGTGTGAATAAACTGGGTTCAATGACCAGCGACAGCTGATTGGCCTAACCAAATACTAGTAAATTAATCAAATTTCGAAATATCGTTCAGTCAGCAGTTAGTTTGACCTCTAAATTCGACACATTCGCATAACGGCTCCAAGTGCGTTCACTGCTAACCTTTTTTTCGTAATTTTCGTACCTATCTTATTGTCTCATTTTGATTTATCATAATTTACTGTGCAAGCAGTTTCGTTGAGTGCTAGGAAGCAGAGGATTTCGCGCCAGCCCCCACGGTATTTGAGCGTTCGGTATAGGTGTTAGTTGACCCGAAGCTAGTCCAGACAAGTCGGAGGTAATACGAAGCCATACCTTCACACTCCGTGGGCCCAGCCCCCATACCATGAACTCTTAGAGCGATTCAAATTAGGACCTAAACTGAATTGTCAAAAAAAATTGTACCATGAAATTAATAATTATTGAATTGTCAAATTTTTTGTTCCAGGAAGAAGCAGCCAGGTCAGTGAAATCATTTGCTCCCAACTGCACTCTTTTTTTTTTCCATATTCCCCGGACTACATACAAACCTTCCAAGACCAAAATTAGCCAAATCAGTTCAGCCGTTCTCGAGTTTTAGTGAGCCTAACGCAATTCATTTCGGAAGACCAGCCCCCATACCATGAACTCATAGAGCGATTCAAATTAGGACCTAAACTGAATTGTCATAAAATGTTGTACCATGAAATTAATAATTAGTGAAGTCATGGTACAAAATTTTTTGACAATTCAGTTTAGGTCCTAATTTGAATCGCTCTTCGAGTTCATGGGCTGCTCTGTATTATACTTATTGTAGGTACCTACTTCTATGCTCGTCACAAATAAAACTATTTTCTTTCTTTCTTTCTTTCATTTTTAAGTATAGGTATAGCTAAAAAGAAGATATTAAAAGTAAGTAGGTACTTATTACGTTTCACCGTTCCGCACAAGTGGGTATTGTGTGAAATGAGCGGTGCAAACTGTTAGCGTGGCGATGCGATGGCGAGCACGGGCAGCGAGCACGCACGTCATCGACCGCGGCAGGCACGCGATACCTACCTGGCGGCGGCGCTCCGCTGCGGCCGCCGATTGCAAATAAATCGGTAGGCTATCTACTACAAGTTGCAAAACGCCCGTTACAGAACAGAAGCACAACAGAAGCCTACAGAAGCATTTGTGGTACTCGTAGGTACCTTAGCCATTCGATTCAACTCTATGTTTTTTTCTAGGTACCTCTCGGTCTCGGCTATAAGAAGGGTTATGAAAAAAAGGTAAATGGTGTGGAACATATTCCTTGATTATCAGATAAATTACTATTGCTAGTATTAACATATTGATTATCACAAACAGATTACCTAATATTTTTGCGAACATGCATAAGATTTTCTTATTTAAATATTGACAGGGTCGTGGGCCGTGGTAACATTGAGTGGTAATTATGAACTTATTTCTAAGTGATTGCTGATTGCGCGAACTGCTGCATGCAACCTCTTCTGCAACACGATTATCGTGTTAATATTTGCAGCACTCCCCTACAACAAAATACCGTAACACTTAGTGCTGTGAGAGTAGGTAGCTGAAAGTACTTATATCCAGGGTTGGAAAAAAACATTTATTTTTTAAACAAACAATATTTGAACTGTCTTAATATTTTCATGTCGTTTACTTAAAAAGTTCGGAGTAGGTACGTAAAACAATAAAATATTGTTAAAAAAACATGCTCTAAACGTTTTTAAAAAGTTTTTTTTTAAACTGTTCTAGACACTTCGTTTTATACATGCCAACCCTGCTTATATTATCATCTAACTAAATTGTTTAAGAAGACGTTAGGAAGTTGTAAGAGAAAAGTTTATTCTAAATTTTTAGAGCATTGAAATAAAAGCTTGTTTTCAAAAAAAAATACTTACCTAGGTAGTGGCTCCACAGATGGCGTTGGAGTGCAATTAATCAAAGACATCTATTCGCTAAATCCTCCCTGATAATGGCCATTTTGACCCATTGCTTAGACTTTTACCCTGAACCAAATCCTTTTGAACGTGCCTGCCTATTTCGTAAAACAACAGAACTCTCCAAAAAGCAATAACATTGAACAAAAATACATTGACGTCACACAAACAGTAAACCATCTTGCAGCTCCAAAGCCGTCATTTTATTACCCAGAACTTATTGCGGGTTTTCCCCTAAGCTAAGGCTTCTCTTTGAATATTGGAAAGAACTAAGTAGTATACACGGTAACAAGCCCATTCGAAAGGATATAGGTAGGTAGGTAAGGTATGTACTACAAACAACTTGGTTTTAGTTTCCTGTTTGGTCGATAAAGAGTAATAACGAATAACTACTTTTAGCTGCGCCCCGCGACTTAAGAAGCCTATCCATGATAGCCCGTGAAGATCGAACACGATTGTGGCTCGTGTGTTGGAGATATTTTAACGAAAATAAAAACATATTAAAGCTTCATCCCTTAAAATTTAAGTAAGTAGGACAAATATTAATAAACTCAAGACACAACTGATTAAAAAAATAATTAGTAACGCACATTTTCGTAAAATGAGCATTTTCAGTCAACTTTCGATCATGATATCTATGAAACAACAAGGTCTAACATATTTCCAAAAATGTAATTCAAATAATCATAGTTTTAAAATTTAAGTAAGTAGGTTAAAAACATCACCTTAGTTCAATATTTTTGAAAAAAAAAAGGTCTAAAAACGCGTACTTTTCCCAATTTTACGCACGTTGTTTCTTCGAAATTAGAAAGTTTATAACAAAAATATACCTACTACATTAAAGTTTTGATATTTATTTACAAAATAAAATTTAAAAAATGGTCTAAAAGTTTTAATTTATTTTTATACGATTTTTTAAAGAATCCTCCGAATCCACTTTATAGCTTGATGCAAAACGCGGCTGCTCTCACTACGCGCTAAGCGCTCGTGGAGGGAGGACGTATCGCTGTTTGTCGCGCGAGCTGTTACGTATAATCATAGGGAGCTTATACAAATTATAAAGCGATCGTGTGGTTTTGATCCGTGATAGTTAAATCTCTAAGTAAGTACCTATGATATAATAATGTAAGTAGTAAACCACACTGGTTCTAGAGAACTAGTGATACGAGTAAGTAGCTTAGAATGTTAGTAGTAGTACATAGTAGTAATACATAGTATTATTAGTAGTAAACTTTTATGACATTATTAAAATTATCTTCTTCGTGGTAGGTACATAATCTAGCACTAAGTAGTAGGTAAAATTTCTACCTAGATACAGATACCTACCTACGTACCTACTTAGTAGCTAAATCGTGGGTATCAGAAACTCTAGTACCAACCTACCATGGTAATACAAGACCCAGACAGAAGAAGCAATTACGTGTCAAGTAAAAGTATTTATTTCATTTCAAGTTCCTAGTAAGTTCCTAGGTGTTTGCAGGACATGTAAACATTTTTACCACTGCAGAATTCGAACCCGCACTTCTTGCATCTCAGCTCAGTTCAGCTGCTCAGCTGAATACTTGCCAGCCACGCCACCAAGATCGTCAGAGTACCTAGGCTCTGTGACCTAGATCAGGTACTAGGTAAATTGTTTTACGTAAGCTTACAAAGGGCACGGATGTCCCTACGTATATGGGTACCTATACCATAGGTACTTACACAATCTAGCTACCTACTAAGTAGGTAGACACTAGACCTAAACTAAACTTACCAGACCTACTTTGACGATCTCGGTGACGTGGCTGGCGAGTGTCCAGTTGAGACGCATGGAGTGCGGGTTCGATTCTTGCAGTGGTTATTATGTTTGCGTGTTCTGCAAATAGATACCTAGGAATTTGAAATGAATTGCTTGTGATACCAGAAGTATCACTCGCGGGTTGCCACCTTGAAGCTAAGATCGAACGCCTCATGTGCCAGTAATTTCACCGGAAACCATACCCTTCACACCGGAACACAGCAATGCGAGCATTACTGCTTGGCTTCAGAAATAGGTATGGTGGTAGTCCTTCCCCGGACGAGCTCTATCACAAAGAACTCTAATACTCTTTTATGCACTATGACTTTAAATTTCAAAGTTTTTCATTCATGAAATGCGTACTGTATGCGTAGGTAAATGAAATGAATACTTACTTACTAATTGGACTTTTTAAATACGATATACTAATTCAACTTTTGCACCGTCAAAGTGTTCACATGCATGGGTGGAATACCCCCCTTTCGGGATTATAGGTACATTATGTTACACGTTTTAAATAATTAGATATCATACATCATCATACCAGATTAATTAAATTATTACTAGCATCCGTTCGCGTACCTACCTGGTTTATGTGTTCTTCCAAATCATAAATTATGGCATGTGTATTGTAAAACATTAGTAGGTACTTAGATAATAATCAGTACGATTTTGTTTTTATCAAGTGCATCATAAAATAGGTAGGTAGGTAATGAAAAACACTAACTCAAATATTTCATGACCATGACTAAAACTGCACTCTCTCAAGAATTGGACTACCAGCGATTCCAAGCTCTATCACAGTTCCCCGAAAGTTTATATTGCTCCGCTCGCATAGTACGGCGGTTATAGCACTCGCGCTTTTCAACCGCACTTATTTACTATGCTGCCGCCCTGGCAGGCAGTTGTATACGCTTCAAACTATTTTATCTCGTCTCGTCTCGTCGAGATAAATAGTTTTAGGTAACTACCTAGGTACTTACTGTTAGTGTGATTTCAAATTAGCCGCAAAGTGCCGCGCGGGCACTTTCATCAAGTCACCCTTATTTGTACCTCTAACCACAGAACAGGTATTAGTACTCTCCAACCCCAGCCCTGCCTGTATGGTAGCCGCGCGCTACACGCGCTAATACAATCAAAAGTAGGTAGGTATCATGTGCTTGTAATTTCACCGGAAACCATACCCATCGAACTAGAGCATCGAACTAGAGCACAGACGCGAGCATTACTGCTTGGCAGCAGAAATAGGTACTACAGGGTATTACCTACCTACCTACCTACCATGTAATGGTTCTTGTTTGAGGACAAAACTGAGAGTAGGTAGGTATAACGTTGAAAAGAGCGTGTGGTCCCCAGTCATAATAATAGGTAAGTAGGTACCTAACCTAGCTAGAGTAGGTACCTAGGTTTTAATAAAAAAAAGTAAGTAGGTAGGTACTTACATATATATTTAATATGTATACCTACCTACCTATTTTTATTCACGTCATAGAGTTAGGTAGGAACATAAGAGTATGCAGTAGACACCTATTTTTAAACATAATCACCCAGTCGACATGACAAAGGATCAAATGTATTTGTCCTTTACTTAGTTGTGTAAGTTACTAACGCACACAACGGTGAGCCGCGCACACGTAGAGCCTCGCGTCGCGCGCCCGTAAATACCTAAACTTGACAGCGCTGGATCTTGGAACGGACTCTTAACAGCTTTTTATTCCACCCGGGAACCCGGGATAAAAAGTAGCGTATATTATGTTATTACCAAAGACATTAAGAATAATTTGTTTATATGCTTTGTTTCAGTTCAAAAATCCGTTCAGTCGTTTGAGTGTGATGCTCCCACAAACATCGAAACATTCCTCTATAAAATAAATAAAATTATGATTCAATGGACCAATGTCTCTTCAATGTCACAGAATAAACAATGTAAGTAGGTACAGAAATTTAGTAGGTTTACCTACCTACTAAATGTCTGCCATAAATGATGAACATTTATAGACTACTTTATGTAAGAAGTACAAGTTACATAAAATTTTATTTAACGCAGTGCCCATATATTTTCCAAATCTAATATTGTTCAAATATTCCTATATATTTGATAAACTACTCTGAACAAAGGATAACAATCACGTCACATTGTCACCATCTTGTGCAATACGAGTAGATGCACGTGTCGGTGGCGCTAAGCCAGCCGGTTACCAGACCATGGTCATGTAATGCAACATGTTATTTGTGACCCAATGTCAGTCTCGCTCGCATCATTATAGTGCTCATTTATTTTACGTGTTCAATTTCAAGATGTGATAACTTGTTAAAAGTCTACCTACCATCAATAATCCTAAACCGTACAGTTTCAGTCAAGTCGGTATGGTATGAATGTTGTCGGTAAGAAGTTTGTCATCAATCCAGGACCACACGCCGGCGCCGCCGCGTCATCATTCGATCAACATCAACATCATTCGATCAACAGCTTCAACTGTTTGAATTTAAACTAGCACGTACCTAGTTTAGATAACGTGGGAAACCCGAGAAGGCGCAGATGGTACCAAAGTGGTAATTTTTTGTGCTGGAGGAATGGTTTTCTTCTGACATTTTGATTGATATCATTCAGTAGTATAATTAATATGTTCCAGGAGTGAGTCTAGAACATAAACAAGTAAGTATATTATAATATTAAGTTGTTTACGAGAGAGTTTAAAAATGGGATGACATGATCATGCAGCAAAGCATGTACACTTTTTCTCATCTTTGAATTAACATAATTATCACAACTCCGGGTTTTAATGGGTTTGTTTTGCCAAACAAGAAAGCGTGTTTTTGAACAAATTACAAAATGTTTAATCTGTAACCTACGCATAGGTATTCAATCGCAGCATGAGGCGGTGAACGTGGCATGGCAAAGGCAAAGCATGATCGCAGTGAGAGGAAACCAGTTTGGAATTGGACGACGCTGTCGGCTTGTAGGCAGCTTGTAGGCGTCTGCCACGTTTTAGCCGCACCTCTAAGTTGGTCTAACTTGCATCTACTTAATGTAGTTTGGCAGGTCAGGTAGAGCTCTCACTCGCTAGTATGTCGGTTGGTACTGGCTGACTGTCGACTTGCGCAACAAACTGAATACCTACCTACTGTACTGAGGCTGTAGGTAAGTACATATCTACTATCTACCAATAGTCTAGATTGCCTTCTGCCTTCTGCTTTATTATGTAATATCTCCTTTATTATGTAAGTTCTTCTATCTTAATACTAACCTACTGGAAGAATTGTAAGAGCCGACAACGCACGGCATTATACCTACATACATAACAGAACAGGTTGAATTTTTATTCAGTTTAGGTGAGTCCATTTAGGGTCACAAAAAATAAGGTGCCAATAAAGGGACGGAAACCCATTGTTTGAGTGTCATTCTGTATTAGGAATTTTAGAAAAAAATGCCGTAAAATGTAAGGGTCCCTTGTATAGGGTCTGGCGAGGAATACAATGGATCTTTTGTGAGCGCAGGCGCCGAACGGTCTGGCGGTGGCGGCAGCGGAGGCAATGCGGCGCGGGCGAAGTGCTGCGCGCCGGATCGTCTGGGTGCTAGCGACACGCGTCACGTCACACGAGGCGCTCGAACCACAGAGTAACTCGAACGGCGCGCGAGCTTATGCTTATGCTTATGCTCTTTTTTAATTCAAAAATTCAAAATTCGTTTATTTACTTAGTAGATTACAGTGAAGGCGTCGTAGAACCACAGGTAGCACCAAGCATGTCACATGTGAGCCAGGGCGGTGTGTGTGTGTTTTGTTTTCACGTTTGACTGATAATAGTGGGTAGGTAGGTAGGTATCGAAACCGCCGCGAGCGAACTTGCATCTGCATACAATGCCACGTTTGTCTTATTTTACCAGTTTCCTTACTGTTTCCTTTTAACTCCATTCATCTGCCAATTTTTTTTCTTATTCCTAATGTTATTGATCGTAGGTAGGTATTCTTTGCAGAAATAATAAAATAGTTTAATACTTAGTAGGTGTGTTAAGTAGGTAGGTAGGTACTTAGGTGGTATAGGTACCTACGACCTACCTACGACCTACCTACTTACTTAAAATGTAAACCTAAGTAGGTACTAATATCTGTTCTGTGCCTATGTGTAATTATGAATGGAATGACACAACATCACGCCATCGTACGTAGTAGGTAACCTACCTACTAATATAATTTATGTTTTGTGCCATCGCCACAATCCGGCTGCAGGCGCGTAGAATGCCTGCAGCCTGACTCAACCGCAAACTCAAAGGACTACATCTGTGACGAGTGTGACGCAAGCACAACATTCTTCACCTCTGAGTTCCTGTCAGAGAGTTCCAGGGATTGATAACGTGCCTTATGATTGTTTTTCTCATAACTTTGGAATGTACCTTACCTAACCCACCTACCCTTTACTTTTATCAATAAGGGTTCTCATTCTCAAGTTGTACAACATTACCACTTTCTGTGCCATTAGACCACAGGCACTGTAACTGATACTGTAAACGCCTCTAAAAGTGGCTGTAAGTGCCGTGACATAATAAAATAAGTAAGTACCTATGTAAATAAATAATAGGTGTTTGTTCACAAAAATAGCCTCCTCCCTTTTGGACGTCGGTTAAAAAATGTTTCGGCATATTAGGTGGTGTTACGTGGCGCTGGCGATGTTATTAATTGACACGTTTTTTATGATTGATTCAAAAAGTACTTAACCAATTTCGATGAAATTTAATGGGACCACCTCAGAAGTATAACCTATCAAACAATATACGAGTCATCAACAACAATTCTTTGTTGGCAGAGAAATCACGTAACAAATATATTACTTATCTCCTTTTAAAAAAAATTGAGGCCTAAAGGGTTTACTTCACTACTCAGTGAACATGAACAGTCCCATACTTTACTTTATCATGTCGGGTAGGAGTTAAGTACCTAACCTACCTACCTAATGAATGAAACAACAAAATACCCAGTACTTATCCTCAAAGTATCCTACTTGTTGATCATGATGATGAAGAAACAAGAATAATTTACCTTCCTATTCACAAGAACTATCATACGTAAGTTTATACTGGTCGGTGCGGTGCTTCCAAGAACTGTGTTTAACCTTGTACATGTAGGTAGGTATAGGTAAAACCTACTCATACTTATAGCAAAGCAAGTAAACAGATAACACAACGCTTTGTCTTGAGACGATAATTCGAAAGGCGATTGCTAATTTGAAGATGAAGAGAAGAACGGTCCACCAGTCAATGGATCGACGACATGTCATTGTAGAGGTGCAATATTATTGTAGAGGTCAGTGGATGGTGACTATTCATAGTAGGTACTTACCTAGTTCGTCGTGTCGTGACTCGTGACACGACGAACTAGGACCCTACGGGGAGCCCTAAATCCAGCAGCAGTCGTCTACTGGCTGAGTAGAGTCACAGACAGAACAGATATTTGGTAGAGTCGTAAAGCGAATTTGCTACAAGTAGATACTCTCTATAATGGGATTCTGTTGATTGACATACTACTTAATGGTTTTCGTCCTAATATCATTATTCCTTCTAGAAGTTAGGTAGTTACATAAATAATGCAGGTACCTTTGTGGTTGTTTATATTATTGTAAAGTTACTTGGCTCACAGAGTCCGACCTTACTCCATATATGGTAAGTTGCTTATAATATAGCAGCGAATGGGCTGCTTTCATTAAATTACATGCCATCGATACTATACATTATCCTTATTGCTTATGCAAGGTAGACTGACCAAACTAAGCTTTTATTACTTATTATTTTATAATAGGTACTAGTTGTTTCAAAAAAGAGGAATGTATTTTTGGTTTTTTACTAAAATTCCCCTGCCGACTGTACCCACGGAGATAGGCTAATCAATCATGTTTTGTATTGTGTTTCAATTAAACATTTTAATTTTGTACCTACCTACTCACTTACGTATAGATCGTTTTTAAAATGCACCTAAAATCGCAGGAGAAATAACTAAAATACCTAAACTACTTATATTATATTTTCATTTTGCGTGCCGGCTGATACCTAGCTAAACTATAACATTACATAATATTAATACGTAACGAAAAGCAATAATATACCTTTTATCTCTTGTCCTAAACAAAAAATCTAACGTGGACGCATTCCTGGTTCCCGCTCGGTCCCTACATTCCATCCAAGAGAATATAATCAAGATAGGCGCGTCTCCCGAGGACCTTCAACTTCAAAATAACGAGAATTTTAACGAAAACCCACTTTGATTGATGCTTTCAAATCAGGGCTATCGCATAACAATTTAATATAATTTATAGGAAGTCTACAGATTACTTGCCCAAAATAGTTTAAAAACTCGGTTTTATTGAACACAAACAAGTATAAAACAATATTAGAAACATGTTCTAAACTGTGTTTTAAACACTTAAATAAAACATTGTTTTTTTTTATAAACACTTTGTTTTAAACATGCCAAACCAGCATTTCTAGACAAAATTGTTAAAAAAAAATACCAATAAATACAGAAATGCATTACAGGTATTGTTGGTGAAGTTTCTAAAATATCAATATTATGTCCCTGAAGAAAGTATTTTTTAATTTCATAAAATAACTTTAGCACTGGAAAATGGACAAGGTATATCATATTTTTTTTTAAATCATTGCCGCAGAGCAAGGCAATGATTTGTACTAGGTACAAATAACGACATTTTAAATTACTGTATTTTTTGGTTGCGTTTTGTTTTGTACTTTCTACAAAATAGATAAAAATACAAAATAAAAAAAAAAATACAAACAGAAGTAGGTAAATTACTTTTTTTTTAATTTATTTTATGACCAACGGTATGTAGGTACAATATAACAATTTACCTTTAAGTGAAGATTAACTTGTTGTAACATTGTGCACTAATCGCACAGTTAATTTAGTACCAGAAAAAAAATACTTTAAATCATCATCATCATCATGACAGTCTTCTAATGTTTCCACTGCTGGGACACTGGCCTACTCTCAGGCGAGAGTGATTGGGTCTTAACTTAATCCACCACGCGGACCCAATGCGGATTGGTAGATAAAAACTTTAAATGCTTCAACTGAAAAGTCTTGTTTTGTCAGTTATGTACCCCAATTGAAACCTATAAGTCCTGCAACAGACGATACCTATGTATACATACAGGGTGGATAGGGTACTCTCGTCCGCCCTCTGACCTCTGAGGGTAAAATCTTAACAGCCATAGCTGTTTAAAAAAAAAACATAACTATAGACCATAGTCTATAGTTTTATGGAAAAATTTTGTTAGGAGTCACGAGCTCGATAAAAACTGCATTTAAAAAAAGGGAAATTGAGATTTTGAGAGAAAGAGAATTTTTTTTTTGCATATATTCGATAGGTACCTAGGTTAGTTGTCGGTTTATAGTCGTAGTGGAACAGAAAGGGAACAGCTTTGTATAGATAATAAAATTATCAGGTATTTTCAATTTTGTAAACATTTTGCTCTGGCAAACTTTTTAGAGCACTGGTGGTCTAGTGGTAGTGATCCCGCCTTTCGATCCTAAGGAATTCGAATTCTGGTTCGAATCCGGTCGTGCACCAATGGATTTTTCGCTACGAAAAATTTATTTGCGCAATGCCAATGCAAATCTCATATATTGAAGGAAAACATTGTGAGGAAACCGGCATGTCCAAGAACTAAAAAATCGAAAGACATGTGCCATCCACCAATCCGCATTGGGTCCGCGTGGTGGTTCAAGACCCAATCACTCTTGCTTGAGAGTAGGCCAGTGTCCCAGTAGTGGGAACATTAAAAGGCTGTCATGATGATGATGATGAAACTTTTTAGACTGAAATTATTTTCAACCTGCCACTACCAGCGCCATCTATTTCAGATTTTACGAACTTAGATACCACTTGTCTGTTTGTTTATCACTTATTAGCCTCCTTTTTTTAAGTTGGTTAAAATCCGTTTGTTTACTTCAACCAGTAACCTTTATACTTTATAAACTACAATATAGTAAAAAATATATTTAAAGCTTATTTATTCAACATTCCAAACTTCTTCAAATGCAGTACAAAGCTTTGCACATGTAAGGGCTGCAGACAGGGGATAGTTGCTGATTGAAATAACATCTTCTGAGTAATCCACCTCCACTTTACCGTGCGCCATTGCACCCACAATCATCACCACAGGATCATCTTTAGGAACCAACTCTCTGGTGTTTGTCACAACTTTTGAACTAAAAGACATAGTAATTTTTTTAACACCAACTGGTAAATGGCCAGTGACTGGATTTTTGATGACTTTCAGTAATTTCATTGGTCCATCTGAAGCTCTGATAGCAAATTTGTGAAGTAGCTGCACTGAAATATTAGAATAAAAATTATGTAAATTCTTTGCACATCTCATCAAATAAATCTATTGTATTTTGGATATTAAGGTATAGTTCGCACAGTGGATCTATGCTTCCGTGAAGTTAGCCATTTGACAATTTAAAGCAAAGACAATTTAGTTTGAAAAAGCTCCATTGGCATCGAAACGGCTAATTTCATGGAAGCCTAGAACTATACACTCCACTAGGAATCTATAATAACTAGAGTAGCAGTTTTTTCAGTATTCACTTAGGTACATACCCATTAGTCCAGCAAATCTCTTGAAAGTCCGGGGTATTCTTGTTTGTGGGTTTATTTCTATAAGAACATTTTTTTCTGTGTGAATATACACCTGTAACAGGCCTGCTCTGTTGAGAGGAGAATCCATAAGCATCAACAAAGACTGGTGTGTAATATCAGGCCTGCAAGAGCCAGGATCTCTGTTATTTTTCCTAAGAATATTAGCATGGTCATCACAATTCAATAGTTCAAAGCTGTTACCTGTCTGAAACATGAAAACAAAAACAAGGTCTTGATACTGAATACAAGAGTAGTAGAGTTCTCTGTGATAGAGCTCGTCCGGGGAAGGACTACCACCATACCTATTTCTGCCGCCAAGCAGTAATGCTCGCATTGCTGTGTTCCGGTGTGAAGGGTATGGTTTCCGGTGAAATTACTGGCACATGAGTCTTTCGATCTTAGCCTCAAGGTGGCAACCCGCGAGTGATACCTCTGGTATTGCAAGCGTCCATAGGCTGCGGTAACCGCTTACCATCTTGTGGGCCGTACGCTTGGTTGCCACTTCAGTTGTATTAAAAAAAAAAAAAAAAAAGATGACCTAATTGCAAATAACTCTTTATGTACCTAATTTTTAACTTACTTTTACTGTTTCCAGTTGTGCATTTTCCAAAATAACTATAAGGCGTTTCTCTTGCTTTTTTATATGAGAAGTAACAAGATGATTTGGTATAGGATCGAACTCGAATTCATCATCTTTTGCTTGAAGTTTCCTCTTTTTACCCATCTCGGTTATGTTATATAGGTACAACAAACTTTGCTTGCACACAAAAAAGGGTCTTTCTCAAAGTACATAGGTCAATACTTAGATTCTAAGGGTAAATATATAACTTTACATTAGTAATTCATAGCAACTAAACAAATTCTTGTATCGTTTTGCACTAAACATTATAGGTAATCAATCAACCACAAAATAACCAAACCACAACACGTGTTTTTTATTTGATTTTATTTTTTGACAAGTTTAACAACGTGGTGCGTGACATTGACAATTGTGAATTGACATGACAAATAATTACACGAATTTTTGTCAAGGAATTTAATAGCTGTTGTACTTTTGAAGTACGCGTTTTGCCTTGATTTATTTGTGATCGATCAATCACTACCCTGATTCTAAAGGCGGCTCGGCTGTACACTCTCACCGAGGCAGGCCGAGACACGGCAAGCGAGAGAATGTAAATGTTAGCGCTTGCCTGCCTTGGTGTTCCTTGTAAGATCATCGTCCCGGGTCGGTTTTTTGCACCCGAGTCAGCGTACTCTCGAGCGGGAGTGTACAGCCACCTTAAGTTTTTTAGCAACTCGTCACTTCGCTCGCTAGCTAGCGACTAACGAGTGGTCACGTGGTCAGTGGACGCAAGCAACAACCTATTCGGCCAACCCAACCAATCGGCAAACTTGCCGATACTTTTAGTCGAGGGGTCGAAGATTTGTAGGTCGAGTATAATTTTTTATTTAAGAAACTCCACCATTTTCTTCAAAACCGGTTTGTCTACGTTAACAATTACTTGACACTGGCATAGCAAAATTGTTGACAGATGACAATGACATACGCCTCGCCCTAAATAAAAGAAGAAGTATAAATAGTTACTTGTTTGTTGTTTTTACATTACAATTTATTAATTTCAGTTTCGATTCGCTTGCAATCATAAAAATCACTCCATATATAGTTCATTTAGTTATGGCTAACGATAGAGAAGTGTTACGAGAGATATGGGACGGCAAGCTTCCAATATGTTTTCAACTTGCACAGGAAGAAATTATGGAAATTCAGCAGCCAGATCCATTTTATGTCATGGTCCCAAGATTGAGTTATTTCCCTTTAGTAACTGATAAAGTAAGACTCGATAAATTAAAATACACTGTACTCAGCACCATTAATAAAAATAATTCTTTTTTCAGATGAAGAGGCATTTTCTTCGCTACATATCTCAGGAGAATTCAGATAGTGAAATGTGGTTAGATTATAACGGTCAGCCTTTAAAATGGCACTATCCCATAGGTTTCTTATATGATTTATTTTGTGGCAATGAACCTCAGCTACCTTGGATTCTGACAGTGCATTTTACTAAGTTCCCTGAAGATATTCTTTTGCATTGTTTGAACAAGTAAGTAACAGTATTTTCAGTTAACCAGAATTATGTGTACCTATTAAAATGTTCAAAAGTCCGGTAGGTACCTACCATCTTTACACATTACAATGGGTAAGAACTTAAATAATATTCATCATTAATCTACTATTATTGTTTTTCCTTTCAGAGATGTTGTTGAAGCGCACTTTATTTCTACAGTTAAAGAAGCAGATGTTCTCAAACATAGAGGCCAAGTGATGTCTACTATGCAAAAAAAAGACCATAATCAGCTGTGGCTTGGCTTGCAAAATGGTAAATAAGTTTATACCTTGTACTGCACAATTGAATTGTTGATGTGCTCAAAATGAAATACACAATAAAACATTGTTTATTTCAGATAAGTTTGACCAATTCTGGGCCATTAACAGAAGGTTAATGGAATCCCATGGAGAGAATGAAGGTTTCAAACACATTCCCATTAGAATTTACTTGGATGATGGTACATTCCACCAAAGTCTAGTCAATCCAAAGAATTGTAGCGATAGCAGCAGGAAAACTATTCAACAGATGATTGCTGAATTATATCCAGATAAAACATGTGGTAAGCAGTAAAAACCCTACAGAGTAAAAATTATCTTGTGAGTAAATATCATTTCCATTTGTTTATTCTGTTAGACTATGTATAACATCAAGTTATAGTATTTTTTTGTAATATTCCACTAGTAAATATGCTATGCATATCTCAATTTTGCATATTGAATGTGCCCTGTTGTTTTTTGTTACAGTAAAATTGAGGACACATGGCGTAATAATTCCATCAGACACACCACTTCAATGGCTATCTGAACATATGAGCTACCCTGACAACTTCCTGCATTTGTGTTTATGCTAAGTGACCAGTCATTTGCAAAATAATTGTGATAATTATTTTATTTAAACCATAATTGCTTAACCTACTTATTCTAATATATCTATATAAAATGCTTAGCCACTTACCAACAACATGCTCCAAATAAAAAAAGTGTGTGAAAAAACATTTTATAGTTACAGTAGTCTAATTTCGATGAGTCTAAAATGGGCATTGTTCCCTGTCAACATCAGACATTGAGAATAGTATTTGTATATACGCATTATGGTCAATACCTAAATAGCCAAATAATAAAACTAAAATCATCATTATGATATCAACATTTAATTTAAATAAATAATAGACATGCCAAAAGAAGGATAATGTTATGCTTACTCAGTAAAAAGGTGTTAAAACATTTTGCATTGACTGCATACCTACATTTTGTTAGGTAAATTTGATACTAATCATAAAATGTGTCATGGACCATGATTACAGAAAATAAATAAATAAGACAATTTTTCAACTGCTCAGGTTACCTACCTACAGTTAAAGTTTTAACAAACAAATCAATACTTTGAGCTATTTTAACTATTTACAAAATATCACAATGTTAAATCTTAATTTACCAACATCCTACAATTCTATCTTTCTTTTGTGCTTTTGTATAACATAGGGAATGTGTTTAGTAAATCGTTTGCAGCCATTGTTAGTGAATATTGGCTGGTCTTCTGTTGGTCCATAAGTTATTACAGACATTGCATCCCTGGAACCAAGATATCTTATTATGTGTCACACTACAATAGGACAATAAAACTTATATTCTACAGCTGTGTCACAGGGAATAGTTCCTTTTTCTAATGGCGACCATCACGCCAGACTATGACATTGTGAAAATTATGGAAAGTAAGGAGAAATAATGTAAAAAATATATCACATCAGTCTTTCGGGTAGGCATAGGACTAGTATTTGATTTCTGTAGGCTGATGATGAAACAGACCACATCATTCATCATCTATGGCTGACACTAGTCAGGCCAGCTAGACTACAGCTAGGTAGACTGGTATCAACAGTGGTCAATAAGTTTAAGGCTATACTTACGTCATCATCTGCTCTGAGGGATGGTAAATGCCATTGGCTCGAAACCCTGCCAAAGCACACATTTCCACATGGATTTGCTCCAATGGCAAGAATGGTATGTAATAGTCAATCAGATGGTGAGAAATAACAGACGCTTTTTCAAAACCACCTAAAAACCACAAAAAAAAGGAATAAGTAGTATATCTTTTAGAATGAGTTAAAATATTCATTTACAATAATTGAGCTCGTTTTTGCAAATAATTTATAAGTAGTAAGAGATTTATACTCAACAATATAAACTGGCTCACTATTATAGTTCATCAAAATATCATAACAGCGTCTACTGGACATAGACCTCCCCCAAAGAGTGTTATGAAAACTAATCCTTCTACTTACCATCTTGCAACCGCTTTTACTTATAACTATGTGCTAGGTACCCTTAAAAAGAATTAAGCAAGAACGAAAAGACCATGACAGGTCACTGTCCTGTGAACAAACACCTCTTCAACATCCAAGCCAGAGACAGCCTTACAAAAATCAGCTGCTCACATAGTCCTGGAATGCGTAGGAGTAGCCAGCCAAGCCATAAAAATTATCGGCAATCCTAGGTCACCTTTCAAAGCCTGTGAAGACCCCAGGATTTCTGTACAATTTCTGTACTAGTGGAAGGAGCTAGCTGCCTACACGCATAGTCAGTTACAATCTTTCCCACTCCCACGCATATGCAGGTGGTCCGATATCAGACCATCCATGAGTCCAAATCTAGAAAAGAGAGCCCACAAAAGGGCCAAAGGATTCATCTTTCCAGTTTGAATGGCATATATGCCAGTAAAATTACAGGCAAAATGAGAGGTGGCAACTCGCAAAAAAATATTTATTTATTTATTCTTATCAGATGAACATAATTAAGCACTGTTATGCATTGTACCCATTTGGATGGGTGACCGCTAGTGGCAATGAGCGCATTCGTTCTTCTGACGAAGACCATGACGAAGACCTTCGGGCGACCTATTAATTCCGTCACCAGCCAGAGTCGGCCACTGACTAATACAAATTAACTTACTTTATACATACGAGCATCCATAGGTTTGATAGGCTACACTAACCATCACGATAAAAAACTAGCATTCCAAAGTCAAAGAGCTTACAGAACCTATCTAATCTACTTGTTAGAAAGTCTCACCTTGAAAGAAAGCTGTTCTCCTGATGATGGCTTCAAAGTCATGGAACTCTACATCATTCCTCTTAACACCCTGCTCATACAGATTCAACAATGTGGTTGAAATCTCTTGACCTCCAATATTTGAGATGAATATAAAGATGCTATTCCTAAAATAAATACATTTTACAATAAATAGATAACTTAAAGTTGATAGGTACTGAATTTTTTAAACAGATAAAACTCAAGATACTAGGAATAATATTCTAAACTGCCAAACTATTTGATTGGCCTTTTAAAACAGGTAAAACATAGTTATTATGAACTATAAAAGTAATTCTGGTGAAAGAATTATTTTTATATTATTACTTACTATATAATAAAGTCGTTTCTCGCCGCTTCTATGTACTTATGTATGTACGCTTAGATCTTATAAAACTAAGCAACGGATTTTTATGCGGTTTTTAATAATAGGTAGAGTTATACAAATAAGAGGGTTTATATCACCCGTGCGAAGCCAGGGCGGCTCGCTAGTTTATTAAAAGAAAGAAAGAAAATACTCTTATTGACAAATAAGAGTATTTTCTTTCCTTTCTTTTCTTAAGAACATTACCTAAGCTATGACAACATACAAAATAAAAAGTTTTAATTTTAAAAATAGATGTAAGGTTCTTTTGTATTACAGAACCTTTGACAGACTCAACTCAGCTTTTTGCAGAATAAATAGGGTTGCTTATCTACTCAATTCTAGATTTTAGATAAAACCAGTTAAAAGAGATGCTTCATCCATTGATAATTTAAATGTGATAAGTACTTATAAAATATTATAGCTATACTATTCTACTATTCTTTGTGATAGAGCTTGTCCGAGCAAGGACTACCACCATACCTATTTCTGCCACCAAGCAGTGATTGCTCGCATTGCTGTGTTCTGGTTCGAAGGGTATGGTTTGCAGTGAAATTACAGGCACATGAGACTTTAGATCCACTTCTCAGATGGCAACGCGATATATCTGATGTTGCAAGCGTACATAGGCTACGGTGACCGCTTACCATCGAGTGGACCGCACGCTTGGTTGCCACTTAAGTGATATAAAAAAATAAGTAATAAGGTATAAGTATAGATTCTAAGACCAAATATTACCTGTAATCTACTCCATCCACAGCATGATAGTGATCAAGCATGGGTTTGATGGCATCCAGAATAGAAGGACACATCTCATGAATCTCATCAAATATTATTAGCGATGTTGAACATTGTTTCACAATCTGGTTGATTGTGGCAACTAATTCTTGCTGCAAGAATAAAATAGATAAGTGATGTTTCAGTTATGAGTTATGATCCATCTTAATTATTGTAAGCAGACTCTTGATTATATTTCAGTGAAACAGACTCACTGATTTCTCTACTTAAACATCGCTGTTAAAGCTCGTACCTGTTACTTATTTACTGTAGGTACAATTGTTTTTATGTTGATCAGTGTGTTATCTTTTTTCTTAAATTTTAAATAGTTTAAGTAGTCTTTTTTCTGTGTGGTTTTGTGTCTTTTTTCCCTCTAATAGCACTACTAGGTACTTTGTACAGTTTGTCTAGACTCTTACTTATTTTTTTATTTTTTTTACATTTTCTAATTATTTAATTTTAAACATCTTGGTTTTTTGTTTTGTTTTGATGTATAACTAAGACATGAGACACTGTGATGAAATAAGTTTGTTTGAAGACATTCATTTTACCTTTTTTCTTTCCAAATCTAAGCAGTCAAAGTCTTTTTTTCCCATATACATCTTTACATATTTACTGTGCATGCCTTTCAAGTACAAGGCCTCGGCAATCATAGAAGTTGCATAGTTTTTACCAACTCCTGACCAACCGTGAAGACTAATGACCAATGCTTTTTTATTGCTTTTACTCTCATCTTCTATGGCTTCCTTGTGTGCGGTGAGAATATTAACCAATTCATTGACTAGTGGTTGCCCAAAAACCTTTTGTGAAAGTGATGCTTTTAGCTCTGAAAAGTTGAATGAATGTTTTTAAAAAGTGGTCAGCATGTTTGTTTTATTAGTCCATACACGATGGCAATACTTATGATAGATATGATGTATTGTTCTCGTGGCGGATCCGGGCTTGCGTGAAGTTAGCCGTTTGTGATGCGCAAAGACCATGTAGTTAGAAAAAGCTCCCTAACGCATCGAAACAGCTAACTTCACGGAAGCCTAGATCCGCCGAGAGAACTAAATACTTACTATTTATATCGTATGGCACATAGTTATCGTTACAACACTCCATGTAACGACACACTGTGTTATCTTTTAAAGTATCCCATTTGTACCATCCACCCGCTATAAAAGCTGAACCTATCAATGATGCCGTAATAATTTCTGCAGCTGCATAATGAAAAAGAAAGACGGCTAGTAGTATAAAACAATAACAATTTCTCATTGTTTCATTGGAATGGTCACAACATGTAAACAATCTAAAGGTGCGGTGCAGTTAGGGACTGCACAGACTTTAGGAATCAGCTGGCGAGAACACAATTAAATAACTTAACTAAATTCAGCTTGACTGAGATAATGAAGCCCTAAAAATAATACCTAAATGAATTTTATTGACCGTGAACTCTGAAAAAACATTTCTACTCAAAACCAAAATCTTTAGAATTTATATTTCAATAGAAGAGAATGTAAGCACTACGTTTAAGCAAGTGTAGCGTGAACTTGCATCTATAGCTACATTCATACCACTTATTGTTTATACTTTTGTAAGTTAGCCCATAAATAGGCTTGCACACTGATTTGATGACAGTCTATTACTACCGCGCCTGATGTGAATACCTCTAATACATCTCGTTAACTAAACTGTCTGTAATCACGTACCTTGTCCTATTGACATTATACGCACATTAATCAAATAACATTTATTTTATTTTAGCACCCTATACTTGCCTTTATAAATACTAACCAAGTATTCCTATGTAGGTATAGGGAAAAGCTAAACAAGTAATAATCACGCTAGTCAAAGTTTTTACACGGAAAGTCTGTGGGCCCGGCATACATACCAAAAGATCGATGGACGCCTTAAGAGTCCAATATAATAATATAATATTTCGGATGATGTTGCCTCGATTCTGCAGTGTGTCGGGGATGTTTGCGTCGGCGTCGGGGGGCTTTCATGCTATCATACGCAAAAAAACAGCGTCTCTGATGCGCAGAGTACTGGACAGTTGCAACTGCATCACAGACTACTAGGATGAACTGCATCCTGAGGACTGTGGGAGAGAGAGTGCTTGGCATCTCCACTCTGGAAGTGTCTCGTGCAGAGGGTAAATTCAGGGTTGGATTTAAGCCCGATGAAAACTAGTACCTACAAAAAACATAAAATAGTAGTATTTCTAAGAAAACTGTAGTACACTTTATAAATTAATCTAAAATGTACATAAAATCATTAAAACCAACATTAACTTAGTCAATATTTTCTCTTCTTTTTTTTTGATTACTTTTTTAATATAAAAGTTTTCAACGTTATCCAAAAATTGTTCAAAAAACGAAAAAAAAACGGAATATAATGAGTATTTACGATTATTTATAATCTGTTATTGTAGTTGACAATGACATTGACAAATGACAAAGTTTATTCAGACAGAAAAATAAGCAAACCTTACCAACCCAATATCACTTTCTCACCCGACTTCTTATCGTCGTGCAAAGAAGGAACTTGCAACATGACATTGGCGAAATTGTGGTCATCCCGGTCATCCCCACAAAGGCCACATAACCAAGAATTGAATTGAATTGAACTTTTTCTTAATTTTTGGTAATTTCTACGCGTGATGAAACTGTAGTATTTTAGCGTAGTAACCCTTTGCATGGGTAGTAAGTAGTACGAAGCATATAATTGTAGTACATATACTACTACTGTAGTACGAATTCTAACCCTGAGGGTAATCCAAAGAGTAAAATATACATGGGAAAAAGGGGTAATCAATGAAGGAAGTCTATCCTTGATTTATTATCCTCTCATTAATATTTTATATTTTGTGCCACGCCACAGTTCATTTTATTCACTTCACTGCGTATAGTACTAATATTGAAATGAAGTCTTGCGCTGACTTTGAGAACTGAAGTATAATTTACATTGAGTCAGTAGCAAAGTCAGTGCTAACTCCAAATTCGAGTAAGGTCAGTGCTGACCTAATGTAAACGCTGTCGGGTCTGTACTGACAGATGTTTTCGATTCGAGAAAAGTAGTTCCGATTGCTTCGACAGATGGCGCTATCTGCCCTACTGCCATACTGGGAAAGGTTACTATAACAAGAAAAAAGTTGTTAACTCCGTTTTTGTTTCGTGTCGTGTCAAGCGGAAAGTTGTGGGTTCATGGCCTGCTTGAGGCCAAATAATTTAACTCCAGTACGACCAAAGATAATGTACTACGTAGTACGTTCTATGACTTTGACACCAGCCAGAGGTATGACAGACAGTGACAGCAGGAGCAACCAATGTTGAATTCCCTACACATTCACCATAACTCGCCAAACGTAGGGCTTACATTCTCTTGGGCTCGCCAGTTGAGCTATCGCCATCAAAATAGACAGCTTTTTTTTTAATAACTTGAGAAGAAAACTCCTACTTGAAGTTAGTAAACAGAGAAAATCAGTTCTCAAAGTCAGCACTGATTTCATATGGAGTCAGTCACTGACCCAAAAGTCAGACCCGGCAGCGTTTACATTAGGTCAGTAGCACTGACTCTGCTCGAACTTGGAGTCAGCACTGACATTGCTACTGACTCAATAAAAAATAATCATACTTTGCTTTATTTACATATCCTATGGTTCAATTCAACTTCATTTCATTCAGTTCAGTTAAGTGAAAAAATCTTTCTTTCCCGGGTGGTGTCCTTTTGTGGACGCCCGGCTGTACTTTATTTAGTTTTTGAACAATATGGTGAGCATTTCTTCCTAAAATAACATCAGATAGATCAACATATTAATGCAGGTTATCATATCTGCCAGATATCGTTGTGAATTGAGTAATGATTGTTTAAGTAAAAGTTGATATGCTTCGGTGATTAGCTAAAGATGTGTCTGTTTCCCTGCCAAGGCAAGTGGAGCAAGAGAATGGGTTAGCCAAGGTTTACCAGACAGTCTGTTAATAGCAGTGAGTGATTGAAAAATTCCGCATTTGTGGGTGAACAACCCTTGTGTTTTTGAGACTTGTTCTGGACAACTTTTAATTTGTTAATAACCTCCAATATGATGAAACACCGACACATGCGCGTCATCTGAAACTGTGAAAGAAACAAAATCAATGTGTTGTGCCGTGTTCTATGTGCATTTCATTATTGCTTTGTTTTTTGAAGCAGCATACCTGATTATAAAGTGTCTCTGATTATTTGTTGTTACTTTTTAATAGGTACTACTCGTAACTATTTCTGCTAAATACCTACAAACTTCTATTTTAGGGTTTCGTAAAAGTGGTGAAGTGCAAGCAGTACTTCAAGAGGTACCAAGTCAAGTTTAAGAGGCGTCGTGAGGGAAAAACTGACTACTATGCCCGTAAACGTCTTATTATTCAGGTAATAACTAAATTAATTTTGATTAAACTCTTACATTGAACTACATCTGTAATAATAACCAGGACTTTCATTTCAGGACAAAAACAAGTATAACACACCCAAGTATCGTCTGATTGTTCGCCTGTCCAACAAAAATGTGACTTGCCAAGTTGCATACTCACGCATTGAGGGAGACCACATTGTGTGCGCTGCTTACTCTAATGAATTACCCCGCTATGGCATTAAGGTATTATGTAGATCTGTTTGTCTTTGATAACTTTCTTTATGTAATTACACCCTGGCACAGACAGCTAGGTGTGATGTGAAAGAAGAAGCCTTTATTTATCAGTGGAAGTTACTGACTGAATACACTAAAACCAAACAAGGTATCAAAATTGTTACTTTGATGGTATGGTCAATATGACTTAGTGAAAGAATTTGATTCATTTTAATGATGATTTGAACGGGCGGTCTGAAGCCACTGTACAAAGGCACTTAACCCTGTTGTTATGTGTTCAACACTGATTCCACCTAATCGAATCTTCATTCATCACAAATTACAAATCAGACTAAAATATTTAGGTGGTTGCAGGTTGGTCTTACAAACTACGCTGCTGCTTACTGCACTGGTCTCTTGCTGGCTAGAAGGCTGCTCCAGAGATTAGGACTAGACACTCTGTACATCGGAGCTGAAGAAGTTACTGGTGCTGAATACAATGTAGAACCTCTTGATAATGGACCTGGAGCTTTTAGGTAAGTTATGGTTCTAATTAAAAATTTATTAAGATACTTTTTAAAGCAAGTCAATAACAGCAAGCATAGCCGCGGCGTTGATAAGGCGACTTAATTTATTTACTAGCTATGTATGTTTTATAAATAAAAATTGTGATGAATTGTTTACGGGCGGACTAAAAGCACGTACAATGCTATCAACAATGTTGATTCGTAAATTACTGACTTGATGTATCACACATTTGTCAAACATTTCATACCATTTAAAAACAAACAGTAATTAAGTATTTTTTTATAGATGTTACCTTGATGTGGGACTTGCACGCACAACTACTGGTGCCCGTGTGTTTGGTGCCATGAAAGGTGCTGTTGATGGAGGATTAAATGTGCCTCATTCCCTCAAGCGATTCCCTGGATTTGATCCTGAAACTAAAAAGTTCAATGCTGAGATCCACAGGTAATGTACTCCATTCATACCACATCAATTATTAGCTTCATGATACATTTTATTGCTCCTATCATCCTCCAATTATTAGCTTACTCTATTGATTGGACAGCCTTATTTGGAGCTATAGCATTATTTATGGCTATTTGGTTGTCTTAAAAAAGTTCTACCGCCTTTTTTGAAACCGGTCATCAAGACAGTATAATATAGTTAGTTTTTTTTTATTCTACTCTATTTTGTAATAAATAATTGTTGTTTTTTCCACACAGATCACATATTTTCGGAAAGCATGTAGCAGATTACATGAAGAGTCTTCAGGAAGATGATGATGAATCCTTCAAGAGACAATTCAGTAAATACATCAAATTGGGTGTTGATGCTAATGAGGTAACTATTATTACCTAGGTTTTGTTATTAATAACTTACGTCCAAACAAATTACTGCTCAATCTAGCACTATTCAGCAGTGTCGAAGTTGGACTACATCATCTGGAATGCACTTTTACTGTGAAACAAACATATTGGTTGATTCAATCTAGGCATTGCAACAATTTGTAAAAGTTTTTCTATGAGGGTTATAAAATATGGGATTTTTTTGATAATGTTCTTGAGTGGTGACCTGAGTGCTGCCCTGCTTACGGCCATGTAGTATTTTGAATTGCATTTTAAATTTTAAACTATGCAATTGAAGGTATGTTACATTGGCAAGCAACTTATTTACTGTGGGAGTAACAAACACTCGGTAATAAAAAAATTGTTCTAGGTTGAAAATCTATATAAAAAGGCCCATTCAGCAATCCGCTCCGACCCGGCTCACAAGAAGAATGACAGCAAGAAAGACCCAGCCAAGCAAAAACGTTGGAACAAACGCAAGCTCACTCTGGCTGAGAGGAAGAACAGGATCAAGCAGAAGAAAGCATCCTTTATCAAAAGGGTGACTGCTCAGGCTGAAGCATAATGCTTTTGACATGAATAAAATCCTGAGATTATTCCTTTGTTTTATTATTTATTTTGAGTAGTTTCTATAGGTACTATATATATACTACCGATCCTTAGACTTAAATCTTGTTATGGAATACCTACTTTCTGGCATAGCTTGGCACCATGTAGGAAGAAAGTTGTTCATAGTAGGTAGGTACTTATTAGTTCCATGGGTTAGCAATTCAGAACAACTTTCGATGACCTGCCACTGAAAGAAAACATGGTTCGCGGTTTGCTGCTGTCCAATCAAATTCTTGTTCAAAGTATGTACATAGTACATTGATATCAAGGAATTTATGTTTATTTTTATGTAGTTATAAAAAATCCTACAAGGCTTGTACGTACCTACTCTCGCTCAGACGTAGACGACGAGATTGACGTAGTATTGCCTAGCACCTAGGTACATCATTCTCTATCCCACAGGAAAGATGGGATACAATCCAGATTTATTCGTCACAGGATCCAGTGTTCTGATGTCATTAATAGGTGCAAAGCCGCGGGTTTCATCACGATGTTTTCCTTTACAATTTTAAGTACCTACGTGTTATTGCGAATATTACTTTTGGTATAGAAAAATTCTCATTGGCGCACGGCTGAGATTCGAACCCGCGACATCCGGTACGGAAGTCCGAGCCTACACGGCTCTCGGCTCTAAGAAAAAAAAGATGAGACAATTTACATGCTTACGGGTCTGAATGTCTTATGTACTGATCTATTTAGCGTACGTACTTCAAAAAGAACTTTTCCCGAAATGACTGATTTTCTATAGGTCTTCATTATTAAATGTCGGAAATGAAACTGTCAAATGTAGGTATGTACAGTCTTGACTTGACTTGACTTCTTTGTATGTGGCTTCTGTGGCTTAGTTGTCACAATTCTGCCAGTGTCTCAGTTATGCTAGTTTCATAAAACCGGAATGGAGAGTGGAACGAAAAAACAAATATGACCGGTGATATTGGGAGGGTCGGTCAAAATTTTGAAAACCAGAATGATTTATCTAAACATAAACGATACAACACAAAACATAACAACAACACTACATAGATTATCAGTAATAGACTAAATAGTTATATAGGTTTAAGTACGGTATTTTACAATCTAATGTAATTTAAATGAATAAATTTACATAATATATTAATTAAGGGGGAAAAGGTATAGGATAGTATACATTTAAATGAAGTAGGACGAGGGAAATCAGAAGGAAGGAAGTCATATAAAGAATGTCTCAATTTTGGGCAGTTGAAGAATATGTGGTCCACGTTTCCTTCGTCTAGGCCACATTCGCACATTGAGTGGTTCCTAATCCTAAGCTTTGCCAAAAAAACCGGGGTGCATGAGTGACCTAATCTAAGTCGGCAAACGGTAGAGGTGGTGACTTTATTTGCATTGCGGAATTTAAAGAACCAGGGGGAATGAGGAATGTCTGGCTGAATGTCTGCATAGAACTTGCCTTTAATGTTTTTGGAGGTGTTCCAGGAATTGGTCCAAGACTCTTGAAGGTTTGATTTGGAGAGTAAACATAGGTCATGGGAGTATGTTTTAAAATGATCCGAACAGCCTATTTGTGCAGCATCTTTTGCGAACGAGTCAGCAGTCTCATTGCCAGGAATCCCAGAGGTATGTACAGTCAATCTCTTTATTTTTAAATATTTAAATAAAATCACATTCTATAGATAACAGGCAAACGAAACAAAAACACATATCCTTAAACTAATGTGATGCTACATTAGTGTAAACGGTTTTATAAAGTAGTGATAATTTCTTCCATCCAGTCCTACCAGTAGTTCGATAGTCTGAAGTGTTTGGATGTTTTTTTTCCAAACTGTTATACTGACGGATCGAACTATTTGGAAACATGGATTTTATTCCAAATAGAACTACTAACCTCCGAAGTACAGTCAGTACAGTCTTGATTGAAACAAATACTAAATTTCTGGCGCTTCGGCGGCCACTGCCGCAGCACGCTCGCTACGCTCGCTCGCCTCGCGCGTAGTTTTTCACTAATCTAACATAACCTAAACAGCTGATTTCGATCTAATGAATAAGTGACATCCGCTTAGATCGAAATGGTCGATCGAGTGGGCCCGCATGGGCCATTGTGTACTGGAGCCTAATTTAGAAATTCCTTGCATGGAAACTAATAATAAATACCTACACTACGTTTATCAGAGTTCGATGATGATGATCGATATTAAAAAAAACATCAATGTTGCTAGTGCTAAAGACCGATATTTTTTATCTTCTGACCGATTCTTGTGAAATGAATGGTACCTATATAATCCTCTTAGCATCGATGTGGTTTTTTTGCTAAATGCTAATAGATCATCCCTAGATCTCGCTCGGTCGTCGCCGCGCCCGCGGTCGTCCCAAGTAACACTGGTGATGTAATCCACCACCACCCAAGAGAATTTATGCACTACGTTGACTTCGTGTGTGAATGAATGAATGAAAAATTCTTTATCTAGTGTACACCGAAATTAGAACTTATTAATAACAATTTACGAACAAGGTACAATGGGCGGCCTAATGCATCGCCTATGAGCGATTTCTTCCAGACAACCTTTGGATGAATAGAACTTTTAGTATTGAAAAATGCAATAATAAGAATAAACAATTAAACAAACATACATTTACATTCCTTGATGTCAACGTAAACGTACGTAGTGCTTACATTCTCTTGGCGTAGTGCTTACATTCTCTTGGGTCCGTTGAGTTGAGCGTCCGTCTGTCTTTATATAAATAAAACGTAGTGCTTCATAATATTCTCTTGGTTATATAAATAAAGTACCTATTACAAAACCTAAAAGAAAAAGCTATTTTGTGCACTTCATATTTATTTACTTACTGATTAGAAAAATGTATACAACTCACCTCAGAGGAAACATAGACCTAAGAAGAATCTGTAGAATTTGTTTCATAGAAGTCAGTAAATCTACTGATTTGTCTCTATCACCAGATGAACCAAAAGAAATTTGGGAAAAGATCTCCACATGCTTTAAAATAACTCTGGATTCTGATAAGCATTTGCCTCATGTATTTTGTAAAAAATGTGTAGAAGATTTAAATAAGGCATACAGTTTTAGAACAAAATGTGTGACTGTTCTTAAACGGTTCCAAGATTTTTGTGAATGTTTTAATACAAATATAAACACACATGATGATGGTACTAGAGAAACATTCGATGATTATCGGTCTGAAATTAATGAAGATATAAATATAGAAACAAAAATTTTAAAGACAAAAAATGAAGTGAATTTTATATGTGACATCTGTAAAAAAGTATTAAAATCAAAGAGATCACTGGCAAAACACATGGTGAGCATGCATGAAAAAAGACAGCATGCAGGAAATGTGACAGGGTTTGGTTCTGCTCGACAGTATCATTGCACCACTTGCTCTTACTCCACTCCTCACAGTCAAACCCTCATCAACCACATGAGGAGGCATAACGGAGAGAGACCATTCAAGTGTGAATGTGGCAAGGGCTTTACACAAGCATCCAGCCTTGCAGCTCACCGCAAGACACACAATACCACCACATATTTCACATGCTCCGAATGTGGTAAACAATTCAAACATGCCTTTACATTGAAAACCCATATGCTAGTCCATAATAATGGCACCTACTCATGCCACATTTGTAACAAAATACTCAAATCTAAACGGAGTTTGACTAGTCATTTGCATAGACATTACAAAATTTATAATTATAACTGCGAGGATTGCGGAGACACTTTTGTAACATCAGCAGAGTTACTTAATCACAGAATGAAACATAGTTTAAAGAGAAATATTGTATGCCATGTTTGTGACTATGCAACATATTCAAAGAAGAATCTACTTGTTCACCTCAAAAGGTATAAGATCTTACTACTATCTTTATGTGTACTACTATTATATATATTAAAACTAGCTGTTCGCAACTTCAATCTTGTGGAACTCAGAAACCATACTTTTTTCCAGGATAAAAGCCTGTCCTATTCCCAGTCATTATCTATCTATATTTTAAATTTCAGCTAAATTGGTTCAGTGGTTTGTTAATAAGTAATAGAGGATCAAACATCCAAACTTTCATATTTATAATATCTTAACTTTAGTACATGCAGTTTAAATCTCAGAGCAAATAAAAAGAGTTTGTTAGTTCTTTAGTTTGTAAGGCATTGTTTTTTTCAGGCATGAGGGCGAAAGGACTTTCAAGTGTATTTTTTGCGAAAAATCTTTTCTCACCGATGGTAATCTACGGCGGCACATTCGTGTACACACAAGAGAGAAACCATTCACTTGTCAAACATGCACTCAGAGATTTGCACACAGCTCTAGTCTGAACAATCACATGCTCACCTTCCATGGAGTCAAATACAAGTGGGGAGATAATAAGCTAAAACATTCTAGTAAATTGATGAAAACCGAAAAAGATGGTTCATAAATAAAACAATATATTATTTACTTAGAAAGTTTTATTTAATGCTAGAAGCACACAAAATGCTAATTAATAAATGTCAATTATTCATAAGGACAATTTAATATACTTTCAATGAATAAAATGTTACCAATGCATCTATACTTAAATGTATAAAGATATTTCACCTAGATACATAATATCTGCTGATTTAAAACCTATTACATTATTTCATTATTCCCAATAAATTAATAATATTTATTTAGAATGCAAGAGCGATTCAGCCATACTAATTTACCAACTTTATGTTGTCACATATGTCAATAAAATAACGTTTATTTTTTATTGTTAGTGTTGGTTTCTACTACACATTGATAAATTAATAAGTTTGTATGATCAACATGAAAAGGAAGCCTATTCTACTAATGCTACTATAATACTAATCTAGGTCCTTACAAATAAAATATAAACCCTTAAACTAAGTTTTTTGTTGTCATCACTGGAGGAATTTTAAACTTTATCAAAATATCAAAGCAATAAACACCAGTTAACTAAGCTATCAAATTTCCAATGTTAATGCAGAGTAGATATACAACACAATTAAATTAATTAGTAATTAACTGGCTTCGAAAGCTTAGGTTTGAAAAATTAGGTTTAGGTAATTAGGTTACACATTAGGTACTTCATTTTTGTTGTATTTCATTTTACGCATTACGATTTTATCAAGTTCCACTTTCTAATACAGGTTGGCAGCCTATGTGCCTTATTCAGATGAATATACATAAGAACATAATTTGTTCATATTATATGTTCAAAATTACTCTGCTACTAACTTGAAAACAATCGTTAAAAAAGCACAGGCTACCTTACCCAGTAGTGAAGCTAACGAAATAATTATAAATTCTATATTTACTTAAATTATTATCAGAGTTCAATCTTCCTCATAATCCTCGTCGTCAGAGATGTACTTGCGCTGTTTCCGCTTTCTAGTCGGAGTGCTCTTACTTTTACCCTTCAGTTTGATTTTCATTTTCACTGACCTGTTTGACTCTCCATCAGAATCTTCTTCATCTACAAAAAAAAAATACCGTAAAAAAATGAGGTGGGGACATCTATGTAATGTTAGGAGACTTGTCAGCAGATCGACGCGACGAGAAAACATCGGGAGCAAACAGACATGTCCAAGTACTAACAAATGAAAAGATATAATAATAGTAATGCTGGACAATCCACACAGCATCATCTAGTCCCAAGCTAAGCAGTGCTTTTGTTATATGTGCTATCGCGTTGAAATTATTTTTTTTCCTGACGAGCAGAATTCGAAACTGGTGCTTTAGGCCGGTTAATACCATAACCGGTAGGCCACTATCCAAATACCAGTCCTTAAAGACATCTGAAAATCCCGAAAATGAAGGTGGTAACCCACGGTTCGTTTACGGTCGAGGCGATATGCGCCTGGGTATCGGCGCGCGGTGCAACAGATCCGTATGGGTGAGTCGCGGTCTGTCACGGCCAGCCTTTTTCGTGTCAATAATATAAATTATTTTATCTTTATTTATATTATATGTTGCGCTTCCAGTACGTTGTTGTGGCTGTATACAAATAACCCATTGTGCAGTTGTTAGTGCATAGTTAGCGCCACACTCGCAGCGCGTTGCCGTTCCTGCCACATAGCTCACTACTACTTGCTCAAATCAAGCTTGGCCTGCGGCCATGAAAGACGGCCCCCTTATTATGTAAGTCTATCGCTGTCGCTAGTCGATCCCTTACACACTTATGGTACGCAATATAAGTGTGAAAGAGACGGCCAAGCGATCGATAGACATAAGTAATTTATTGATAATAGATATTTTAAGTAGACTTACATAATAAGGGCGCGGGTTGTGGTATATTGCAATTTAAATGGCTGATGTACACACCTTTCTCTTTCTCCTCCTCTGATTCGTCCGAGTTCTGTCCGTTCTCGTACTTGCGCCGCAGCTCGATGAACACGTTGCGCAGGCGCACCGAGTCCTCATATATTAGGGATGCCTCTTCGTTGTACGTCTGGGCGTTGGCGCAAAGCGTGAAGAAATCGCGCTCCAAGTCCGTTATGTCGGTGTACTGTTGAGAATACGATTAGAAATAAACACGCAACATAAATAGTCCTCAATCATATGGATGTTTGTTGCAACAATCAAACAAATACAAATGATTAAATAGTGACGAGAATCGAGCGGTGCAGCGGTCTGTAGAAAGATATTTTTACATACTATGGGCCTTATATATAAACGAACTATAAACCTCTGTTAGCTAGTCTTTTAAACCTTAGAATTTACATGATAAGACCATATTAACAAGCTGCTAAAATGATAAAATGCAAGTGACACCTTTCCCTCTTCAATCCTGTTCATAATTTTCTTGATATCCAAAGGTTTCTTGATGACGTCATAGTAGTCGGGCAGCTCGCGGCGCGACGGCAGCTTCATGAACGGCTCCGAAAGTACCCGTCCACCCCTACACCAATAATGCAAATTATTAAAGACTTTTCAACACAATCTAAAAATTTAGCCATCTAATCATAATCTAAATAAATAAAATCATTGTGCCACTGATTTACTGACAATTAACGCACAGTTAGTGCTATTTGCACTATTATAGGAATGGAATTGACGAATTTGAATTTGGACGAAGTCGCGAGGCATATCACAGGCCATTTTATAAGTCTCTTATAAGCGCAAAATGTAATTATTTGAAATATAAGGCGGTATCACGTATATAATGCTAATTACTAAGAATAAAATGTATTGCTGGTTATTTTATGTTTGAAATTGTGACTAAGTAAGTCTGCCTAGTACTTTATTGTGAAAATCTAATCTAGGGGTTTGTCAACATACCATAATTTTATATCAGTTTCGTTCAACTTATCAGAATTTTAATCAGAAACAAAAGTAGGATACAACACAACAATACTTACTCATCAGAGTGTTCAATAACTTTCTTCATGATACTTTTCAAACGCTTCTTTAGTAGGTTGAGTTCAGTTTTGCTTTTCTTTTTGGAGGAAGCGGGCACTTCCTCCTCATCCGAATCTTCTTGCCGACTGTTAACAACAGAGATTGGTTTTAAAAAGTACAACATCACACATCACACTAATATTATAAATGTTTAAGTTTGTATGTTTAGATTTAGATGTTTGGATGTTTGTTACTCTCGACAACCACTGACCCGATTAAGCTGAAATTTAAATTTAGATAGTGAGAGACTCGTGTCGCAGCTAACTGCTACTACTACTTTAGGCTACACTACCAACCAGCGCTACAGACACTTTATGTCTGCAGCACATGCTGATTGGCTGCCTTTTTTTCGTCAACTTTTGTATTGTTATTTTTATTTTTATCTTATGGCGTTAAATAAATATTTTTCTGTTCTATTCTATTCTAAAACATAGATAGATAATGACCGGGAATAGGACATAGGCTTTTTATCCCGGAAAAAAGTACGGTTTCAGTGTTCCACGCAAACGAAGTCGCGGGCGATAGTAGTATATATATAAATCGTTGCGTTACTGTCAGACAATCAACGCATAGCTTAACGCATTTCTGTCCCTCTGCATGTATATACGCTAAGACTTTTTAAACTACGCAACAGATTTCAATGCGGCTTTCATAAATAGATAGTGATTCAAGAGGAAGGTTTATACAATTTAGTTTATGCACCCGTGCAAAGCCGGGACGGGTCATTTTATAATTAAACGTACCGTCGTTTCTTCCCCCTCTTCCGCTTCTTGTCGAGTACTTCATCGTCATCGTCTTCGTCCTCCTCCTCGCCCTCCTCGAACTCCTCGTCGATCGCCTTCAGCCACTCCTTCTCGGTGAGCGAGTCCGTGTAGTCCACTTCCTTGCGCTGTCGCGACCCGCGGCCGAGAGTCTCGTCTTCATCGAGATAGTTCCAACTTTGACCCTGTAATATAAATATAAATTAATAATGCTGTACACGAAGACATTGATAATAATCTTATTTTATTAATTAAATTTGTTTATATGCTAGAAGGCTGTACAATCCACACAGCATCATCCAGCCTCAAGCTAAGCAGAGCTTGTGTTATGGATACTAGATGACTGATATACTTAATACAATACAATACATAGATAGATATTTTTTATAATGCATAGAAAATACCCAGAACACCCGGAACAAATATTTGCAGATTGTACAAACATTTGTCTTAGGACGAGAATCGAACCCGAAACCTCTGTGTCGCAGGCGGATATTCACCCGCCGCGCCACATCGGTCGTCAAATGAATAAAAGTGAGCTGTAAAGTTATTGACGACCTCGATGGCGCGAGTGCTTGGTTAAGAAGCGAGAGGTTGCGGGTTTGATTTCCGCTGCAGGACAAATACAAATGTTTGTTCTGGTAGGGTTATTATGTAAGCATGTCGCTGTAGTCCGTCTGGCCGTGATGGCAGATTTTGGTCTAAAAATATTTGTTTCACACAGGGAAGTTTCACACGATGAGAAAAAAAACGCGAGTGAAACCTCGCGGCTCAGCTAGTATGAAATAAAAACCAAATAAAGTCATGTTAAATTCATCATCATCATGACAGCCTTCTAATGTGCCCACTGCTAGGACACTGGCCTACTCTCAAGCAAGAGGGTTGGGTCTTGATCCACCACGCGGACCCAATGCGGATTGGTGGATGAATTGAGATGATGTTAAATTAAATTAGCTCAATTGCTACTTATGGAGTTGAAACTATGGTGGTAAGAAACAATTTGAATAATGGCTATTTACCTCTTGTTTTTGTCATTTATGCTGACGTTTAGAAGCTATTTAGAAGCTCTTCTTCATGAGCATGAAAAAAAATGCAAAAATGTATGTGCGCCATGCCAGTGCTCTCATACGTTGAAGAAAAATATAGTGAGGAAACCGACATGTCCAAGAACTAAAAATTCGAAAGACATGTGCTATATACCAATCCGCATTGGGTCCGCGTGGTGGATTAAGACCCAATCACTCTCGCTCGAGAGTAGGCCAGTGTCCCAGCAGTGGGAACATCAGAAGGCTGTCATAATGAGAGTGAGAGGCTCACCTTATTACAAACGACTTCATCATCGTTCTTGACCAGCCAGTCCGGTAGTTCCGACTCCTCGATGAGTCGCGACTGGGTCTCGGTCTTCTTGCGCTCGATGTCTATTTGCTTGAAGATCTCCATTTCCTCCTCCGAGCGGGCTATCATCTCGTTGATGAGATCGTCATCCGGCAGTTCGTTCTCCTCCTGCAACCAATAAGAGATGGTGAAATCTGTGAAACACGTGGCATAACGGCAGAAGTGGGCAGATATAGGCTGATGATGAAGCAATAGTAATAGTAAGGTGTAATTGTGATTTACCTGAGTATTATTATTGTTATATTTTTTTTTGATGTCAGCAAGTGACAGGACAATCAAAGCGCCCATCTGATGTTAAGCACCACGCCTGACTATAACAAATGCAGTGCCACCCAAAGCTTTAAGTTTTTAAGTGTTTGCGTGGCACTGCACTGCGCATATTACCCCAAGCAGGGCTTGATACCGGTACCAATAATACCGGTATTATAGCGGTAGTAACGGTAATTTCGTTTCGTTATTTTTGAGATCGTATTATATATATATTGAAAATACCGGTATTTTAGTATCGATACTGATGAAAGTACCGATACCACACTAGGTCTAATTATACCGGTTCTAAAAATATACCGATATAATTTATATCGATACCAAAGATACCGGTACCACGTGAAGGTCAGTCGAACCGGTATATGAAAATACCGGTATTCCATGCCCTGCCCCCAAGACATTTTTGTTAAGTCTCTTTTGCCCGCCCTCTTTGTACTTTAAATGAAACTAACAGTTTTATTTAAAATAATGTTATTTAAGACTCTTTTACTAAATAGTAACGCACGAACCAGTGGGGCTCAGATCCAGTCTCTTAGAGAAGAAATGGTTGAGCGTTTGAACTTGGCTTTGAAGGTAGTATCCGACTGGGGTGAGGCCAACTTAGTCAAGTTTAACGCTACTAAAACCCAGGCGTGTCTTTTCTCTGCTAAGCGGAGTCCATTCCAACTGACTCCCATTTTCCGTGATGTGTCCGTACCGGTAACAGATCATCTAGAGCTTCTTGGCGTTACTTTACCGTCGTCTCTCAACTTTGGCTCTTACATTGAGGCAAAGGCTCAATTAGCTGCCAAAAAACTTGGCATCCTCGCAAAGGTGAGACAGTACTTTACATCAGAACAGCTGCTCAATTTATATCAAGCACAAGTTCGGTCATGTATGGAGTACTGTTCTCATCTTTGGGACTGCTCGGCCAAGTATCAGCTTGAGGCGTTGGAGTCAATTGAGAGAAGGGCTAAGAGGCTCATTGGCAACGACACGCTTACCAACACTAAGCTTCAGAGCCTTGAGCATCGCCGCAAAGTTGCCAGTTTGTCGGTTTTTTACCGGTTACATTTCGGAGAGTGTGCTTCTGAATTACACGATCTCATTCCCCTTTCCATCATCGGACGACTAGACATACGGCAAAGCGTCATCGCTTCATGGTCGAGATCCCACCAATGCGCACTAAGCGATTTGCATCATCATTTCTCCTGCGCACCGCCAAGGAGTGGAATTCTTTGCCAGAGTCTGTGTTTCCCGATACTTATAACCTGGGCGTCTTCAAGTCACGAGTGAATAGGTTGCTCTTAGGCAAGCGTGCTCCACCGTAGACCACATCATCGCTTAACATCAGGCGAGATAGTGGTCAAGCGCAAGCCTATTGTGAATAAAAAAAATAAAAAAAAAAGTGTTTTTTTTTTTAATAAAGGCAATTTAATCATTACGCTCGAGAATTTTGTTCATACTGAGCTAACCGCTCGCCTATATGCTATTTTAGATTTAGAACTACATGTGTGACGTATTATGGGAGGGGCCTCACCAGTGAAATTTGGTTTATTTATTTTATTTATTTATTTTATTTTATTTATTTTAGGTACAAAATTAGCTAACAAACCAAAACATTAATTAAGAATAGGTATACAGTTAGTAGAATAAGTAGTGTAAATTCGTTTACCTTACTATTGTACACGACATTCGTAAGAAAAACATTGATAAGTAAAACATCAAGAAAAAAATATTAAAAAAAAACAAATTACATAGGATTGTTCATCTTCGATATAACCTTAGCTTTGAAGTTAATAAGATTTTGGTGAAAGATATCAAGTTCGTTAGAAGCGTTATTGTATAGTTGGCACATACGGTGCAATGGATTATTTTGAGAAACATTATTATTGGAGTGAGGAATACTAAATATGATTATGATGATGATAGTAAATAAATAATAAATAAATAAATATATAGGTAGTATATAGATAGTAGTAGAGTTCTTTGTGATAGAGCTCGTCCGGGGAAGGACTACCACCATACCTATTTCTGCCGCAAAGCAGTAATGCTTGCATTGCTGTGTTCCGGTGTGAAGGGTATGGTCTCCGGTCAAATTACTGGCACATGAGGCTTTCGATCTTAGCCTCAAGGTGGCAACCCGCGAGTGTTACCTCTGGTATTGCAAGCGTCTATAGGCTGCGGTAACCGTTTACCATTTGTGGGCCGTACGCTTGGTTGCCACTTCAGTTGTATAAAAAAATTGATGATGACAATATATGGACCTACGTTATTTAAATAGTAAATAATCTCTACGAACTCACCATTACCATGAAAATGTGAAAGTTTGGATTTTCAGACAATTTCGATGAATTTTAACATATTATTCAGATAGACTATGACTTGGATTAAAAAATAGGATGCTTTATATCTTGATATTACGCGACTAAAGCCGCGGGCAGCTAGTATCATATAAATATGTAAGTTATGACAACGCGATTAGTAGTTACCTATTTCTGCCGCCAAGCAGTAATGCTCGCATTGCTGTGTTCCGGTGTGAAGGGTATGGTTTCCGGTGAAATTACTGGCACATGGGGCTTTCGATCTTAGCCTCAAGGTGGCAACCCGCGAGTAATACCTCTGGTATTGCAAGCGTCCATAGGCTGCGGTAACCGCTTACCATCTTGTGGGCCGTACGCTTGGTTGCCACTTTAGTTGTATAAAAAAAAAAAACCTCTTCATCATCTCCGTCTTGATGCAGGATGGTCTGTAAGAACTGCTGCCGCTCGGAGCCCGTTGACTTCTGATCGAACATGCCCGCTTGGATCACCTTCTCGTCCATGTTTAGTTTGTATCTAAATAAATAATTTTAATTAACTTCATTCATGAACCTGTCGATAGGCACTTACAAATTATGTCTATGACAGTTTCTGATTGAAAAACGAGGTGGTTTTATAACTGGTCCCGTATTTTCAACATTTATTCCGGCTAAACATATTATACATGTTTGTGTTTAATTATAGTCCATCCAAAGGATGCCTGAAAGAGATCGCTCTTAGCGATAAGGTCGCCCGTTGTGCCACTTCAAACTTTTCTAAATAAGTTTAGTTTAGCTTTTTTGTGTCAATAATAATTAAATTATCTTTAAAACCATGTGGAGTAACGTGGATGTCCTAGTTTTTTGTCTGGCCCAATTTTTTTTTTTACTGCTTGATACTAAACAAGCAAGAAAATCGACGCTTGAGTGCTCGTGTTCTGGTATACAGATAGACTGTTTGAAGATAGTGCGGGTACCTGGCTGCGGCAAGGATTCTCTCTTCGACTGAGTTGACGGTCATGAGGCGCAACACGCGCACCTCGTTGCGCTGACCGATACGATGCGCGCGGTCTTGAGCTTGCAGGTCCTAAAACAACAATATAAACACTGTTAAGTTATCATCATCACCATCATGACAGCCTAGCCTTCCCACTGCTGGGACACTATGACCTACTCTCGAGCGAGAGTTATTGGGTCTTAATTCACCACGCGTACCATTGGGGCGGATAACAGAACCTTTCTAAAGTAAGGCCCTAAACGTGAATGCGTTAATAAACTACGCGACTATTTTCTAACTAGCTGCATGAAGTACAGTACAGCCGGCGGATCTCGGCTATCGTGAAGTTAGCTGTTTCGATGCGCAATGAAGCTTTTTCGAACTTGAGCATCACAAAGGGCTAACTTGACGATGGTCGAGATCCGTCGGCATTACTATACTGCAGGCGGTCTTGCGATAGCCAGCTACAACCGCGTATAGTTCTAGCGACGGATTTAATTTCATTTATTCATTAACAATTTATAAATTGTACTAAAAAATTTAATGTAAATTAAATTAAACACAGTCCGAGTATGTCAATTTAAATTGACATACTCGGACCTCGGCCAACGGACGTGAAGTTAGCCGTTTCGATGCGCAATGAATCTTATTCGAGTTAAATTGTCTTTGCACATCATAAACGGGCAACTTCACGATGTCCGAGATCCGTCGAGAGTACAATACCTGGTGCGGGTTCCAGTCGGAGTCGAATATGACGACGGTGTCTGCGCTCTGCAGGTTGAGGCCGAGCCCGCCGGCGCGCGTCGACAGCAGGAAGATGAAGTACTCAGAGTTAGCGTCGTTGAACTTCTTCAGCAGCTCTCCGCGGTCCTCGGCCTTCGTCATGCCGTCCAGTCTGCACATATTAATATGGTTAGCTAGCTGTTACTGGAGTTAAAATTAAGTTCGTATGGGTCAGTGGCCAACTCTGGCGACAGAGTTTTAAGCCCGCCTGAAGGCCTCTGTCATGGCTTAACAACTTTGCCCTTGAAGATGACGCTATCCAATGGATAAAATTTAAACATAATATTGTAACATTGAACGATTGCATGCAACGCCATACGAATAAATAAAAATAAAACTTTGAAAAAGCCGGGACTGACTGCTTAACGTTCCCTCCAAAGCCCGGGAGCGCTCAGTTGGGATTGCCACTGGCGGTCGCCCACCCAAATGGTGACTACGCGGAACAAAGCTTAACTTGGTTGATTTGTTGAGAACAACTTAGTCAGCTATGTCACGAGAGCTCCAGTCAGTTACTGGAGTGATCAATAAGTTAGTTCGTATGAGTCAGTGGCCAACTCTGATGACGGAGACGGAGAGGATGATCTGCTCATCACAAGTGGAAAAATAGGTACATAATTATAATAATCATCCAATCGACATGTCAAAGGATCAAATTTGTACCGCAAGCCGCATACACTTGACTAAACTTACAGCCAGATCTTGCAAGGGCCTCTTAACAGCTCTCCATCATGGCCTAACAACTTTGAAAACCTAAAAAATTCATACAAATTTACAGTTAGACGATAAGTTAACCTTTACGATTGTTAAGAGCATTATACCGGATATCAAAAGCATCCAGTCTCTATGGCAAACATTGAGGATGTAGACGCACACCTGTGTTTGTAACATTTACGGTTCGTATCAAGGAACGGGCTTATGTAATTACCTCAAGTACATGAAGGCTCGGAAGGAGAGGTAGTCTTCAATGATGGTCATGCACTGCGTCATCTGACAGAACATCAGCACGCGGTGACCGGTGCGCTTCAGCTTCGGTAGGATCCGGTCGAGCAGCTCGAACTTACCCGATGCGCGGTACAGATCGGACCTGGACAGAGATATGCCTCACACGGTACAGATCAGGCCTTAACAGAGAAATGCATTAGGTAGTTTGCAGACTTGAACAGAGAAATGCATCAGTTCACAAGGTATCAGGCTTGACCTCCGGGCTGAACGCTGAAAGAACAAGTAAGAGCTACTCGCTTAAAAACAATCGTAATATTTTGTGGAAGCTTACAAATTTAACAATTATTATTGAAATATGAAAATGAAAAACATAAAATGTAAATTACCTAATCATTATCACCAACAAAATCTCTGCCTAACTGCTGTCTGGCGGAGTTTACACTCGTTCAAAGTATATCTAAATCCATGCGCTTACATAGCTTATGAAAATTATCACTGGTACGCTACAGAAACGAACTTTGCCTATAATTAGTTCCAACTACGAGATTAAAGGTTGTTTGTGACACATAAAACGCTCTTACCCCGAGACGACGCCGCCCCCCGAGCCGATGTGGTCGCAGAACTTCTCCTCGATGTGCTGGAACATAAAGGGGTGGTTGCACAGCTTGCGCAGCTGCACTATAGTGTTCATGAGGGCTTTGGCGCCGCCCTTGCCCTTCGTGCCCTTCTCCGAGCCGTCTGTCAGCAGCACGCCCTTGGACTGCATGTGTCTGGGAGAGGAAATATCATTTATTATTATTATGAACCGCGCCCCAGCTGTGGTAACAGCCCAGGCAGGGGCGTTATGCTAATTTCTGCCCGCGGTTTCACTAGCATAGTACCTAGACAAAAAGCCTTTATATTTTATGATTTATGCTGCATGGTTCAGCCGTAATGGTATGATTATTATTTAACCTCCGTAACGTAACGAGTAATCTTTATAAAGTCCTAAAGCTCGGTGATATTACTCGTTGCATTAGTATGATGATTGATGATAGGCAAATAAGAGAACAACAAATTAGCCAACTTGCCACTAGATGTTGTATAAATCATAATGATGTTGGTAAAGGACTTGTGTATGATGATAGGCAAATAAAAGAAAACACACGAAAAGAAAAATGAAACAGAAACTATAATCATAAATAAAAAGGAGTATGAACTAGATCTTTAATAGATGGTAAAGGACTTGTGTATGATAATAGGCAAATAATAATAGTTTATATAGCTAAGACTTTATATTGTAGCTGTTGTCCCTGAATATTATTATTACTATTTAGCCATCACTGTCCCACTGTAGGGCAAAGGCCTCCCTCCCTTTCTTCCACTCTTCGCGACCTAACGCCGTGACAGACCATGAGCTCATATGCGAGTCAAGTTCGTCCCTGAATAAATAAAATTAAATAAAAATAAAAGCCTTGCGTATGATCATAGGCAAATAAGGAAAACTAAACAAAAAGTATGCTCGTAAAAAGGTTTACTAAAGTGCACTCACTTGTAGAGCACTCGCTGCAGGCCGCTCATGTCGCACTTGATGATGTACTCGACCTTGTCGGGCAGCTGACTCTCCACCTCCTTCTTGAGGCGCCGCAGCAGGAACGGACGCAGCACTTTGTGCAGGCGACGGATTATGAGGATCGTTTCTTCTTCGTTTAACTCCACCTGCAAGTCGACCTCAGTCAGTTAGATATAAACATTATTTTTTTTTACATGACTTCGCGATCTTTAGTTTCGGCTCGAAAGACAAATTCGTTTGACATAGCTTTGCGATTTATAGATCCAGCTCGAAAGACCATAAAATGATTGGACACTAAGGTGTTTAAAGGACCGGATTAGGGGCAAATTTTTGTGGGTATAAATCGTCCGATCCCTAGAAAAGATGCAACGCAACTACGGGCTTACCTTAATTCATTGGCCAACTCTAGTGGCAGAATTAATAGGCCGCCTAAATAGCTTCTATCATCGCCTAACAACTAATTGGGTTTGTACCTTTTCTCCAGTAGTAGCGAATGGCGCATTGAACCATTGCTCGAAAGTGGAACAACTCTTAAAAATAGACGGCAGAAGGAAGTTCAGCAGCGCCCACAGCTCGGGCAGTTTGTTCTGGAGGAGGAGAAAAAAAAATACTTTTATTAGTTGAGAACAAAGTAAAGCCACATATGAGCAAAAACATCACTGTACCTGGTGGTAACCTCTTCAGCAGTTCGCCTTGGTACCACCGCAGTGTCAGATATTCTGCCTCAGTCCGAGCTTCAAGCTCCAAAGGGGATTTGACACTAAAATTCCCAAAATCCCCTTCAAAGAGGCATTTCAAAGGGGATATTGACAATAACACTGCAGTAGTGTCTGTGGTAGTGTGCAAGCATTACTGTGTTAAGATTTGAAAGGCATATAGCCAGTGAAATTATTGGGCGAAAGAAACTTAAGGCCCATTTACACCATACAATAATAGCATGCATAGAATTGCCTTGTCAAATTGATTTTGGAACCAAAATGTTTGAAAATGGATTTTATAAGGCAATTCTTGCATGCAATTATTGTATGGTGTAAATAAGCCATTATTTACTATGTGACACTGTAGCTATTATGATCAGGCGTTGCGCTAAATATCTGGCTGACCGTCTTGTTTCTTGGTAAAAAAAAAAAAATGAGTTTCGTGAGATTTTACGCATTGTCATTATTACCTGAAGCGGTGTGCCGGTTAGCAACAAGCGGTGCGGGGCGATGTAGTGCGTGTTCAGAACTTGCGTCAGTTTGCAGTGGTGGTTCTTCATTCGGTGACCCTCGTCGATTATCATGTACTTCCATTGCACCTTTATTCCAAACAAAAAACAAAACAAAAACCTGAATAACAGTGACACGATTGATTACAACTACATGCTTTAGCAACATGTATTTAAAGACTTCATTACCAGGAACGCCAGTGACTTTGATGCGTATTCGTAGTGAGCAGCACGTTGAACTTGATTTAACGATACGACGCGCTTTCGGAGAGCGAGCCTTGGTATGACGCGATTGGTCACAATTTCATGCTTTATCATCATGTAAATAAGACTTACTTTAGCAAGTACACCCTTGTCTTTGATGACGTATTCGTAAGTAGTGAGCAGCACGTGGAACTTGATTTAACGATACGACGCGCTTCCGGCGAGCGAGCGCTTGTATGACACGATTGGTCACAAATTCATGTTTTATCATTATGAAAATAAGACTTACTTTAGCAAGTACACCCTTGTCTTTGATGACGTATTCGTAAGTAGTGAGCAGCACGTGGAACTTGATTTAACGATACGACGCGCTTCCGGCGAGTGAGCGCTTGTATGACACGATTGGTCACAAATTCATGCTTTATCATTATGAAAATAAGACTTACTTTAGCAAGTACACCCTTGTCTTTGATGACGTATTCGTAGGTAGTGAGCAGCACGTTGAACTTAGTGGATCGCAGTTGAGTCTGCACGAGCCGGCGCGCTTGCGGCGAGCCCTTGTACGAAACAACGTTTACAGTCGGCGCCCATTTCTCAAACTCGAGCACCCAGTTGGATAGCGTACTGAAAATATTTATTATCACGGTTTATTTCAAACGACTTCGTTTCGGGAACGTTACTTTTTTCCGGGATAAAAAGTAGCCTATGTTCTATTCCCGGTCATTATCTATTTATAAATTTTAGTCAAATCGGTTCACTGGTTTTCAAGCTATAGAGGAACAAACATCCAAACATCTGAATATCTAAACTTTCGCATTTATAATATTAGTTTGATAATGATTCGACAACTTTTTACTGTAGTTCGCTCCTTCATAGATAACCCGGGTATAAGATGATTTAGACACAGTTCTATCTTTATTTCAAAAGTGATTTTTTTCACGTCTCTCCACTCAGCTTTCGTACAGGTACAATGTCAAAACCCTATTTTGAAAATTAGATATTAAGCTGTACCTACTAGTTTCAAGTACATAAACTCAAAAAATACTTGTCCAATACCAAAAATTATTTCACTATTAGAATGCTACATTACCCCTGAGTAACATAGGCTGTATTTATTACTAGCGACCGTGCTTCGGAGGGCAAGTTAAGCAGTCGGTCCCGGCTTTTTCAAAGTTGTTAGGCCATGACAGAGGCCTTCGGGCGGCCTAGAAATTCTGTCACCAGAGTTGCCCACTGACTCATACGAACGAACTAGCGACCTGCCCCGGCTTCGCACGGGTTATAAGTTTTTATTGCACCTGTGCGAAGCTGGGGCAGATCAGCTAGTTACTAAGTCAACAAATACTCAGGCTATTTTTGTAGTACCTGAGAGGCACGATGATGAGGAAAGGTCCGTTGACTTTCTTCTTCTCCATCAGATAGGTGACCAGCGCGATGGTCTGGATGGTCTTGCCGAGACCCATCTCGTCTGCCAGGATCCCGTTCAAATTGTTATTAAAAAGAGATACCAGCCACTCCAGACCCTGGAACATTACGTTTTTTTAAATTACAATCAATTTGCTGCGCGAATGTATATCAAATATTAGTTATTATTGTTTTCCGGTTTCAGGTTTTCCTTTACGAATAACGGATTAAATCCATCTAACTTCATTAGATTGAACATGAAAACGCTAATTAAATATAAATATAATTTTAAATTAGCCGATTAGTGAGTGCATTACCTTAATTTGATATTCCTTGAGATTCCCGTTGACGAGAATGCTGGATTGCTCAGTGACAGACTCGTGAACTGTGTGAGCGATGCTGAAAACATTATCAAAAAATTCAAAACAAAATATTTTTATTTAAATTACATGTTTTAAATATTACAGGGGGGGCTCTTCAGTTAAGTTTTAATGACCTGTGTGAGAAGAGCCCCCAATAATAAAATGTAAATGAGACTCACGCGGCGCACCTTTGATTAGAAAGTAAATGAAGGCAACAGGAAACTAATAATTGACCGTATAAACTTTATCAAAAAACGAAAACACACCTGTAGTAAGTCTGTTCTTCAGTTTTGTACTCATCGTCTTCAACCTTTGCTTTTTTGATCGCCTCGCGCGCTTTCTCCTCATCTGTCTTTTCTCTTTCTGGCTTCCTTCTGCTTTCTACCGAAAAAGAAAGATAATAAAAAAAGATAATAATAAATAAAGATACCATCGATCCTCCGTTATTTCAAGCTAGCTAGCTGGAGTAAGGCTAGCTAGACAATGCACAGTACACCCTACCGCGAAACGTTAGTGCAGATCTTCGTCACCAGAGTTCATACAAGCTTTAGTGCAGATTATAAATCCCCACATTAGAATAACCCTCAGTTTACAGTACGCGATGGTGGTGTGTGGTACTCACCATCATCGTCCTGGCTGTCGTCGCCAGAGTCCTCTGAGTCTGAGAGCACTTCCCAGCCAGGATGGGTCTCCATCCAGTCTTTCAGCTGAGATAGTAATGGCGCCTCTTCTCCTTTCAGCGTCTAAAACACACACCACGGGTTTGTGAAATATGCAAAAGTTTGGATGTTTGTTACGCTAACTCGACAACCACTGAACCGATTTGGATGCAATTTAAACCATAGATAGATAATTGACGACCGATGTGGCGCAGCGGGCGCAGGTCCGCCTGCGATGCAGAGGTTGCGGGTTCGATTCCCGCCTCGGGACAAATGTTTGTAGAATCTACAAATATTTGTTCCGGGTGTTCTGGGTATATTCTATATATATAAATATAATATATATAATAAAAAATATCTATCTATGTATTGTATTGTATTAAATATAATATATATCAGTCATCTAGTACCCATAATACAGCTCTGTTTAACAGCAGCTTACCTTGGGGCTAGATATGATGCTGTGTGGATTGTCAAAAAAAAAAAGACTGGGAATAGGACAAACAAAAAGAAAGTTGCTTCCCGCCGTCTGTCCCTATGTATGTATGTATATATGTACGCTTTAAGCTACGCTGCGGTTTTAATGCGGTTTTCATCAATAGATAGAGTAATTCTAAAGGAAGGTTTATAGCACCCGAAGCCGGGCAAGTCCGCTAGTTTAAACTAAAATAGCAACTATGATAATAGCGAACCTACTATATCTAGTAGTAATCGCATCGTAAGCTTTAATCTTTTATGAGATCTTGCGTTTCAATTTATGCACTGTAGAGGCGCTGTAAAAAATCTCAGACGTATACAAGTTATTAATATACGTAAATTAAATTATTATCGTGCAGATTTGGCAGATTGTGATACCTCTCCTGACTTGGGGTCCATTACGCTGACGCGCTGATCGGAAGTTTGCGAGCTGTCATCCATAGCGTCGATTTCTCCACCCTCCAGAAGTTTCTTCTTTCTTGATTTCTGAAATTAATTTGAAATTGAGAGCATTCGTTGCTAAGCCAGGATGTGATGGGCGAGCTGAGCTGGTAAATCAGTACGATTTAAATTAAATGCCTCGACAATGTTCGTATTCGTAGTTCGTACTATTTCGGGAAATAGTACGATTATGCAACCAGTCCCGCGGGTCGTGACGTGAAGCCTGTCAGTCACTAGCGAGTTTTAAAGGGTTTACTTCTAATACTACAGATTCCCAGTCCCACAGACTCCTACCTCTACAGATTCTTAATTGTTAAAATATACGTTTTTGTGGTCAATCATTCGTTATTTTTGTTGGAAATCGAAAGGGCAGCGAGCGGAATGAATCAAATCAAACCGCAAGCCCCGAGTCAATTATCTGCATGCTAAAATCATTGAACTAAAATCAAAATCTTTTACTAATTTCTTGATATAATTTGATTTGAATCAATCAATCAATCGCGCGTCAACAACCCTCACGTCAATAAAACGAGCGTCAATAAAACACGCGTCTATCAATAGCGCGTCAATAACCCGCACGTCTATCAATCGCGAAGGGTACATGTATTTTATTTGTGCGGAACTTGCACTAATGACAGAGCCACAGACACAGACAGGGTTTGTAATGTACACATTGTAGTGTACACATTTCAAACCCTGTCTGTCTAAAAGTAAAAACATGTATACATGGAAATCAGTAAAGCGTCACGATCATTGGCTAATAGCTGTCTTGGCGGACCTCTAGTGTTCCCATTTTAGGAAACTCAACACAACAAACATTTTTCCTTTAGAACTTTGTTTGTCTACTTAAAAATAAAATTGTTTGTTACTGTTAGTCTTATATTTTTTTCAATTTAGGAAACTATGAAATTGGTCCTTTACCCTCTTTCGGCGTTCTTCTTCGACCTGCTTCTTCCTCTGCTCTTGTTTGTGCATCTTCACCATGTCCGTGAGACTGGCTATGTATTCGTCTGTCTGAGCCAAGAGGAACGCCAGGCGCTTGTCTTTCTTCTGATCGATCAGCTTTCTGTACCCTTCTTCATCTTCTGCCATCAAACTGAAAAATTAAAAAGATTTAATAGAACTCGCGGCATCGATCATCAAGCAACTTCATATACTTCGTACCATGTCGTTACACGTTACAACAACGTGTGTAGACATTTACAGACAACCAAATTGAACGTGAATATCAATATCATCATCATCATCATAATTATTCAATAAAATTTTGGTATGACCACCAAACGTTTTGTTTACTCTTGTAAACGATTTTTTAAACTATCGTGAAAAATCGTGAAAAATAATAATTGAATTTTTAAAACTTGTCATTTTTATTATTATATAACTTGACATACTACATTTTTTTTTTTTATTTCTTCCCTAGCTAGATTAACCCATGTCTTTCGTGCTCGCGGTAGAAAAACAATCGTCAATTAATTTGGAGTAATAAGCCTCATAAAAGAGGCGTTCAGGCGGCCTATTAACTCCGTTATTAATATCATAGGTAAGTTATTATTTATTTCACAACTCACCGCCGCATACGCTCTTTTTCGATGCGTTCTTGCTCCTTCTTCTGTTCTCGCTCGGCGTTTGCGTGGTAGTTCATAATAGCCTTGTTCATGCGAGACAGCTTGGCTACGTTGTTTCGATGATATTCCTTGAAGTCCTTGGCTGATAAATAAAAACTCATTGCATTAAAATGTCACATGAGTAGTTTCAGTACCTTGGCTAGCATTTCTTGGCAGTCAGGCCTACCATGATATACCTTGTCACACCCGGACACTCTCAATAAAATGTATGAAGCAAACACGTCGCAACCACCACACGCATAGTTTGTGTATGTAAACGGTGCTGGTGTGAGTGTCATGGTTGTCCCCCAATTATAGCAAAACCGAGATAGCACCCTTTCGCACGCGCTGGCTCTCTCGCGCTGGCATGCGCGCGCTTGGACCTACACATAATCAAAATAAACGCGTGCCTTAGTAACTTAGTAGCCTTTAGCTTCAGTGCCGACGAAAGGCAAACTCGCGACCGGGGTGAGGTAAGTAAAACCGGTGGGAGGTAGGAGTGGCCATTTTATACGTAGTACTAATATCTGTTCTGTGACCTTGTAGATAGTGAAATAAGATTAGATCATAATGTACACGCTGACCCAATGCTCATTGGTGCACAGCGGATTGTTTAGTTAATGGACATGCCGGTTTTTTGCGATGTTTTGCTTCACCGTTTGAGAGAACTGGTATTTCCGATTCCCAATTTTCAATTTCCAAATATTAAAAAAAACCATTCATACAACAATTTGGAATCGGGGCGGGTCTGGGCTATCCTCTAGTATAGTGCAGACTTTCCTTACTCAAAAGGGGTTGAGTAAGGAAGCAAATGGTCTTAGTTGGGAGCGCAGGTCGCTAAGAACTCTAAGGCAAGTCTGGTGGTTCCTTCCTTCACGTGGTGCCGCCTGTTTCTTGGTCTAGTTCCATCAGAAATAGACACAACTAAAACCACCAGGCGCCGATACGGCCCTTTGGGGATGTGGCCTCCACATCCGCAGAGGACCGTATCGGTGGGGATAGGCTTAGGGATTACTGCCGGGATCGTGAGGTCAGTCTCGGCGGGTTCATCATCGTACGATAAGTAGGATGGTGGACAGCGAATGACCTCCTGCGTGTTTGTGCCGTGCGCGGGATCCCGTAAGGGGGGGATGAAGGAATCCTGGGGGTTGAGGTGGTGGTAAGCCGGTTGTAGTTGCCTACTACTACCAACACACCTCTTTGGTCTGGATTTCTCTCTACACGGGCGGTCAAGAACTAGCCATTTGAGACCAATCGGCTGTAACGACTTGTCAGAGGGTCGTGGCGAGGGGTCCTAACTGAAGGAGAGCAGGCGGCGGGGTGCGGAACCCGGGGGATTGATCCCCTCGGACTTTCTCACAACGTGCGGCCTCGTTCATCTAACAGCATGTGGCCCCTATATCAATGGGATATCTCTGGCGTTCGCGTGCTGAGCGCGCGACGTCCCCGACTGAGGACTCCGTGGCGGGTGGAGAGTTCCAAAGACGAAGTAAACCAAAAAAACCACATGGCATCTAAAAAAGATCAATTTACCACCTCTGTTGCGAAAGCACCAACCACTCCGGGGCCAGCTGCGTCTTTGCACGCACAGGCTCCTACCACCTCGACTTCTTCGAAGGCAATGCCCTATGGCAAGCAATCGAAAGGTCACACCTCTTTGAAGGCTACGCAGGTACCGTCCTGCACGCCGACAAGGACCTCCGTTCCGACCACGTCAACGGGTGCGCCCCCTAGGGGTTCATCCGAAGGCACGGCCCTCGAGATGTCGACCTTGAAGGAAGTCATCTTGGAGGGCCAGTCGGAACCAACCTGGTCTTTGGTTTCTCGTAAGAAGCCAAAGAAAAAAAAGAAAAAAAACAAGGGTGCCAGGCAAGCCAATACGCCAACCCCGGCGCAGCCGCAGGCAGGGAAGGCCAACGTAGGGCGACAGCTCCCAGGAGCCAAGCCCTCGATCGTAGTAAGCAGGACCGCTGGTCAGGCCGAAAGATCGCAGCCGCAGGCAGCACAACCCGGTGTAGCCTCGGCTGGCGGAAGCAGCTCAACTTCTTCTCAGCCTAAAACTGTGCCCAGGGGCAAGCGCTCGCGCAAGCAGGCAACCCACACACAACCCACTCCCACCACCAGCCAGGCTCCGGCGAAAAGGTCCCGACCAGACGACTCGACCACGCCCACCGGTGACGGTAAGCGTGTGAGGACGGGATCCGGCCAGCCCAGACGCACATATGCAGAGGCCTTCAAGGCCAATGACCTGTGCGTCGCGGTTATGAACGAACCACACCACGACCTAACGGAGGAGCAGGCCAATGGCATAAAGACATGCCTAGAGCGGAAGCTGGTTGAGGACCTACTCAACCCAGCAACATCCGCTCACATGGCTAATGTCGGATACCGAGGCAAAGCACACTACAGCGAGGGCGTCCTCAAGATGTGGTGTGAGGATGACGTCGCGCTGCAGTGGCTCCGACGTGCGGTCACCAACATCGCTTCACCCATACCTGGATCGACGCTTGTGGTAAAACCACAATCGCAGATCCAGAAGCGAATCCACTGTGGGCTATTAATTCCGGAGCCCACGATGGAAATCAACACCATCCAAAAGCTTCTCACTGTGCACAACAGCAAAACAGTAAACGTCAGATCCTGGACTCTAGTGAGAGCGGAAAGGCAGACCGACACTGAGACACCAGGGGTCTACCTACTTCTCCGCATTCCAGAGTCTGACGTAGAGAAGTTGAAACAGCAGCAGCGGCGCCTGAAGTGGATGTTTGGCAGCATCTACGTCCGGATCCTAGAAGACGAACCCGATCCGGCTAGCACAACAGGCGCTGCTGCTAACCAAGAAACATCGGCACAGACCCCCTCATCCAACGAGGGGGCAGGTAAAGTCCAACCAGTGTGCCAACCTGAGGGGATGGAGCTAAATGTCGACCCACCGTCGACAAGTAACGAGGACCACTTTCTCGACGTCGAGAGGAGTGACGACAGCGACAGCTGTCTTAACTCCTCTCCGTTGCGGTCCTCGTAAGCCCATCCCCATCCTCCAAACCAACCTCCAGCACAGCTTCACTGCTACGGCTTCCCTACGCAGAGTGCTGGAGGAAAACCCCACGACCATCACCCTAATCCAGGAGCCGTGGGTTAGGAAGGGCACAGTTTGTGGTCTGCTGAGGACTGGTGGAAAACTTCTCCTGAACACCACTGTAAGCAACCCCAGAACTTGCATTATAACCCCTAAAAACCTTAAAACAACACTTATAACCGAGTTCTGTTCCAGAGATCTAACAGCAATTAGAATACAAACAGGACCAAACAACGAACTCTGCGATACAGTCCTAGCATCCTTGTACCTTCCAAGTGACGCGGACATACCATCGCCGGAGTTAACAACACTTGTCGAGTACTGCGAGAGGGAGAAGCTCGAGCTGATCATCGGCACCGACTCCAACGCGCACCACACCTTGTGGAGCAGCGAGAAAACCAACACTCGTGGAGAAGAACTGGTAAACTATCTTTTTACTACTAATCTCACACTAATCAATAAAGGCTCAGAGCCAACATTTGTCTGCTCTCGAGCACAAACCATAATAGATTTAACACTGTCTACAGAAGGGGTGTCGCGCTTCATCACAGACTGGCGAGTCTCTGATGAGGCGTCATGCTCGGATCATAGGTGGATTAGGTTCAATCTGAACATGGACCTACCAAAACCGAGCCCAAGACGTGTCCCGCGCAGGACTGATAGGGCTAACTTTACTAAGCTGGTCCAATCAGCCCTCGACGCGGAAAACGCGCCACCTGACATGATAGATATACATGACTTAGACCAATACGTAAACAAACTAACCAACATCTTAACCCACAGCTATGAACAGTCTTGCCCCCTTGTGACTGCAAAAGGAGGCTCAAGACGTCAATGGTGGAGCCCCGAACTGCAAAGAATCAGATGCAAAGTAAGGAAAGCCTTCAACAGAGCTATAAACACACGACAGCCCAAAGATTGGGAAAAATACCAAACCACAAAAACACACTACAAGAAACGCCTTCGCCTCCGGAAAACAGAGTGCTGGAAACGTTTCTGCACTAACATAGATAACAACAGCCAGGCAGCCAAGGTCAGAGGTATTTTATCAAGCGAACCTGAGCGTACAGTTGGATATCTAAAAAAACCCGACAACACTTACACAAAAACCGATGATGAAACCAGCGAAATACTGCTCGAAACTCACTTTCCTGGGTGCCAAATAACAGACACTCATGAATGGGAAGTACAAGACGCACGAGCAGCTAGTAGCCAAGACTGGAACGTAGCCCGAAACCTAATCAATCGTGGAAAGGTACTATGGGCCATCAACAGCTTCCTTCCCTTCAAATCGCCAGGGCTAGACGGAATATTTCCCGGCCTGTTGAGATGGAGTGGCGACCTTCTAGCCGAATACCTAGTAAAAATCTTCAGGGGCTGCGTCGCCCATCGCTACATACCGAGGAAATGGAGGGAAGTGAAGGTTATCTTTCTACCAAAACCAGGCAGGAGCGACTACACACTGGCAAAATCTTTCCGGCCCATTAGTTTAACGTCGTTCCTCCTAAAAACTCTAGAAAAGTTGTGCGACCAGGAAATAAGAAGTAACACTCTTCTGCGCAACCCGCTACACCAAAACCAACATGCCTATAGCCCAGGCAAATCAACGGAATCTGCACTCCACAGCGTAGTATCTCGTATAGGAGACGGATTAAAAACCAAACAATCAACCCTAGGTGCCTTCATAGATATAGAAGGAGCCTTTGACAAAACCACATTCACCAGCATCAACTTCGCACTAGAACAATGCGGTGTTGCTCCGACGCTGACAGAATGGATCAACAATATGCTCAAATACAGAGCGATACAACTTACAGTGAACACAACAACACGAGGTATTGTGGCAAGAGGCTGCCCACAGGGCGGCGTACTCTCGCCCCTACTATGGAACATAGTCGTTGACGAACTTATCCGGAAATTGAACGTCCGTGGACTCTTCACAGTGGGATATGCAGATGACCTAGCTATCCTCGCGACCGGATGTTTCGAGAGCGTACTATGTGACCTCATAAAATCAGGCTTCAAAACAATTGAAAACTGGTGCAACAGCCACGGCTTATCAGTGAACCCCACAAAAACAGAGCTTATAATGTTCACACAAAAAAGAAGCTACGGTACCCTACGGCTACCCAAGCTATTCAACACCGAATTAAAACTAACCAACGAAGTCAAGTATCTAGGGGTCATACTAGATAGCAAGTTACTCTGGAACAAACACCTTGACGGCAAACTCCAACGAGCATGCACAATCTTCTTCCAATGCAGTAGAATGCTCGGAAAAACGTGGGGGCTCTCTCCAAAGATAGCCCTTTGGCTTTACACAGCCGTAATAAGACCAACACTAACATACGGAGCCATCGTATGGTGGAACAGAACAGAACTAACCACCGTAATTACCAAGCTACAACGTTTTCAGAGACTGGCATGCTCTGCAATAACGGGCTGCATGAGAACAACGCCGACAGCTGCCTTAGAGATCATCCTGGGTCTAACCCCACTTGATCTTCATATACAACAGGAAGCAACAATGGCAGCTATCAGACTAAAACACTTAAATCTCTGGGGATGTTCAAGAAGTCTGCACGCATCCATTTTGGATAGAGCAATCTCATATGAACCACTCGTAGCTGCTCCCTGCGACAAAATCCCCAAACAACAAATATCACAAAAACACTACCGTATACAAACATACGAGAACCAAAGAGATCAATCCGGGAGTAGTGAGATCCGAGTCTACACTGACGGGTCGAAAACTGGCCAGGGAACAGGTGCTGGAGTTCACTCGCTAGATCTCAACATCAACACAACAACAACGCTAGGCAAACACAGTTCCATCTTCCAATGTGAATGTGTGGCTATAACGGAAGCTGCCTACGCAATCAAAAGGAGAGAGGTCGATGACTACGACATACGAATTCTCTCGGACAGCACAGCAACACTCAAAGCTCTGGAGAACCGTAATTGCACCTCCAAACTCATACACGAATGTCACCTTGCCCTAGAGACCATAGCCACGAGGAACAGGGTAACTCTACAATGGATAAAGGGGCATAGTGGATCACTGGGTAATGACGCCGCGGACGAGCTAGCCAGGAGGGGATCGGAAACAACAATAGAGGGACCGAGCCCGTTCCTCCCTCTGCCGTTTTCCCAGCTACGCACCTGGATACGGCTGCATACCCAAAACCTACACAACGAACGCTGGACAAAGATGACGGACTGCAGACAGTCGAGGGCTGCGATACCAACGGCCTCCAAACGACTGACACGTCGTCTATTGCACCTAACAAGAATAGAACTCAAAACCATCGTGGGGACCCTAACAGGACACTGTCCCCTGAACAAACACCTCTTTAACATCGGAGCCACAGACAGTCCACTCTGCAGAGGCTGTCTAGCCGAAGAAGAAACAGCTGCCCACGTAGTCCTGGAATGCGCGGGAGTAGCCACCCAACGAACACAAATCCTCGGCACACCGAGGTCACTCCTCGAAGCCTGTGAAGATCCCAGGAAGCTTCTGTGCTTCTGGGAGGAGTTAGGCTGGTTACATTCGTAGCCAGTACCCACGCATAATGGACCAACCATCGAGTCCAAATGCGGAAAAGGGAGTCCCCTCAAAAAAAAAAAAAAAAAAAAAAAAACAGTTTGGAATCTATATAGGATCTGAAGGCGGGGTCACTGCCCCTAGAAAACCAGTGCATGACTTACCATGTTGCAGTACAGTCTGCAAAAACTCCTGGTGTTTCTGCCGGCGCTTCCTCTCGGCCTCCAGCTTCTGCTGCTTCTCGAGCTTCTCCGTAGCGCGCGCCTCGCGCAACCCCTGCCGCTTCGTGCGCTTGTACGCTTTGATGTTCACGGCTGTCTCTAGTGTTGTGTCGCGGCGAACTTGGCCTAGGATCTGAAATCAAATAGTGTGATCATCGTTTGTTTGTGTAAGCACATGATTACGGACTAAGGCCTCTATCTCACTATGACGACACAGAGTCCCGCCACCAACAAAATGTATACAGCTGTATGGATGATACCTTACCTACACTTGGTGTCCGCTTGGTTGCGCAACCAATTTGGTGACGGCGACCGAATCAACCGCTGTCTGGTGGCGCAACCACTAATGTATAGAGCTACATATTATATGTTAATATGTTGTATGTTAATTTATTATATATATAGAGCACTAACTCGACCACCATTTGAGCTACCAGAGACGCCCCGCACGAATCAACACTACTAATGCGTCGACGATGTCATACAACACCTTTGGTTTCAAAAAGTAAATTTTTGAAGCAGTGTCAACACTTCGACGTCCATTTTGAAACTCATAAAACTGGTGTTTGCTCTGTTTCTTGCTTGGTAGCTCAAAGCACTACGGTGACGTGACCGGTGGCGTCAGCATGTCACCATGGTGTCCTAGTGAGATAAAGCCTAAAATGCACATAAAGTCACAAACTTTTGGCATTTGGAGCGTAGACTATAGTTACCTCAGCACGTAGCTGTTTCTGGAAATTGAGGACACGTAGACCTCTCAGCTCCAACTGAGCTTGCAATCTAAGATCTTCCGGAATATTTGCCGGTAAGTTAGACAGAACTTCCATTCGTAGGGCGATACGCGCAGCAATTCTAAAACAATAAACAAAATCATGTATTAAGAGAAAGTAAAAATAAATAATACTTTACTTAGTAGCTTGAAGTATTTGTTATAGTTTGATATGTTAAAAAGTACCTGTTTTCTCTTTCAGTGAGTATCTGTATCGGATCAATGCCCACTGGTTTCGGTATGCTGGTGATACGGTTCTGTTTAGTGCCTGGTACTGGAACGCCCGGCTGTAGAACAATAAGCATTCTGTATTAATTCCTAATTCTGATATTATTAAACATACTTGAGAAAAACACGGTTCTTATAACTATTGCTTCTTCATTAAAGGTGATCACCTGATTTGGATTTGTTTGTGCTCCCGGGGCACCGGGGCCGGGCGGCCGCAGAGGAGCCGGCCCGCGTAATGGAGCACCACCCATTGGCTGTGAAAATATACACAGTTGAACACATCTTTCCAGATCATAAGCATCTTAATATGATAAAGTAACTTACAGGGTTAACGAGAGGAGGAGTCAGTTGCGTCGGAGGCGCCATCTGGCCTGTCATCGGTAGCGGAGTGGGCGGTGCTCCTCCCCCGCCCCGCGTAGGGTCTCCCTGCCCCGCGCCGCCTCCCTTCCCCGCTTGCCCCGGCATCGGCTGGCCCTGCCCCTCGTACGACGGCTGAGACGGAGGCGTAGGGGAGTCCGACGGACCGTCGCGCTTGCCCGCAGCTATCATTGCTATCTGCTGCGTTAGCGGCTGATTACGCGCGAGACTTCGATATGCCGTGATCTGAGCCTTTAACTGACAAAGCTGGTTATTAGAGAACAAGCCTTTGGAAGGATCTTGCGGGTTGGATCTCGCCCGTAGCGCGAGCAGTTGCGAGTATCTCGGGTCTTCTTGCAAGCCCTTCTCTTCCATGCAGTCTATAGCGCGCTGTAACGCGATGAGATTGTCGGGACCGGGCGCGGGGATCGAGCCCTGCATCGGGGAGGAAGAAGGCGGGCCTCCGTTCGCGGAGGACGTCGGCGGGGGAGGCGCTTGGCCGTGCGGAGGCGTTTGTGCTGATGGCGGGTGCTGGGCAGAGGTAGGCTGCGGGGAAGGCGCGGGCTGCGCGGAGGGAGGCGCGGGAGCGCCGCCGGGCGGGTGTCCGTACTGCGGCGAGGCGTGCGGGCCCCCCGGCATCATGGCGTGGTGAGGCGGCATGTGGCCGGGCCCGCCCTGCCCGTGCCCGTGCGGCGGCCCGCCCGGCGGACCCTGCGGCCCGTTGCCAGGAGGCGGACCTCCACCCATTTGCATTGGACCCTGGAAACAAAGTAGGATTTATGTAGAAATTGATTACTTTTTTCTTAAATTTCCCTACATTCAGTAGCTCATAGCCACACTGAAATGATGTCAAACATATCAAATTGGCAATAATAATGATGTTGTTATTTCTAAGCATGTTATTTATTAAAAGCATCACTGCTACTTCGGAGTCCCAAAACGCGCGTTACTCTGTATATCGGGTAACAGCTTTCAATTATTATGAAAGGATAGCCTTGTACGACATGCACTTAACAAGTGATAATATTGTCTTTCTGAGTGCAGTCACAAATACTGCTGCTTTACCTATGGACATTGTTGTAAATGAATGCTGCGCATTAGAGTTTGAAATGGAACTTCAAGATAAATACATAGAGTATGTTAACATCGATAATGATCAGGTGTAAGTAGAATTTTACATACGCCGTCCGTTTACGGATTTACTGAACCCACGATAGTTAAACAGCTGTTCTTTCCCGGAACACTCGCTATGTAGTGTAGGTACTGGTGACTTCATACGATTGGCAATACGCTGGCGAGTAAAGCGAGCTGCGAACGAGTTATATTGCCCTCTTGCAATGGACTTCTATTATAGTAGGTCGCTTAGCTCGCCGGTATTGTGTATTTATTTATTACTAACGGTTTTCAGACAGGAAGAATTCAACAACATGAATAAGAATCTTGAAAAAAAATTATCAGGCCCTGAGCCAAATATAAAAGAAAACTTTCTTGATTGGAATAATCTTTTGGTATGGGTAGAGAGCAATATCAAAAAATATTCAATACTAAAGAAAATTACTATAGGACGTACATATGAGAAACGTGATATATTGTTACTTAAACTATCTACTGGGGGTAGCAAACCAGCAGTATTCCTAATTGGTGGAGAGCAAGGAAGAGATTGGATATCAACAGCTATTGTTATTAACTTTATGAATAACTTGTTAGAAAACCCACATGACGTTTTGTTGAAATCATTTGATTTCTATATTGTACCAGTCTTTAACCCTGACGGTTATGAATTTAGTATGAAACATGTAAGTACCTATACATTACTATAGAATCTAGTTCCAATTAAACAAGTAAAGAGGTAAGAATAAGAATAAGAACAATTTGTTTGTCATTGATGACACAGATGTCCACTGCTGGAGAGCTGGCCTCTCCTATAGAAAGCAGAACTACTGATCTTGATCCTTGCAAACATAGTCTTTGTGAATTTTTACTTACACTACACCTATAAATACATGATTAATGATTACAGGATCCATTTTGGAATAAAAATAGAAAATCTTTCTTCCCATTAAAAAAATGCCCTTCCAAGAATACAACAGCAATTGGTGTAAGCATTGATCGGAATTGGTTTTTGGAAAAATTGAGAACTCGTATGTGAACAATGTGTTATAAAACAACAATATATTACAATTGACGACCGATGTGGCGCAGCGGGTGCAGGTCCGCCTGCGACGCGGAGGTTGCGGGTTCGATTCCCGCCTCGGGTCAAATGTTTGTATGATCTACAAATATTTGTTCCGGGTGTTCTGGGTATTTTCTATATATGTATAATAAAAAATATCTATTATTGTATTGTATTAAGTATACAGTCATCTAGTACCATAACACAGCTCTGTTTAACAGCAGCTTATCTTGGGGCTAGATGATGCTGTGTGGATTGTCCAGCATTATTTATTATTATTTTCAATAAAAGTTTGTATAAGTTTGTTTATGGCACCTACCTATTGATAAAACCAAAATTTTTGTAACATATTTAACTAAGCTTAGTGTCTCTTTTCTCTTTCAGAAAACTTACTTTTACTCTTGGATTTTATAAAATTTCTAGTACCTAGTACTTTTCAATAAAATAAGGATATCTTTATTTTGCTACACCAATAAACCAATTCAGGATTTGATATTTAATTAATCCAAAACTTTATCTTCACTGCAGGTCCTAATGGAGAATGTGAATCAGTGTATATGGGAGACAAATGTTTAACAGAAGAAGAGACCAAAACAATTTCTACATTTCTAAATAGTATTGCTACAAACCTACTAGCATTCATAAATTTGAGGGGATTTGAGAACCTTGTGACTGTGCCATATGCAGAACCTGATAGATATTCTCATAATCAAGCCATATTGGTAGGTTGAGGGTATTTTTAAATTTTGATGTAACTAAGTATTATTGCAGAAAACAGTCAAAGAATACACAATATGTGTACCTACATAAGTAAAGTTAATGTTGTACAATGTATTAGGTTGGGGAAAAAGTCTTTTCGCATTATAGTATGTATGAACATGTAATATAATCTCTTTGGCTATAATATTTGTATCTGGCTGGTTTTAAGATAATTGATAGATTCAGGCGTTACTTTGCGGAAATCCATTACAAAATAAAAAATAGACGAAAAATCTCTAGTACTATTCCGCTTAACCTTTTAACTAATGAGGTCACACAGTTACCACAGTTAACCTCAAAAGAACTTTGGCTCCAGCGCTCGACGGAGCAACACGTCTGCCGGAGAACAAGTCGATGGTCCTGAGGATGTCCCGTGAAGGGATGAAACACGTGTCGATATTTTTCTTTTGAGGTTAACTGTGGTAACTGTGTGACCTCATCAGTTAAAAGGTTAAGCGGAATAGTACTAGAGATTTTTCGTCTGTTTTTTATTCTGGCTGGTTTTGGTATCATTAAAAGATTAAATTTTAAAGAACATAATTCCAAATTCAAATTATGAAAATGTGTGATTTTTATTTGTTTTTCGTACTGTCAAGATGAGTGAATCTAATGAAGAAATTCGATACATTTTAAATTTTACTACAAAAAAGGTAAAAATGCAACGCAAGCCGCAAAAAAAATTTGCTATGTTTATGGACCTAATGCAGTGTCTGTGAGAGTAGCACAAATTTGGTTTAAGCGTTTTCAATCCGGAAATTTTGATGTCAAAGATGCACGTCGCTCTGGTCGAACTATTACGGATAAAATGGATGCCATTTTTGTAAAAGTGAAGCAAGATCGGCATATCAGTAGTTACGATGTAGCTGAAGAACTGGTAATTGACCACAAAACAGTTTTGGCACATTTTAAAAAAACTCGATATTTGGGTACCTCACGAGCTTACTGAAAGAAACCTCATTGTAAACCGTGTACTCATTTGTGATTCTTTATTACGACGTAATGAAACCGAACCATTTTTGAAGAAGCTGATAACTGGTGATGAAAAGTGGATCACGTACGACAAGAACGTGCGAAAAAGGTAGTGGTCAAAGGTCGGCCAGGCTTCACAGACTGTGGCGAAACCCGGGTTAACTCGCAACAAGGTGATGCTGTGTGTGTGGTGGGATTGGAAGGGCATTATTCATTATGAGCTGTTACCACCAGGCAGGACCATCGATTCTGAACTGTACTGCGAAAAACTGATGAGATTAAAGCAAGAAGTTGAGAGAAAGCGGCCACTTGCGGTATTTTGATCAGAAGCCCCAAAATTTCTATAGCAATGGGTACATGTCCCTACCTACAAGATGGCAAAAACCTATCGAACAAAATGGTACATACATACTTTAGTTAAATGTAAATAAACTATATTAAAAAATGTTTTGCATTTTCTTAAAAAATGCAAAGAAACTTTTTCCCCAACCTATTATATTGGGTCATTTATAATGGATGGATCAGTATATCAGTAGTTCTTGTAACTGTTGAGCAATGGTGAATAATTGCAATTAGCTCAGCCTGTAGCTTTGACACCGCGCAGTACCGCATCCGTGCACAAACAGCCAGAATTTCCAAAATACAAAAAAGTTCATCTCATTCATAAGTACCTACTTACCACTCTGCTCCTTCCCATCCTTTACACAAATTCTAAATCAATGATATAATGTAAGTCACTTGAAGAGCAGTTGTTGAATAAAGTAACCAAGGGTCTACTCTCTTAATTGCAACTAAATTGTGTCATTTATAATGGATCAGCTTATGTTGGTGATAACTTAGTTCAGAGCAATCACATTGCAAGCTGAACAGTGATAATTGCTACAATGGAACCTCAACCATTATTATATTTACAGATGGAAATGTTACTCTTGGCATGCACAAAATTAAAAAAAGAATTTAATGTCACTTATCGATTCAGTGATACATTAAGCAGCTTTTGTGAGTTATTTTATTTTTACTTTTTAATAAAATAGTTATATACATTAACTTAGGGTGAGTTGCACCATCTAATGTTAACGTCAAATTGTTCAATCATCGTCAAACAATTTGATGTTAACGTTTGATAGTGCAACTCACCCTTACATGCAAATGATAATGTATGTTTAAGTTCATTTATGATAAACTTTTTCAGTAAATTTGTCAGGAAATAGTGCTGATTGGGTTAAATATAGACTGAATGTACCCATAGTATACACAATGTATATGAAGCAAGAAGCCTTTATTCTTCCACACACAGAACATATAATTCCGCTGACAGATCATTTTACTTTATTGACGCGCGAGATGCTGGTGCTAGGTGACAGTATTTATGGACCTCTATTCAGCAAACAAACTTCCTTGTACAGTAAATATGTTTGGTGTAACATTGTTTTGCTTATTATAACCTGGGAATAATATAACGCTTGATAATAATAACTATAGCAATATGACCCTTTTTATTTGATTTCAAGCCATTAATGCTTACCTGTCCTGGTGGCATGTGTCCAATTTGATGCTGCATATACCCATGAGGAGGTCCTTGACCTGGTACATTAGAGTGTTGTGGCCCTCCAGGCATAGACAGGTGTCCATTAGGGCCAGGTGGATGAGAGCCCCCAGGGCCGATCGGATGCCCTGGCGGGCCTGACATATGCGCCCCAACCATGTGAGGAGGCATCTGATGTCCCCCCTGCGACATTGGATGTTGAGGCGGCATCGGCGGCCCGTTGTTATTTGGTGGAATGGAGTGAGGCGGCCCAGACGGCGACATGTGATTAGGAATCGGGGGCTGTGGTCCGCCAGACGGATGCGATGGCGGTGGCCCGTTTACGTGTTGTTGGTTGTATGGACTGTGCGGCGATTGTGGCGGAGCCGGACTCTGTATCGGTGGCCCCATAGGGCTTGGGGCCTGCGGAGGCGGCATTGGACTATTTTGAGGTGAAGGGCTAGCCATGTCTAAGAGTAATACACTTATTCTCGCATGTCAAAATCCGTAACACCGAAGATGTTGCTATTCCTTTCCGTCCTCCACCACACAAGCACTGATGGATAACACTATATTTTATACATTTAGTTATCTTAGGTAACATAAACTCTTGAAACAATGCAGGTTCTTCTGGCAAATAAACAGAAAATCGTTTACTAGACCATCCAGTTGCGATAAATGCGATTTCTTTAGTGCTTAAAAAGAAATGTCTCAAAAATAAAAATCTCGGATTTTAAGACAGAAATCGCTCGCAGCCTCAAAACGTAGTACTTACATTCTATTGGCTATTGATTGGGCCTCAACCTCATTCGTCTAATAATGCATTATATTCTCATGCTCTCTTGGCTTATTTTAGTAGTCTGTGGCTAAGAGAATTTAAGCACTACATCTACGTTAGCGGAACGCCGCGGGCGCATTGCTGCTTGGCGCGGGCGGGTGGTACTACGCTTGTTTTTTTTAATACCACTAAAGTGGCAACCAAGCGTACGGCCCATGGATGGTAAGCGGTTACCTTAGCCTATGTACGCATGCAACATCTTAGATATTACTAGCGTGTTACCATCCTGACACGTTAGATGGAAAGTCTCATGTGCCTATAATTTCACCGGAATACATACCATACCATTCGAACCGGTACACAGTCCCGGTGGTTTCATGTCCTGCTTGAGGCTAAATAATTTAACTCCAGTACGACCAAAGTTAATGTACGGCGTAGTACGTACTATGACTTTGACACCAGCTAGAGGTATGACAGACAGTGACAGCAGGAGCAACCAATGTTGAATTCCCTACACGGCCACAGGCGCCACAAATTAAAAGAAGAAGAATTCCCTACACATTCACCATAGCTCGCCAAACGTAGTGCTTACATTCTCTTGGGCTCGCCAGTTGAGCTACCGCCATCTTAATAGACAGCTTTTTTTTTTAATAACTTGAGACGAAAACCTAATTGTGTAGGAGTGCATCCTTCACAAAGATAAACTTACTTTAGATTATGAAATAAGCCAAAATAAAATAAATAAACGGTGTTAAACGGTTTCTTTAATAAAGAACTAATTATCTAGACCCCTACAAAGAACCAGCCCCCCTAGCATGGCGATTTCATCTCTACTCTACAATAAAATAGACAACACAGTTTCTTGTCTTCTGATTTTCTCTTTCGCTTTTAATTACACAATTATTCATAGTTTATTATTTAATAATAATGATCTTTTTAGAACAATATTACTAAAAAACGCAGAGATAAAAGCTTGTCTAGGTCTCAGGAGATGTAGAAAGTTTCCGAAGAAATGTTTCTATTCTCGAATGTCAAAAGTAGAGAAAATTGAACGCCATGCTCGCATTTGTAGACTCATCTCTAGGGTAGAATAGATAAATTTCTTTCCGCTCATTCTTTCCATCGCCATGCTCGGGACCGAAGAAATGTTTCTACACTCTACACTTACCTGTCATTTTTCTCTACTGTACCCTAGACAAAATCGTTGTCTACGCTGAGCATGCTAGCCCCGCAGGGCCCGGCTCCATACTGCGTGAAACTACTCAATGTACTCTGTGCACGCACCGTAGTGTTTCAATTCTCTTGGCAAATTACCACCACACCTAAACGTAGTGCTTACATTCTATTGGATTTAAAACTTCGAGTTCTCACTAAAAGTGAATATTTCATTATTTATTTATTTAGTACTCTCCGTGCAGTGCTCCACGGCCAGCAGAGACATAAATACTTTTTAAGTTACCAAGGTACACTTTGAAATAATTACTATCTTGTACCAACACTTGTCTATTTGTTTACAAAATCGATTATGCGGAGAAACACCCGGTTCGGTCGTCTGCCTGCATGATGAACTAACCGGTTCTGTGTCTTCTTGTGAAAACCTCGTACAAGAACCTTTATGATGGACGAGGAAGAAGAGTATGTTGACTCGTCTTGGGCATACTTGACGCAATGTGCCGAACCAACTTTATATGAAGGCCTCAAATTCGCAAGAGATTTGGTTATTGCTAATGTATTGCTACGTGCCATAATACAATTCGTACCCTTACCTCATAACGTTCGTCACAGCTTATGTCTAGTCATAGGAAGTTTTTTGCTGTACTACAATATTGGACCACCCTTTTTATGGACAGTAGGACTCAGTACCGCAGCTTACATGCTCATTATACTATCATCTTTTGTGACCAAAAGATGGAGAGGATTGTTGGTAACAATTTCTGTAATATCATTTTTACTGCTAAGTGAAGTTTATGTATTGAATCCTAAAATGTGGCAGCAGATAAGAGGAGTTCAAATGATAGCAGCTATGAAAATAATATCTGTGGCAATAGAACTGGACAGGAACTTATTCAAGCGGATGCTGAACCCAGTTGAGTTTGGAGGCTACATACTGTGCCCTGCCAACTGTATTTTGGGTCCATGGATATCTTTTCATTCTTACAATCAATACTTAGAAGTAAAATTTTTGTCAAGGCGATGGATTAAAATAATAATTCTAAATCTTTTCTTTGCAATGATTTTCTTAGAGTTATCAAATTGTGTTGTACCATGGTACATAGATGATGATATGACAAAGTGGTTGGTAGCTTACCGAGATGCCCAGTCATTTAGAATGTCTCATTATTTTGTATCAAGCATGTCTATAGTTTCAATGGTATCTGCTGGGTTTGGGTTGACAAATGATTGTCATTGCGAACTTCATGTAACAAAGCCATATTTTATTGAAATGCCAAGGTCTTTAGTTCAAGTTGTAATCTATTGGAATATGCCCATGCATCAGTGGTTGAAGAATTATGTGTTCAAAGCTTGTCAACCTTATGGCCAATTTACAGCTATATTTGTAACCTATGTTATCTCTTCATTGCTGCATGGTTTCAATTTCCAATTCTCAGCAGTTCTTCTCAGTGTAGGTACATTCTCCTATGTGGAATATAATCTACGTCACAAAGTAGCATCTGCTCTAGAAGTGTGCTGTTTAGCCAACCCCTGTCCTAAGCAATGTGAACACAAGTTCAAAAAGAACAGCTTTCTAGCAGTCTTTGTAAATGCATTATTTTCTTTGATAATCTTAGAACATCTTGCATATTTAGGAGTCATGTTTGAAGCCTCATTTGCTATTCAAGAATCTGGTTATGGCTATTTTCACACTATAAGCAAATGGGAAAATCTTAATTATTTTAGTCATTGTTTTACAGCATTTATGTTTGTGATTTATCTGATGATGTGAAATCTTATCTTAGCCATAATCTAGTTTTATGAATCTCATAATAGTTAATTCTATGATCTCTTTCAAGTATTATTTAGTATAAAAAATAAATTATGCTGTGCTTAGTTCAATTGTAGAGAAACAGTTGGTTATTGTAATGAACCATTTTTAATAAGTATACTTATACCAATTTAAGCTAAGACTTATGTAGAAGGACTAACACATAAAGCTAAAAAGTACTCTGACATAATAAATGCAATACTTTTTACACTTATATGTAGGGAACCTAAGACTTAGTACACATTTAAATAGTAAGTAAGACATTTAAATATTTCACTGCATGCAGCCATTATAGTTAGATGGTACATAATAAGGATGAAGTATGGTTGCAGCATATATCTAACTAAAACCACTGTAATTCTCCATTAACAATATTATAAAACTTAGTACCTTTAGAAGTTGTAGATTTTACATTCACTTGATAATTCCCTTTACTGTTATCTATTATTTGAATCTGGTAGTTTAATTCTACAGGAATATTAATTAAATCTTTATTTGTACAAAAATATTCAGGTCTTGTATACAAACATATTGTTTTGTACTCCTTAGTGACTTTTTGAACTAGGTTTATTAAATTTTTTATGTACAAGTCCATTCTTGTTATTTTATATACCTGCTCCGACCAGTAGAATGCTGTTAATGTGTCAAAAATAAGTAGTGATATGTTTGAGTGTTCCATCAGTATGCTTTCTAAGTTATGAATTGTGGTATAAAATTGAGTGACATCATAAATATCAACCACAAAAAAGTTAGTTAAGGTTTCCTTCATTGCTGTATCTAATGCAGTGTTGTCTGCATTCATCTTATTGTGTTGCATGTTTGAAAATAACTTCTTCCTTGTAACAGCAAATAAATCTTCATAGTTAATATTTCCATCTGTATTAAAATAGAGCACCCCAGCTGGCACATCATGGAATCTAGTCTGGATAAGTGCTTCAGAAATGATATCTAAAATTAAATACGACGCACAACAGCCATCATCAAAAACTTCTATTACTTCACCATAGTTAGGTCCAGAATCAAATAATATCGGATAAAAGTTTCCCAAGTTAGCTTTTTTTGTTAACCTTGCAAGTAGTTGAGATCCAGATTCTATTTTAAATTTCGCGGCAGACATGACATGTAAGTAGGTACTTAGTGCGTAAACTTGTGATGCAATTTTAACAACTTTGTCAGCTCGCTCAGGTCTAGAACATCTCACAAAACGATCGTAATCAACGAAACGCACGTCGAACACTACTTGTTTCTGTTCTGTGGCTGTGTTTTTTTTTTTTTGCCCAATGGGCAGGCTAGAGTCCTGAGACCATACCGCCTTTTCTTACGTTAATGTTTTTTTCTTATGTTAAGGTTTAAAAATATACGTCTTTCGTGTTTTTTTTTTAATTGTTCATCAAAGTACATTGATACATCTGAATGAATTATTTGATAACCACAAATAATTTAATATTTAAGTACATAAAGTATTAAAATACTTTATTTTTGTCCATCTTATTTGTTTATTTATTTAGTGTTTTAGGTTAAAGTAGGTTTAAAGCATCTAAGTACTTAATATTAATAGAACTTACTTACTATTTAATATATTATTATATACATATTTATAATTTATTTAATAAAAAATAATATCCTATGAGTAATTTTATAGTTTAATAAAAACTATATCTCATAAACCGTATTAGAAATAAATTTATACAAATAACCAAAAGTAGAGGCATTCAAAAGAAGCTCCTGAATATAATGCGGGACCAAATCAGGATTACTGTACACTTGAAGAAGAAGGCGCTGAATACTAAAAGATGGACAATCGAAAATTATGTGATTTAATGTTTGGACTTCTCCTGATTGGCAAAGATCACAATCAGACGAGTTAACTAGTTTTAAACGATGTAGATGATAATTTAAGCGACAATGACCAAAACGCATACGACATATTGTTGAGTAAAATTTCTTATTTGAGAAAACTTTACTTTTGCAGAACCAAGGAATAAAATCAATCTTAACGTCTAAAGTAGCGTACCAAGAACCTTTGTTCTGAACTTGTGTCTGTGGCTGTGTGTCAAGGAACTTCTTCTTCTTCTTTTGTTTTATGACCTCTGTGGCTAGTTTGCCACAATTTTGCCAGTGTCAAGTGTATTAGTTTGATTGTCGCTTATCAACGTAAACAAACGAAATTTGGAAAGAAACGATGACTTTTCTTTCAAAATCTCCTGGAAAGTTTTTGACTAAGTTACCAACCAACATTACCCCTCCATTTCAATTACTAGTTAAATTGTATAAACTGCCACCAAATTTACGCAATAAAACTTAAAATATCACGAGAAAAATAATTAAAATGGGAAGACCCATGTCGTTTTGACAAGATAGCTTCTTCTTTTATTTATGGCGTCTGTGGCTGAGTTTGCCACAATTTTGCCACAAGATAGCTTAAAGACGGACTGTGTATGGACTAACATAATGTCGACTGACAGCTGACACTGAGTCAGTAGGTACAATACGTCTAGGCCGCGGAACAGATAATCAACATTTAATATAGTTTCGTTCATTCAATCACTTTTCTTTGCGCATGTACAGGAAGATCGTATCGATTGGTTCTCTCTTTCCTTCACTCGATTGGTAGTAATCTAGTATGGCTTCCTCCTATTCATATCCTGAATTATTTTTGGCGGGTTTTATATTTACTTTGCCTTTTCTTTACGAAAAGAGCAATGGTTTTAGATATTATTTTAAGTTTTTCCTTTACTATGCGTATGTTTTGATAACTTGTACTATATTATTACCTGTTGTTCTAATTTATCCCCGAGATGTTACAAATCTAATGTAAGTTTATTGATCTAATTTTGAATTTTAATCATAGTGCTAATAAAATAAGTACCTACTCACCTAAAAATAGATTAGTTCTGACTGTGTGTAAATTTACATGCTATATTTTTCTGTGACAGAGTTGCTTCCAGAGTTTGTAGATATGCTTCGTTTATAGTGGGAATTGAATGGGAATTACGTGGGCTCGAAAATTGGGATAATGAGCAGTGCTACATTGTGATATCAAACCATCAGAGCTCTTTAGATATATTAGGTAAGCATTAATTTTAGACTGGAGCTTATTTTACACTAAGTATATATTTACCTATTTTAAAATTGCGACAAAAATAACGCGAGTGAAACCGCGCGGGTCAACTAGTACTTAGTAATATTTACTCTGTTACTGGGGGTGAAACCCTGAGAAAACTCAATGTTTCTCACTCAACTCACAAATTCCAATTCAATTTATTAACCATAAGTACCTACCTACAACTTTACTGAAGACATCCAATGCGTTTTATAAGAACTTTTAAATATATTTACATTTCCTAACTAATGAGTACCTACCTACCTACTATATTACAATGAATAAGTATAAATTTTAACAAGAAAACAAAACACCTTAAAATTAATTTTAATAAGTATTTACTTAATTTAAGTAGAAAAATTAAACTAAAACAAATTGAAACGAAAAAGTTCAAAACCTAAACGCAAAATAGAATCAATGTCCATGTCAATGTGAAGGTCCGCGTAAGACGCAGGAGGTTGCGGGTTTTATTCCCGCCTTGGGACATATGTTTGTACGATCTGCAAATACTTGTTCCGGGTGTTCTAGGTATTTTCTATGTATAACAGAACATATTATCTACCTATATCAATATATATAACTTAATATAACTTGTAATGATACTTAGTACAATACAATTATTGTACTAAGTATCATTACAAGTTATCTAGTAGGTACCCCCATAACACAAGCTCTGCTTAGCTTGAAGCTAGATATGCTGTGTGGATTGCCCAGCAAAAATTATTAATTTAATAAAATTAAAACATTCCACTATACCTACCTCTAATATTTATAGGTACTATCCTAGCTCGTTAGAATAATTTTATGCAATTTAGCTAAAGCCCGTTCTTAATTTTTTTTTTAATTTGTTTCTTCTTGAGCAAGTAAATAAGTAGTATAACGCCCATTGCTCACTCGCTAGCGGTGGAACAACTGCTTTATTCGCGTAGGTTGAGGTACCGTACTATGAAGAGGACAGAAGCATAAATAAAGATATATTTCAAGCTAGATCCCTAAATCATTTAAAAAGTTCTAAAAGTACCAAATAATTGAATTAGGTAGGTAGGTACATACCTAGGTAATTTACCTACTTTGTTATTTACACTTCTTCTTAATTTATTCATCTTTCTTCTAGGCATGTTCGAGATGTGGCCCCGCATGAAACGATGTACTGTAGTTGCCAAGAGACCTCTGATGTTTACCGGAGCATTCGGGTTTGGAGCCTGGCTTTCAGGACTTGTATTCATTGACAGGTTAAAAACTGATAAAGCCCGGAGGCTCATGAGAGAAGCAACTGACAAAGTCATTCAAGAGAAGGTAGGGATTTATTCAGACCTCTAATATTTCGAGAGTACAATCATATATTTATTATTTAATGTAGGTATACCTACTTACCAATTTTTTTAATAGCAATTTACTGGTGCAGGGTTCAAAAAATCCACGATCGTAAGGCTGAGCAGTAATTAAGTACTTTTAAAGGGCCTTTATTAAATAGTGCATAATATTCACAGAAGTGCTAGATCCACTTCTGTGATAATATTCAAGGAATACGAGTAAATCGACTGTGTTTATCTGATCAATTATTACCAGATAAACGTATCTGGTCAAGACAGCGTAATACCTAAATAACCTCTTCATTTTTGGAAGTCGGTTAAATATAATCGAGCGCGCGCGCCTCCTAGCGGTTACGCACGCGCAGGTCATTGAAGCTCAGACTATTGACACAGAGTATTGACGCGCGGTTCATCGACACGCGCCGCGCGCTGCCCTTTAGATTTCCAACAAGGATATTCAATATCACACAATATAATACCCAATAGGTAGTATTAATTGATCAATAAACTTTATCTATTTACTCGAGGTTTAAAAATGTAACACCAGGTACCTAAATGTATATTTTGAATCATTCCCGCTCGGTAGCACCTCGCTGTCAAGACTGAACGAGTGGGATTTTTTTTTGTGTGTGAAACCTATAGATATCTTGAACATTATGTGCTACTAATGAAAGATCATAATGTATACCATGTAGTAGTAGTAGTAGTAGTGCGAGTTCTTCCTTACCTAGTCACTTTATATTATGTAGGTTAGGTAAGCAAGGAATATTCATAATTACTACCTACATTAAATAAAGTTTATTTTTTCCAGACCAAACTATGGGTGTTTCCAGAAGGAGCGAGATATAACAAAGGTAGCATACAAGAATTCAAGAAAGGAGCATTTTACTCAGCAATTGATGCGCAGATCCCAATAATGCCTGTTGTGTTTAGCCAGTACTATTTCCTAGATAGTGAAACTAAAACATTTGAACCAGGTAGGTATTCTACCATAATATCTCATTCTACCTACTACCAACCGTAAAAAAAACTTAGAAAAATACGGATATCTTTAGTAGTATCACACCGTAGAACATCCCTTCGGTAAGTTCGTATGAAAAGGGATAGCAGTCAGAATTTTAAAACTTACTTACGTACCTACATAACTTAGATATTTTTGTTTCAGGTAAAGTTGTTATCACTACGCTACCTCCAATCCCAACAGAGGGAATGACTCGCGATGATTTAGAAACTTTATCCGAAATGGCCCGCCAGCAAATGATACAAGTTTTTAATGAAAGCTCTAAGGATTTGGTAATGCAAAAGAAGATAGCCATTTAGTTTTTGCTGTGTCAAAATAAATCATAGGTATCTATGATAGTGATAGTACATTATATAGTGATAATATATAGTCCCACTATCGTCACCAGTTAGAATTAGGTCTGTAGACAATTTTTAGCATTCCAAATAATTTCGTAAACCTAAAATCTCAAAGTAGGTATTTTTTTTATAAAATGAGCTAAGTAGTTTTTAAGGATATCTAGGATATACAATACACAACATACATAAATAAGGCCTATTTTACACAAACTTTTTCATGTGCAATAAGTTTCAAAAAAATAGGAAGTTACTTTTACCTAACCTACATAATAAACCACGCTAGCGCGTTAGTGGTATGGTAACCTCAGGTGAAATGATTCACGCTTAAAACTTTTTTGCGAGCTAAAAATACAGTCGGCAAGTACATTCATTGCATACTTTTTCATTCACCATATAGCGTTGTTTGAAATCTAGTCACTTTCAATGTATGTAACCTATCATATACCTATTTGTGCAACTTTAGCATGGTAATTATCACTTTTGTTACCTGAATTAGATTAACTAGTCACGTAAAGAGTATGCATAGCGCAAAACTGAAGTCACCTATTTGTAAATTTTTATAGATAAGTACTTAAGTATATTGTTTTATAGGTATAAGTAAAAATAACACAGTTACATAATATTCTATTTATCCTATTTTATTTTATATTGTCATACAACCTTCCATTTGAACAAAAAAGTAGGTATGTAAAGTTTTTATAAAAATGAATAAAAATCCTTGTTTTTCAAGTTAACTATTCACAATTATATTATCTAAATAAATAACAATCTTAAAAAAACTATAAATAAATATTTATGATTCTGTATATGAGAAGATAGTTTGTATAAAAACATTTAGATATACTAATCAAACTAAACTGGCTGTGTATAAAGGTGACTTAAATCATAGCTTGTTGTGTGAAATAATTTAGTTAATAACATAAAATCACTGATTAAATAATTCATAAATCAAACTATTTAGTATTTATAATGTACATATACCTATAATATTGTTTATGAAGAAAACTTTAATGTGATAGCTTATTCATTCCAGTTTTCTCCCCAGCCTTCATTTTCATCAACACCTTCATCAGGAATGAAATTTAATTTACTACTAAGACCTTGCTGCTGTTCACTTATTGAATTAACTTCAGCTATGCTAGCCTTCTCTATAACAGGAGTCATGTCAGCAAAGAAATCAAATTCATCTGATTCCTTTTTTGTGCTATCAACCTTTTGATTTTTTATATCTAATTCAGATATGTCTACTATATTCTTTTTTGCTTCTATTGCAGCTTTGTGCAATAACATTGTTCTTGTCACATGATTATTTTTTTTATCATCCATTTCTGTGAAAGAACTATCTGTATCTAAACCTTTATTAATAAAAGTCTTCTCTGTGATATCATCTTCAGTTGGCGAAGGCACAAATGTTAGTTGACGATTTGTGTTGTCCCAATCACTCCAGTCATCTTCACTGTCAAAATTATTTGTAATCATATTTGATTCTACAGCATTATACTCATCATCTATAGATTCACCACCGACCGGCGATGGTCTTTCATTTAATCTTAGCGCATTTTCAAATGTTTCATTGTCATTATCTTCAGAGCATGGCAATTTATGTAAAGATGTTTCTGGTAAATAAACTTTTCTTTCTAGTGGTAAGATAACAGAAGTTTGTATTGGTAACATATTATTCGTTAGAGAGTTTGGTCTTCCATCTGTGAAATATTTTGATCTATTTCCTCCTATCACTGTATCTGCTCCTAGTATGGGCACTAGTTCGCTTAGACAAACCAGTGTTGATGCTACAAGAGTATCATCTGTATCTTTGATCCCCAGAAGTAGCTGAAATAGAAAAAAATCAAATGATTATAAAAATTAAATGAAGTGTTAGTAAAAAATCTTATTTTATGATAATAATGTTACCTACTTCTGGTAAAATGTGTTGAGAAAGCTCATCATGTGAAAATACATGTACAAACTTTGAGAAGTGATTTAAAAGCAACATTCTGATCTGGCTGTCTCTCACTCCAAACAGTTGCATTAATCTTGGTTTCACATGTTCTTTGAAAACAGATAAATTGAAAAATCCAATGTTCTCGCCATTTTGTAATCTATCTGAAAATATTGAAACAGTCATAATGATAAACGCATTTGTGCAGTGTGATCCAATAAGGATGTAACAACATACATTTCACTACTATAGAGTGAACAAGACATACCATCGAGACCACATAACTATGTAGGTGGGTTTATAGGCGTATAGGTAACCAATTAAATAACTCTGACTTCACATTTTTTTTTTCGTTTCAGTTCTTGAGATTACAGAGGAAGGATGCGCGGAAGAACAGTAGGGTGATTACGCAACTCAATTGCAATCTGATTTCAATCAGTGAACTGTCAAGAAACCAAGTGAAATCGATTGCAACTGAATTACATAATCTAAGGCCAGATGGGCAATTATGTAACTCGGTTGTAATCGATTTTACTTGGTTACACTGAAAAACTGACGTATTTTGTATGAACATGACAGTTTATTGACAGTTCGCTGATTGAAACCAGATTGCAATCGAGCTGCGTAATCGCCCAGCAAGGAGTTGATATAGTTAATTATAATTAGTTCACCTACAGTGTTGCTATTTGACAACTTACCATTTTTTGGTTTGAGAATGTAAGGTATTACATCATTTTGAGCTGTCTGGTCTAACATAGTAAGTCTGGACAGCAAAAGCCCACTCAGTTGTTTTGCAACAGTTTCTTCATCAAAACATTTTAGACTTTCTAAAATATTGGAAAAAAACTGTGATTTTTCATCTTCAGCTTTAAGTGGTAGGAAGTTTAAAAACTTATAAATGGTGATGAATTCATGGTTGAAAAAGTTGTGTTTTAAAATTTCTGACAAACTTGGACGTTTTGTAGGATCATGATTTTGCAGATGGTCTCTGCAGTATTTTTTAAACTCTCTCAAATAAGGAACATCATCTGAAACCAAGCATAATAATGTAGGTACTAGGGTAAATGAATGAGTTATTGGCTGGCAGTAGTTATTGGCTACTTCATACTCAAACACTTCTTAAAAGCTACTGATGCTAAGTACAATATCTCCCTTCATTCTAGAGAATAGTTTACATATTTAGCTTTAATATTTGTGCCGATTTGTACCACCATTCGAATAATTTCGTATAAAAAAAATCATAAATTATTGACAATCGGCAATCCGGCTACTATGGCGGGGTTTTGTTGTGAAAACGGTAAGGATTGCGTTTGACTACAATTCGAATGAAACTTGTCTTATACCTCATATCTCTGTAGTTGATCCATATTTCGTTACTATTTAAGTTATTTTATCTAAATTTAAATGTATTTTATTATTTTTTTACTTTAAAACATTAAATTGTGGTATAGCCAATAACAGAAACGAAAAAAACTAAGTTTTAAGTTACTGACCATACATGTACCAGTCACCTACGAATTCAATTTATAATTTGTCAAATTTGGCGAAAATGGCCTTCTTCCGCCAATCTGACGTTTGCTGAAGAGCACAGCATAGATGGCCAGTTGAGTAACCACCGCATGCAGAGATCAGTTCAAGATCCGATGGCCTGAAATAAACTTGTGCCGAAACCGATACTAATTCATTTTGTCTGGTGAACTTTATACTGTAATTATTTATACAAGGGCTTCGAAAAGTTCGTTTATACCAGAGCTAAGAACTCGATAGTTATGTTCCTTGTATTTCTTAAAAATAATGACTATAATCTGCTGTTTCGTAAAAAATGCTACAGCCAATAACTGAAACCAAACATGCCAGTAACTAATTCTGGGGTGCCAGTAACACAATTTTTATTTGAATGAATATAAAAACTTTATAAACAATGTTAATTATTTTTATTGTTATTAAAATGATATTAGAACTTTTTCCGTCTCCACTAACACCATAAAAACATCTTTTGGATGACGCTTAAAGAAACTATAGCAATTTAAATTGACCAAGGTGCTTAAGTAGCCAATAACTGGTGCTTTTACCCTAGTTTATATATTAATTACATACTGCATTCTCCATACAATATATTGAAACATATCATATCATGACACCATCTATGGAGCTGGGAAACTGGCCTACTCACAAGCAAGAGAGATTGGGTCTTAATTTACCATACTGACCTGATAGGTAATTGGCATATAATTGCATAGCTTATTGCGTTATTACATTGCTGAATGTTCTTAGATTGCATACGGTTTTCACGGCTATGTTTTCCTTCGCCGTTTCGCTAGTTTTGTAGGTACACATCAATACAGTGCCTCGGCAATGTTCGTGTTTTCGAGTTACTATGATTAATCAATCAATGTCCCAAGCTTTAATCAAAGGAGGTAGCACTGCGGTGCGGTTTCAGTATTTGAAATTATAAAGAGCTGTTAACACCTCTAGTTGTCACATTTTACTGTAGTATTTTATTTTTATTTTTTAGTATTAAAATTTGAAACACTTGATTATTATATCCAATCATTATAATAATTTAAACAAATTCCACATAACTGTTGTAGCAGCCCTAGATTAGTATCACTATGGGGCACTCAGACTAAACTGCAGTGCCCTTACAAGGTGCATGTACTTACTTAAGCTAATATTTAGATCTAAGCTGTATAAATACCTATAGTACATAAAGGAAGTCTTATAAAAGATAATGTTAAAATATGTACATGTGCCGAAAATAAGTACATTATGTAATAATAATGATGGAGTGTCAGAGCGAGTCACTGTGACCCCACTGAACAGGCTCAATAGAGACCTAGTGCGGGGGACAGAGCTCATCTGGGTACTGTATTCATGTATTAGATATAAGTCAACCGGCCATAACATCCACCTACCTACATGTACCCTATCAGACCACTGTTTTAGTACCAATAAACTTTATTTTATTTATTTATTTTATTTTATATAAATGTACATGTAAGCAATAAATAAATTCTAAATTCTAAAATTCATATTTCCTATGATTGACAAAATTTGCCTAGGCATCTAACCAAAAAGTAAATAGATAAAACACTACATATTTTTATTAAATTATGGGAAATATTTACCATCATTTCGTCCTCTGAAGGCATCATCAACTAGAACTGCAAAACTGTACTGGTCTACTTTTGTCGTAACTTCATATGTATCTTCATTTGGATCTATTGCTTTATCATACCTTGAATAAAAAAAAAAACTTTATTAGGTGTATTTTTCAAGTAAGTTCTCTTTGAACCCTACCATTATGCATGCTAAAATAAAAAAATTGGCCATCAATTTTAGTTTTAGCCTAGAATGGATGATACTTTTATTACATCCTGATAAATAATAATTATTGTTTTCATTATCTAAGCTTTTTTCTTTTCATTGAGATAAGATAATTTTAATCACATGATTGTTTTGTTTTAAATTAATTTGAATTGGATGATTATACAAAATGATATTCTTCTTGATAATTTTGCTGTTACCTGTGTATTCTGGAGTGTTTCAAATAAGCTGGAGTTAGCTCCTTGAAGGCACACAAGTACTGCATACCACCCAGTTTCCACTGTCCATCTCCAGTCACATATATTGCTGATATGCTTACATTATTATGAGACATGGCAGCCTGAAAAAAACTAAATGTAGTTACTAACTCAATAAAATTTCATTGACATTGATTATTGAGAATCGTGTGATAATGTTAGTGGTTATTTCATTGTTTATGTTACAAAAATGATTATCTGACAAGAATATCTTGACCTCTGTGGTGCAGTAGGCGAGTGCCCGGGTGAGAAGCAAGAAGTTGTTGGTTTGATCCCCACTGCAGGACAAATGTTTACATGATCTGCAAGTATTTGTTTCTAGTCCAGGTGTTTCTATGTATTATTAGTATGTATTTACAAAAAATAAATGTATTCTATAGTTTATCTTCTGGACTACATATATATATACAGCCTAATGCTATGGTGGTAGATTTTAGAGAAAAAAGCTTACTTGTTCATGTAAAAACACCATAGCCCTGAGAACATTGTTTAGCCCAATACATATTTGAAGTGGTGTAAGTGTTTGCAAGAGGTGAGAAAGTGGCTGGACATATTCTGTGACTAAATGCAAAGTAGATCTTTGTTGCCATGCTGATATGTAACGAACAATGCATGGGTGGCGGTATTTTAGTATGTTCTGAAATAAAGAGAGTAAATTAGCTATCATGGTTGTTACAACGCATAAAACCTTTATTATCTCTACCTTCATTCTATACTTTAGTTTCGGAAACTTTGCTAACAGGTTCACTACTACTAAGTACTTATATGGTACTGTATACTTAGTCACAAGCACAGAACAGATATTAGTTGTCACAAGTTAGAAATTCGTAGTGTGAATTTATTATGTTCTTGTAGAAAACTTACATTTGAAAACTTCTCTAAAGGAGTAGAAACTGACCAAAGCGGGCCAACTGCTGCTTCACCTTTGAATACAGACACTGATCCATCACTCTTTAAGCTAAAATATCTGCAGCTATCATTAATTTTAGCTTGGTATTGACACCAAAAATCTGATATCTCAACAGCCTTTTCCTCAGTCTGCAAGCCACTTATTTGAGAATTTTCGTTTCCCATCATAAAGTTATATTCCTTAGAGCATGTTGTTAATTATCTTGGAGTAGACTAACTTGACTTGGAAAATACTGAACTACTACTTAGGGTTCTATTGCTTAGAATTACTTGGCACAACATTAACAACGTAACATAGCACTCTGAATTACTGATTAAATTGAATGGGGAGAACGGAGAACCAGCGGTTTCTTTCTTTATTAATATTTCGGACCAAGAGAATGTAAGCACTACATATTAAAGTTACTCTAGGGCACTATGAGCACTACTTATTTCGGTTCGGACTTCGGATGGTTATCATATGGATGAAAGATTCTTTCTTGCCAAATCAACTAACTTTTTTCTTGTTTTGTTAACCTTTCCCAGTATGAATCTAACATTACCTATCATTATGACAATTAAACCTAGCGACGGACGACGGGGCCACTCACGTCACGCGCTCACTTAAGGCAGCGAGTGTCATCTGTCAAAGCAATCGGAAACCCCCGAAGAAGTAGTAAGTACATTAGTTCCATGGAAACCCCTCACTCAAAAGAATATAAGCACTACGTTTTACCTATATGCCAAGCGTAGACAGAGTATCTATACTCCGACTAAGTAATGTTTAGAGTCATGTATAGAGTCTGCTGTCACTGTCTGTCATACCTCTGGCTGGTATCAAAGTCATAGTACGTACTCTCAGACTACGTACTACGAAGTACATTAACTTTGGTCGTACTGGTGTTAAATTATTTTGCCTCAAGCAGGACATGAACCCATAACCTTCCGCTTAACACGAGACGAAACAAAAACGGAGTTACCAACTTTTTTCTTGTTTTGATAACCTTTCCCAGTATGGTAGTAGGGCAGATAGCGCCCGACCCGAAAGCGTTGATTGGGTCAAAGCGGGGGGTCAGCACTGACTTTGCTACTATGTTAATCATACATTACTTTCGAGACGCTAAGGACGAAGGTAGAAATTTACAAAACGTACATCCGCTCACGGCTCACCTACGCGATGACGAAAAGAACTTAAAGTTCGATTCTTAGCGCTCCTGCAGACGATGCCGTCACCGCGCCGTCGGCGTCGGCGTTGCCCCGCGCCGACGACGCCGACGTCACGCAAAGCCCGCCACCGCGCTGCCTCCGCGCGCGTTCCCTCTGTTTGATTCATTCCATTACCGGTTTCATGCTTGTTTCATCCAACGAATTTTTAAGTAAACATACAATATTAGTTCCATGGTTTCATCTTCCCTCCGCTGTTCGTCACTCTCACCATCACCACAGAGTAAATTTAACATTGATTATTAACGTAGTGCTTATATTCTCTTGGTATTGATTTATAATAAAGTCAGTCACTCTCTCACTCAGCCAGCCCTGTGACTGCTCGCTCAGCCCCAACTAAGAGAATGTAAGCACTACGTTTAACTCAGCTTTTCTGAAATTCTGAAATGGCATCAACTTTACTGAAAAAAGCAATTTTCTTGAAGTCGCAGTCAGTAAACAAGACTGTTGGAATATTTTGCAATGCCGTTAGAAACCGTAAGAGTTTCGCCATATAAGATTTACTTGTAGGTTCTTGTTCAATAACAGTTGAATGATTAATGTTTTGATTGTTACGTCACTTCGTTTCAGATTGGAATTATCAATATAAACCGGGTCCTTACCCAAAAACTCCCGAGGAACATGCTGCAGCAGCGAAAAAGTATGGCTTGACCGTTGAAGAATACAATCCATACCCCGAGGACATGGGGTATGGTGACTATCCAAAACTTCCCGATATTGGAGAAGATTCTAGGGATCCACACTATCCATGGGATTTCCCAGAGCTCAAGAGGAACTTTGGTGAACCGGTGAGATTATTTGACTCTCAAAAACAGTGCTGCAAAAAATTTCTAAAGCATTAAGCTTATCTGTTCTGTGATTTAGCTTTTTATAATGCATAACATCTATCAATTGTAATTTTCTACAAATAATAATTCATAATGCAGGTACTATTTTTCATTTGCAGCTTCATGCCAGGGCTGAGATATTTGGTGGGGACCGTTGTGATCCAAACATGAGACCAAGATTCTCACTTCTCCACCAGTGGACATGGTTGCTAGGAGTGCTGGGTGGTACAACAGCCCTATATTTATTTTTGGAAGATTACAAAATTGGAAGGCCAGTGTTGGCCAAGCAATACCCTGGTGAAACCACACACTACTATTTCTGTGCAAAGTAACCTGTTATGTAGATTTTTGCTGTTCTGAATTAGATAATTGAAATAAATAATTGTGTTCAAATATTTATTTGAGGTTTACCAGTTAAAATGTTAACATTGAAATGAAAAAGCTGGAATCTAGCTATCTAAATATGTTATGATAATCAAAAACATCCTCTGTTTAAATAGATCAGATGATATTAGTAGCATCTTGATCCCAAAATCAAAACTAGTTAGATTGATTTTATGTGTAATTTGGTTCTCAAACAATCTATCATCTTTTATTTACTCATCAGTCACATTTATATAAATATTTGTCATGTGTATGGTATAAACAAATAAATATACCAACAAAATTCATTAGATAAGATAAACTTGCCATCTTTTACAGTAACAAGTAAATATAACCACAAGTTAAATTCTATTTCTTAGCTTACTCAATAATGGAAATATCTAAAATCAAATTATAAGTTATCAGTTTATCTTGACTGGACACACAGACTGTGAGAGTTTTAAGATAGAATTGCATATTAATATAGATCTTAAAGTCCCGTTATAACTCCGGAGCAACTAAACCTAGAAGTAGAAAAATTATATATATTTTTTTATCTTGAAATTATTTGTATATGCTTGTGAAGTATTCATCTTCTAAATCATAAAGATCAGCTGCAATATCATCCCGTAAGGACATTAGTTTCTGATCACATTCTTGTTGTTTAGTACGGAACAGTTTAGAGTTTTGGGCAATCGCTTCATTTACTGATGGAAAATCATTCAGGATCAGGTATTGTTTGATGTCTGACACTAACTTCATGAGGGATTCCCCTGCTCTCACTGAAATAAGAAATACCTATAGATAAAAGTAGGTAGAGGTAATACATAAAAGGGTGATATCATTTAGTGTTTGGTAAGTAAGAAACTGATGTGTTTTAATTAGTTTATTCTGAGTTAATTACCAATATTAGCTGCTCTGACTTGCATCTCAAATGTATCCTGTTCTATTTGAGTCATCCGGTTTAGTTGAGATTCATTTTCCAGTTTTGCCAGTTTTATGATTTCTGAAAGGTTAAAAGAACATTGATTTGTAAAGTCTCTCAACTTGAATAGTCTCTTTTTTAGCACTATGTACATGAATATAAAAAATATAAGGAAAAAATGCAACGTTTATTAGATTTAGGGTACCTACCTTCGAAATTTTCGAGCATACTTTTTACATCTTCTTTCAGTCGTGTGGTATAAGATTTTAACAGAGCTTCTTTATTTTGAGGAAGGTTTCGTTGCATTACGAAATATTGGGCCTCTATAAGTATAGTAAAATATATAGCGTGTGCCTTTTAGCTATTATTTTTTAAACTGACTGACTGATTGAAAGAAATAAACTAATAAATTAACACATGCAAATAATATGGTTTAAATTAAAGCCAAAGAACACATGGAATCAAACTTTATGTTTATATTTACTGAGCAGAACAAAACAAACAAAGTGAAACTCAGTGAAACTGAAATAAAATATCTTGAAATTACATAGGAGGGATTAATTAAGAGAATGTAAGTACTACGTACGTTGGGTTTGTGAATTGTGGCCGATCTTACTTACCTACCTAGAGGCTTGATTACATTTCACGATTCATCGTGACGATTTGAAGCAGGGAGCATAAATCGCTGTAAGTTCGTCGTCGTTTCACGATTCATCGTCACGATGAATCGTGAAATGTAATCGAGCCTATTTAAAGGCGATTTAGGGAGGCTATCGTGTATCGAACGTTCTGTTTACACGTTCGATCTGTCGTCACGGCTCATCGTGCCGACGAATCGTGTAATGTAATAGGCCTTTATGTTACATAGCCCATCCAACAGTATAATAGCACTACGATAAGGCGAATTTCTGGATGTGAGGATCTAAACAAATGCTCTAAAAAAACCTTTTGAACTAGAAAATTAAAAATTGAAAAAGCAGTGTTTTCGGGAACTATAAAATATGGCATACAATCCAGATTTATTCATCACAGGTCACAGGGTTCTGATATCGGCAATTTACTCTGTGGGTTATGCCTAAGATAAGTCATTTGGATAATTATTGTCAATGTCAAGTATAAAAAACCGAGTTGATAACAACCAACGCAACGCAACCCCATCTATCCAGGGGTGTTAGACGTACCAGGTTCCTGGTACACACAGAACAAAAAAAAAACAATAGAAATAGTAAGTAGGCGGAGACCACCTATGACATTGTGAGCGATGTATTGCGCACTTCAAGCTATTAAGCCAGCTGTTATTTCAGTCATGTTTGATTTTTGACAGACTAATCGTAACCAAAAAAACCATGAAAAAATATAAAAATGCCGTATTGTGCTGTTTTAGAGTGCAAAAACGATAGCCAAACCAAAAATTTTACAAATAGGGGCATATCAAATCACCGGTAAGTATTATTTTCTTATTTTTTGTTAGTTTTGTTTAAAATGCAAACCGTCAAACAAAATAGACTGTAAATCATACCTGTTAAGGTCGTGTTTCTCTTAAACCTCAACTTTTGCTATTCGATTTAGGGATGTGAACTAAACAAACTGATGAATGTATTAAGTATCGATAACATTAATGGTTATGATAATGTAAATAATTACCCCTATTGAAAGGTTTCTAAATTTTAGAGCGTTGGTTTTTTTTTGTTTTATTAATGATTTTCTGAATTTATTTTAGACCTATGTGCTCAGTGCCTGGGTAAGATGAAAATTACAAAAAATATTGAAGAAATAATAATATCTTCAGGTTCAAGTTTTCCCAAGACGCCAGACATAAAAGAAAAATGGATCGACGCAACTGGGAAACAAAATTGGTTTCCTACAAAAATAAGCACAATTTGCTCAGAGCACTTTATGGACTAAGATTTTCTTATTAAAAAAAGTGGATTCAAATTTATTGTCGACACAGATACACAGACCAAAAAAATTTAGTGTTTTCAGGTTATTTTGGTGTTTATACTTATTTATGACGTTTTATTATAATTAATTACCTTCATCTATATTATGAATACGTAAAATCGAAACGTATTAAAAATTACAGGCACAAAATCTCTCAGCAGAAAGGAGTTTAGAAACTCCCTCAACGCCAAAGGGACTTAAACGGAAACTTGATTCAAAAGTCCTAACAAATTATGTCACTCAAAAAAAATCAAAAATTGATACATATCGTGCAGATAGCAATGCAGACTTCAGCTCAGCCACTTCTTCTTCTAAGAAAAATAAACTTAGACTTAGAAACTTAGACAGTTTGTTACGATGGAAGGAAAATAAAATTAAGAGACAGAGTTTGCAAATAAGGAAACTAAGTAGAATTTTATGGCAGACGCAATCAATCTAAAACAAACCATACTAACTAGGGTAAAAGCACTAGTTATTGGCTACCTAAGCACCTTGGTCCATTTAAATTGCTATAGTTTCTTTAGTTAGTGGAGACGGAAAAAGTTCTAATATCATTTTACTAACAATAAAAACAATCATCATCATCATCATCATATCAGCCGATAGACGTCCACTGCTGGATATAGGCCTCCCCCAAAGAGCGCCATGACGACCGATTTTGGGCCTTCACCATTCACCGACTTCCTGCGACCGCTTTAATGTCATCGGTCCATCGGGTGGGGGGCCGTCCTACACTTCATTTTCCAGTTCGTGGTCGCCACTCGAGAACCTTTATTCCCCAACGGTTATCGGTTCTGCGAGCTATATGGCCTGCCCATTGCCACTTCAACTTACTAATTCTAAGAGCTATGTCGGTGACCTTGGTTCTTCTACGGATTTCCTCATTGCGGATTCGATCGCGTAGTGATACTCCCAGCATAGCTCTTTCCATAGCTCGTTGGGCGACTTTGAGCTTTTGAACGAGATCTATTTAGTTAGTTAGCGACCACGTTTCAGTGCCATAAGTCATCACTGGCAACACGCTCTGATTATACACTTTTGTCTTGAGGCTTTGCGGTATCTGTGACGAGAAAATATGCCGTAACTTCCCGAACGCTGCCCATCCGAGTTGGATTCGTCGGCTGACCTCTTTATCGAAGTTGGACCTACCTAGCTGAATCACCTGTCCTAAATAGACGTAGTGGTCAACAACGTCGATGATATCGTTCCTAACATGTACCGGCACGGGTGCAACATGAGCCTTTGACATGATATTTGTCTTGCCCATGTTCATTTTGAGACCCACCTGTTGAGAGACGGTATTGAGGTCTCTGAGCATAGTGCCAAGGTCTTCCAGCCACTCCGCCATGATGACTATATCATCGGCAAATCGAAGGTGAGTGATGTGTTCGCCATTGATGTTGATGCCATACCCGTTCCAGTGCAGAAGCTTAAAAACATCTTCCAATGCAGAGGTGAACAGTTTCGGAGAAATAACGTCTCCCCTTTTGCAATTGGATAGAGTTCGTGTTCTGATTTTGGAGACGGATAGACATGGTGGCCTTACTATACAGATTCTTCAACACTTCGATATAGGGTAAATGAATGAGTTATTGGCTGGCAGTAGTTATTGGCTACTTCATACTCAAACATTTCCTAAAAGCTACTGATGCTAAGTACAATATCTCCCTTCATTCTAGAGAATAGTTTACATATTTAGCTTTAATATTTGTGCCGATTTGTACCACCTTTCGAATAATTTCGTATAAAAAAAACATAAATTATTTACAATCGGCAATCCGGCTACTATAGTGGGGTTTTGTTGTGAAAACGGTAAGGATTGCGTTTGACTACAATTCGAATGAAACTTGTCTCATACCTCATATCTCTGTAGTTGATCCATATTTCGTTACTATTTAAGTTATTTTATCTTAATTTAAATGTATTTTATTATTTTTTTACTTTAAAACATCAAATTATGGTATAGCCAATAACAGAAACGAAAAAAACTAAGTTTTAAGTTACTGACCATACATGTACCAGTCACCTACGAATTCAATTTATAATTTGTCAAATTTGGCGAAAATGGCCTTCTTCCGCCAATCTGACGTTTGCTGAAGAGCACAGCATAGATGGCCAGTTGAGTAACCACCGCATGCAGAGATCAGTTCAAGATCCGATGGCCTGAAATAAACTTGTGCCGAAACCGATACTAATTCATTTTGTCTGGTGAACTTTATACTGTAATTATTTAGACAAGGGCTTCGAAAAGTTCGTTTATACCAGAGCTAAGAACTCGATAATTATGTTCCTTGTATTTCTTAAAAAAAATGACTATAATATGCTGTGTTTCGTAAAAAATGCTACAGCCAATAACTAAAACCAAACATGCCAGTAACTAATTCTGGGGTGCCAGTAACACAATTTTTATTTGAATGAATATAAAAACTTTATAAACAATGTTAATTGTTTTTATCTTATTATGTTAATTGTGGCGGTCTTTGCAGCGATGCCAAATTGATTATAGGTAGGTACATGTTTTTGGAAGTCCCACAGAACTTTATATAGCAGTTGAGAGTTTTATCTAGTAGTCGGTTTTTTTTTTCTTTCTTCTTGGCTTCGCGCATTTTGCGCATTTGCCATTTTTTTTATTTAGTAGTCGGTTGTCGCATGTGAAATCGTTTTAAAGTGATTATTGTGATTTTTTAAAACAAAGTTCTTTTGACTTTGACTTTCATTTTTATTTACGAGTTAGAAACCTGTTAGAAAAGAAAAACTTTTTGATAAAAAAACTCGACCACCACAAAATATAACCTAACGTAGGTACCTATTTCGTTATCTATCAGTTAGGTAGGTAATTATCGATATAAATACATCCTAATTGGTACATCACTAAGGGAGCTTATGTTTTGTGGGCAATAGCAATCTTAGGCCTTGTCATTATAGTCTATAGCAAAAATCTTTCGCAAAAGCGACATCTTTTAATAAGTAGACTTTTATTTAGGAACTGTTTATTTTATTAAGTTTTTGAACCATGTTCTAATGACACTAAGGTTTATATCAATAAAATTAGTTTTATGGTTTTAGGTCCTTTTTACCGTTCGCTTTCAACCAATTAGAACTTTTTCTAGATAGTGTGTTAGTTTTTACATGTGTGAAATTTAGCCGGTTCCCTTAGTAAAAAGTCATTATTTTACTTCTACTTGTTTTTTCTGTTCTGTGCTGGTACACTAGGTTTTAGTGTCACGTACCATGTACCAGGTCTATTCGGACCTGGTACGCAAAAATACCAGGATTAGCCGTTTACCGGCTAATCAAAATTACACCGATAAATGATGCATCTAAATCAAATTATTGTACAACACTGACAAAAAATTGCAGTCAGTTGTTACTGTCAGATGCTTGCCAGTAATGTCATACCACTGTACGGTTGATAAAATCCGTTAAACCTGGTAAAACTGCTTGTTTAGTCTACTATCTCATGCGCCATCTTCATTTATTTATTGTCCACGTTGCTAACAGTGCAGAATTTTTATAACCATACGCGAGTAAAACCGCGCGGGTTAGCTAGTTTCGTGTATTAATACATATACAGGGTGTAAGAAGACGACTACCGAAAACGCAAGGGGGTGGTACAGCATCCCAGAACACAACCAACCGAAAAAAGTTATTGCAGGAGAAAATAAGAATTTTGTTTATTGTAACACCCAACAATGTATTAGTCGTGTGAAGTGACCACGCGATTGGATTTTAGACAAGCGGTGCGCGGTGCAGGGCGTCGCCAGGTGACCTGGCGAGATCATCTGTTCGTGCTGTACATTGCTGTTTTTTATGCTTTTTGAATGAGATAATTAGATAGATGTGGTCTTAACATGTTGTAGGTACTATCTATGGGTACCTATGTAACCAGAAGAAAAAAAAAACTGAGATAAGTCAACATTCTTTTTGCGTTTTTTTTCGTTAAATATTTTTAGAATCATGGTCTGATTGCACTTCCTACCCCCCCTCCCGTTTTCGGTAGAACATAGTATTTTTACACCCTGTACCTATGTATATTAAAGAAAGTTACTTCGACGTTCGATATTTGATCAAACCCGATACATTTTGTACAAAACAGTGTTTGTATACGGCAGCGCCGCATTGCAAAACAGGAGTACCAGTTTTTCGTGCTAAAATACCAGCTTTTAGCCAGCTCGGTACAAGGATTTCCGAGTGGCCATCTAACATCCCTGCATCTATCCAAGGAACATAACGTAGCATCTATCTATCATTCTATCCCATTATCAGCCAGCCATGGAGTCTAAGTATGTAGTACTAATATCTATTCTGAGAATAACAACACTTTGATAATCGAACCATTACAACTTTATCAAGGAATTTTTATACTACGTAACTAAAAGGCTAAACTGCGTTCCGGATGAGACTATAGTACATTATGGTACTAGTGTGTAACATTGGTGATTACCGCTGAGGCGCCATTGAGACCCGAGCCGTAGGCGAGGCTCTTAAGATAGCCGAGGACGGTAATCAACTATACACACGTGTATCATTCGACGTTTTTCAACACACATGTGAATAAAATAACAAAAAAAACCCATAATAATATAACAAAAAAAAATCTATAACTCACTAGTGAGCTAAAGCAATGAAAAAGTCATAGTTTGATTATGGGTGTCATTCACTTTATAACTAAGCAAGGAACATAACTATCCTTAATAAATAAATGTTCCATTGTGGTGTGTCTCTTTCTAAAGGGCGACCCAAGGCGACCTGATTGTAAGGATAGTTATGTTCCTTGACCTGATTTTTGATGGTATATAAACCAAACAGGGAAAATTTTGGAATATGAACTTTCTCTTGGTTGCTTGTTTAAATCGCAAGGAATTACTAATAAAGTTAGTTTGCTCATTACTTTATTTGACTCGTAATAACTTTATAAAACTGTAACGATACCTAGGAAATTATGTGCAGTGACACTGATCGATTTATTACTAAATTGGCAAATAAAACAATGCAATAGTGTACATACAAAAAGCTTATATAAAAAAAAATTAATGCTGAATACTAAACTAAAATATGCTATACATCGTGATCGTGCCATGCATCGATTTTTGATAGGTAGTTCCTCAACTCAGTTATATTAGAACTTGTCTGAGTTCCTCAATAGGTACTTTTGTCAAATCGATGCTTGAGTCATGATTCACACTCATGTGTTTTCAATATATTATTGAATACGAGTGAATCAAAGATTATCAAGACTACAGGAACTAGGTATAGAATACGTCTTTGATACTATACTTTTGTTTTAGGACACTGAGTTGGTTTCATTTAGGACTTGCTCGCTCCTACCTCTACGCTACCTACATTCCAAATTATTAGAATTGGAATATTATTAGAAAACTCTTTAGTAGGTACACAAGGTACCTAAAGCAAAAAAAAAGAATTAGTAGGTACCTAGCCTCAAGGAATTTAAATGGAGGTAAAGAGTGGCTATACTGTAGGTAGTACTAAGATCTGTTCTGTGCTAGTAGTCTGTGCTTTGACCCTACATAGTCTGATCACTAAACCTCGCGTATTCTTTTAAACGAAGCGCGTTTATGTTGATGAAACCAGTGCTATCTTCGGGAGAGAATCCTCCAGCGATGTCCATCGACACCAAATCTTTATTGTATAAGCTTGTTTTGCTTTTCCTTGCCAATACGGTAACTGTAACAAAAATGAATTATAGTGATATAGTGACTTATATTAATTTTATTACTCGGGAACCAAGAGTGACCAAAACACGAGGGGAGGTTATTTCATGTCATCTCCATTTTTATAATATTATTCTACTCGTCAACAGATGGGGTTAGGTGTCCAAAATATTCCGAAAATTGGAAGGACTTTTGAAACTTACTATTTCCTTTGTAAACTTCAACAGTCACGGAACCGGTAATAGTCTCTTGAGAGAGTTGAAGGCATTTTCTTGTATAGTTGGCTTCAGGGGAGAACCAGAATCCATTATAGACAAAGTCAGCCATTTTGTCTTGTAGGTATTTTTTTACCCTGAAAATAAAATTGTTACAATCAGTTGTTAGTAAGATATCCGCACGATTTGGATTGGCTTAGTAGGTATCCTGTTAGCAAATACAATACTTACCTTAGAACTTCTCTGTCGAGGGCAAAGGCTTCCAAGTCCACGTGAGCTCGATGCAGAATAGTCCCTGCAGGTGTTTCGTAGAGACCTCGCGACTGAAAAGAAAAAAAATAGGTAGATAGGTACTTAGGTGTTTTCATTTTCTACCTAACTGCTTTTACCTTTAGGCCCAAAAAGCGGTTTTCCACTATATCGATGCGTCCGACACCATGCTGTCCTCCCAGTTTGTTCAGGGTTTCCACCATGACTAGGCGGTCAGTAACTAGTAATGCTTTCTCATACCCACTTGGGATCCTGACGGAGATTGGTAGACCTAGAGAAAAACAAATACTTACTTATTTTGTAAAGTGTAGTACCTCCTACCTCCTATCCTATCCTCCTATCTGTTCTACAGCATATATATCTCGGCTGTCGTGAAGTTAAATATAATAAAATAATAATGCTGGACAATCCACACAGCATCATCTAGACCCAAGCTAAGCAGAGCTTGTGTTATGGGTACTAGATAACTGATATACCTACTTAATACAGTACAATACATTGATAGATATTTTTTATTAAACATAGAAAATACCCAGTAAGTACACCTGGAACAAATATTTGCAGATCGTACAGAAATTAGTTCCAAGGCGGAAATCGAACCCGCAACCTCTGCGTCGCAGGCGGACCTTCACCCGCCGCGCCACATCGGTTGTCAAACGATAAAAGTTAGCCGTTTGTGATGCGCAAAGACTATATTTCCAAAATTCTCCATTGCGCATTGAAAATGTCGTTGGATTGCTTGGGAATCATGTTATTTTGTATTATTTTTTATTATTAGAAAATAAATATGAACAATGAACACAACACTCTCTCCTACTCCTAACCTAACACCTCACATGAAAATCAAAGCGGCACACGATTAGGCCTCTGTGATTAGGCCGCGTGCAGAGTTATCTTGCGCGCACCTTTTAATAGTAACAAACAAAATATGCTCAGCTGTGCAGACAAGATAACAAAACCGCCAAAGCCAACCTTTTTCAAAGTTAATGTCGATGATGCTAGGGTAGTCTTCTGCCTGTTGCAGGTCTCGTGTCATTTTGTAGATTCCGTCTGGAGGTATGGCTGCTGGGTCTTCCAGGACTCCAGATTCGTAACTAAGAAAAAACTAAATTAAATTGAAAGAAGCGAAGAAGAATGTGATCAATTAGGTACTTAAATGTAGGTATTATAGGTACCTGATATGCATAATATTTTCGTCAGTGGACCATGGCTCTTTAGGAGTTGCTGAGACAGAAATATTTTCCTTTTTCGCGTATTCTATTAGATCACTGCGTCCTTGAAACCTTTCAAAAAATTCGGGCAAGCGCCACGGAGCTATGATCTGCAAAAAACATAGGTTGAGAGCGTAACAAAGACATAGGTACCTAGGTCTTTAGTCTGACTGAACCATCCATCAATACTTCAGACAAATTTTTGTCTGAAATCCATACCTATAAAACTTACATTTACCTATGTAACTTACACTAAATTATATTCTCAATAAAAGTAAGGCGAAGGGAGACAAATCGATGCCTTCCTAGAGGATTGGTCCACAGAGTAAGCTTGAAATATCAAAGAAAATTACAGAGAATAAAAGGGAGGCCTTTGCCCTGCAGTACCTAAGTTGCAAAATAATAAAAAGACCTAGACCTAGTCTACGTACACACCTTCCCAGTCGGCCATAGGGAGTAAACGCTGAGCTCAAATCTGACCTGGTCATTTCCTTTGCCTGTAGCTCCATGTGAAATAAACCTGAAAATAATAAATCTCGTAAAGGTAAATCTTTTGCCATTTTATATTATCTTTTGTTGATAAGTTGTATATTGGTGGAAGTCCTTACTTAGCCCCTAATTTCTTCGCAATATTTACAAGGCCGACGGAGATGCAAGGTCGGGCTAGTGAAGTTCCAAGGTAGTATCGTCCTTCGTACACCAGGCCCATTTGTATGGCCGGCAGCATGTAATTGTTTACAAAATTTTTGCGTAAATCTTCTATTATGACCTGTCAGAAAACAAGCAGGTAAAGACGTTGAAAATAATCGTACATATAAAGTATAATGACACTAAAAAAATCCCCTTTGGAGTTTCGAGCTCAGTCTAAAGAAGCCATGATCAAGATTTTTGAACAGCGCCTTCTTCAACTTACATCCTTGGCTCCAATGGTCATAGCCTTTTGCTTGGCTTTCGCAAAGTCTTCGTTTTGACCAACGTCTGCCATGAAGCACACGACATCATAGTCTTTCTGGATCAACCTGTAGATAAAAATAATAGTCCCTAATAATAGATCACAAGGTAATATGTACGTGGTATTGTTTATTCTGTGGTTATACCACCTCTAGCAAAACCACGATCACAGAATTACCAGACTAAATTATATATTATCAGTAGGTAAGCAGGTATAAAAATAGGTAAGTACTAAACTAAATATGCATTAGGTATGTAGGTAGGTACCTACCATTTTAATATGCAGCTGGTATCCAAGCCGCCGGAGTACGCAAGAATCACTAGGTCTTTAGCCATCGTCACATTAGTACTACCTACGTAGTCAAGTTATACTTCCGAGAGTCTCAATGAAACTAACTTGATATAATGGGTTGGATGCTCCAGTTTTCTTTGCACCTATGTATATGTATTGGCATTTGATCAGACAGGTTATCAGTACCGACTGACCTGGCTTGCTCGATAAATGAGATTTCTTTGATAACCTTCCTGCCAGTGTACGAGTATCTCGGTGTATTGGAATACCCATTGGCCCATTGTCAGACGCTAGCAGGATCCACTTTCTTTGACGCACCTTAACGTAAAATTAAGAAATAACCAGTGATGTAATAAGTAACAATGAAGGTTATTGATAAAAAAAATAAAAAGTTCATGCATCGACCGGGAATCGAACCCGGGCCGCCCGCGTGGCAGGCGAGCATTCTACCACTGAACCATCGATGCTTACGATAATTGTTTTCAAATTAAGATACTTAAAACAAAGTTTTTAAGTAGCTCGAGTCTATGCCATAGGCTTCTGCAAAACATTGTTTTTTTTTGTCGAAAATTCAACTTTGACTCTCTCAAACACAAATTCATCACTTTTCATCAAAACTTTTGTAACTTTCACTGCTACGAAATTTATTATTTTAAGCATTATTGTACAACTCATTGAGATCTACTGGAGAGAAGAAATCTACTCGTTAAATACAAAAAATCGGGGAGCATTACCATTACATGGGGTATTTTCGGACACACCTAAATCTGTGGAATCAAATTTTTTCTGACTTTTACAGTTGAACGAGCTGAGCGTGTTGATCGATTCATTTTTGGTTGAGCTTCGGACTGCGTATCGTAGCGATGGCCGACGAGACATTTTAAATTTGTATGACAGCTTATAGAAATCGGATTGCAACTTGCAACATGTTATGTTGCGTTACAGCCGTGAGTAGTGTATACGCTCGGCTGATGCTTGCGGCGTTATACCTGTGAATGTTGCAGTTGGCGTTGTGAATTATCGTGGTCAGCCTTATAATGTCCCTTGCTTTCTCTCGGACGAGTCATCATAACTCACGGGCCAAATGCTGAGTGATGGATAAATCACTGAATAATGACGCAATAACGGAATACTATTTTGAAACTCTCAGCGCTAAGCGATGAGTGTATTGTCGTAAACTGGAGTAAATCATACACACTGTTAGATCGCTGACTACACCGTACCTAACCGTAAAAATACAGGTTGGATACGCCAGCGTTATGCTGATGGCGATGGTTTATAGAAAACAAAAAAGATAATAATTGATGATTATAAATAATTTAATGACAAATTTAACATTAAAATACTGATAAACATAATATTTGTGTTTCGCTACTTTCGTTATAATAATTGCACATTTGTAATACATCAATATCAGTACACACATTTTAATATAATTTAAAGAAGTGTGAAACCTACCAGGAGTACCTATTAATTTTTGGTTGGTATTACAGGTTTAGAATAATCTTATGGCACAGAGGACACACTGTATTAAGGCCACGGCACACCGGATGCGTATGCAGCACGTAGACGTAACCACGCGCAACGTTCGCCTTGACAGCTGTCACGCAAGCAGTGTGCCTGCATGTCACATGCAGTTTCATACATTGCAACGTCATGGTACGCGCACGTCTACGTTTACACGTACGCATACGCAGGCGGTGTGACCAGCCCTTTATGCAGACAGAGCTCCCTATTCCTATATCATAGATGTCAAGAGAAATGTCTAGTGGTAAGGCCTTTAGATTAGAATCTATTGAAGATGATTAAACAGCGTCTAGTGGCAAGTTGGTTACTCTTTTTGCCCACACTAGATAATATATAAAGCACAAACGCTGCAAAGATGCAGTTTGAATAATCGAAATAAATAGAATGTCGGAATGTACATAACATTAAAGTTAGTAAGTAGTAAGATATCAAGTAATGCTGGTGATAGGTACTCCGTCGTGACAGACCCAGGTCTCCTGAAGAGATATTGTAATCTCTCTTGCCTTTATGGCAACTATAGTAAACTATGGAAAAGTGTTTGTATTTAAGGAACTAGTTGTTTTGATTATACCTTTGATATTACCTTATTTTGATTATAATATTGAATTTTTGAGAATATTACTACGGTTCTGAGCACAAAGGAGCATGTTCCTATGAACACCATTTAATTTACAAACAACACCACGCCTAGACTAACAAGACTGGAATGTAAACGTAGCCTGTCATTGATAAAACCGTGTTATTACGATACCTCCAACAACTATAAACTAGAATGACAATATAGTAGAAAGAAAGAATCTCGCACAGTTCAAGTTCTTTCGAAAGCTTAAACATGTTTTTGTCTCTGTCACTCAAATGTATTGCCGTCGCACTCGAAGAGCGGTGTCCAAACGAGACAGAAGACATGTTAGAGCGTTCCAAAATCTAACGTGTGGGATACCTCCTACACCGGGGCCATACTATAATAGCGTGAAAACTTGTGATCTGTAGGGCGATCACGTAACTTGATTGCATTCCGATTTCAATCGACAAACTGTTAATAAGCTGTAATGTTTTAAAGTACGTCAATTTTTGATTGAAACCAAGTGAAATCAACTGCAAACGAATTACATAATCACTGAGCGTATCGAACTATGACGTCAGCGCCAAACCAAACTATTATTATAGCACTGTTTAGGGGCGTTTAGTACGAGCTTTTTCCGTCCGAAGGCACTCATAATCTGTTAACCGGTAATAACATTCAAATATAGTGGTTTATTCACATCAGAGCAAAATAGTCAGTTTCGGTTTCGACGCTTTTGTTTTGTATGCACTTTGTTATCTGACAAAAGCGAAAAAATACCGTTTTCTTGCGATATGTTGCTTTGATCTGATTAAACCTTTATTTAAAAAGTTCAAGTTTCAAAAGGGCTTTGATCACAAAATATAGCAGCGTTTACACTTAAAAAAAATTTATAGATAAAAGTTTGGAGCGAGCATGCTACTAACATTATAACTATGCATATAGTATATGCGATAAGGCTATATACAGCTATTCTTGAATATTATGTTGTAATGTACTTTTATCTAAACTTTGTAGGTGCACATCATGCGATATGCGTACAATGGTAATACTAACTTGGTAAGGCTAGCATTTCACAAGGCTAATAAAAACAAACCTCTTTAAAAACAGACAAAAATGATTTTTGATAATATAGCAGAACTTCTCAAAAAATGCAAAATTAATGGCATTTGAAGCAAATATTGTTTGTGATCACTTAGTCTAATATTATTAACATTCAACATTATTAATAAATTAACATTAAATCTCACTTACAAAAATAAATTAAACAAATAATAGTATTTAAAATCTTAACAACTAAACAATCACGTTAGGCAGATAGTTAAAAATTTGAGAAATAAAACATTAACAATAACATAGTATTAAAGTAAACACTACTTTTAAACTTTACTAAAACAATTTTATTTGGATTATTTTTTTTAATTTACGAAGGGTTAACGAATTTACAAATTGTAAGTATCGTTTTTACAATACCTAATATTACCTACCTGGTAATATTGAAAATCAGATTCTGCCAAATAGTTTTATACTTTGTAAACTAAACTATACAGTACTTTTTTTTTACTTTACTAAAATTTCCCTAGCATTATTCAAACCAAACAACACCTTGCAGAAGAAAGACTAATGTTAAGATTTATATAATTGAAGAACATACCGCGCGACCGCGTACACACGCGGTATTATCACTTTGTTCTGAAACCAGACGGTTGACGGAACAAAACCTCAAGCTGTGATTTATGTATAATTTTGCTGATACATTAATTCGTATCTGTATCATAGGTGTGCATGATAGCTAGTGGAGACGAATGATGACAAGAGCGCGCTTCGTCGTATCACCCGTTCACACATCATGACACGCCTTGCTGAAACGATATGGCACAAGAATCTAGGGGTATATTTACGAAAGGGACCCAACGATAATTGTGTCATAAAAAGTGGTTCAGCTTATATGTCAGTGACAGTTCTAAACAGTCACCTATCATGCTGAACCATGATAATTTTCACAATAAATTATTTTAGCTAGCACTGTATGCGGTTCCAGTTTAAGACGCACATCCACTGAAGCGGTTCCGTTTATTTGTTTTTCCCAACAGCGTCATTTTTAAACGATTTTATAGGTTGGCTCGCTTCAGTGGATGATCGCTCGGTAAGCAGCGAACCTCTTACATCTAGTGGTAACAGCCACGTCTATTCAAATTAGGCTAAAGAACGAGCGCTGATAACATTTACGATCTTTTTAGACATTAAATATACCATCAAGGTCACAAAATAGCGGACGCGCGTGTTTATACAAAAAGATGTCCAAATATCTTGAATTTCGCGATATATACGCGCGAAACATTTGCAGAGCACAATTTCCAATGCAATTTTGGAATTTACGCGCGGGAACACTTCCAAACATTTTAGCGAGCATTTTTTTATATTTGGACACACCATGCATGACATTTAACAATCCGGCATGAAATATGAGGGCAAGCTGACGTCAGCGCTCAACCTTCATGCAAGAGTACGCGAACCACTATTTGTGTGATTGACAGGTCCTTAAGCCGTGAGAGAGCTAAGGTCAGAGAGGAAGTTGTCCGGTGTGGTTATGTGCGAGGAGCCGATGATCACCTCCCAGTTCTTGACAGCCGCTGTCACCTCGTACGCGCAGCGGATCTCGGAGAAGCAAAGACCTAAAACAAAATATCGGAAATCAGCAAATTTGTATTTTTTATACTAATTTTAATACTACTGTTCAATATTCTAGAGCGAATGACTCGAGATCATAGCACAGACCTATAGTCTGTGCTATGATCTCGAGTCATTCAAGACTAAAATCCTACCAGCCTTACAAATAAAGAATAATTATAGAAATTCTTAGTTTATTCCAATGCATAATTTCATAGCACGTTTATTTGTAAGGGTGTTGTTAATGTTTTTATGAAAGTTTTTAATAATATAATTTCTACAATTCAAAGTTTTTATCTAAATTTGCCAATATTCGGTAATAACTTAGAATGATGTTAACTTACCGCCAACGACAAAGACAATCAGACGCGGGACATTCTTGATGGTCTGCTGGGCCTTATCCTTATGCCAATGTCCATAGCGCACGCTGTAAACACAACTTCAATCATAAACTATTCCGTTGTAGGGTTCAATTTGTAATACTCATAAAAAAAGAAGAGAAAAAAAATCTATCTCTATACACTACTTAGGTTCCACTACTAAGTTTAAGTACTTACTTAGATTTACTGTTCATCATTGAGTAGGAAAGGAAGGGGAAGAAAAAGTTTGTTCAAGTCAGTTTGAAAAGCCTGATTTTATAAAAAATGTTTTTAATTTCAAGCTTGCGTTTTTGGTTCTCCAGCGGCAGCGGAATCGCGTTACAGATAATGACTAGATATTTTTTATGTGAAGTCGTTGTCACATACAGCACTACTATACTTAGAAGCCGCACCGATGAAATTAGAAAAGCCAATCGCTTCTAAGCTGAGTAAGGCTGCGTTTCCACCAGAGCTAAGCGAGGATGTGTAGCGAGAGATGTGTTTGCTGGAACCAATAGAATCACTTCTTTGAAGCCGTCAGAGCGAGGCTAGGTAAATGAAGTGATTCTATTGGTTCCTAACAAACAATCCCTCGCTACACATCCTCGCACATCTCTGGTGAAAACGAAACTTATGACTGCGATTTCAAGATAGTGATCTTATGATCCTTACACAGATGTAGGTAATTTAAATGATGTTTAATTGTCGTATGTACAAATTTATCACTTGAGTGACGCGAAATGAGCGAATCGCATTTGCTGTAGATCGATGTAACTTCTATTCTAGGTTGTGCTGAACTGAACTAGTAAATTCCGCTACCGCTGATTAAAAACACATTTAAAAGTGAAATGAGGTTTGTTACCTAGTCGGCGCTTGATATCCAGAGGTTTGCGCGCGTCCCGCTAGGAATGGGAAATGGCGTTGGTCAAGTTTGTCCTCGATGGCATCCTCCATCAGATCCTGCCAAATAAATATTGATTCGAGTGAGCGAAGCGAAAATACAAAATTCATTGCGTTTGTGTAAAACTGAATTTATCTTTTAGAACACCCACACCGAGAGCCCGTCAGTGCAGATATTAGTGAAGGAAAATCTAACCATAATAATGAGGCAATTATTTGCCTACCTTGATAATAGGCGTCCACCGCGACATCTGGTAAGTTTGCTCGGTGATTCTTTCCTTCCTTGGTACTTGGTAAACCTTCTTCCTGTTACCCTATAAAAGTATAAATTACACTGAATGTAACTTTAACCGTATTATATTCATACATAGGATTAAAAATTTAATGCATCATGCTTCTCTCATATTTTGAACGAACTATAAAACTTGACGATGATTAAGCTACACTGAACAGTAATGTCAAGAAAATAAGCGTTGTATTTACTCACATCGATGCAGACATTGAGTCCGAGATTGGACAAGTTGAGGAGGGTCTGCTTGTCGGACGGCTCGAGCTGCGCATGCGTCACAAGCTTGTTGAGATTTTCCTCCGAGATTCCGTTTTTCGACATGATGTACAGAGCGATAATACGCATCTTATTGAAGTTCACCACATTCTGAAAAGAGATGATACCATTGAAAAAGCAAACAAATTTCACCAGCAGGATAAGAACCGTAACAAATCAATGCGAGCATTACTCCTAAAGTATAACAGTACATAGACAGAAATAAGCATGTTTGTTTGAACAAACTACATTTTTGTCTACTCTTCCATAGACAAAACTATTATCTTCGGTGCTCATGCAGGATTTTAAATAACACACAGTTGAGCATTATTGTCACATAAATAGGCTTAACTCCACACAGGGATTCAAACACAAATGTCACCAAGACTTATTTTCAGATCAAAAAAATAATTAATTAAATTTCTAAAAATTAATACAGGACTGAGAAAGAATATTTGTAGAAGAATAAATTCGTTACCTGATCAAGAAGGACGGGCACAATGCTCCTCATGTGATCCTTGATCTTCTCGCCTTCAGCATCTGTTCCCATTGCAAGGTCCTGAACATAATATAAAATTATTATTTTTTCAACTGGCGCAGTCGGTAGGATATTTAGATATTCGAAAATACTGCATTTTATTTAGGATTTTTTTGTTGTTGTCTATGGTTGCGCTGAATCGAAACTGCGTATAACTAAACGCTTTTTTGGACTGTCATCCTTATTCCTCTATCCCGCTCTTGCACGAAACCTCTCGCATAAGTGCGAGCGAGTTCACCGATGGAACTTCGCCTCACGCGCCGCCCGTCGCGCGTGTTGACCGGCAAACATACCGGCAGTACAAAAATGGCTACCTAAGTTACATATCGTTCCGCGCCCGCTTAATTACAAATAACAATTCAAGTGCTGTGTCTGTGCTGAAACCACTGGGAAAACCCTCCACACCCTGCGGTTTGGAAACAAAGGTACCGTGCAGCCCTTCCCTTTCGAAAACTGTCTCTAACCCAACTTGTCCACAGTTTTTGAGAATCATCCCTTCCTATAATATACAGTCCACTAAAATTTGCATTTATTTCGCATCACCCGCTAGCCCAGTCTATTCCATTTGACAATGGAATTTAAAATCATTTGCATAGTCAATAGGATTGATTTTAGAGTTTACCTGTTCAACCTTGCAAAGTTTGTCGACGTATCCCTGGTAAGCTTTCATGCAATCTTCTGCCAGACGCAAGTGTGTCGCGTACTTAGATAGCTCCTTCTGGTATTGAGGCATCTTCTTAATCATTTGCGAAAGATCGCGCATGGATTGCTTGTCGCCTAGAAATCGAAGTAAAACAAATTATTAGGTACCTATCGAGTTCTATATATTTATTAATATATCGTTGCGTTATTGACTGACAATCAATGCACAACCAAAACGGTAAGACCTAGAGAATTTTTTATGTGGCCTACGTGTGCGTAAAAAGGCTAGGAGTGTCATACCTCCACCCATGCGTTTGGAGTCAGTGAACTTCTTGAGGTTCTTGGTGACGGACTGTGAGACGACGGCGATGTGTTGATGACGTAGATCCACCCACAGCTCGTCGTTCTCATCCAAAAGTACTTCTTTCAGCTGTTGCCCTTGGCCAGCTTCGTACCTAAACAAATTAACTGCTTGTGTATTCAATTAAATGAGTTTAAAAATAAAACTTCTGGAACAATATAATACTTTTACAATCATAACACGTATGGTAATTTGGCGCAGTCGGTAGGATAATTTAGTAATTAATTTTGGGCTATAATACTAACTTGTAAACATCATTCTCGATAGGCAGCAGATCGTAGGCCATAGCCTGCAGCGTCAGTTCGTGAAGCATCGGCGATACGCAATCGAAACCGCGGTCGATCACCAGCAGTTGGGATCGAGCCTTCTCTGGCCCTTCGCCCATAGTGGGTTCATCCGCCTGAAAAAAAAGTTATTGTATTGTATAGTCATCTAGTACCCATAACACAAGCTCTGCTTAGCTTGGGGCTAGATGATGCTGTGTGGATTGTCCAGATTTATTTATTTAACGTATAAGCAAGCACCTACCTTGTAGGCATCAAGCTTCTGCTGGATCAGTTGAGCTAGCTCGACGTTGCGTTCCCAGTCGCTGCAAAAATGAACATCATATTATTAGAATAGTAAAGTTGACAACATTCAAAAGATGACTAGAGTGTTTAGTAACAGCAACTGCGTGATAACGTTTCTTCGAAATAAGATCAAATCAGAGGATAACGTAGTGTACATAATATACTCATCCTTAATTTAGCACAGTTACTATAAGTACCTAGTACCTAAGTCTCAAATGTATCAACTGTTTGTTGTCCCAAATAAAGTAAAGAAAAAAAAAACATGTTGATGAGATCGGTCGTACCAACGACCTTGGTGGCGCGGTAGCTAAGTGCCCAGTTAGGAAGCGAGAGGTCAACCTCTCGCTTCCTCGGGTTCGATTCCCTCTGCAAGACAAATTTTTACACGATCTGCAATGTTATTTTAGTTTTTGTTTTTTAAATTAGGACACCCAACACAGATAGATAGATAGATAAATAGATAGACAGGTTCACACTACATATTCAAAACATAAACTCTAAAGGTATAGCCTACAGTTCCTGTAATTATAGGGCATCACAGCATGTGTTAAAATTATCAAGGCAACTGCAAATGTTCGTTACTAAATATGGTCAGTGTTGTGATATTTTTAGTGGTACAAACTATAGACACAGGGAATCCCAATGTGGGCTCAAGACGACCTCAGTGGTGCGGTGGGTAAGTGACCATCAGTTGAGAAAAAATAATAATAATGTGTATTTTATTAGTTATCTGGTTCCGATAGTACCTACAAGCTTTGCTTTTGGTTTTAAATGGCCGCCAATATATTTTTTCGACTGGTTGGGTGTTGTTTTACCTGCGATAGCGCACAGACGGGTACTCGCCGAGCGTGGCGCAAAGCGTTGCGATCTGCTCGGCGATGCGCTCCATGTTCGCGTTGCGGGTCTGAGCTAACGCCGGGTTGTACATGCATTGGAACGTCTCGGGCGAGTCCAGTGAGAACACCTGATTTACAAAGTTAGGTTCAAATGAATTTGAATACAATTTTTAGTAAGTTAAGTTATGCTACAAGACAGGGTGGTGTTTTTTAAACTTAAGTAAAATAACTTATGCCGGCAACGAAATTTTAATTACTGTGCGTTATACAGTTGTTTAAAACTGGTTTAACGGCGGTACATACATCATAGTGAACTCACTATAAATTATTTTAAGAAATATGTAAGTGTACCTTTGAACTGACAAACCAGAAAAACTTTCAGCTGAATATAATGTACAGACCGGCTTTTTTTTTCTAATCAATATTTACCTGACTCTCATACGGTAAGAAGGCAATGTTAATCTCCTTCAGAGTTTTGATCTTCCTTGCAGCTGAAGATTTGCAGATCTCATTGAAAAGTTCCTCAGGGCATACTGACCCATAGCAGCGTGTAAGGAAACATTACTGTTTCATTATAAATACACATATTTGTACCTTACCTACCTGGAAATACAGCTGTTTCCTGCATCTTATTATAAGTAAAAATTAAAAACTCGTGCCAGTAATGAAAAGACCCCCTTATTGGTGAGCATTGTATTTTATCAAGCTTAGAATGGATGTCGTGTCAAGATAATAGAATCGTGCTAAAATTGCGTCACGGCAATTTTGACACAATTTAATTGGTTCCGCTTAATCAGCTCTGCTCAGTGGACACACTGACACTGTGTTAAAGCTGTTTCAGATGCAAGTGAATTATCCATGTACATGTAGTTATTTAGCTTGTTTTGTGAGCCGTTTACGAAACAAGTGTCCTTTTACTTTAATAGAACTACTGCCATTTTAAATCGTTTCTCTACTGGCATGGCTTATAATCAGGTAAAATGTAGGTAGCAACAAACCTGCTGTTCATATGGAATGTAAGCAATGTTGATTTCCTTTAATGTTTTGATCCGTTTAGCTAATGGACTATGCGACAACATATCAAACAGAGCATCGGGGCACGCTGTGAAACAGAATAAAAAGATATGCAACAAAAATGTCGAAGCAACCTAATAGGTGTATATTAAAAATAAAAGCCAATAGATTAAAAATGCTAAAACGCAAACTAGTTTGAATTGAGAAAGTGCTGCTACCAAATGAAAGTGTTAGAAAAACGATGCCTACCTATTAACTACTTTAGGATTGACTTTATTTAAAACCTTACTTCGCTTAATTGTTGCCTCTCTCCTAAAATAGGCCATAAACCCAAAGCAAAGTAGTACCATAGACAGTAGATAACACAAAAGACACGACTGTTGTTACAAAGCAATAAGTCAGCCAGCCAGAATAGTCTGGCAAAAAACATGGTTTTTAGCTTTTATAAAGAGGCGATCCCTCTGGATGACAACTGACAACACTGGTAGTTTCATAATGAAGAGGGATTTTTTTTTAAAATACCTAGGAACCAAGCTGTATTTGTTACTAGGCAGCTTGGAACTGTCATAAATTCACCTAGCTTATATATATGATGTTGTAAGGAGTTCCCTGTGGTTTTATTTAATAAAGCTCTCTTGAAATGCTTGATTGAATATCATAGTAAACATGAAGGTACCTTCAGTGAAGAACACATGCGCAGCTTTGTACATAATGCGGTTGCCGACAGAGAAGTCATTGATGAGAGCTTGAACCGACTTCTCGCACGGAGTGATGAGGTAGATGCCGTCCATTGTGCAGAGAGGTTCTCTCTTCTTGTGGATGTCTTCCACCACTGACAGACACACAATCTTTTTAATAAACAACTGTACAAATATTTTTTATATTAAAAAACACTATACTAGGCTGTAGTACTGATATAATATGTACTGTGGCTAGGCTGTATGATATCCTCGACAACAACAAGTAGGATGACGTCAGTGGGGGCGGTAATGACGCGGCAGCGCCATATTTATTTATATTTATTTTAATTATAGACTAGTTAGCAACTTTTTGCTGATTGTCTATGTTTAATATTCACTGTTAAAATAGTTTATTTTATAAGCACTGATTCTATTGATTGATTGTTATTGTTAACAGTTTATTTGTTTGTAAGCAGTTATACCATACCTATTTCTGTCGCAAAGCAGTAATGCTTGCATTGCTAAACTTGACGACCGATGTGGCGCAGCGGGCGCAGGTCCGCCTCCGACACAGAGGTTGCGGGTTCGATTCCCGCCTCGGGATAAATGTTTGTACGATTTACAAATGTTTGTTCCGGGTGTTCTGGGTATTTTCTATATAAAATAAAAAATATCTATCTATGAAATTGTATTGTATTAAATATATATCAGTCACCTAGTACACATAATACAGCTCTGTTTAACAGCAGCTTACCTTGGGGCTAGATGATGCTGTGTGAATTGTCTAGCATTATTTATTTATTATTGCTGTGTTCCAGTGTGAAGGGTATGGTTTCCTGTGAAATTACTGGCACATGAGGCTTTTGATCTATGCCTCAAGGTGGCAACCCGCGAGTGAAACCTCTGGTATTGCAAACGTCCATAGGCTGCGGTAACCGCTTACCATCTTGTGTGCCGTACGCTTGGTTGCCACTTCAGTTGTATAAAAAAAAAGTTATCTAGTTTATCATTATCGTCATCATCATCTTCATCATATCAGCCAATAGATGTCCACTGCTGGCATCTATTTGTATCATAGATATGGCGAATTTCAGGCCATATATAAATGGAAGTTATAGCTACCACAAACGCCATAGACGTAGCTAGGTACTGGGAGCGCAACATATAGGCATCAAAATTGTTTTTATTATGTATCATCGATATGAAGAAGAAGAATCAATAATCAAAGACCATGACAGGTATTAACCTCCTAGCTAGCAGAGCTTTAAAGTATGGTTATAATTTAGTGCCTTAGTATTCAGTAAGTAATAGATCATTAATTGGCACTTCTTGTCAGGGTGGATAAAATAATAAACTCAATGCATAGCTTGATGTGTAATTAGACTTACAAGTGATTCCTTCTGCAGAGATGTCGTGCATCTTGCAACATGCAGACACCATCCGCATGGACAGCTGGTCCACAATAAGGATGCGCCATTCTATGCGCTGTGACTCCTTGCCTTTGGGACCGCGGTAGCGGATCACCTCATTCATAATCTCTGTAAGTAGAATAGAATTGATTTGTATCAGATGTGTTTTACAATGTAGGTACAGTCGGGGTAAGAAAAGGTTCGTCACCTTAAGATCTATTTTCGTTTGCTCGGAATGAGCGATACTCTGCTTTACCGATTGAGTATGACATATTGCCGTCGGTGGTCGACTGTCACTCGCCGCCAGACGGGATGACAGTTACAATTACAGGTTACCAACTTTTTAGACTACAAAGCATTCACGAAGGACTATGCTTCGTGAATGCTCGTGTAATATCGGCGATTAGGTTGCTTTGTATCTTATGAAAGAGATAACGATAACAGCTGTGTCAGCTTGTTTACGAGTATGCGGCTTGAGTTCGTGTTCAATAGTGCCGTCTCGTGGATGTATAGTTAGTAAAAGTAAATAAAATAGTAAACATAATTTGCAACTATGGTAAATTTATTTAAATAAACAAAACATAACTAAAACCGAGTATATCCGCCATTCGCATCAATCACAGCTTGTAGACACCAATCGAAATTTAAATATGATCGGGCAAAACTTAAACGTCGAGCTTTATGAGCACAAGTTAAAGCCACTTTTTTGGCAGGACGGCGGTGATGTAATCCCATTGAGTGCAATGCATTTCTTATTATTCTTGGAGACACGTCAAACATTTCAGCAAAAAAACTAGTTTTCTCAAAACTATTTTCTTCATATTTTTGCCTTATAAAGTTTAATTGTTCATGGGTGAGCGGCCGCGTCGCGAGCGGGTAGGGCGGGGCGTCCAGAACTAGTATGGCGATGATCAGTAAGATTACCCTCTTCCGCGTGTCTGATGATCCAGAACCTTACAGTATCTCTTGTTAGATTTGACGATATTTCGCTAATATTATACCCAGTTTCATGGTCTGCAATAATGGCAGCTCTTTCCTCGACGCTTAAATTCCTCGGCATTATCAAATTTCACATGACGGAGCAATAAATTATTAAGTATTGCAAAAATATGTCACAGTAACAGATATTGACAATTAAACAGAAGATATCGTAACTAATAAAAAGTTTGTATAACTAAATAGGCCATTAAAAAGGTTTGATGTTGATATGAACTGAAGACGTAGTTCAAAGGTGTGCACTAATTTGAACCTTGTTATCATACTACGTTAGTATAATTTTATGTGAGGTTGTCTACGTAATGCTTTAGTTTCAAAAGGTACTAAGAGTTTACGACTTGACAAAGAAATAAAAAAGATAACTGACAAAGGTTTTCCTACCCCGACTGTACCTATAGTCTGGTTTTTAATTCAAGTCCAAAAAGGTAAACAAACAAATTGTCATTGTTAAATGTCAATTTTGTGTATCTCAGAAAAGCAAAACCTTTAGATCAATATACCTACTACCTACTACCTGTCTACCAACAAAGATTAACAGAAACAACACAGGGCTCTTTTATCTATCGACTTCCTTGGTGGCAACTCATTTCATTAACCTAACGAAATTTCTATAACGCTTACTCATCACCATGGTTAACGGAAGAAAGAAAAATGACAAGAACTGTCATTTGGCTCGGAACTAAAAACTTGATGTAAAAAGATATTTTATTTTATGATTTTTCTCTGTAAATATTTTCATCTGCATCTCAATGAATAGCTTACTCTAAGTCTAAATCTATCTCTACCTATACCAACCCCATAGAACAAACTGGACAAGACGTGAACAGGACAAGAAAACACAACAAGAAACCCTGTGACAAGCACATTCGATAAACGAATGAAAATGAACCAAATGTGGAAAAGCACTGCAAAACCTTAACATACCCCAGAATGTGACAAGTACCATAAAATATTTACCCAAAAAAAATATTGTTTTTCTAAATATTTACATAACAAACATTAATATCTTAACAAAACCATGCTTAGATCATCTATTTTAATTAGTTTTACATGCCATGGCTAGAATTAAAAATTTTACCCAGTAATTTAGTGTAGCATAGTTCTCTATCAAAAAGAAAATATCTATTTTTTATGGTATCACCATTGTTTACCTTTTTGGACTTGAATTAACAATCAGCGTATAGTTATAATTATAACAAACAAAATAATCTGCAATTAAAGTGTTAAGTAAAATTAATATGATGAAATAAGAAAATACCTCAAATTTTGTGATTTAGATTTTTATTATGTTATATATTATTATGGTGATATTGGATCATTTTGCAACTAAATGAGTACCTTTCTATGTTTTATCAAATCCAGTTTGCATACAATTTGTTACAATGACATAATGATTTAGATTAGTCATGGTTTTATGCATGCTCATTAATTTCATCTTGCATCCTATATGTAAAGTATAGGAACAATGTTGTACACTATGTGATTTTGCATTTGCACTACTAATACTGTAGCTAATACAATACAGGGAAGGGAGCATGACGCAGGTATCGCCCCCACCCACCCCTCTATCCTCTGACCTAAGAAAATCAATAACTTGCTATCCAGATCATTTACATTAACTAAACGAAATATATGTAGGTATTAGTAGGTAGTACTGATTTAATGTACTTGAATTCAAGTGTAAATCAGAATAATCTACTCCCTCGATAATAAAAAAAAAAGTCAAGCGATCTCGACTATCGTTATTTTGCGTAGTCCTAGAAAACTCTCACACACAGAAACCTTTTATGACCGGAGATCAAGGCCTCAACTCAACCAATAGAAACTATGAATTATTACATAAATTGGGCTTTTTACAAACTACAGAGTAGATATTTTAAGCGAAAACATTAGTCATCAGGAAGATAATCTAAGTCCCAAAGAACTTAAATGAAACGCCGAGTTACTAATTTCTTTGCATCTAATTATGAGGCATGAAAATAAGTATTTATTTAGCGTAATCAGATATATTTAAACCACCTGAAAACATTACAAAATGCATTTTTTACTCACTTTGTCCGACAAGTGCTTTGAGAGCCATCTTGAATCACTCACAAACTGAAATCAGACTGACTTGACTGCTGAATAGAACTGACTGTGGTGTGTGTGACTGACGTACGTAGTTAGATCTGCCAGACAGATGAATGACAGCTCAAGCCGTAAACGAATGTAAAGTATGATTTACATTAAGTCAGTAGCAAATTCAGTGCTGAGCTGACTCCAAATTCGAGCAAAGTCAGTGCTGACCCCCTACTGACATAATGTAAATGGATTTGGAGTCAGTAAAATGTTGTCGGGTCAGTACTGACTTCAATATTCTCGCGTAATGACCATAGGAGAAAGTCGGTTCTCAAAGTCAGCACTTACTTTATTTGGAGTCAGTTACTGACCTAATGTAAATCGCACTTTATGTCAAAAATTGAGGATTTTGAAGTCATAACGTAAACGTTTTTCTGCAAGAACTATTTCTATGAATGTAAGTGCGCGATATTTTAATATTGTATGTAGTAAGAGAAAGAAAGGGGGTTTTTCTTTTACACATTTGCAAATTGCGCGCGCATAAGCTAACAAATCGATAGTAAAAGAAAGAGATGCAAAACAAGACTTTTGCAGAGAGACTTTGGCAAGCAGAGCAGACATGTTCGCTCTCTCTCGCACTACCTACCACAGAAAATGGAAAAGAGCGATATCAGCTCAATAGAAAAGCCATTCGGTGATTCCGTCCGGCTATCATTCAGTCTCAGTCAGTTTGTTATTTGCTTGTGCTGGGTAGGGATGTGTTAATGTTCGATTGTAGAGTAATATCACGTGCAACAAACGAACCAACTTGGTAATAAACCACTGTTAATTTTTTAATGTTAAATGGATTCTGATGTTAGATCGTTGGTGGGTAGATATTGTAATTAGGATTTTTGTAGGTTTGGTACCTACCTAATTAATAAAAAGTAATTATTTAAATAAATTTATAAAAAAATATTTTAAAACAAATAGGTAAAAAAACCTAATTAATAGGTAAGGCTAACCTAATTATTAAAAACTAAGTTTTAAAATAAAATATTAAATTTAATTTTAAACAAATAGTAGGTGCCTATTGCATGTGATGTTTGCAAAATGTTGGATAAAAAAGAAGTTTAAATTAATGTATGTACCTAAATAAAATTGATTAGGTAGGTAGGCAATAGGTACCTACCTACTTACATATTATGTGCTTGATTGATTACCTATTAATAATTCATGAGTGAATAATCTTCAGTTCTGAGAGAAAAAAGAAATGATCTTACTGAATCGATTTAATGCCATTTTCTTTTGGTGATTAGTTGTTTTTATCGGCAGTTGGTTGGTGAAAGTGAATCGCGGCAATTGTGGAGTCTAGCTGGCTCAGGCTCAGCTGACTGGGCATCTGATCAAAGTGAATCAAAATAACAGTGGATTAATGTAATTATAACTAGTAACTGATTGTCAAAATTCAGTGCTAAGTGTGTGATGCACATACAGGTGCAACTTTAGTACAAAATGAGGACCGATGATTTAATAGTCATCTCTTACCCTTGCCGTGCAGAAGGATGGCTGGATAGATGTGGTAAGTATTTTAATAGGTGTGTGTACCTAGGTATATTATTTAACTACAAGTAATGTAATTACTGTTACGAAAAAAATAACACATTTGTTTACGTGTAAAATACCTGCATGCAAAGTGCTAGTTATTTTTAACGTTACATACGGTACTCTATCTACATTTTACATTACATGGGCGAGTTATTTGGGGCGATTTGCGTAAGTTAAGTGCTCAATCAGTGACACGACAGAGGGCACAATATTCTCGAGTAAGAGGTAGGTAGGACCTATTTTGAGTATCACCTTACCTACCTAGTAAAATAGAATTAATTATATTTTATATAGGTAGGTATTTTACTACTTACTCGAAGTACCTAAGTTCGAATAGGTAGTTATATAATAATAAAAAATTCTAACCTGTACCCATAAAATGTACAACTACTACCTAACTATATACATTTTGTAGGTACCAAGATACTATATTTATGTAACAAATCCTTAAAGTAAATAACGTAAATTGACTTTTTGAATTGGTTTTGATTTACTATCTTAATTGTTTCCGTGTTGCTCTAATTGTGTCTTATTGTCAAATTGCATAACACATCAGTGGGAAGTCGACAACCTTATAAAACGGACATTATAAATAAATTGTGATAGTTGCTGGTGTAGTCTGGCTTGACACCTATTTTTATTGTTTATTAGAGTAGCTGTCCGTCCCAGCTTCGCGCGGGTGCATTGAATGAAACCGCACTCGTGGGACGGACTGCTAGTAATAAATATATCATAAATGTTCCTTATCAATACTGTAGCATTTTAATGGTGAAAGAATTTTTGAAATCGGACCATTCGTTTTTGAGTTTATCGTAAGTCGTAACAAACAAAAATACAAATCTTTCCTCTTTATAATATTTATTATTAGTATAGATGTAACACCAATAATTGAAAGGCTGAATACAGTATGCATTTTTAAATTCGGTATGCAGCATACCTACCTTATTTAAAAAAATCTCAAAATGTCCTATACCGGCTACCTACTTTGAATATGTGATATTATCTCTCTCTATAGATAGATCTAAAATCATAAAAATAAATAGATAAATAAGTACTCAACGGACACATAATAAATAAACCAAAATATATTCACTCATTGACATATATCTAGCTAAATATATTTTATTAACTATTGATAAGGCGCTAGTGTATTAGTCATCAATTAGCACCTCAACGCTTGCATTTTTTTTATTTTAAACGTAGTAGGTAGCTTATTTGAAGTTGAAAGAATGAGTTACGGCCACGTGATCGAATATAAAAAACTCAGTTTTGAGTTTATTTTAAACTAGTTTGTTTATTTCTTTTTATTAAAAATTTCAAAATTGAAACATAACACAAATATTTATTTTATGCACGATAGCTACTTGTTTAATTTGGTAGTAAAATTATTGTGACCTAAGTGTTAAGATATAGGTAGGTAGGTATTTTTTTTTGTATTTCCTTTTTTTTCTATTTGCTTGCAAAACCGCACTAACAATAGTAATTCAGGCAAAAATATAAAAGTTACAAAATAAGTATGATTTAAATTATATTCAACTTTTGTTCCTAAATATATAAACTAAAAAATATAAAATATTGGTTTTTATTCTATATTAAAAAGAGAGAAGATTTGTATGTTTGTATTTTTGTATTTTTGTTTGTTACGAATAAACTCAAAAACTACTGGTTCGATTTCAAAAATTCTTTCACCATTAGAATGCTACATTATCCCTGAGTAACATAGGCTATATTTTATTTTAGAAAATAATAAGGATCCCTACTTAAACTTCAATGATGTAACACAAGGTGTAAAAAAAATTGCCATAAAATGTCTTTCATAGCATGCGCTGCGGAAACTATTGATGATAGAACAAAAAAATGTTCTACAATATTATAGAACATATATCTACAAAAAAGTCAGCGACACCATATGTCCAACTATTGTAGTTATGTAACTGTAACTACTGTGCTTAAGTTTTTATTGCACCCGAGCGAAGCCGGGACGAGCCGCTAGTATATTATAATACGATAATAAAATTTAAATTCCAAACTCCTTATACTAATGCTTTAGCTAAAGACCCTTCTAAACTCTTTATTATTAACCACTGGGAAAATTATAAATCTATTCATAATTAGGTATACGTCATTTGAATATGTATCATTGACTGGAGTAGGTACCTAATTAATACAATGGCGAACCTTATCGCCTAGCTAGCTAACTAGAGAGTAGCAGCAGGTCATTCGCGCATGCCCTACTTGCAGTGAAAACTATACGCTGGCGCTGGTGCTGTGGTTTTCTATCAAGTTTCGGTCCATTAGCTGGAGTTAATCGACTGCTTTCTATTCGAGACTTGCAGACGAGTAAGACAAGGGCACAGGTTTTGCTACCTAAACTTTGTAGGTTTAACACAGTTTATTTTCAACAAGTAAAAGCTTTTTAAACTAGCAGTTCTCCGAACAGTAGCCCTCGCAATCACAAACATGTAAAGTAAGCTTTGAAAGTGAGCAACATATTGATTTTGAGGAACTATTTTGCTCAACACGCTGAAGATCCTCATCAGATCTTCACTAAATATCAGAGAAAATTAAAGTTAATACTTACCTTCCAAATAAAATAAAAATCATCGAAATCAAATCACATTAGGCGGAGATATTCAGCAGCCCCCTTTTTGTCCCTTCTTGGAGAAAGTACGCCCCTTATTAAAAATCCCCGACGACAATAAAACATTAAAAAGTCATAAAACCTGCATACAAGTTTCAACCAGATTGGTTGAAAAATGCGACCTGTAGGCGAGAACACAAAAAGTCCGGACAAACTGAAATCCAAAAGCATTTTTGGCCAATCTCGAAAATGAGACGCTTCGCTCGCTCGTCAACTATTGATAGATTTACGCTCTTTGCAGGATCCGCAATAGTAACAAGCCACTGAATTTTTAAAGACAAAGGAAGTACCTATGCAGACAAATAATTTATTTGTAGGTCTACCTGCCAATAATTATGGTAGGTACCTAACCGTGACGAGAAAAACTCCGTTATTTCAATAGTGTCCGCTTGCCTGGATGGAAATGACACGTGCCGCGCCTGCGAATGACACTCCGTAGAAACACAGTGGTAGAAAGTAAACTCTCGCGTTACCTTGCCTTACTTTTATCATTTATCCACGCCGCCGCCGATGTCAACAACATCCGGTGCTATTGTTTTTTTTTATATTTTTATTCGAAAGGAAACTCATTATTGTAATACTTACTATGCCATAAGTCTTATAAACACATTTTTCTACTGCACTACTTTTATTTATTTATTTATTTTATTTATTTATTTTACTAGAACGGTGCATAACCAATTACACTAATTATTAAATTATTACTGTTTTAATTGCTTTAAAATGATTGGCCACTGACACTCACTGTTGAGCAATTTCTCAACAAGCGAATCACTCACTAATAGCAATCAGAAAATTTGTTTCCACATAAAGTAGGACTGGGGTGAGTGCGTTGTATCTAATAAATGCGCTCTACTGGAAGGGGGGGTCTCCCTGAACATTCGATTCGAATACGCCATACGATAATTATGTCCCCTAGTGCATCGTTAAAAGGGACACTCAGGCAGGACAATTTAGCTATAAATCAGGTTAGAATGCTTTAATAAGTAGTTCGCACTATCTATTTGACGGAAGAAATAGAATTTGCTTTTCTGCTGGCTATAATATATCTATAGCATAACATTTTGAACCGAGCAAAAAAATGTAGGTACTTATAGCCAGCCAGGCCAGGGTATCAATTTATACTAAAAATGTTCGCTCAGTTCCTACAAGCTAAATTGTTCATCTGTGTACACACCCAGGTATTGCATCATAGACGATGTTGCGCAAACCGACAATTCCTGGTAAATAGAAGTCAAACTGTGTAAATACCTACTACATAGATAATAGAAGCCTTTCTATGACCTCATCAAAATTCGATTGCGGTCCAAAGCCCTTTTTTTTGTATCTTGTCTTTGTGATTAGTGAATAAAACATAATCTTCTTAGCACTTGCAGATAGTACTATACTAAAATGAAAATAGAGCGTGGGTTATGCTATGTATGTGTGTGCTCTAGTCAAAATATCGCAAATAGTTTAGCAGTTGCAAAAACTGCACTGTAAATCTGGAAAGTCGCCAATTCTGCCATAAGCATAGAAATAATTGGAATTTCTGTTGATGTGGTCATTGTTCAGTTAGAGTTATGACGCGGCGAGTTAACAAACCGGGTAATATTGAAATTTATCATTCAATTAGAAGAATAGAGAGGTCAGGGAAGTATTCCTCCCACGGCCGCCTACTTATCAGCAAAACTGGACCGGGGTCGTTGGGATGGATGGATGGACTGTACAAATAAACCTTTACCAACCGCACGGCGTTCTGAATTTACGTTAGTTCAAGCAGAACTGTGCTAAAATGACTATGAAGATTTTTTTAAAGTAGGTACCTACTTATTTAATAATAATACAGATTGAAGTCAAGGAAGGAAGTCAGTTGTAGGTATTAAATCTTAGAAATTGTTAGCACTGTGTTCAAGTTACGATATGAAAGTAACATACATAGTGCAATTAAATTGTTTATTGACCGAGCGAGCGAAGCGAGCTAGGCGTCTCAGTTTCGAGATTGGCCAAAAAGGTTTTTGGATGTAAGTTTGTCCGGTCTTTTTGTGTTCTCGCTCTCGCAATCTGGTTGAAACTTGGTATACAGGTATTATGACTTTATAGAATTTGATTGTCGTCGGGGATTTTTGATAAGGGTCGTACTTTCTCCAAAAAGGGACAAAAGGGGGCTGCTGAATATCTCCGCCTAATGTGATTTGATTTCGATGATTTTTATTTTATAAGAAAGGTAGTAAGTATTAACTTTAAGTTTGTCTGATATTTGGTCAGATCTTCATCTGATGAAGATCTTCAGCGTGATGAGCATATTTTGCTCAAAATGCAATATGTTGCTCAATTTCAAAGCTCACTTTACAAGTTTGTGTTTGCGAGGTCTACTGTTCGGAGAACTGCTAGTCTTATAATATGTCCACACTACCTAGGTAGGTAACTACTTGAAGTTATGTCTTGCCTTGCTCTATGTTATGAGATTGGAAGTTGGAATCAAACTTGTTTTTTTTACTTTCACTTGCAGTTATCACTATAATACTTTTTTATTTATATGCTGGAAATCTGTAGTTTTCCCAGTCATTTCGCAACATTAACAGTGCTGTACAATGTTGCTGCTGATTTGCATACATTAAACATGCATGCATTAAATTATTATTAAATGTGAAGTACCTACCTACCCAACTGCTAATACTGCTGATGTTTGAACTTTCTAAATCATCACTATTATTAAACTAACCCATTTGCTAAAGGTACATACATAAAATAAGTTGCTTATCAGTGGTTTTCCTCTTACTATGTATTAATCAAATGGTCACGTCACGTATTACAACTTACTTTACCATTCACGTGAGAAAATGCCAGTGTAATTTTCACATTTCAATTACAACGAGCAAATAGTAGGTTTTTTTTTGAGTTTTGTTTCAAGCAGGGGTGTAGGCCCAAACCAAAAATATATAATTAAAATACTATAAGTATTTCAAATGTCAAGAAAAAACATTCAAATCACGGAACAAGCTTTTGGGTTATGTAAATTTTGCGGTTTCATAACTATTTTAATAAGATTGACCTGAGTGATAATGAAGTTGTTATAGGTAATAATGTGGCTCCCTTATTATTAACATAACATCTTTAGTGCTAATTTTGATTCCCATACTGTTTGTGGTACTAATATTATATTGTCCTAATGATAGCTAGCCATAACAACAATACACATAGGTAATAGCAATTCTTCGAATATTATGTAAACAACATTAAATAGCCATAAAATTCTACTTCCTAACATACAGTAATTCAATTGTTTCTAACCCTAACAATATGTAGTTCTAATATTAAAACATACTAACATGCGAACACATAATTAAATTTGATCCTAAAAACATCCTCAAATATGAAAATAATTATGTACCTCTATAAAATTTGCACACACAAGATACGGTTTTCTATGGTGTACTTTGACAATAAAATTTCAGTGGGCGCTATTTTATATTAAGTAACTAATTAAACATAAATATAAGTTTTGTCATAGCACTCGCCGGCACGCTTCGCTCGGCTCGTGCGCAGTTTTCAATACACAAACCAACGCTCGTTGCTACGCTCCTCGCTCGCTACCTACTTTCTATTTGTTGTTGGTTATAGTTGATATTTGTTTAGCGGCAGTTATAATTTTGTAAAATTAATAAGTACCGAAGTTAAAAATTATAAAATTGTAATGATTAATGAAAATTAGGAAAAACAAAAATAGGAACAAAATTAAGAAGATCAAAAATTATTTAACATTAGTGATAATAACTATTAGAACCACAAATTTTAGAAATCGAGACTATTATGACTATGTAATGGTATGCCTATAATATGCTAGGACAACAAATATGTAAGTATGTCAGTTTAAGAATGTGGGAATTTAATATTATGGCTACAGTATTTTAGAACTAGCATGTTATGACTTGTGATATTAGGACCAAAACCGTTATGGCAATCAACAGAACCTTTAATTATGTGCATTTATGCGGTGTGTAGGTGTTTAATAATAAGGTGCCTTTAAAAGTCGCTGCCAAGCTTTCCATTCCTCGTTCACACCTGTAAATTAAAATTAAATAAGCTGAGATAAGATGTTGGTTGTGATATTACCCTGACTGACAGTATGTAGAAATATTTAATTTATTGGTGCGGTCGAGCGCGACCATTGTGGTGGCTAGCTGAAGTGGTCATCTCCAGTTACTATGAGAACGCGTTCTTTATAGGAAACAATAATTTATTTAAAACACACCGTCTTATAGAAACCTACTATTTTAGAAGGCTAGTTTACATAATTATATTAGGTAGGTACAGGTACTAATAGGTCTATCCAAAACTTACTACTTTAAAATCTCTAAATTAGCTTTGATTGTATAAACCATAGAAATGTGGTGAGAAGTATCTATTTAAGTCTTACTACAATACGACTGCACTACTTTATCGCACGCGATTTAATTCCCCACAGTGAATCTCAAATGCAACGACTTCATATCAGCAATAAACATGTCGTTAATGTGGGGGCATTAATTTTTGCTAAAATATATCATAGAAACCATGCGACCTCTGTAAGGTGCACCCTCTACAACAGACACAACAGAGGGAAGTGTGAGTCAATAATACGCGGGAAGAGGCGTTGCCATGGTGACGCGAGAGGTAGCTGGTGGCATGATGGTTGCTGCCCTATGTCTCTGCCTGCCTATGTATATGCACCACTGACTGCATGCTTCGTTAGAGCTTAGGGTTGTTCGTTCGTCAGGAAATCGTAAGACGTCTATCACATGTAATCAAAAGTTATTTCTGTTACAATGTAGGTGGTACTTAATAAATGTAGGTACATATTCTTCAATTATGTGAAAAGTAAAAAATATAAAAAATCTAGAAAAGGTACATAAATACCTATACTTAAGTACCTAGTAGGTAGTACTTATTACTGATTTTGACATCTTCTGTACTACCTACTCAGGTATATTTTTATGCGAATAAATAAATGCAATAAACATAAAACTTTAATAAATTCATATATGACATTTAATTTATATTTTTAACAGGTTTGCTTCTACGAACAAACAAAGCATGGACTCAATTCTTGAGCTAGAAAATGCCCCAACGCAAATGGAGCTGCGGGAGGCGGGGCTTGTCAATAGAGCTGCGAGCGAATTTAGTTTACTCGAAATTGTCAATGATGACTGCGGTCATCTAATTTTTTATCGGTTTTGAGATTTTCTCATAAAAAATGCCTTCTTGTGCAGTGAAGTGGTGCATAAGCCAATTTCATTTACATAAAAAGAATATTGGTGTTAGTTTTCACATGAAAGTTCATCGCTATTTACTTATTTCCGTAAAAAATAATCATGCCCAAAATATCTATGGGGATGGTGTTATGCCACCCAAAGCATGTACTTTATTTTATCTACCTGATAATATGACTGTCCAACAAATGTTTTCAATACATTGTAACTAGGTTTCATGATATATTTAACTGCTTAAAAGAGCATTCCATAGATACCCGACCCCACGACGTATTTGTAAAAAAATATTAGCTTATAGATAATAGGAAAACCCATAAAAAGTCTGTGGTCTTAAAATAACATAGTAAATCTCTGAATATTTAAATAAATCATTATTTTGATTGGTACTACTCATAATAAAATTGATATGGTAGATAAATATTCATTGTTCTGAACATTCTCCATGCGAGTTCAACTCGCACTTGTAAATTTATTGAAAAAACCTTTTAAGTTTGACCATAAGTACCGTAGATATTTATGGTTTTATATTGGTTTATTTGTACTGGTCACCTGCTTGTAAATAATAAAATATATTAAGACAACAGATTTCTTTTATTGGATTATAGGTACTTGCAAAGTTTTACTTACCATATAAACCTAATAAGTAAAGTTGAAAACTATTCCATGTGCAAACCTTTAAACAACTGTTGTCATAGAAGTTCAAACAACTTATGAAAATATTATTATATTTCACCACAATCACCATCTTAATTAGAATTAATTATTTGCATTGCATCATATTGCAAGAATCATCCCGGGTAGCGGATGGCGTTGCAGTAAATGACATGCGCGAACTACACATTAGACGGCAATTTAAACCCAAACGTTGAAACAATAAAGTTTACTTTTAACTGTGCGTCCCGAGTCCTAATAAATAGTTGGCTAATCAGCGAAGGAGTTTGAGTTTGTTTGTGTCATGTTGTGTCAAGTTGCTCGCATACTTCCCTTGAAGTAATAATTCCATGCTTTGTGTGTTCGTAGGTTTGCTTACATCAGTGAACATTACTTAGGTCATCTCTAGTTAAGAAGACGCTATCTTTCAGTCTGCTCTGTGGTTTTTATTTTTTTGTCAGCAAGTGACAAGACGATGCGATGGTTTGGAGTGACTGACGGACTAGACGAGGACGAGGAGGAGTGAAAGGAGTGAATGATGTTCGCTTAAAAGAAGAAGAAGAATGATGTTCGTTCGTTCAGGGGGGGACGAGCGAGAGCAAGAAAGAGCACTGTTTGGAACTTTGGAGTGTTTGGGATTTATGCAAGGCTCGGAACGGAGGGTGATGTTAAAAAAGTACACTCGACATAGGAATCACCCTACACTCTAGTATAGTAGCCCATCATCCACCCTATGCATTTTATGGCCTTTGTAGGCATACAAAAATCGTGCTTTTGCATTTTTTAAAGCGCTTTTTCTGCGTTACGACAAAGACATTGAGAAGAGAATAATCATGCTATAAGATGCTGAACTGAACACTTGTAAAAGAACGGAGCTGTTAATAAATAAAATAACTGACTGTAGGTGTATTGTCTTTTAGTAAGTATCGGAAATGATTAGGTCACGCACGACGAATAGTTGGTAAGGTAGATAGGTAGGTACCTAGGTAGCTAACTAGCCACCTACACAGTTTAGAATACCTAACTTTAAGGGTACCTACGGGCTTAGGTACGCTTCAAGCTACGATTAAAAAGCATTCTCCCAGATTTTTAGTTAATTTGAGCACGCGATCACCACCACCAACGCGCAGTCGCAACGGTATCTACCACGTAGGAACATGGCTTTTTATTTTATTTATAAAATCAGTGACAGCATTGCATCTGCTATTTTCTTTTTATTTGCTATCCAAAGACATTGAAATTACTCATACTATTATGTACCTTTTTTATCAACAAATTTAAGTGCCATTTACATTGGGTCAGTGACTGACTTTAAATAAAGCCAGTGCTGAGCTGACTTTGAGAACTGACTTTCTCTGTATAAGAAGGGTCAGTACGCCAGAATTTGAAGTCAGTACTGACTGACTCGATTTCGAAGAGGATATGGCACCATAGACCACATTCACACTATGCGGCAGATTATACAGAAGTCTGAGGAGTATAATCAGCCTCTGTGCTTAGCGTTTGTGGACTATGAGAAGGCTTTTGACTCTGTCGAGATCTGGGCTGTTCTGCAGTCCTTGCAGCGATGTCAGGTTGACTGGCGATATATCGAAGTGTTGAGATGTTTGTACAACGAGGCCACAATGTCCGTCCAAATCCAGAACCATCAGTCTAAACCTATCCAGTTGCGCCGCGGATTAAGACAAGGGGATGTTATATCCCCCAAATTATTCTCAAACGCACTGGAAGATATGTTTAAGACGCTGAGTTGGAATGGGTTGGGCATCAACATCAATGGCGAATACATCTCGCACTTACGATTCGCAGACGATATCGTCATAATGGCGGAATCGTTGCAGGACCTACAACAGATGCTGAACAGCCTAGCTACTGCTTCACGACGTATCGGCCTGGGAATGAACTTAGATAAAACTAAAATTATGATCAACGATCGTATAACCCCAGAGCCGGTTACCGTCACCGGAACGCCACTTGAAGTTGTGCAGGAATATGTCTACCTAGGGCAGATTTTGCAGTTGGGTAGACACAACTTCGAGAAAGAGCTAAACCGGAGAATTCAGCTAGGCTGGGCAGCGTTTGGGAAACTCCGTCAAGTCTTTTCGTCGCGCATCCCTCAAAGCCTGAAGACCAAAGTCTTCAACCAGTGCGTCCTACCAGTGATGACCTATGCTGCTGAAACGTGGACACTTACGGTAGGGCTGGTTCACAAGTTGAAAGTCACTCAGCGAGCTATGGAGAGAGCTATGCTCGGTGTCTCTCTGAAGGATAGAATCAGAAATGAGATCATCCGACAGAGAACCAAGGTGGTCGACATAGCTCAAAGGATAAGCAAGCTGAAGTGGCAGTGGGCTGGTCATATATGCCGGAGAACCGATAGCCGCTGGGGCAAACGTGTTCTAGAGTGGAGACCGCGCTTAGGCAAGCGTAGTGTAGGACGCCCTCCGGCTAGATGGAGCGATGACTTGCGGAATGTAGCTGGCCGAAAGTGGTTGAGGAAAGCCGAAGATCGGGCTCAGTGGCGCGCATTGGGAGAGACCTACGTCCAGCAGTGGACTGCAATAGGTTGATGATGATGATGATGATGACTGACTGACTCGAAAGCGTTTACATTGAGTCAATAGCGAGTCACTGACTGTGCTCGAATTTGGAGTCAGCACTGATTTTCATCGTTCTGACTGACTTAATGTATATCATACTTTATTTAGAATACACGAATAAGTACCTTACCTATACCTACCTAGCTAGATAGAATAGAATAGAATAAAAAATTTTTAATCTGTGCCACACAATAAACATAAGAAAAAACAAATTAAAACTGAGATGACATTTTGTAAGTGCATAAGTGCCTACCTAGTCAGTCAGGCAGGGGCTCAATCAGGGGGGTTTATCGATGTTAGTACTTTACCAGTGAATTTTATATATTTTCTTAAAAAAAAAACTTTTTTCAGTTTTGAAGTAAGTTTATTTTTATTTTTTGATTAAAAAAGGGAAATAACTAAAATTGTTTAAAACAAAAGCGGGTAAGGATTACGAAAAAGATGGACCTTAACATAGATTAGCACCTCGACGCTTGGACTTGTTTAATTCAAACGTAACGTTGCGTTGAATTAGAGTTAAAATTGGAATGCGCTTCACCGTGGCGCTTCTGACGAACGCGCTGTCCGGAATAAGAGAATAACTCAGTTATTTGCTTGTTTTACGAAAGCTACAATACGCAAAAAACTGTCTTATAAAATAGTTATATAGGGTTCCTGAGATTCAAATCAAAACATGGTCAAAACAACTTTTTTTAATGTTTTTTTTCTATCGATTATTTTTAAATCGTGTTTTTACTTTTTAGGAACAACCCATATAAAATTTTAATATTTCATGAACATTTTCAGTTCTTATTCTAAGATCGGTTTTTATGACTTATTTCGCTATGTATGGCGCTTTCCCTCGCTACAGTCGCCGCCGCTACACAGTCACTGTGTAGTACCTACACACAGTGTGTGAAGTTGTTGTGAACTGCTAAGCTCGCAGTTTATGACCGGACATGTGTGTTCGGAACGTAGTTCTAAGTTTCAACTTCCTCAACATAAATCTCTCTAGCAATCATCGTGAGATTGTTGGTCTGACTGATCAAAAGAAAGAACGGACGTTACGTTAATCAGAAAGTTATACCTAGTGTGGCTCATGTCATAATGTGTTATTGCATAAGCATGGCGCTTAAGAGGTTAATCTTGTATTGTATGGTGACCACGAGCTTCACGTGACGTGATGCAGGGCCGTCCTAGTACACTTCATTTTGTCAATTTTCCTATTCATATTTCTTAAAACGAAATAGGCATAGGACGGCCCCTAACCACAGAGCCCTCACTTGATGGACTGATGACATTGTAGCGGTCGCAGGAAGTCGGTGGTTGGTGGAGGCTCAAGATCGGTCGTTTTGGCACTTTATGTGAGAAGCCTATGTCCAGCAGTGGATGTCTATTGATTGCTAAGATTAATTTATCATGTTGACCTACTTTGTTACGTGACTACATCAATACGAAAAGCGTTTATTGATATTAAACACCAGCTTGTGGTAAGTTCTACCGGACCTTGGCACAGATATCGAAGGCTCAAAGCCGACTGGTTTGTCAATAAAGCTGCATCAGCAACGCCCGTTACGGACGGCACTTGTCGGCACCGATCAACCTTCAGTTAATGAATATGGTACGTGTCATCCATCACTCATCTATCACAAATTTATTAATTCTCAGCAATTTTGTCTCAAAATTATTGGTATGATGAACTAAAACTAAATAAACTTAGTAATGCCTACTCATGCATCTAAACATACCAACACATTAATTACACACATTCTAAATGGCTATTTCTACTGTAGTTTAATATAAGTACGTTTATTATTTTGCTATATGTTCGTAATGTTTATGCTTACTTAACTCTTATTTTGTCTTTTTTTATTATTTTTTTATTTTCGTATTTTATTTAGCTTGTTGTACTGTTATTCTTGTTGTGGCCAATCAGACTATTCATGTCAAATAAATAAATAGTATTGTAAAATCGCTACCATCAACACACGAACTAAGTAATTATGTACGAAAACTTAAACCTATGTACTAGCCGGAGTAAAGGTCCCTCGTATCTTTACACAAGTTTAATCTTAGTTAGAACGAGGAGTCGAAACTAAGACTGGAATTAAAGGTCTTAAAATTTTTACACATTACTTTAGCCTCATCATTACTATCTTAAATTACATGAAATGTATAATATTGTCCTATAAGACCTTTCTGAAATAAAGAATATTTTTTTGGCTTAAGTATTAGGGTACTAGGGTATTAATTACTGGAACCTCTCGCCCACTCTTCAAAACCATCGGCATAATTTGAAGAATCTCAATATATTATTTTGATGACCTCATCACTAAAGAGTGAGCTCTACTAAACCTCTAGACTCTAGTCTCCTCTAAAGTCTATGTCTGATGTGTATCGGCCGCTCTGTGTCAGCCGCGTACCTCTCACATTACCGGAGCAGACCGGAGCCTCCATTCTATTTGCAGAGTCAACAATAGGAAATTACTTACTACGGTTTCCCCAAATGCCCTGCGATTGCCAATCAATACTAAAACGCCGTGATGCGTAAATGTTACTACCTAACCTACAGATTTATTTCTATGGCATCATCGGTAGTACCTATAGTTAGAGACAAGGCTCGTTTTCGGAGGAAACTATTTCAGAAAAAATTAACTAAACACTTTTGGTACACATTTGTGTAGCTAGGTGTAGACTAGGCACATACCTATTAGGTGTACCGAGCGAGGTACAGTCTACAGGTAGGTAGAGATAGGCATCAATAGGTACAAAGGGTTAGTCACACCCCAAGCAATCACAAATTTCTACCTAGCCAATGCGATGACCAGCAAGTACTACAGTCATAGTACCAGGCAAGATTGGTAAGATGTTTTAATACTTACTACCTAGAAGTACGAGTACCTAAGTCATTATCTGCAATAAGTAATAAACTACACTACAATTATTACGATAATTATTACTAAATAAACTTAAAATAATAATATTAATAAGAGACAGAGCTCCAGTCATCGATAAAAATTCTTGGGTCGAACGGGTAAGCACTCAGAGTAATGAATGCCTCCAGTACTAATATCTGTTCTGTGCTCCAGGCTCCAGCAGCAGCACGCGGAGGCCTATCCAATCCAAGCATGCAGCCTAGGTATATGTTAGAAGTAATTTGATTAGCTACCTAAGTATTTTGTCATAATTTATAATATGAAATTAGTTATTTCTAGTTTCTTTTCGGCGTCTCGCGTCGCGCGCGTTACTTCTCGGACGGCCGCGCCAGCAATCAAGTTCATAAAATAAAAGAAACCTTAACCTTTATGACCATTCAAAGTAGGTATGCTGCAGTTATATGATGATGTCATTTTGAATCATACTAACCTAAACCTCTCCGTCTCCGTGTGAATTCAACTTAGTTATAACAAATAAGGTATTAGGTAACGTAAATGCATGTGTTATTGGCCGGCAGTAGTTATTGGCTACTTCATACTCAAACACTTCTTAAAAGCTACTGATGCTAAGTACGATATCTCCATTCATTCTAGAGAATAGTTTACATATTTAGCTTTAATATTTGTGCTGATTTGTACCACCTTTCGAATAATTTCGTATAAAAAAAAAACATAATTGATTGAAAATCGGCAATAGCCGGATTGCCGATTTTCAATCAATTATGATTTTTTTGTGAAACTATGGTGGGGGAAAAATTATGGTGGGGTTTTGTAGTGAAACGGTAAGGATTGTGTTTGACTACAATTCGAATGAAACTTGTCTCATACCTCGTATCTCTGTTGTTGATCGTTATTTCGTTACTATTTAAGTAATTTTATATTAATTTAAATGTATTTTATTATTTTTTTACTTTAAAACATTAAATTATGGTATGGCCAATAACAGAAACATAAAAAAAAACTAAGTTATAAGTTTACTGGCCATACATGTACATCACCGCCAGTCATCTACGAATTCAATTTATATTCTGTCAAATTTGGCGAAAATGGCCTTCTTCCAAGTAATGCGAACGAGCGGAACCTTACTCCGCAATAATAAATAAAAACGACTTAGTTAGTTTTTGGTCAATCGGTACAATGCAAAATTTTAACTCAATATGACGTTTTGCTGAAGAGCGCAGCATAGATGGCCAGTTCAGTAACCACTGCATGCAGAGATCGGTTTAAGATCCGATTGCCTGAAATAAACTTGTGCCGAAACCGATACTAATTCATTTTATTTGGTGAACTTTATACTTTAATTATTTATACAAGGCTTCGAAAAGTTCGTTTATACCAGAGCTAAGAACTCGATAATTATGTTCCTTGTATTTCTTAAAAAAATGCTACGGCCAATAACTGAAACCAAACATGACAGTAACACAATTTTTGTTTGAATGAATATAAAAACTTTATAAACAATGTTAATTATTTTTATTGTTATTAAATTGATATAAGAACTTTTTCCGTCTCCATTAGCACTATAAAAACATCAATTGGATGACGCCTAAAGAAACTATAGCAATTTAAATTGACCAAGGTGCTTAGGGGGCCAATAACTGGTGCTTTTACCCTACCTACTGGAAAATGATACGTGAATTTTTTTTTCGTTAGGATGTAAGCTTTTATTCTATTATGTTCTTTTTAGTACTTACATAACTTACGTAAAGCATACTTTCTTTATTTATCCTCTGTGGGTCCATAATGTGTGTGTTCTTTGTTTTTAATAACATCAATAAAATTCATCCACATTTTGATCCACATAGAATCCATTAATGTGACCATTCTACCTTGGTTGGTTTTCTTCGGTCTCTGTGCTTGTCCTGCCTGTCCATCCTTAAGTGCAACACACACAGAGAACGGGAGCGGGCCCTCGGCAGATCCGCCGCGGGTGTTTTTTGTTGTATTTGTAGTAAAGTCAAGGATGACAACACACTGAACGCGGGAGCGGGACGGGCGCGGGTCGGGTGAAGCGCGGCAGCCGCTCCCGCCGCCCGAGACTACAGACAGCGAGCGGGCCGAGCGGGACGGGAGCGGGCGTTTTCGTCGTAATACACGTTTTCTCCGATAGGCATTCACACTGAGAGCGGGCGCGGGTCGTGAGCGGGCCGTGAGCAGCGCGGTTCTTGAACTAGTTGTAATTATTTTCGCTATCGATTTCAATGAAAATATTATAGAATGTGTGTATAAACATAATTGTTTGCATGTGCCAAGTAATAAAAACTACAAATATGCAGTTTTAAAAGCAAGAATATAAATAAAAATATTTCAAAGGGGAAAGGCCCGCGGCGGACCCGACCCGTCCCGCTCCCGCGTTCTGTGTGTGATTCTGATTGAGGTCTGTCCGCAATATTTTCAGTGTTTCCAGCAAATGATACAAAAATAAAATCATTGTTTTTTCTGTTCAAACGCGCGAATGCCGAATACGAATGACTCGCGGGGTCAACGAAGGCCGTTTCACACCAATTTCAATGGAGGCACACCGTATTCAAAACAGTTTGTTGCGTGACGACCACAAAGGATGCAGACGATATTAGACCGTTATTTTGATATTGAAGAACGGTTTCGATTTTATGCCTAACTAGTTGAACGCCCCGCGCGCGACTTGGTTTTTCTTATAAAACCAAATCTTTCCCCTGCGTCCTATTTATGAAACAGAACTTCCAAATTTCAAGTTCCTTCGAGTTTCAGTTTGTCTGGCTGATAAGTTATGTTTCTATAGGGTAATAAAAAATACTTTTTTGAGAAGCCAACGCATTTTAAAAATCATTTTCAACAATAATTTTATTAGAATAGCCACAGAATCACAGAACTACGTAATAGCCTAATTTTTGCTTATAATTTTGGGTTACGGTCGTTTGCGCCCGAACTCGTTAGCCCCCGATATTTTCACCTGGCGGTAACGTAACGGTCACCGGATGGGGATATAGCCAGGAGTATAGAAGACGGACGTGCGTGTATTGTATTGTGCCATATCCAGAATGCAGGTGCCACAGATGTAAATGTAGTTACTATAGGTACTGTAGTAAATAAAGGTCGGAATACGCAACACTTACAACATGACTACACTGACCTCATCAGACAACTCCAAGGAGTGGCAGAGCATCATCGATAACGGTCCTATTAGGCAATTTAGAGCCTTGGTTTTGTAAATACCAGCCGATTTATTTAAGTTAACACGTCACGATTTTAGGGGTCTACTTTAAAAACATGGGTTGACTGTTGCATGCGTGATCAAAGTCATAATAACATTGCCCTTGGCAGGCTATTCAGGAATTAATAATTGTATAGTTAGTAGGTAGGTACTTAACCCCTAATAACTGTTATCAAGTGGTTTAGTTACCGGTAGGCTAATCTCAAAACATTAAAGTGTTAATAATAAATAGGTTTAAATTACTTAATAAACTTTTCCTATATCTGCGCGAAACATTTACCTACCTACTTAGGCGGCTGACGTATCAAAATCAAAACCATACAATACAATATTGCTCAGTCCTGTTTGACTGAACACAAGAACAAGCAAGCAAACAAGCACAATATTTTTTTTTAATAACCTCGACGACTTTCGTTTAACGTTAGTAATAAACCGCAAAAATGTCACCGTCCCTTCACGCGACGTCTTTTGAGTTTTTTCTTAGAAACTTCCTCAAAATGTGTTCGCACAAGCAGAAATTTGTCAGCAAGTCACATCAGATAAGGTAATCTTACTACCTAGGTACTTATACGAGAAAAGCAGTTGGTAGGTAGTAGATGATCATTGAGATTCACAGTGCGTGAGGATTGTGGTCGTACGTTGTGTGCTACATAGTTCGGTGAGTCATTGCCTAATATGAATGGATGTCCTGATATTTTTACCGGAACCCAAATAGGTATTTTTCGCCTCTGGCGGGGCTGGTATAGTACCTACCTATTAGGTAGATAGTTAAATGTATAGTATAGTGAGATCAATGTGGGGAAGTCTGTCTAGGCGGTAAGTCCGTCTAGCGGCAATAACTTCCATTGTTGTTTAGCTAGGGCCTTAAGAGTTGGATTGGTTAAACAGTTATGGAGCTAGTTCGAACTAATTATTCTTAATCATAGAAGTCCCTAATATCATTTTTTTTGGAAAAATTTGTCATTCATTTTTTTTTTCGCATTTGTACCTATTTGAACTGGAAGTGTAACGTCTTTTCAAAAAAAAAGGTGCGAAATCAAAGAGGTTTTTGAAGTTTCTGTGATAACGTAAGTCATTTAATGAATCATAAAATGATTTCTGGTGTTAAATTTATTATTAAATTTTTATCTTAAAAATGTAATAGGTAGTTGGGGAAGTCCGTCTAGCATGATAAGGTAAGTCCGTCGTATGCCGGTCTTGCCTTGCCTCAATGGCAGATTTTATCAACCTTTATATGGCCAACCTTTTCAATAGCACATATTTTACGAATTAATAAATATAATGTACTTATACATTAAATTATTACTATTTGCTGGCTACTACTTCAAAGTAGTAGTCCACTGAAAACTATCATTAACTACCAATCACCCCGTTTTATGAATAACATTGTAGATAGAAAGAGATTGGTGCTGCCATCTAGGTTTGAACTTAGTTATTAGTGGTATGACACCCTGCGTTTCTGGTAGATAGCGTTAGTGTGCAAAACTTTTAAGTTCTGCCACTCGCCTCTAGATGGCGCAAGTGGCAAAAGTTCACGTAGAGCTTTTTAATAATAGCTTGGTAAATAAATACCTGATTTTAGGGTAATAAAAATATTAAATTGGCTTATAGTTTATTTATTTTGATTTGTACCACATTTACTAGGCTTTTACTCTGACTTTGAATTTTTTACATAAGTACCTAGTGGTCTCTCTATAAGAACTTTTTTAAAACTTGTTATTCATACATACGTAGCACGTACCTACCTAGGCGTGCTACGTGTGTATGAATAACACGTTAAAAAAAAAGTATTAATAAATAATTTAGGTAGGTCTCTCTCGTTCTTAAAATACTCGTTTAGAAATAGTTACGAGTGTTTTTAAATTTAATACAAAAACTAGGTAAGTATAAATGAAATAAGTTTTTTTTTACTAAATACTAGTATTTAGTATATTATACTAGTATTTCACAACACTCGTACCGTACTATTTATAGTTTATAATTTACCTACACTAGTTATGTAAGTATTGTAAATTATAAACTATTGCCAAAACTAGCTGGAGGGTCCTTTTGGCCCACTATCATAAATAAACCGTGTGATATTTACCACATGGCGTTGCAATGACTAAACCAACAAAAACCAATCTCACACAGATCATCCTGCAAATTGTGGGGTCAACGACATCAACATTTGATTTACAAAGCACAGAGTCACAGATTAAACTGTAATACGAAGGTGTTGAATTTATGTGGGTGTCATTGTGTGGTAAATGCCTGGTGAAGAAGTAAGACTAACAGCTCGTAATTTGCTCTTGCAAAGCAATCGCGGTATTATACCCCTATAGCCTCCTACGCGCGGCTAGAATGCTTTTACTTAAGTTTTCTTATATTTCCTCAGCGCCTCATAACTATATGATTATTGGATATAACTTGTTATCTTTTAGGTACCTATAGATAAAATAAAACAGACAAGTGCGAGCAAGACGCGTGACCTAAGGGTTCCGTACCTACCTACTGTAAAAGATAATTATTTCGAAATCGTAAGAACCCTTCCAAGTTTCCACCACATTTTCTTATAAATTTACTATTATTACATCAATCGAATATCATAAATGCTCGACTTATACGATAACGATGGTTGGATGGATGGACGATGGGTGTGATGGTATTGGTATACGATAGAGGCATTCGTCGTAGCGCACCTAGATGAAGCGCACCTTGCTAAAGCGCACTAAAGTACTTCCACATAGTTGTGACATCGTGCGCTTAGTTCAGTGTCATAAGACACGACATCAGTCGAGCGCGCGTTGAAATCTTTTGTTTGAGTGATAGTGTAGTGATATTTAAAAATAATGCGTAGCGTAAGTAAAGGCAACTCATTTGTGTTAGTTTGTTAGGTAGGTATCTTATGTAATATGATAATGTAGTATACCTACATAATTATTGTTATTATTATAACGAAACATGGTGTACCTAGTGTTCCTATGGCCATTAAAAATTATTATGATTATTATGATTATGATTATCATTAAAAATATGTGATATACACATTTTATAATATTTATAATGATTACAGGTAACTTTTTTAATCTCCAGGAGATTAAAAAAGTTACCAGCCCCCATGACTTCAATAATTATTAATTTGATGGTACAAATTTTTTTGACAATTCAGTTTAGGTACTAATTTGAATCGCTCTAAGAGTTCATGGTATGGGGGCAGGTGGCCATTTGGTCTGATATCATATTATCGAAAGAAATATTTACCCAGGCGATCTCGATTTCAACGTTGACCGAGTACGGCCAGGGTTAGTAGAGCTCCCGACTTGTTTACTAACTACCTCCCAACGCTCACCTTCCCGTGAGAAAGTAATGTTTAAACTTCAATATTGGAAACATAATTTTATTTGACTTCTGTTTAAATTGAAAACAACTTTGTTATTGATCGCTCCATTCGTTTGATTTTAAATCATCACCACAAAGGTATTCTCTCAGATTAATTTCTTTTTTCCTCAAAATCACGAGTGTGACCACTCTTGTGTGATCACACACAAGCGCCGATACATTACTAAATAAATCGCATTTACCTCCATTGAGATCGATTGCTTATCCATAATAGGATGAAACAGCGACGATAGAACGTAAGCCGCAGACACTAGGGCCGTAATAAAATGTCAGTAATCATTAAGGGCTATAAATGGCCCACTACACGACCTTTGACTTTTCAATTAAGCTCAATTAAGCAAGAGTACAGTATCCTTGTGCGAGCGACGAACGACACAATGACATGTATTAAGTTTCAAAACGTATTATTTACTTGATACTATTTTTATCTTTGTTAATGCCGTTGTTGGTTTCGAATGGCTGCCACATAGTGCGAGTAGATATATCAGAACCGAACCGGTCCCTATTGAGGACCGGAGATAAAGTAGCGTTTACGTGCGAAATAGCAGTCTTATATCACTATCGCAGACTATTTGACTTTGATTACTCTAAAGCTGACTAGAATGTCTTTTTGAGCTTTTTGTATGCTAGCTAACAGCCATACTGTTTCCTACAATAAAAGAACAGAATAGACCTCTTGTTTATTTTGTTGGCTGTCCCATATACAGAAGCAGCCCTCATCGTTAAGTAACAAACAATCCCTACATTTATAGTTCAGTCAGCCTCGTTTGAATATTAAATAGTCAAAAACTTTGTGTATCTATGAAAACTGGTTTCAAGTGACGATATACGAATACTTTTGATTGGATGATTTGAATTCAGATACGTTTGTAATGAAGCGGTGTGACACTATGTCCCTCGTGGTAACGGGACGACCAGCTGCGAACAGATCGCCTGGTGGGCATAGATTAGTGGTTAGTTAGTACGGTGGTTGTACAAGGGAGCGTGCACTCGCAAGCTTCAGCCCAGCGCCAGTCTGACGCGGCCCGATCAGCCACGCGCACACTGAGCGCGCGCGATACGAAACGAATTCGAATTTAAAATCGAATCATTCGAATAAAACGGTCAACTGATTAATCATAACTGAAACTGTACAGTCAAATACAAAGTTCAGTGCAGATTGGGATGCTTTTCAAGGATCGGAGTGCAAAGTGTTTGTTAATACTTATTTGTTTTGTTTATGTTTACGACGGTCGGTGTCCGATTTTAAGAGAACGAGTGCTTATCGATTTTATTGAAAGTTTGATTTAGAATAATGTGTGTTATGGCCAAAGTTACTTACGCTGATATTAAGTGGATTACGTTTACGTAGATAAATTATAAATTCTAAAATTAGTTCTGCTTCATCGGTCGCCTTTATAAATCTTTCAACAACTTTTCAACATAATTTGTAAACGCAGTAATTTGATTGGGTGTGGGTAGCTGTAAGAGAGACTACTATTAGCTTGCCTATTTAAAGTTCATAACTCTACTTTACCATTAACTGTATCTACGTAGTTTATAAAATGCGGTTTATTTATGATGTCAATACAGTTTTCTTCAAATTACTGATAGACAAGACATATAAATATTTGCAGTAAAGCCAAAAAAAGAAATGATTTATTTGAAGTTCACCTACTATCTACTCTAATGTAATAACTATGTTATCTGTCGGTTAACATATCTTTGCCCCCTTATGTCGGTTTTTTTTTATTTAACAACTTAAATTTAACTAAGTAGGTATTAGATAGAACAGAACAAAAATACAAAAATTATTATTATTATAATATGATATTATTTCAACATCATCATCATCTGGTCAATATCTGGTCAATCAAAATATCCATAACTACTTAAGTTAAAATAATAATAACAGTAGACTTACATGTTAATAATAAAATGACAATAAAATCAGGTACCTAATGATAATTTGAATCTAATAAAAATCATAAAACGACGTAAACATAAAGTTTACCCACCTCTTGAATAGTCATTCAATGCAACTTTTGATGGTGACTGTAGTTGCGTTTAGTTTCATGATACCGCGTTGTTTTAGATACCATATAAGTTATGATGGCAAGTGCGTTGCTTTCCATCCCAAGTCAAACCACCACAGTCGATAATATCACGCTATAAAATATCGATCATCGTTGCTAGGAGCCGTCTCGGTTAGCAACAATAAACCTCGTTTATATTCCTCAATAGCTACCGCTACTTGGTGTTCTTAATCGGTGAAGTGAGTAAGTTCGTGAAAGCCAGTGGCCAGCTCTTGTGACAGAAATCATAGAAATAAAATTTGACTAGCTGTGTCTGTGTCTTATTAGGAAATTTTCGGACAGTGCCAAATTACGCAAAGCTATGAAAACCAGCTAACTGATGGAATACTTACCTATATTTTTATAAACTTTTTAGAAACACCCAGACACAGAACAAAAAATACACCTTGTTCATGTACCTACACTTAAACCGTACCTACGCTTGTACTGGGTGGGAATTGAACCCAAAACCTACAGCGCTGAAAGTAGATCTGTTACCAGCTGAGCTGAGTGAAGTCAATTTAAGAAAAGTTGCATAAATGTTACGCGGTTGTCGCAAGTGGGCCGTGTGTCCCAAGCCTAGGATGATGATGATGCAGATGGATGACCTCGGCCAGGCCTCTAGGGAGCTTTCCTTAGTGGCTTCTCGTATTGGGGACAACTTTCGCGGCACTGGCGCTAATATTTGCGTGTCATATGCCGATGCATAATCCATATAACCATAATTGCATGTTTTAAAAAAAATATTTTTAAAAATATAAAAAATACTAACTTTGACAAAACATACGTAGTTCATATTTACGGAAGGAATATAAGTAGGTGCAGGTGAGTATTAAAATAATAGTGTAGAATCAGGTTACTTTGGATGGAAAAAAAACTTTGGAAGGACATATTTATTAATTCGTGACATAAAAACAAATACCTATCTGTTATCTGTATATTTTGGGCGAGACTCTATTTATTTTTCAATTATCAATATTTATTTATTTCTATTTAGTTATATTTATTTAGAGAACAAAATTATTAGATGGCTCTTATTAGAATTATTGATACTACAAAATTCGTGACACAGTTGAGCCATCTAAAGACAGTTACTAGCGATCTATAGATAGCACTAAATAGATCTAAATAAATACCAGACAGAACCGTTAATATTATTATTTCGTTGTTGAAAACCACGATGCGACAAATGGGCATTTAATTAAAATCTGTTAACATGATCCAATAGTTATTTGTTTAAAAAACAGACAGTTTAAATTTTCATATTAAAATTAACTGAAATCTACTACGTAGAATGTATAAAAAAGAATGTAGTACAATAAAATACTACGAAGTAAGTACATAATATTGTGTAGCGGAAATCGGTTACATATTTTCCCATCATTAACTCGTTCCGCTAGTAAAAGTGATGTTCCTTTATTCCTTCTTAGCATCGATTATGCTTGGTACGGTACATTACATAATAATAAGTAATTAGACCTTCTTTCTTAGGCTTTTTTAGTGCTAACCTACTGAAAAAAAGTCCATTAATCGTCGTCAGTAACTGACTTTATGTCGTTTATTTATATACTTTACGTACAAAGGCTACGGTAACCGCCTACCATTAAGTGAGCCGTGCGCTTGGTTGCCACTTTAGTAGTATAAAAAAATGTCGCGTCTCTATATCGTAAGGGAGTGCGTTACTAGCATCTGTCAACACTGAAACTTGATTACATTCATATTTAATTTATTTTAAATAAATCATGAGACTCTTGCTTAAACTATATTGTTTTTCTAGTTTCAGTTTAATTATTCACTTAAAACGACTCACTGTTAATTGTATTGTTTAAACATCAAAATCCATCCTAAATCTTTTCGCCTTCTTGACTCTTCGTCAATGTTTTATGTATCAAGTCCAAATAGCAACCCTTTAAATCACGGGGTAAACCAACCGCGCAGGTTTACTGCTATCTGTTTTACATTTTATCCGTTTCACATCTATCTGCTCGACTCAATGACTAGCTTCTGCCTGCAGCTTTGCATACGTACTAACCAAAATATGTAGTTTATTTAGATTGCTAGTTTAGAAACTAGCAAACTAGCGGCTCAGAACTCGTTGCACTCGAATTTTCATAAGAAATTTTGTAACCCAATTTTTTTCAAATACTTACCAGTTGCATACAAAATAAAGATTCAGGGACTGGGTAGTCAACGTCTACTAAGTTTCTAAAAATCTGAGAGACTAGATTTCGTTGAGCTCTACCCAAATATTAAAAATAATTCGTTTTTAGTGTAACGGGCAAACTAAAGTACCATTGTTACAGTCGGTAAATGTGTTGAACACTAGCTTTAGATTGTTCCCGATGTGTAGTAATCGAGTAAATAGTAATTTTCGTGCATTGACCGCTGTGGGCTGGTGTTTTTGTCGCCAACGCACTCGTGCCTCAGAAAAATTGTAACACGCGCTGGAGCAAGTTTTTTGAGCGCGTGTCCAGTTTCCTTATTGTTGTTGATATAATTATAGTGGTTTAAGGCAATGGCATTTTCTGACTGGAAATGTGTCGATGCGACGCCGGCCGATTAGTACTTACTCGTAGAATCTTAACCTACCTAAAAACGTTCTATGTAGCTGAAAAATCAAATAAATCTATTCTACTAGAACTTCAAATTCTTGTGTGCTTAAAATGGTAGGCATGGTTTTCATTTGACTTTGGATGAAGAAGTAATAGGCTTTACCATCATGATATAATAATAACCAAAATAAAACTACACTGCCATTACCTTTAAATATTTACTTTTAGGATTATAATCTTTATTTACAGACCAAAAATACGTAGTAGATACATGTAAGTAAAAATACATGAAACTATAAATATATGAATGAAACAGTTGAGCCATCTCAATACCGATACAAACGATCTAAAAATAGCTCAACTGATTCTAATCACAAATCATAAAAGTAAATACTCTTTCACCTACACTACTTAAACTTCAGTATTGCTACAGATTTTGAAGTAAAATGCCGCAAATGTATATTATAAAAAAATATACTCGTGCAGCACTAAAGCAGTCACGAAGCATCTTCTGTTATTATCAAGCCGCTACAACAATTTGAAGTACTTACCTACTCACAACCTAATTGCGTTTCTAAGCACAACCAGCTGCCGTTGACCTTTCATTCAAGCTTTTTGAAGATTTAAACTGATATAACATTATTTGTATGCATAATATCAAACTGGCTTCATTCCAGGCAGTCAGGCACCCATGTTTAGTCATAAATACGTTGCCTAAAATGTCTTATTTTAAGTTAAGGCTTTGGTCTCAGAAACAAAACTTAACATACCTCTACATCCAAAAAGGCGAAGCGATTGAATCATGTTTTAAATTAAAACAGTTCAGCCTTAGAAATAAACGGTTATTCCTTTGAATAAACTGAGAATAAGCATAGGAATTCTTAGTTTGTAAGGCTGTTAAAGTAAATTCCGTAAAAATAGATTTTACGGCATTATCGGCATAAGACTGATTGTTAGTAGAATCCCCCCCACTTCCAAATAAAATTACGAGCCCAGTCCAACTTCAAACTTTAAACATTATTCATTTGTAAAGGCTGCTCGCTCAAACTGTGTTCCAGAAACCACGCGAACGCGAACGGTTACGACTTACGATGTAGTGCACGAACACCAATTAATCGTCAAATAATCTTGTAACAAGATTACGTCTTGTAGTATAAAGTATACTAATGGAGAGGCCAAAATAATCCGTACGTAACGGGGAGGCGGTCGATACCGTAATAGCTCCAGTCTGGTGGTCGACAACTTTACTGCACTTTGTTCATGCAGTTTATGGCCGGCTTCTGCCAATAGCTTTGCAAAACATGGACACAGAACAAAAAACAATAATAAAACATGTGGGATCTTTGCAATTGAAAACTCGGCAAATAATTCTCAGTTCATTTACAGCCGTATGTTAGAAACCTAGGTTACTAGAGCGTTACTTGTGCTATTTTGTCAATATTTTAATTTAAAAAATTAGTTATATAATTAATTATACTATATAACTTAATTTTACATAATAAAATATGGATTTATCCTTAGATTACGAGAAAATCTCTTTCTTAATAAGCGTTTCGGTTCTCATCCATAATGTTTTGTTATCTTTTCAATCATTCATGTGTAACTACTTTTCTCTAATTTGAATATTCTTACACAGTCGGTCCTAACATCTTTATCAGCAAACAGCTCCGTCTGGTCCTACTATAACATACTAATGTATAAAGGTTTATTGCTTTCGGTGACCCACATTACGTTCACGCTGCATTTGGCAGTTCTGTTAAACATGTTTGCTCATAAAGAATAATATATTCTAGGATTATACCTAAACTTAAGATATTCGTTTATATTTGAATTTTGCAAAACATTGACCTAAAGATAGGGGTATGTAAATACGATGAAATCTTATTCCAAAGAGCCAACAAAGCTATGAGTTTACTTACAGTTACGACCACAAGCAAGCTAATGCCTATTTATAGATCAGCTAAATTAATACGGCGGCCATAACACCAAGCACTAATAAAGTGTTCTATAAATAAATAGACGCGGACACTGACCGTGGTTAAATGAAAATAATAGGTACTCTACTAACGTGACATAATGTTTAAATTGCTCGTGTAAATGAAAGTGAAGACAGTTTCTCCAGCGCCAGTAAAGTGATGGTCTGCGATGCCGGACTGGCGGTACAACGTGCTCTCCACGAGCGAGGCGTATATCAACACCGATGGAGTTGCCTTAGACCCGCTCGCTGCCAGCTACCCCCGCAGAGCCGACCGAACCCGACCACAGCACACCTGTCCTTACACTACGATCTTCCTTGGAGCTCGCTCACACCATTCTCCCTTTAGACAACCACCGCAGAGCGACTCTATAGATCCTTACGCGGACGTCTACTCCGTCGATCGCTCATCAAATCTCACCGACACCTCCAGCTTCGCTCGCTACGAAGACTGCCGTCCACAACTCGACGACGATGATATTCCCCAAATTACGGATGAACAACCTGATATAACACTAGTACAAAAAGTGCCATATAACTCATCAAGTGTATTTTTTATATCCGCGAAAGCAGAACCGCCGCAAAAAGATGTACTTGAAAGCAATAATGTGTTCCTCGTGGAAGGATCTGACTCAGATGCGCTATCGTCCTGCACTTGTGACAGCTTTGAGCGATGTGAGTTTGATTGTAGAGACTTTGAGCCGTTCTCGGACACCTGTTGCTGCGACCCGCTCAGCGACGGAGTGTGCAGTCGGAGTCCTAAGAATGTGGAATCACCGGAAAACTTTTGTGAAAGAGTTGTGGAGGAGGATTGTGTGTCAGCGCGTAGTGATATGGACGGATTGGATTTGACGCTGTTTGAGCCAGCTCAAGTTAACGAATGCGGACTTGAAGTGGAATCTAGTAATGCTGCATCTGTATCGTCCAGTCTATGTGGAATACTCCACGCGCTGCCGGAAAACAGTACCGGTAAGTCATGTTTAATTTGTCCAAAGGCGAGCATTGCGGAACAAGTTTACTATAAACTCTATTATAGCGATTAGGAGCATTGCTCCGCGGTGTGGCTTGCTTCAATTGGACTCGTATCGGATACGAGCAACGGTCGCGGGAAATTACTATCGCATCAATCACACATCATTGTCATACCAGCTGTAACAACACACTCAGTTATAAGGAAGGCGACTGTAATAGAGTACTTACATACAAGATATAACGAGGTTACAGAGACGACAACTACCCTACGTAGTACAAACTTATAACCGGCCAAGTGTTGATGTAAAAAATATTTTATAAGTAGTTTGTGCTTTCTTGTCTTGTCTTTCCATATAAAAGATATCAACGCGCTTTAATTTTTCAAATTCATGTTTAGAACTTCCGATGTAAATTTAAATGGTATTGGAACCATTTACAGCACTATAAGATAATGTTAAAATACAAATCAATAAAAAAACTTAATCGTAAATAACTTGGGTATTCTGTTTATATGGCGCAAGCTGTATACTTAACCATAGCTTCAAAAGATAGTGGCTTGTTCACAACATATGAAGTGAGCGCTCCCGAAGCTCCTCCGCGGAACAGTGCTCAACGAAGTTAAGCACTGTTCCGCGGGGTCATCATTTGGATGGGTGACCGCCAGTGGCAATTTCAACTGAGCGCTCCCGTGCTTCGGAAGGCACGTTTAGCAGTCGGTCCCACCTTTTTAAAGTTGTTAGGCTATGACAGAGGCCTTCGGGCGGCCTAGAAACTCTGTCACCAGAGTTGGCCACTGACTCATACGAACGAACGAACGAACGAACATATGAAGTACAGCTTGTTGATTATAAGACCGTTGAGGGGTCACAACTGGGCGCTTTCAAGTTCATGACCTACCTATATGAAAGTCCTGTATAGTAACTGGAAGGCTATTCCTGTAACCTTATGTATGATGCATACGCGCAGTTCATGGAGCTAGACGAGGTTGCAGTTTAAATGGTTACAAGTCAAGCCAAACACACGCACAAGTCACGCGCGTGTCTTATGTTATTGTTTTAGCAAAATATTATTGCTACTTTTTGAATAAAATAAATTAAAAGGATAATTCGGCTAACTTCAAACGAATCAAGCTGAGCTACTGCTTTTGAGTGTTTTCATATTCCGCTGTTGAATAACGATTGAGCTACAGTTACGTTTGAATTAGAATTAACAACCGATTGAGTGTTTTGTATAATTAGCCCCTCAATTTAATATATAGCTTTTTGGGTAAACACTGAAACTTGATAGGAACTGAACTAGAGTTGGATCTGAATAGATCGTCATGCATTGTTTATTAATATAGAATTAGCCTCTAAATACATGACTGAATTTTGACACATTTTATATGGCGAAAATGACAAAAATCTACAATGCAACTTTAATTGTATACTGAGATTTTTTATTAAACAAAATAAAATATGTACATAATTATATTACATTACAAAATATACAAAATACATATGAAACAGTTGAGCCATCTAAAAACCGTTACAAACGACCTATAGATAGCTCAACTGATCCAAATCACTACCAGTAGGAAGCGTTCCCAACATGCTGGCTGCATTGCCACGTTGAATGGCAATGCTGATACGTTGAGCCAGATATGAACCAGCCTTTGGATCACGCGCATCATTGTATACTGACATTGTATTAGCAGAATTTCTTCCTAGGTTGTTTGCAATATGAAAGCATGCTGTTCGTTCGTTTACGCTGCATAGTTGTTATTTCGATAGCCATAGCCACCTACAAATTGCGTACCGTTACCAGCTAGTTTCTAATTACTGGACGGCGGATATAGAGGGCGATTGTTGGCTCATGTAAATCGCATCGCGATAAAATACAGCGCGGATAGATAGAGCTACACTCTGAGGACTTTCGAAAGATATTTATTTAGATTCTAAAATTAGACCCTCATAAATCTAAATTTTTGATGATAAAAAAGTTTGGGACGCATGGATCTAACTCTACTCGGCATCCCTAATACCAATAGGATTGAACAGTCATACCTAAAAACCGATAGAACCCAGTCGGTGTTGTTGCCAATTCTTTTACGGCATGGGCACTTTGGAACTGGCATAAATTTACTAAGCTATATAGCAATGGCTTAGAATGACATTGTAGATTGTAAAGTATACAAACGACATATATTGTTTATTATTGTTATATTAAGGCACACTGTACAAACCACAATTTGTGATAACTGCGCTAAGCATCTTTCAATCAATATATCGCATCTTCTAGGTTCCCCGTAGGTCGTAACTTTTTTATAGCAGCAAGTTACAAGAAACAACCTGCAATAAGGAAGATCTCAATGTGTCTTCAAATAAAAATATAATTGAATTGATTTGAAAACTCTTTATTGTACACCATAAAAGAATAACAAAAATTAAAAAACTGGTACATACTATTTAACAATGGGAGGTCTTATCTCTTGGAGCGACCTCTTTCAGACAACCTTTGGATGGACAGAAATTAGTTAGAATGAAATAAGACGGTGCTACCGAGGTGCTATTTAAAGCCACCTTTTACTCAAAAATGATAATAGACATAAAATTGATACAACGAGAATCAAGATTAAATCTATTAATTTTATTAGATCTGTTTAAAGAACGGTCTACAGGCAAACAATGTTTAGGTCCGCTACGCCTAATTATGGAGTTACTTCTTTAATTATACCCCAAATAAATGATAGTGCTATTTAATATAAATCTGTGGTCAGGCACGTACAAACTATCCATTATTCAGTGGTTAATGCATGCATACCACGATCCATCTAATAATTTTCGTGTGAACGAGGATTGTCCATAAAAACGACTGCGCGTTATTAAAAAACGAAGTAAATGTATTTTTAACGTGTTAGTACGAGTATCTCACAGTGAATTAAATACTGTTTAACAACTAAGTACTGCAGCAGGCAGTTATTATAGTATAGTTTTCCATGTATCACTGTATCAATGTAAATTGTTCTCAAATAAAATTATTAATGCTGTAAAGAGATTCCAGAATTTGAAAACTTGAAAAGCAACAAATTATTGATCTCTCATGTTGTATTTTCATTTTTATTTCAGTTTTTTATCAGGTATATAAAAAGATTTAATAGTTCCTTAGCTATTTTGATAATATTAACAGTGGATATTATGTAACTTAAAGTTCAATCAAATATGCAAACCAGCCAATCGTTATCAGCAAACTTTTATATTATTTTAGTGTAATAACAAGTTGCTGACTTGTCTCAAGGTTGTAACACTATCTCATTTACAATCGGGTAGATTGTTATGAATGTGAAATGTTCTTTTCGTGACAGGCAGCGGACGTTACCACACCGTCTACTCTACTTCACTACTACACATTCTGTGCGTACGTTTATCTCTTACAACTTTGCCGTAATTGGAGCAATTTAATAAGGTTTGCATTAAAATTGTTGTCCTATATGCTTAATGATATTCTAACTACAAGGTTGTCATTGTCAAAATGGTATTGTTTGTGCAATCGTTTCTTTCTTTTATAATTTAGTACATTGCCGGTGGTAGGCAGTGGCCAGTAAATTAATACGGTCTACATTCTACAATTATTACAACATAAACATTGCTTTCCAATAATCCAATTTATTTCTTGTAGTTGAAAACATACATCGCTTACAATGCCACATAAATACGTTTTCAAAATAAGGTTGTTATTCATTTTAAAGTTACAGTGCATTGTGTGAAAAAATACAATGTAGGGCCGTTGCGTTGGGAGTTTTGATCTTTTATAAGAAAACTATTTTTACAGACAGATATTTTGAAATAAGTTGAGGTTCTAAAGTCTTTACGTAACCCACTGACCAGACTAATTTTCACGCAAAGGTCCTTTAATCTATGTGATTTAGTAAGGTGACCGAGAAAAAATTTAGATAATCAACGCAGAAAAGTCTAAATAACAGTAACACATCTATGATATGTAGTTAACAGATATTGAGTTAATAAAAAAAATCAGTTTCGGTAACTGTCGTCGTCGTCCGTTGCGTCGGTATCTCATCGGTGCTATAGAAAATCAAGGATAGCGGGATCAACGCTTTTTAGCTATAAATGCCATCAAAACCCATCAATCAGTGTTTTTATGAACGAGCTCATTAAACGCTCAAAATAGCGACGTCACGAGTCTCAAGCGCTTAGTATCGTTTAATCGGTTTGTAGAGCGGTAGTTATGACTTCCTGCGATTTGTCAAGCTCATCGGTGACTCCTTGCCCTAAGAGGGCTTAGCGTAAGCGATAATATACAGGGCTGTAATAGGTATTTGTATTTGTACGAACCTATAAGACGTCTCCCTAAAATTAAAGCTGCTATGAGTAGCTTCTTCTTTGGTTCAAGTTTGACGTGACAAGCGACGTTTATGCTATGCCTGTTCAGACATTGATGTCATCATCGTCATGACAGCCTTCTAATGTTCCTACTGCTACAGACGCCACAAATTAAAAGAAGAAGAAGAAGACCACTGACTCATACGAACTTACTTACTGCTGGTGTTGAGCGTTCCTATCTGCGATCAGGGTATATTTGATCGAAGGTTCCTATACATACATGCATTCAAACCGGGAAGTGTTTGTATAGCGTAGACATTGCATCGCGTCGCGTCTTTGCTCACCTATGGCACCGCACTGGACCGCTTTGCTAAGAATGTCGTCACTCCTGTCTTACTTGTTACACTTCAATCAGCGTTGATTCGTAATTGGAATAGGTACGTTGACTAGTATTTCAACTTTTTTATACGAATCGATGCATGTATGAATATAGAGGTCATAGAAAAAGCAGTTTTAACGTTTCCCAACTGATGTCAAGCGAGTTTACTCGACTGTCCTCCATCCATACATCAAATAAAATGTTTTGGTTTCAATCATCAATTTGAAAACTAAACTTTATATTAACTGACTGTCAAGGCAATAACTAAACTAATGATTATTGTCTTAAGTATGCGTTGCATTTAGTAACCTGCTACGCTATGTGACGTAGCTATTGGTAAGCTAATACAAAAAGCGTAGGTCTTTTGGTCAAAATAAATTTTAGGACTTTGATAAAAATATTTACCCGCATTAGGCAATTCAGGTTTAAAATAAAAACATGCATACCTAATACAATATATTGACAAACCCCTTGTACGGCTTACCTTACCTAAGAGCGTACGCCCAAGCTCACGTAACAAGACCTAAATCAGAGAGATTTATACAACTCAAGATCAAGGCCGACAGTCTTACATTACAAGTTTATCTGAACTAAAGCTTTCTAACATAGGTAATCTAAATATATTATTATAAAATCGTTAGTCCTACATTCCCGATTGTTTTATTTAATTGGTGGAACCCAACACCAGGAATACAATAGCGCTGTCTTCACCAGAAAGCTGGAGCTGGTCAGGCCAACGGGAATACACGCGCAGGAAAGCAAGGCACTCGACCACTTAGCACTTGCATAAACGTACCTAAGTGCCATAAATACATTCTTATCATATAATAAAAATAAACTGCAATTTTTTACAGCGCACGCTTTTCTCTGGCACACTATGATGTATTTTTAGTCGTCAGTAAATGCACTGCACTCAGTTACTCGTACTTATGAATATGCCACAGTAGCAGTCGAGAACTGTAACATGTATTTTCGATTAAAATAAAGCTGTTGAATTAATTGGATTTTTAAAAGTCTTAACTTGTTTTATACAGAACAAAATCGTTAATAGGTATGCGAGCTTAGCCAACATCAGATTTAACGAAGATAAAATATGCATGTGAAATTAAAATTTTAAATTTTAATGTTAAAATCTGGTTTACTCAGTGATGTTACTTTGATTTATAGTTAAAAAAAATTTGTAGCAAATAAGAAAACGTGGAAGCGTTTCGTCAAATTCTTATTAAAATTGAGTAAGATATTATGTAACACCCAGATAGGTCAGCAGGGCATCAGCCATACATAAGGTAGTTACTTATTTTTTCTAGTATTTGAGGGATTTTATCGCGTTATTACCTTTTTATCTCCGCGTCCGTTTTTCGTAGCATTTGTATTTAAAATAATTTAAAGGTAAAATAAAAATATCAACATTTACAATGCAAATAACCAATAAATAAAGTCCAAATTCATTATAATATTAAGTTTTAACTTGTATAATATTGACTTACATGTTAACTAGCAACCTGTGCCGGCTTTGGCTCTCTCTTGAATCAAATCTTTTGACGAAAACTGTATTGAAACCCGTCACGTAGTTTAAAAGATCTAAGCGTATTTAGTATATATAGTCTTCTTAAGAGGCTGGCAGGAGATGGCACAGTACCGGTATAAGTGGTCAGATGCAGGAGAGGCCTTTGCTCAGCAGTGGGACAATAAAGGCTAGATAAAAAAAAAGCGTAGTAGGTCAAGGACGCGCGGGTTATTGACCTGCGGTTCATTGATGCGCGGGTCACTGACACGTGCCGAGCGCTGCCTTTTCGATTTCTAACAAGGATAACTAATTATTAAGCAGAATTATGTAATTTTTTTTTTAATAAAAAAAAAAAGTTTTAAGTTTAGAAAAAAAAGGTACAAGTGTTTTTTTTTATGTGTGGAACCTACCCCTTAAGTTTGTCAGGTTGATAATGAATGACCTTATATAGAGGCGTATACAGAGGGCATCGAATATTTACCCTAATATTTTAATATTTAATATTAGGTTAATTCCTCGTTGACAGAGGGACAGACGACGGGTCATTTTTATGATTGGACATATTATGTAAAGATAAGCCATAGAACATTTTATATTTTTTTTTATTGTTAGTTTATTTGTAGTATTTCTAATGGAAAGAAAATATATGCATGTGTTTTTTTTTCTTTAGCAATGCGGGTTTGTATGTCGAGGATATAAAAACAGGCTGGACTGTTATTCCTATTACCACAGTCACTTACCGAGCACAAATCATCTTGAAGTCACTACGGTAATGGCGAGTGTGTGAACAGACAATACGAACAGAGAATCGAGATCACTAACTTACGGTACAATAATTATGTCATAATCTCGTGGTTTGTGAAACTAATTTCAGAAATAGGTTGGTCATTCAACTTCTTGTTTGAGACACGTTTCATTTATAGTTTTGGCGGTTCCGCTAACTTTGTTACACCATCAATCACAATGAGGTAATCTCAGTATCTTGTCTGGGAGAATTGGGACTAGTAAAAGACGTGCACATTTTGTATAGTATAAAGCTCTCCTTTCTTGTTTTGAAATATAGATCGGACTCTCTCTATATCTAAATCATGATAAAATTGCAACCTGATTTAGCAAAGCAAATTTGGAACTTACTGGCAGTATGATAAACAGTTAGCAAGCAGGAAAAAACCAACAATCACACACCCATGTCCTAACAGCATCCAGTTTGGTCATCATGTTCCTTCTAATGTTCCCACTGCTGGGACACTGGCCTACTCTCAAGCAGGAGTGAGGTCTTGATCCACCACGTGAACCCAATGCGGATTGGTGGATGGCACATGTCTTTCAAATTTTTAGTTCTCGGACATGGCGGTTTCCTCATGTTTTCCTTCACCGTATGAGAGCACTATATATATACATTTTTCGTAGCGAAAAATCCATTGGTGCACGACCGGATTCGAACCCACGACCTTAGGATCGGAATGCGGGGTCACTACCACTAGACCAGCACCGGTGCCCCACTGTCCAGTTTGGTAATTAAATGTAAACACTACAACAAAATGTTACTTTCCGCTTCAAGTAAAGCCTTCCCAAAGTTTAACGTACCTAAAAATTTTCTTGTTTAGCGGTTGACCGATATTTTAAAATTGCATTTATTCATTGGCGCGTGGTTACAGTTAAATTGAGTGACGATACCCTTGTTATACACAATTGTAAAGTTAGATTATGAATGGTAGTAGGTATTGTTTGATGTGAGCCGCGGTGACTCAGACCAGGCGTGTCACCTACATTGCAGTTCGATACGATTACGTTCAAGGTGAGGTGAAGCCTTATTTGTATGAGATTATCTAAGTGTGTGTATCGGACTGTCAACTGGTTTACTGATAAGAATGATCGATCAAGTATGGAGTCTTGTAGGATTACATTAACGCTCAGACAAATTTGTCTCAGCATTCATGCTTTAGTACAGAACAAATTATAAACTTAAACTATGCATGTGGATATTACGACACGTTCGTTTCAGACTACTGTCTTAATTTTACTTAACTTAATTTTATTGAGTGTTTGGGGTATGCTCTGGGGCTGGTACATTTACATTTACCATATTTGGTTTTCCGGACCGACGATTTAACGTGCTCTCGTCGCTCTAGTCGCAGTTCAGAGTTCGGAGTTTCGGAGTTTCATATAAAGAAGTTTCCACTGTTCCAGTGTTTCTCAGCCTACATTTTTATTTATTAAATACATTGTTGTCTGATAGATGCCGTGACTGCTTGTGAAATGCGATGCTTGATTGAGACAAATCTGCTAATTTTTCATTTGGATGCAATCGTGCGGCCTTCAGCACGCATCAGAACGAAGGTAATCGTTGTGTAACTATAGCAGTGATTACATGCTCATAATGGGAGAATGGAGATTATACGAGAGTTAAAATAAAATAAGCATTTTTATGCAGTATTCTCTCTCCACTGTTGACGTGGATCAGATTGTTAGGTCTAGATAAATAATATTTAAATATTGGTGGACATTTTACATAGCGCTTTCTAGGCCCAAACTAGAAACCTAAAAAAAAACAACGCATGACTATGGGAACCAGGTAACTAATAATTTGATTACCGATAGATATCTACTTCTAATTATAGATATAAGTACACTTATACACAGAACCATCCAGACCCCGCACAAATATTCGCAGATCATGCAAGCATTTATTCCACAGCGGGGATCGAATCCGTAACCTCCACCGAGGTCTTCAGAGGAAGAATAGATGCTGACAGACTACTGAGTACTTAGTATTGCAGTTCTACTTTAAAGCAGATGACGGATCTGCTCAGAAGGTTAACCTGATGGTAAACGGTAACCCTAAAATGCAGTTACGAAACCACGGGTTGTAACTTGTAAGTCACGATCGACTAGGACGTGCACATGGCATAGCATTGCTCTGTCACTCTGAGACGTGTAGATGAAAATTCCCATGTGCCAATTTCACCGGAAACCATACCCTTCACACAGCAATATGCATATCACTGCTTGTCGAGAACACAGGTCTATGGTGGTACTTTCCCGGACAGCTTTTTGGAGGCTCTATCACAAAGATCAACATTGATTTATCATTATTTAGTATCGTATTTATTTAGCAATTATGTTAATTTCAGTAAGTTATATTTTAATGAATTTTACACCTAGTGTCAAAGACATTAGAGTACTCTGATACTAATCAATTCTGTTCGCCATCGGTCCCTCTTTCTGTTTATTTCCTCCGAGCCTAGTCCTAACATAATAGCATTGCTAATGGACATTTTGCATAAATTATCATTATTGTTTGTTGAATTACTATCTCTCTTTAGAGCAGTAGAGTAGCCGTGAGAACATGCCGAAGAATTTACGATATACCAGATACACATGCCTGGTACGGGGTGATTAATTAATTCGGATCTGTAGATTATGTCACAAAATAGACATTTCCATATTGTTCTATTCATAGATCGTCAATCCTTTTTAAAACTGGTATATTTTGCCTCTTATTATGTACGCGTGTTGGATGATAATTTCGACTTTCTGTCAAAAATGATATTTTTGTTGAAAGTCAAAAATATCTTTATTCAATCATATCACAAAATTAATTTAATATGTACATAATTATATTACATTACAAAATGTACAAAATACATATGAAACAGTTGAGCCATCTAAAGACCGTTACAAACGACCTATAGATAGCTCAACTGATCCAAATCACTACCAGTAGGAAGCGTTCCCAACATGCTGGCTGCATTGCCACGTTGAATGGCAATGCTGATACGTTGAGCCAGATATGAACCAGCCTTTGGATCACGCGTCGCTTCGACCAGACGCCCGGAAAGAATTTTGAAAACGCGGTGAGCCCCGGTACCCCACGGACCCAGGGTCTCCACTCCAAAAGGCTCAAATATGTAGGCTCTATCTAGACCGGCATATTTGCGCCTTTTGGTGTTCTCTGCACAATCTGCCGCCGCGCCAGCCCTAACTGATGTCCCCGACAGATGTGATGCGGCTAAGGTGTCGACGCATGTCGCGTCCCACACCAAAGGCCTACCCATCTCCCAAGGGACAAGAGTCATACCGTCAGGCCGTTTGCCATCATCACGCACCAAACCGTTCGGTTCCAGAACGGCTGGTACGTTGACACTGACAAACGCCCGACGAATGATGTCATTAAGACTGGCGTGTCGGCAGATCCTACCGGCGGCCCTGGTGCACGACAATCCGTGGTGACCAAGCTGGTCGACCGCCGTACCGCACTGGCACTGATGCGGAGCAAAGCACTGCGCACCCAACCGCAGACTAGTTGCAAGACGGAATGTTGTATTGTCCATCAAAGTTCCAATATTGTGAGATGGAAGTGCTTGCAGCCAATGCCCTGACTCTAATTTTGAAACAGCAAGAAGACGGGCACGATCTGTGGAGCATTGACATGTTTGTAGCAAACAATTCCATGCAAGCTCGCACAGAGGCCCGTCCCATTGCCGTTGAGACGAAAGGTTTTTAGGAGGAGCAGTATCAGGGCAAGCACTGTGCCAAGCGTGTCTAGCCTCGTCTAAATATGAAATTTTGAGGTTGTCGCCAGGAATAATCGAAAAAGACGGAATTAGAATTTTTTCAACCAAAGAGCTAGTGCTATAGACGGAGGACAAGAACGCTGGTAGGGCAACACTTGAAATTTTGCGAATACCTAAGCCTCCCAATTTGACAGGCAGGGAGGCCTGCAGCCATGCCTTGTCATCTAAATGAATATTCAAAACCGACGATAAAGTGTTCTTTATTATGTTGTCTAAGCCTTCCACTAGCTCACTGTGTTTCCACAGTTGACAACATCTTAAAGCGTAGGTAAATTTTGGTACAAACAAACAGAATTTAATGATTGTAAAAGCCATATGGCTGTTAATTTTGAATAATCTGTCCGAGGTTTTACTAAAATTTTGAATTTTCTCATCTACAAATGCCGGAAAAGATTCGTCTAAAATTGGTGAACCAAGAAGGCGAAGTGAACATTTTTCTACCACAGTAATGTTTGGTGCCAAACTGTTGAATTTTGAGATTGTATAATTTTTATCTAAACAAGTGTCAGAAACGAAAAGCTCGCACTTCGAAAAATTTAGTTCTAGCCCTATTTGCCTAAATTCATCAATAATGAGTTTTAGATCGTCAAAAACAGCGTCCACATCTCCACCTAAAGTTCCGTCATCCAAATACCAAACATTTAGCTTAGATTGGAGACGTTGAATAATCGGATGGATGGCAAGGCTAAAAATGGCTGGACCAAGAGGGTCACCTTGCTGACAGCCAACAGCAGACGAAATAACGTTGTTCCGATAAATTAATTTAGAGGGTGAACCATAACACTGCCAAAGAAAATGGTAAATTTCGGGAATTTTGTCTTTAATTTCTTTGAGCAAGGCGCCCCTGTCTACAGAATTAAAGGCATTTTTTATGTCAACCTTTAGTACTACCTCCCCACAATTTTGATCCAAAAATGTACGAAGTGAATGAACTGCGGCTTCACAGCCGCCTCGCGAACCAAAGCCCAGCTGAACTGGTCGGAAATAATCGCCAAGATAATCGGCTTTTTTTCGACAGCAGACTTTAGCCGCTAGACGGCGGTAAGTGGTGCCCACAGCTATGGGTCTTATCCCGCCGTCTTTCTTTTTGAGTGCGCAAAGATTCGCACCATACAGGAGCTCTGTGATCTCGCTGTTAGCTCGACCTGACAACATCAGGTTGATCAGCGCCGTCATGTCATCTAGAAGAATTTCACCTGCATGACCAGAACCACCAGAAAGCAGGTCTTTTAGATGCTGTGGAGTCATAGCATCCAGGCCACCAGCAGAGCCATTCTGAAATGACATATATCACAAGGATCATTTTGATTTCAAGGATTATTGAAGCAAACATACTCGTATTTGTAGAGAAACTGGTGTAACGACTAACTTGGATAGCTCATTAAAATATGGATTTTCTGATTAATCAGCATTTAGTAAATCACCCTGTATGTTGCTTAGTTTGGGACGTTATAGACAAGATTTTGCAAGTAAATAATTTATGGGAAAATATATCTTATGTTAGCAACGTTCATCGTCGAATATAGCTAATGATTTATTAATTATAATATCCACCAAGTTTAAGCCTTTGGCATTTATCTAGGAGGCTGCGTATTGCAATGAAGAAGTATGCATGATTGAAATAGATTATAGACAATGGAATTATGAATGATAGCGTACAAACTATGTAAACTTTTTTTCTAAAAACTTATTTTGTAAACTTTTTTGAAATTATTTTTTTCTTATTATTATTATTATTATTTATGCGATACTAGTGAAACACCCCGCGACTTTGTCCATGCTGTCTTTTTTTCATGCAATTTCTTCTCGATCGCTGATAATAACTTCACAAGTGCTCGTTTCTGGTGCGCCACAAATAACCAAAAATATATATTTATGTACCTACAAATGGAGTGTAGTGAACGCTTTGCTTTGCTATAAATCAATTCAGGAAGCGATTGTTACAAATGCCAGCTCATTTCATGGGCTTTCGTGTACTCGGCATTTATAATACAGTTGCCATCATAAGTTTTACAATTTGCTATTTAGCGGCTGGTACAGTCGCCGGAGTAAGTTCTAAACTACTAACTAAATATCCTAGACATTATGTACTGTATTTGCGTACGTTTTTTTTTTAAGTTTAGTCCGCCCAGATAATGGTGCATTCGGATCGGAACATTTTCATTTTCTATAGTCATAAATCGTAAGCTTATTTTCTAGGACCCAAACTCTGAATAAGGTCGAGATAAGACTCAACTTTGCTGGGAAATGGTCTCCCCCATATTCCACATTTTGCAGTCATCCGCCATTTTCTAGCAGCCTTTTTGAAAGGTGTCGAGGTCGTCACACCAAAGTTTCGTTTGCCTGCTTTGGGTTTGTTGTCCATCTGCAGACTAAACGTTAACAATCTTTTAATGCTGCAGCACCTGTGCACAAAAGTAATGGTGTTTAATTTTCTGATCATTTTTATAACTGTTTGTGACAATGCTATACAATTCTGAGCGCAGAAGTATTCGAATCGGGTGATTCTGGGCAAGCAGCAGTAAAACTGCTTCTGAACTCGACTGTACCCATTGGTGACTGTATCGAAGTTCTAAATGTCACTGGACATTGGCAGCTGGTAAGTTTTCACCGCAGTTGGCAAGCCGGTACTGCATTGTGGCACGCGCCTTCGCCGCACCTGTACCACGTCCATTGTACCATTAATATGAGTGGCCGTGTGGCTGGTTTGACTGGTCTCTGGTCATTTCATTATGGAACTAATGTTTGAGGCGATAGTTTAAAATTCAAGGTCTAGGTGTTGTTTATTAGACGAGTATATTGTTTATTTATAGGCCAGAAGCTGGTGAACTACCAATGATTAGAAAGAAACGGTTTGACCGGTCTCTGAGGCGATTTTATTATGCAACTTATGTTTGAGATGATAGTTTGAATTTCAAAGTCTAGGTGTTGCTTATTAGATGAGTTTGTAGTTGATCCATAGGTTTCATAAGCCTAGTTGGCAAACTAGCATTATAATAGTTAAAAAACGCGTTCAACATACATTTACACTAGCTGGAACCATTTGGATTGGAATTATTTTTTTTGGGATACAAACATACGTCCAAACTTTCGCATTTATAATATTAGTGTGATGTGATAGTGTGATGTTTACTTTTAAATGATGAACCGATTGGATTTGTCTTATAGTTTCTGTAATATACCTGAAACCCATTTTCACGAACAAACTTTTCAATCAAATGCAAACGAAGAACACTGCTCAATGACCGTTTTTCAGCTTTACGTATTTTTTAGTGCTTTCGGTTATTCTGCTGCAAATACGTTTTGTAAAGCTGTTTGTTGTATCTGCTCATTAGTTTAGTAGAAAGTTTTTCGCTAAATATAGAAGAACCTCGTTCGGAACTGAATGATTGTTGAAACTGAATACTTCGTTAAACGTTGTAAATTTGTATAATTTGTCTCCAAGCTTCGCTTCTGACAAAGCAAACGGATGTTGGTATCATCTGATATACGATGTTTTTATTCCAATTGTACTTGTAATAATTCGTAAATAAAACCTCATTTTAAAAAAACGTTTTTAAGAAACGGCCATAAACGGTTAAATCCGAACGAAAGAGTCGTTTCACAAACAATTCAACGGCGTATTCGAGTTCACTCAAGCAAAAATCTTAACTTACAGTCTGCCACCCTTTCAATATTTCAAGAACAAGCAGTAGGTATTAGTAATGAATGGTACAGTTTTGTAAGGCACACAAGGCATGGCTCACTGAGTAAATCTTATACAGAGTGTATAAAGACTACTCTTTAATGTTAAGATCTATAAATCAAAGAACAAAACTAAATAGGTGTTATTTAAAGGTTGGATTCGACCCGAATGATCATTATTCGCAGAGTAAATCGTAGTTATTCGCGAGTAAACTGATAGTTTACTTGTATTTGACATTTCTTATTCCGCGGAATAGTTATTCCAAAAGTTGGTCAAATCCGGCCTTAGTGTAATATTTTGTCTCGTATAAGTCAAATCGTACACTAAAAACCTTAAATATATAATTTTGAATTCCCATATTATCTTAGGTACCTGATCCTTATTTTTAAATGAGGTTATTTCTGTTGCTTCTCTGACTAAGATTTACTTGAATCGCTTACTTTAATTTTGTTTTGCCCGTGATGATTTATAAAAACTTTTAAAACCGTTCCGGAAACAGGAAACACTTCTATCTTTCACATAGTGATATAACCTTCGCAGACATTTGCTTAATGTTTGACAATTCTGTATGTTATTGTGTCTTTAGTTTTCAGGAGCTTTCTTTCCCACCCTGTACAACACCCTGTTTATAGCATGATTTAATTCTCGCTAAGCCGCGCAGCTCGCGTGTTCATCACGTTTCAAACTCAATAGCATTCATAAGATAATTTGATTTCTTTGGATGAATGGATTAGGAACAGACCGTATGGAAGACTTGTTGACTTATTCACACTCTGATCTCATTTATTGGTTGAAAGAGGGTCAACATATTTTGGTTAAGTAGTTAAGTACATACGTATGTTGTTTATCTAGAAAGATAAATAAATAGAAACTTGGTTAACATTCGAATTTCTACATAGATTTATAGTTCCATATTTGAGGTTTTATTAACAGTTTTTTTTATCACATGACAGCCTTATTATGTTCTCACTGCTGGGACACTGACCTACTCTCAAGCGAGAGAGATGAGTTTTTTTTATACAAAACTGAATTACAATTTCTGAATTCAATCCATGAGTTGGATTTACGCTCAAGCACAAATTTTAGAATACTCTTCCATCCAACAGGCGAGTGAGAGGTTAAATCAAACAAATCTAATTAGCATTACCTACATACGTGACAATTTGCAAAGCCATTGCTTCGTATTGGAAATACTACATGATTGCAAATAGACTCTAACTTTCCAGTAATTCAATAACACCTGAAACGAAGTAGGACATACTGATTGACTATGAATATAATGGTTGTATCTGTACAACTACTTGTTACTGTGGGTAACTCTCTGGAGTAACCCAAAACAAAACAATATAACTCTCTAGTATAACAGTTACATACATAATCCTGCTTTACCCCACATTAGGATTCGTATGTCCTGGGTATCAGAAACCACGAGTACTATGCTACTACAACAACCAGACCTCAAACAAATATTTGCAGATTATGCAGAAGTTTGCCTAGCAGCTAGAATCAATCAAAACCGCATTTCTCGCTTCTTATGCTGCATTTCTTCCAGAGATGTGCGAGGATGTGTAGCGAGGAATGTATTTTTAGGAACCAATAGAATCACTTCATTAAAGCTGGGCAAAGCGAGGCTAGGTAAATTATTTTCTGGGTATTTTCTATATATAATAAAAAATATCTATCTATGTATTGTATTGTATTAAATATATATCCGTCATCTAGTACCCATAATACAGCTCTGTTTAACAGCAGCTTACTTTGGGGCTAGATGATGCTGTGTGGATTGTCCAGCATTATTTATTTATTATTTATCACCTAATCTGCATTGATACTAATCATACTTACTGTTATCCAATCTGTGCTTATACATGATATTAGTATGGATTCAACGCCAAGAACTTACTAGGTAATATTTCTTAATGTACAGCGGAAGAATTTAACTTTTTAAAGACCTAGGAAGTGATTATTTAGTTCGGAATATAACAGCCATCAACAAGAATATAATCAACTTTATCTTGCAAAGTAACGAGAATGTAATTAAAATCGTCGGATTACAATTTAGACGCATGAATATGTTGATTTTGGTGTTATGAATATTCATGACTTTTTACATGCAAACTTCTTCCCGATGCGTTTTCTTTCTTAATACACCCCTATACATAAACACACCTGGCTTGACTTTGCATTAATTATCGGTGACTCACTAACGCAACGATTTTACAGATATATAAGTTATTTGATTATTAGTGCGCGATATTCAAGGAATATGTTCTACACAGAAAAACATAGGTACATTATTTTTTTTATTGATGTGTGGAACCTGTTCCTTGAATATCGCGCATTAAATAATCAAAGACCCTGTATATTTGTACTCAGTGTATTAGTAGTGCCTCATCTTGTGTATGTTGAGTGTGAAGTCTATAATATATTTGACTATAACATACAGGAATTTTGTGCAATAATATTCGTATTGCAGTAGTAATAAATTACCGTTATCTAGATTGAAGTTTATTTTCGAAATCCGGTAACTAATGAACGATTCATCCAATGCCTAATTAATTTAGTTTTCCACATTGCACAATTTATGAATTTATTTAATGAGGCTTACACTGAGCCAAAGTTTTTTATTAGCATCTCTTAATACAAAAATATAAATAAAAAGAAAATTATCTATACTTACCTACGTTTTTGTTACGTAGTGAATAAGTACAGTTAACAAAGAAAGTGGTTTATCACTTTTGACAAAAGTTTCAGTGAAATCCTATGATATTCAAATGAATCTCAACCTTAGGGTGGTAGACCACATTTTTTGCTAACTGTATCTACACGATTCAATTAAAAGATTGATTGACACGGGGAATCTTAGTGTTGGCTTATAATAATAATTATGACTGTTGGGTGTAAATTTATTAGGGAAAATATCACCTTAGTACAAATATGTATCGCATGCCGTTCACTTTGGCATGGTATTTGTCTAAAAAGGCAATGGTAGAGTTTCCAGTGTTTCCACAATAATGCGTTATCCAACTGCCTTCGTTACATCAGCCGTGACAGTAGGAACTGCCACATTATCTTGTATACAATGCCGTATTGTTATAGTTTCTGTGTAATTGTGTTGATTTGTCACCGATTTTTATTTTGCATTTTGCACATTAAACCATTAGGCACACAGAATAAAGGTGTTATTACAATACCGGATATGTCCATAAAATAGTCCTTGACTTGTAGCGACTAGATATCTATTTAATTTTTAGCAATATATTACTTACCTTAATTCTGTAGGTACCACAAGCACAGAGCCACAAGTGTGAATATTTCGGACTTTTAATTTAGATCTATTTATTTTAACCATTATTTTATTTACCTTATTCTACACCACAAGTGCGAATATTTCTATACTTTTATTTAGATCAATCAAACATTTACCCCACACCGGGAATGGAGCCACTTTTAGCGCCTCAGCCTGACTGCTCGTCGCTCATTGAGGTCGTCATCAAATCCTACAAATTTTCTTCTTCGTTCTTCTTTCACACATAAAGCACTGTGTCAACAGCTAGTTGCACATGTTTGTGCACTTTTTCTATATTTCCTGTGGATACTTGGGTATCCTGTCTCTTAACCGGCCAATATCCTGTTAAAAACTCAGCTATTTCGATTAGTTGCTGGAATTGTGCCGCAACTTCCCGAGATATTTACAGTTTGATCTCTACTAGGTATTATTTTTACATAAATGTTATTAACTTGAACTCATAATTTCTAAGCAAAACGCCATCTAAAACAATAGCTAAACTACATTTCGCCGGTTTTAGTCAAATGAGTTGTAGGCATATTGAATTGTCATATATAATTTATCTTCACTTATATTATATATTCCATTCAGTTCTTCGGCTAAACTATAAACGGTGACTCATAAGTTAGATACCGAATTGTGTGTATCTAAGTAATATTCTCTACGAATAACCCACAGAGTTGTGAGGAGTGGTGTAGAGTTAATTGAGTCAGATGACAAATACTGCCGCTTTCACCTCGCCAGAGGGCTTGGCTGGATATCGCCTACTCATAGTTGCTTTATGTTACGCTTCTCAATCATAATAACTTGAGCAAGATCTTGATAAGCTTTTTTTGCTTATTTAGCAAACATGTTACATATTGCGTATTTCTTAGACATTTAAAATATCTGCGCAACTAAAGTTGTCTGTCTCTGTCTGCCATACTTGGAAATCACAGCTGTCGGCGTCTCGTAAATATGTTTTGATTTATTTTACTGTATTTTTTTAAACATATATTCAGATAGTCAGCATTACGAGACGCGCTTACAGAAATATGATCAGATCTTAAAAAGTAAATAAAAACCTAGCAACTAAATAAATAAATACATTAAAATATTGCATTGCCATTTTGCTTAAACCCACAAAGCTTTCGTTAACTTTTGTTGTAGACGCACGTTGGTAAACAATCAAAATCTCGCTCTATACGGAAACAACAACCCTAATAAAAGGTTTCGAAGAATGTTTCTCAGTTGTCATTGATTTGTATTCAGAGCACGAGTTACCTGTCGCCGACGACGACGCTCGACGCCAGGACGCACTATCTTCATACTGTCGAAGAGAGTACATCTGCCTACATTACTGTCAAAACGATAATTCCACCGCCTCTGCTGAACAAATAACAAGATAAGAGCCACCTACGCAACAATCATGACAAGCTTATTGCCCTGAACTTGCGCATGATACTGACAATAAAGAGATGAACGTAATTGAAAAATGTTTCTTTGACACAAAGACCCTAAGAATGTTAACAGAGTAGTGAGTAGGTTTGCGCGATGTTTACTAGGACGGGGAATTGAGCAGAATTATGATTCCCACGATAGTATAGTTGACTAAGTGGTTGGGTTCTATGACGAGCACAATCCAGTGCCACGCAGAACTTGGTTGACTCTGCAACTATTTCTATGACGGCTGACTTGATGGTCTTGACATTTGCTGACATAAAAAAGAAATAAAAAATTACAGAACCGATCCGAGGGTGTCTTATGATACAACGCGAGTAGGGCAACGACCTCCAAGCCGGTCAGGTGACCTTTATGTTTACGCGAACTAGGGAACACACAGATACTAAGCAAAAACAGCTTACATCATAATAACTACATATTAAAATAGATTACACGTAAGTTGAAGCTAAAAATGCGCATAATTATTGCGCTAATCACACCGTCCGGCTGCAAGTGTGCTTGAAAAGTTGAAACAATTATGTTAAAGTTCAAAGCATAAAACACCAATAAACATGTCAATTAAGCTTGACATTTGAAATTGGGGACAGTATTATGAAAAAAGAATGTATCGTTAGCGAAATACTATTATGTATCACGGTAAATTTTATCATTGTTTTAATTATTGTTTAAAATCAAGTGGAATTGTATTTTGTACCAATATTTATTACAAACCAAAGTAGCATTGTGAGGTTAGAAATAAGATCATTAATTTCTTCGTTCATTTCGACGACGGATGTGGCGCGGCGGGCGAAGGTCCGCCTGCGACGCAGGAGGGTGCGGGTTCCCGAAATTCCCGCCTTGGGACAAATGTTTGTACGATCTGCAAATATTTGTTCCAGGTGTTCTGGGTATTTTCTATGTAAGTATATTAAAAAATATCTATCTATGTACATTTGACATATATCAGACATCTAGTAGTAGCCAATACTCATAAATACTCATAACACAAGCTCTGCTTAGCTTGGGGCTAGATGATGCTGTGTGGATTCCGGCCGGCCTTAAACTTTTTGTAACTGACACACTGTGATCACTTTGAGATCTGCACTATGGGATAGATTAGTTAAAATTATGACAGATACTATAATCACCCCGGGGCGGCGCCTCAACTAAAGCACATCAGTATTTTTTCGGCGGTGGCGATGTAAGTGGATCTCATTTGTCTGCGGCAATCTTTACTCCTTTGAAGTAAACTCTACATTTCGTAAATATAGCAATTACCTCGACATATTTCATGCATGGTACTGTTTAGTTAGACTTTCAAGACATAACCTCGTTCAGTAAGGTATAAAAATATTTTATGGCTTAGCAATTAGTGGTTAACTCTCGAAACGATTGTTGTCAACTGGTTCAAGGGCAGCAAGCTTAATACGATTGTAATAAAATCTGCTCGTTAACTAGTCTACGGTCGAAAGCTCCGTGGGAAACGATGATGCCAAAACATTACAGCAATTGCAAGTGTAAATAACTGAGTGTGGAATTGCTAAGTGTAAATAAGTGTACGTAAAATTTATAACCTTGTAATCAATGCAAGTGGTATTTAAGGTATCTTTTACATTATTTTATATTATTTTATATATTACTAGCGGATCCGCCCCAGCTTCGCGCGGGTGCAATGAAACCGCACCCGTGCAAAACCGGGGCGGATCGCTAGTAATAAAATATACCCTATGTTACTCAGGGATAATGTAGCATTCTAATGGTAAAATAATTTTTGAAATCGGACTACAAAAACTACTTTTGAGTTTATTCGTAACAAACAAAAATACAAAAATACAAATCTTCTCTCTTTATAATATTAGTATAGATTATATTACAATTGGCCTAACGTATTGCCTACCTACAGCATACGCTTTTCGAAGTAACACGTCTGTCTGGCGTCTATGTCCCGTCTATGTTAAGTTTTCTGAGAATGAGAGAATTTGAATGTCTTCGAATTTCTTTCGAATTTTTTGTAATAGGTTTTGAGATTCTAAACAAACTTTCATTTTCGTATAATAATTTATCTTGCAATGTTCCAAAGTAGTGTTCACAACATTCAATATTTTTGCGAATGATGTGTTAACCTCTAGTTGTGATTGTGAGAGCCTTTGACCTGCTTAGTTCTAAGAATATATTCCGGTATTCTACTAGCAAAGGTTTTCTGGGTGCGTTTTATTTAACTACACATTTAACCTTGCATCTGGTCTTTTAACCCGTCAGTATAAAGCAGTAAGATGCAAGTATCTTCATGCCTTCAGTTCAGACTGTTTATAAATAAGCAGAGTTCAAACTGTATTTGCGTTCGTGCCTGTATATTTCAAGTGCATTGTTGCGGTTGTATTGTATAACGCAGTGTTTTGTGTTGCTTTTAGCTGTACAGTCAGCTGCAAAAGTTGTTAACTTTCTCTCAGAATTTAGATTTTTTTATCCCTTTAGTTATTCGTAGTTTTGGATCTACGGTAATAAAAATAAACAAATAAGTAAGTTATTTTAGAAAAGGATTTTGAAACTTTGTTAACATTTTGATGTTGACGGTACCTATCACTTGGTTATAGTTATAGGTGTGGCGCCTAGGGCCTCCCACGTATTGTCTTTGGTTTCCGAAGCTATTTTTAAGCTTATAAAAGTGTCGGTTTATATAAATAATGCTCGAGTTTCACGTTGACTCTAGACTGTTTGATTTGTAAACATGTAAGTTATTTTCGTCATAGCATGCGTGATTAAAATACATATATAATATCTTACGAGACATACGAATTATTATCAACTGGGTCCAGTTATCTGCCTGCTGTGGACGCAGCTGATGATATATAAGACACATTCTACGCTTGCATGTTTGACAGTTTTATCATTTGGTACCTTTTTTTTTATACAACTGAAGTGGCAACCAAGCGTACGGCCCACAAGATGGTAAGTGGTTACCGCAGCCTATGGACGCTAGCAATCCCAGAGGTATCACTCGCGGGTTGCCACCTTGAGGCATAGATCGAAAGCCTCATGTGCCAGTAATTTCACCGGAAACAATACCCTTTACACCGAAACACAACAATGCGAGCACTACTGCTTTGCGGCAGAAATCGGTATGGTGGTAGTACTTCCCAGGTCGTGTTCTATCACAAAGAATTCTACTACTCTTCAAACTTACTTTCTTGCGTCAAAACTATGCAATCGAGGGGAAATTCTTTAGGTAATTTACTTTATTATGGTGTAAAAGTGAGCATTATGTTTTGACGGTTTGATAAGTTCATACTATGGCAAACAAAGCATACATGCATTGTTTTATTGATTCACAAAATTGTAACCATGCCCATGTTTGCCGACATTATCGAAGTTTACAGAATGAGCTGGCAAGTTAGTCATGAATCGGCTTACCGGTTGTTGAATACTATAAGATTTATATGGCAACAAGTATTTCTTGTTCATTTGACGACGCCAACTGTACTCGTTGGCTTGTGGCAACATTGAAGTATTGCCTCTGGCGCGCTAACAAGATGCCACCGGCGTATTATGCACCCTTAATGCAAAGAGGCAAAATATTATGCAGCATCACACACAGCCGGTTGTGCTCTTTGCAGTTAGTGTTCTATCACAGTTTTATGTTACTGTGACATTCAGGAAACACATATTTGTTGGTATAGTAAATTGTAAACTCACTTTTTTGTCACTGATATTCAATATTTGAATATTTACTAAAAAAAACTACTTTTAAAGAGAAAAAATTACCTGCGAGAGTAAAACCACAAAACCACAAGGTAAAAATGATCGGTAACTAACAACATACATACACCTTGACTTGTTAAATTATTTAGATTTCAGTAAATATTAAAACAATATTAAAGTGAGCAGGCTCGGCCGGCTAAGACAGGCTCTACAGCAAAGCTAGAAGTCATAAAAATTTAAATTCTCATGTTCCTGTACACCCGGTACATAATATTACCGGCGCTCATATCCTTGATACCGTATAGGTGCTTTTTGATGACATGGTTTAATCCCGGCATAGGCCGAGAAGCTTGTCCACGAGCTTGTGCTAGGTTTCTAACCGGTAAGAATGCATAGGTAAGATAGACCTCGTCAACAAGGACTTATAAGCTGCCATACTTAAACTAAAGGCGCTAGTCCATGGAAGTAGTTCATAAGTATGAGAGACGACCACGACGAATTCTACTCTACCAAAACGTTACTTAATACTACTGCGAAGTGCTTACAGTTCACAATAAAAGCTGTAGTGAAGGCGCACTCCTCAGTTTGTTTACTCTGAGCTTATGGCCTATCTGAATATCATCTCAGATCTTTATCCGCAACTTTATCCACTGATGAAAAGCTGATTATAAGTAGACTTGGCTGGTTTTAATTCAGTCCAGTTTTACATATTTAAAAGATTAAAACAGTACTCCTCACTACGTACCAAATAAAAATGTAATCTTACATGAAACATATTCTCTGAAGCATTCTCGGAACAGCTGGCATTTCACAGCTTTTCCTGTAAATTAACATTTTGTGTGTGGCGTTATTGTCACAGTTATTAAAGAACCAGTTTAATTTATGCAAGATAACATGAGATTTACGTATCGCCGTAGCTCTTTAAGCTTGCATGCCGCCAACCGTAGAGCTTATCAGCAAACGAAGAAGAGTAATGGCATGTCTAGCGATGCATGAGGTCAAAAATGTAAAAACGCGTCTATGTTAGAAGAACATACATTCTATGAGTGATATTAAATAAATAAATAATGCTGGACAATCCACACAGCATCATCTAGCCCCAAGGTAAGCTGCTGTTAAACAGAGCTGTATTATCTGTACTAGATGACTGATATATACTTAATACAATACAATACATAGAAAGATATTTTTTATTATATATACAAAATACCCAGAACACCCGGATCCAATATTTGTAGATCGTACAAACATTTGACCCGAGGCGGGAATCGAACCCGCAACCTCCGCGTCGCAGGCGGACCTGCGCTCGCTGCGCCACATCGGTCATCAATAATAAGTACTGAAAGAAAAAAGGAATAAATAAGGCTGGACAATCCACACCGCATCATTTAGCTTGTGTTATGGGTACTAGGTGACTGTTATACTTGTAAAATACAATACAGTACATAAAATAATGTTGTTTATTATACACAGAAAATACCCAAACCACCCGGAACAAATATTGACAGATCGTACAAACATTTGCCCCTAAGCGGGAATCGAACCAGCAACTGTTGTCGCAGGCGGACCTTCGCCCGCCGCGCCACATCAGTCGTCAACATAAAAGGTATAAGTTTCTATTTCTGGATTAATCGTAATCAGTTCTACGTGTTTTTCGCATTTTAGCCCGGGGCCATATTCATAGTGCAAGAGCGTGCGTGACCAACTCTTTGATAGTGGGTTCGATAACCGCGGGCGGGGCCCGGCGCACGAGCTTGCGAGCCGATTTTAGGATTATGTTTATTTACCACTGCAGAACAGAAAAGCCTATTCTTTTGTCCAATCTCCATTTTATAGCTTAAGTAACATATAGTGAAACACCCCGCGACTTTGTCTGCATCGACTTTTGTCTATGCATATTTCTTGTGGTTGTGTCCTAGGAGTTAATTTTTGGGAATTCTTTTCTTAGTGCACTCCTACAAATTAAACGAAAATTACCGGTTTCTTTGCCCCATCGTTTTGGCTGTGTTTATTGTCAGTCAGCCAGTCAGATACTGCAACGATTTTACATAAGTATTTCGATTTGTTTAAGCTTTACAAAGGCTTCTATTGATTACATCTAACTCTAAGGACTATAGTCTAACGTACGCTTGAGCTTTTAAAGGTTACTAGAAAGCCAATAAAAAAACGATTCAGTGAAGTGAAAATGAAATTTATTTCATTTAAACTAGCCTGTTTATACGATACAACAAATCTTCCGAAGGCAGAACACACGTCGGTATTGAGAGCGCAAGTGTTAATATATAATATACAAATAACACTGTGACATATCTAGTATCTCCAAAGTTTTATCAATATTCTAGTCGTTTATTAATTTTTGATTTGAAAAAAAACTATGTAACGTTGCACAATAAATAACTAAATCCATTCTCACAACAATTTTCACAGATGCTGGACAGTAAATTGTTGCGTGATCTAGATGATTTGCGCACACGCAGTACACACGTCACGTCAGTCACAGATCATAATCTAAATGACGTAATGTCATCAGTTATTGTATTAACCCTCGACTCGGAGCTGTCTTTTTGTTTTCTCTTTGGTTTTGAAAACTCGTTTGCATTGTTTTTGTTTGGCAGATTTTACAGTATTCATTCCCTTCATTATCAATTACACTCTGCCTTCCGATGACATTATACGATTGTGTAGGTAAAAACACACAAGATTTTTATACCGTTTATTCCATACCAAGTCCCAGTACAATTTCATTACCCAAAAGGGGGTGTTTGTCCAAAAATGTCCAAAAATAAACAAGTTATCTTGAAGAGAAGTTTGTTTCATCAAACATTTCATTCAATAAACAATCCAGATTGAAAGTAAAACGTATATTGTTTGTAAGCGCAGCAGTATTGTGTAACCGCGGTGCGTGCGATGATAAATGGTGAAATTAGCACTAATTAATACGAACAATGCTCGCTGCAGATGCATTTAAAACGGCTTTCCTTTGTAAAGAGTTCAGCTTCTGGAATACAAATCATGACGGTCAGCCTCTTAATGTTCTCGTTGTAGGGACACTTACTCTCGAGCGAGTGTGATTCACAAAAAAAAAATCACAGGAAACCATACCCTTTACACCGGAACACAGCAATGCGAGCATTACTGCTTGGCGGCAAAAATAGGTATGGTGATAGTCCTTCCCCGGACGAGCTCTATCACAAAGAACTTTACTACTCTTAAAAATCTATTGACACACCTTGTGGTACACCTCCAGTTTCGTTCCAGCAACCAAACGTTTTCGCCCGGCTCACTGAGCTTCGGACAGTGATTTAACAGTGATGCAAAATCGCGGGTTCGACTCGAATCCTGCCCATCCGATAACTTTGAATATCATGATGTCAATTCTAGTAATAATTTATCGTTATTGTAACTTCGAACACCATTACTAATCAAACATCGCCTCCTATCATGATCATAGGTAAAGAAAAGTTAAATTCTTATTACGATAGCAAATTTATACTTCTAAGTTGATCTTCGCGTGCTGATGCCTCTACAAAAAGGTTTCTTGCAAAAAGTGTTAGTGGGTGTAGATAAATGTAATTCCTATGTAATGAAATATCAACTTCTCAATAGTATGCCTCGAGCATTTGTTACCGTAATCTGCGGGAGATTATCACGAAGATTCTCTGCGATGTGGGTGGCTTTGCGCTGGAGGAGTTCTCTTAGGTTCTAGGCTTTGAATAATGCTTTGATCTGTGTACCCAGTATATGATATCTGTGTATGTGTATATGATACCTAGTGCTAGCTATCGCTATGATTTCAGAAGGTATATAAATTAATGAAAGGAATTTTCAACGTGCCTTATTAATTCCTCTATTTTCTAGAGCGAGGTGCTATTTAATTCAACACACGCCAGTTTTAGGTACAGAGTCCTCCAGCCAGACCTCACTAGGTTTCCCTGTGTCGTGGGTATCATAACTTCGAGTACTAGACATTAGAAGCGGTGACGTTAGCTCTAAGAAATCAGGGTAAGTGGCCATTCTGCACGTAGTACTAATATCTGTTCAGTGGTAATATTAAAAATAATTAAAAATATCCGCTGGGTCATAGTGATGCCAGATTTAATTCTCGTGTCGCGCTAAAAATGTAGGTGCTAAATACAAAAATCCTATCAAAATTTTATTTATGAAAAAAAAAATCTCGGTCCCTCTCACATCCGGTCACGATGTACGAGTACATACAAGTAGTATGGTATTGGGCATTTTACTCCACATTTTAATTAATAATCAGACCTTCGTCTCGGCCCTAAGGCCTCGACTCAACGGGTCTGATCATTAATTAAAAAATGGAGTAAAATATCCCAAAACCAAAATAATTTATAATTTGTTTATAGTTCACGGGGAGGTTGTGCTCACTCAATAGTATCAGGCGTTGTGTAAACTTATCCAAGCAACTTTTGTGTATTCGTTTCAAATTTATAAAGAATTAATATTCTAATACTAATAGTTATAGTTTATTCGAATGTTGAGTTTAGTAAATATTAAAAGGATGGTATAGACGTGCTCGCTTTTTGCTCGACTTGGCGAGGGTATTGCCATGCCCCTAGATCATGCTTTGTGTAAACTCATACCTTTCTGAATTGATCTAAAATATATCTGCCTATATAAACTTTCGTATGTAAAGCGAGCCACAGCTCCCTGAAGTGACGACCACGACCGCTTAGTCAAGAGTGTAAGGAAGAAGAAGAAGAAACTTATATAAATTATATATATATATATATACATAAGGTTAATTTCCCTACTTATTTAAATAGCTTCGTGTTCTTGCATCTAGAAATGTAATTTAGGTAAGCATACTATGAAAAGATTCGTTCGTGTTTTATTTTTTATTCAATTAGGTACTTAAATCTAAAATATAACTCACAATCTTAGGCATTACCTATTTACTGTCTTTATAGAATTTAGGGTCCTCATCAAAAATATCGTTTACTTGACGAACGAAGCGTTGGAGTGAAATCCATGGATTGCTGCCTTCCGTTGCCTGGAGTTTAATCCGCAGAAGCGCCTTCCTCCAAGCGTCTAAAGAGTCCACTCCCGCGATGTCGTTTGTTCGATAGACCTTCAAGTCTATCAGATACTCACCTTCCAACTCTGCAGTGCGCCTTTCGTTTCCATTAGCGACACGGTTGACAAAGAACGAAGAGACCGTTGTTGTTGGTTTGCTACATTCACGACTCAATCCAAATATATCTGTTGACGATGAAGATGATGAAGATGTTTCTTGCAGTTTACTTTTTCTGAAACAAAAACAAGAAATAAATAATTGTAAGTCATATTAAGTAAAAACCTACTATTTTAGTAAGAACCTAAGAGATTAACGAACCCACTAACAAACAAATCAATATCTGAATAAACAGAGTATAATACAAAAATAAATTAATAAATAATACTGCACAATCCACACAACATCATCTAGCTTCAAGTTAAGCAGAGCTTGTGTTATGGGTACTAGATGACTGATATACATAATACAATACAATACATACATAGATAGATATTTTTATTATACATAGAAAATACCCAGAACACCCGGAACAAATATTTGCAGATCGTACAAACATTTATCTCAAGGTGAGAACCCGCAACCTCCTGCCTGGCAGGTGGATCTTCGGTCGCTGCACCACATCGGATGTTGAATAATAACGCAACAGAAACTAAACAAGCAATCATCGCTAACGAAATGGATGCTTTTATGCGTTGTAAATCTCTGTTCGAGAAAAACGATCAAATTGTCATTTTGTTTGCGTTGCGATGATCGATCTTTTAATTTCTATAGCGTTACTACAGCGTTATTATATCAAAATATGCATTATGAATCTCTGTTTGTAAAACTTGATCAAATCGTGATGTGCTTATACCAATAGAGGAAAGACTAAACTCTGAAATAAAACAATGATTAGTTATAAAACTTACTTTGTTGAAGAAGGCGAAGTACGTTTTCCTTCCTCTGAGGTGCCTGTTGCTCGTTTTTTTTGCTTGCCTTTTTTGGCTTGAAGTAAATCGAAATCCATTTCACTGTCAGACCTAAAACAAAAACTGATGTTTAGAGAAGTGGTATTTTAAAAAACCAATTTGGATGTTGTTACCTACGACATAGAAATTATTTTTAAGCAGAGTTTTTTTAAGTTTACCATTCTTAGGAATCAAATTTATAATTAGTTAAAAAATTATGTAGATAACGTGTACTCATGTAACATACCTACACGCAAAATAAATAATTTAATTTTATTGAAAACCTCTTCCTTTCGAAGTCTGTTAAAAACATAAATTAAATAAATAAATTAAGAATTTAACTTACATGTTTTGTTTGCGGGGAAAACTTTAATCCAAGTTTCTAGTTACTTGCGAAGATGTTCAGAAGTTGAAGCAAGGCTTGTGGGTGAGCTTGCAACAGGTTCCGGTCTTGGTTTGCAGTGAAGATGGGCTCGAATCTGTAGCTGAGCAGAGCGCTGGTGGCTGACGGCAGCGTGGCTTGATGCAGCGTGGTCAGCGTAGTCTGTTGCAGAGTGCTAGACAGCTTGATGCTTGTTCTTCTCCGTGATGGTTTCTGATACGATGTCCTCCACTTGACTTGTGCTTCTGTGATTTGTTTGACAAAATTATCAAATTTTATACGTGAACGTAAAACAAAATCAGCAAAAATAATATTTTATAAATTGAGTCCAATCGACATTGTAATATAAATCAATAATCATAAACTATGTTACTTACGCTCTATTGGAACATAAAAAATAATTTAGTAATCAAAAAAATAAAGGTTTGTTCAATTAATTTAAAGTTGGTGACACACTGTTAGTCTTGCTAAAATATTTTACGCTCGAACGCTGTACTTTGTAATCAATAAAATGCAAGCTAGGATACTGGTGGTTAGAATATTGGTTGGTGGAACACACACCTAATATTTTTTAACTTTTATAGAATCAGCATAACGCGAAATGATTTTGCGAATTAGGCATTAGCCTAAATTAACTAAAACTCACTTCCGTGATTTTGCAATAATATGCATACCTAACTACCTACGACTTGTTTGCGCTTGCAACTAAAAATTAAAATATCTCAGTACCTGCACATCTCTCTTCGTACAAGCATCGAGTTGAGTTTAAGAGTTTCTTTTTTTTTTGAGCTTCTGTTTTTATTCTCAATTATTGCAAATTTAAAATCAGTTTTTGTAAATAATACTCTCGTGCATCCAAAACTGGTAAGTTGATTAAAACTTTTAACTTATGATTCATGAAAACAAATATTAAATTATGTTTCACATACCTACAGATGTGTACAAGTAAATGATACAATAATTCTAATTCGAAAATTAGCTCTCACTTTTATTATTGCACATTATTTTAAGATTATTGAAAATTCAAACTATTTTAATAATATATATATATATATATACATATTTTTTTATTTAATTTTACACTTCTTTTTTATAGATCTAGTCTAGAGAGATATCTACCTACACATTTACTTGTGACTGCAAGCTTCAGAAAAGGAGAATTCATCATTTAGGAAAATATTCAATAGGTAAGTTTTCTGTATTTTATGTTGATAACTAACTAATTTAACTTAAAAAAAACATCTAATCATTTATTTATTGTTACAGCCGATTTATCGAAAGACATAGCCACATACCTACTTCTGATTGCAATCATTAAAAAAGCATATCATCTATCGACGGTATAATTGGTAAGTTTCATGATAGATACCTAAGTAAATAACTAAGTTTATGAAACAATTGACTAAATTACTGTTTTTTTTTCATTACAGCTCTGCTGATTAGCTGGACCTGGACTCTATAAACAAGGAGGCTGTTTGGGGCATTGGTGTTGGTGTGCAATTATAGTGAGTTATCAATTCACAGTCATCAATTAAGTTCCTATTTTTAGTACTTACTCAGGTATTTTGAGTTTAGGTAACTTACTAGTACCACGCGAGTGAAGCCATAGACATAAGCTAGTAAATAAAATGCCTTTTTGCTCTATTTGCAATATACAAGTAGAAAAGAGGAGATGGGTAGGCCACGTTAGAAGTAATTTTCATAAAAATAGAAGCACTACTTCGTTGTATGATAACATAGAAATAATAAAATCAGCTTTCAAAGGTCGTGTGGTGAGCTATAGGGTTCTTGCTACAAAAGAAGAGGTCCAGAGTTCACCTTCCAATTTCTTAAATAATATTCGTGATACAGTGAAATCTTTGATACAGCGTTCTCTATTTAAATTAACTGCTGTTAAGGTTAACTTTGAATTGTTTTCAACGTTCCTTACGTTTAAAAATGATGGACAGGAAATAAAATCCTTTGCTACCAAAAACTTTATATTGAATTTGAACTTAAATTTTCCTAGCATTTACAACCATGTTATTAGTGTTTTAATGAATAAAATTGAAGAGTTTCAAGAGAGAGACAGTGGTTGGACCTTTTTAAATAATTCATACCTAGAAATAAATATAAACAAGTACCAACCTCTAAGCGGGTGCAGTTATGTAGAATTACCTAGTCACATAAAAAAAAAGAAAGCTTGTCTTAATATTCAGAACAAAGATAATTATTGTTTTGTATGGTGTATAGTAGCTGCTTTGTATCCAACTTCTCAACACCCTGAACGAGTTTCATCATATCCTCATTTCCAACGTGTAGTGGATATATCAGGAGTTTCATTTCCAATGAGTTTTACCGACATTTCTACTTTTGAAAAAAAAAATCCTAATTTGAGTATTAACGTGTATGGAACAAATGGTAAAACAATAAACGGTCCTCTTTATAAATCAGAGTGTCAGGATAGCAACGCGAAGCGTATTAACTTGTTATTCATTGAAAATTATAAATCAATGCATTACGTTTTAATAAAAGACTTACCACGCTTAGTAAGAAACCAAGTAACTAAACATCATAGTAGATTACATTTTTGTGAAACATGTTTAATATTTTTTCCTGATTTACATAAGTTAAATTCTCATTCATGTGGAGGTGTTGTAACTATTTTACCGGAAAAAGGATCTGTAATTCAGTTTGTCAATTATAACAGGAAACAAGATATACCATTTGTAATTTATGCCGATTTCGAAACATTATTAGATCCAATTCAGAATGATGAAACAAAATGTGCTAGCGTAAGCTCGACCCAGTTATTAACTCGCCACGTGCCAGCTGGTTATAGTTATAAAATTGTATCTTCGAAAGATATAAGTTATGATAGATTTAGAATATATCGAGGAAAAGATTGTGTTTCACATTTTATTGATACGCTTTGTATGGATGCTAAAGAAATATATAGTTTATTAAAACAAAATAAACCAATTATTTTTACCGAGACTAATGCTATTGAGTTTAATAATGCTACTCATTGTCACATATGTGCAAATTTTTTGTGGAATAATAAAGTGAGGGATCATTGTCACTTAACAGGACGTTATAGGGGTGCTGCACATCGGTACTGTAATTTATTATATAAAGTACCTAACTTTATTCCAATATTTTTTCATAATTTGTCTGGTTATGACTGTCATTTATTTATAAAAGAATTAGGAGAACGTGTAGGAAAAATTGATGTGATCCCGAAAACCAAGGAAAAATATACATCATTTACAAAATTTGTGCTTGTAAATGACCATGACTTTATTCAATTACGATTCCTTGATTCTTATAATTTCATGGCAGGAAGCTTAGATCAGCTTGCACGAACTATGAATACAAACGATTTCAAATTAATGAAGAAACATTTTCCTAGTGAGGATCAATTTAATTTACTAACGCGGAAAGGAGTTTATCCTTACAATTATATAACGAACTGGGAGCGATATCGGGAAACACAGCTCCCCTCTAAAGAGTGCTTTCACAATATCTTGACTGGTGAAAGTGTTTCTGATTATGATTATCAACATGCAAAATTAGTTTGGGAAACATTCTGTGTAGATAATTTAGGCGAGTACACTGATTTATACTTGAAAACGGATGTACTTTTATTAGCAGATATATTTGAAAAATTTCGAGTAACCTGCAAAAAACATTATAATCTCGATCCTGCATTCTATATAACTGCACCTAGTTTATCATTCGATGCGATGTTATTGATAACTAATATTCAACTCGAGCTCGTGAGTGACTTAGAAATAGTGAAAATGATACAGTCTGGTATTCGTGGTGGACTATGTATGTGTTCGCACCGACATGCAAAAGCTAATCATAAGTACATGGATTCACACGATGATTCTCAACCTGAAAAATACATAGTTTATCTAGATTGTAATAATCTTTATGGGTTTAGTATGTGTCAATATTTACCATTTTCTGATTTCCGCTTTTTAAGTTCAGATGAAATTAATGAATTAGATTTACTTAGTACATTAGACACTTCTGCGTGGGGTTATATTTTAGAAGTTGATTTGTTATACCCTGAAAATCTACACTCTGAACATAATGACCTCCCATTCTGTCCTGAAAAATGTGTTCCTCCTGGTGGAAAAACAAGCAAACTCATACCTAATTTGTATAACAAGTATAACTATGTTATTCATTATGTTTATTTGAAGAAATGCTTAGAACATGGATTAATTTTACGTAAAATTCATAGAGTTATAACATTTAGACAAGAAGCTTACTTAAAAAAATACATTGATCTTAATACCGAATTACGTAAGAAAGCAAATAATACCTTTGAACAAGACTTTTTCAAGCTATTAAATAACAGTGTATTCGGAAAAACGTTAGAAAATACTGAAAAAAGAGTAAATGTTCGCTTAGTTAATCAATGGTATGACAGCATGAACAAAACAAAAAAATCACAGTACGCAGAGAGACTGATTGCAAACCCTTTTTTCCACAGTGTTTCAGTTTTTAGTGAAAACTTGGTTGCTATTCAAATGAAGCCGAATAGTTTGACATTAGATAAACCGATTTATATTGGTTTTACAGTTTTAGAACTTTCGAAAGCTCACATGTATAATTTCCATTACAATATCATAAAACCGTTTTACAAAAATCGTGTGAAACTATGTTACACAGACACTGATTCTTTTATTTACCTATTATCCACTGATGATTTTTATTTAGACATGAAAAACGTTTTTATGAATTATTTTGACACTAGTAATTACAATAACTTAAATGAGTTTCAGATAGTGCAACAAAATAAAAAAATTCCAGGACTTTTTAAAGATGAAATGGGGGGTAAAATTATTTCAGAATTTGTGGGTTTGAGGTCAAAGCTATATTGTATAAAAACCCAAGAATTTACTATAAAAAAAGCTAAAGGTATACAATCACGAGTAATTCAAAATTTACATTTATCTGATTACCAAAATGTTCTTTTTAACAATGAAATAATTCGAAAAAAAAATATTTTATTTAAGTCTATAAAACACGAAATATTTACTCAAAGTATAAATAAAGTGGCTTTATCAAATAATGATGATAAGCGTTCTATATCTACTTGCAATATTGCAACAAGAGCATGGGGCAATAGTTCAATTTTTAAAGGTTAATAAACTAAGCAGGTAGGTATTTAAAATTTTGCTAAGTAGAGCGATGCAAATTGTAAATTGTTATTGTGTTGTAAATTATGTACCTATGTATCTTAGTATTTTTATTTATGTAAAAAGTACCTTGTAGTAACATACTTCTAAATGTTTATGTTTGTTTTTTATGTGGGTATCTAATCTTAAATAAAGATGTTTTGAATTTAATACAAAGACTATTTTATTTCTAAACCAATTGTAGGTAGGTACTTATATTTATTTATTTAGGCAGGTAGGTACCTACTATCTCGGAATAAATCTAATGATTTATCTAATATCTTTTGACATTTGATTCTGAAAACATTAGTACGTATTTAGTTCTTTAATTCTTAGGTACATGGCTCATAACTAATTTTGCACACATTTAATCAAAACACTCTATTTTAAGTTAGTTTAAACTCTAGGCAGATGCTTTATTGATGTGTTAGAAAATACAAAATAACCCAAAAAGAGTTACATCCATAAATGAATTTATGCAATAGGTATAAAGTTACCATAGAGCTCAAATTAGCATAATATAGAGTGTTATGTACCTATTAATGAAACGTGTTGCAAAAGTCACCGTTTGCATAGGCTCTAGGATAATTGAGTGTTGTATTCAAAATTCATAACTACTATAGTTTAATCTGTGAGTGAGGTTAGTCACCCGTCAACACAGGCTATTCACATAACCTACTCTTATTACATAAGTACTTAAATACTTACCTACAAAATGAACAATGCAGTATTGTTTTTATTTCTTTCATGAGATACTTGCCTAATTTTCTTTATTATTCTTTAAAGGTAATGGACTCTTCTCCAGATTTATTTTTGCAATGTGCTCAAGACCCTTTATCTGGCTTTGATGAACTTTATCCTGAGATTGCTGACAATCAACGCTATATCACCGAAAGACAGGCAAAAAAGAAAGGCGAACGTGTGAAAAGAAAGATTTTATCTAGATCACATATTATAACCAAAAAGTCTAAGAGAGGACAGAAACTAATACAAATAAAAATCATTGATTTAACTAACGCAGACAACAATGATGATAATGTCATTGTTAATACTCAGTACGTTGTGAGTGAAGCAATGGATGAAATATTAGATCATACAGAAACAATTATAAAAAAAATTTCAAAAAAAATTTGTGGTGAAAGCTATTAAATACATTTATTTAATAAAATACCTAGGAGATACTAATATTTGTTTTATTTTTACAAGTTTTTATTTAACTTGCAATGTTTGGTTTTTTTCGAGACAAATCTTGCAAGCTGAACTTACTATAGTACTAATGGGAGTTACCTATAAAAAAATAATAAATCAAGTAGTATGGTATAACTATATTTATTCATAATTATTTTCTTACAGTAAAGTAAATATGATTATCAATACACCAATTTTTAACACACATAACATTTGCTAATGCACAATACTTCTTATGAACAAAACAGTTATAAGTATGAGTATTCACACAATATTTTGTTTTTAAAATATGTAGATTAGGACAACCTTTAGTTTCAATATTTATTATAATACACTCTTCACATAAATCTGAAACCCATTTACTTTTTTCTAACCCTTTTACAATTACAAGCTTATTTGTTAAGATAGGTTTAATGATACGTTTAAATTCCCTATAGTCAATGTGACCTTGATTCCAGTAAAATCCTCGATTATGTTCCACCCATTTAACTAGTTTTTTTTCTTCATTAGTTAAATTAGAAAATATGTATGGTGGTTTTATTAAAAATACTTGTGTATAATCAAATGTACAATATGCAAACTCTTTAATAATAAACTCATTTTTTGTATTTTTGAATCCTTGTACATCAACTACTACAATGTTGGAATTCATGATATCTTTCTAACAATATTACTTAGTGGTTTGTATTCTATGATACAATCGTTGAGAATAAGACAGTAAGCAGAAGTTTGATCTGGTATTTCAGTATTGGCTTCTATTTCTACCACCACATTAACTACAGCTCCTGATTTCAGATTATCGTTTTGTCTTGAACAATCAATCACAAATAAGGGTGCAATTTCTCCAAAGTATTTTAGACTTAACAATGGTTCTGTTCTACGTCCATAATAAGACTGTTGAAATCTAGCATATTGTTCGTATAATAAAGCGTATTTGTTGTTAGAAAAATTAACGTTTAGGCTCTCATATGGAAAATATGTTGAGTTAAGATAAACTCGAACATTACGAAGGTTACAGTGATCAAATCGCGACATATCACTATCTCCTTTGTTTTTTCTGTTTGTCTGTAACCCAATTATAACATATCTTGGTTTTTCAATTTGCGAAGATGTTTTAATCGACCAAGTATGTTTAGTAGTTTTAGGAAGCATTGGGTATTCATAAAGATCCCAGTTTCTAAATGCAAACTGTATGGGATGATCTTTTTCCAAGACTTTTAGTAAATTAATTTTTTCTCTATCTGACACTTTAACGTGTGGAACACGCCATACTATTTTATGTATTTCAATATCTTCTAGTACTTCGTTTGTGTTTAATTGCAAAGCATTATGATTAGTGTTACTACGTAAAAGTACCAATTCATGTTTACAGTTAATTATAACTTTTTTATAATCTTCTGCAAAACCGAGTATATTGCATAGTGGTATTGAAACAGAAAAGTTGCCTGCATGCATGTTTTTAGTACCTTCAATATCCCAACACCATGCTTTAGACATTTTTGATTCACTTTCGTTCATAGAAAGAAATGATTTCATTGTTGTAGTGATTCCTGCATTTTTTACTTTATCAATTTCAACACCGTTGAGCTCATAACGAATGTCTTGAAAAAGAAATAACCAAGGATTATTAGTAAGATGAATACTTGATATCTTTTCTTTTGAATCCCGCTTAGCTACTTTCACTACACCCTCTAGGTAAAGAGTACTAGCAGATGGTAATACATAAAGATCTTGTTGGTTGATCGGTATCCTAATTTCATCATTCCTATTAAAACTTGTGACGTATGGCTTATATGAATGAACTTCTATGCCATCAATACTGCTGTCGTGGGTTGGTGTATGCGAGATATCTAGTATATTCATTTTAGCAGTCCAATATATTTAAGAAATGTTATATTATCTTTCGTTAATTTTTTTTTTTTCAAAGATGTGTCTTTGCGTACTGCTCTTTTAGTTGTGGTGATATTAATGTTAGTAGGCACATATTTATTGTAATCAATCATTTTTTCTTAATGTGTAGATAAAGTTGTATGTCTTCTCCTCGAAAATTAATCAATTTATTATTATTATCTAGCAATCGGATATTTATTGTTGATATGTTTTTTTGATTAATTGGAAAATATATTATGTTTTTTGGAATTTCAATTATTCTATAACCAGGTGGTATATTCGGAGCGAATTCATGAATTATATGACTAGCTTCCCCATTAATATATGATCCGCTGACTATATCACATTCAATCCTCACAACAGTCGTAGATAAAATGTTAACTGGAAGAGCAGATTCATGTAATTTATGCGCTTTAAGTATTTGTTCTCCGAACCCTAGCAGATTTCCTAGACTCCCACTTTTTTTAAAGTTTATATCTTTAGTGCAAAATAATGAAGTTTTCAGAGTGTTGTTATTTGAAATCAGCTTCAATGTAGCATTCTGTATCTTACTTTTTATATAATCTACAATATCTTGTAGTTCATATGTACCTTCTGGTATTTCAATTATTTCGTTAGCTCCATAATGAAACTTATTGTTTGTGTCATCAATATTCGGAATCGAGTTGAATGTAGATAAATATAATAAAGCACATTCATATTCACTTTCAAGTTGAAGAGGTGGAGAATAATTAGAGGATAAAATTGATGTGTTGCCTGATATAGATAGTGTGAAAGACATCACGGTAATGATGTAAATAAAATTCTTGCATCATGTTTTAATGATTTTATTCCAAAAACTTTTTAAATACTTCAAACACAGATGTCCGCAGACTATAGAATCATACTTTTGATATCTTTTATAGTTATAATAAATTAAACATTTGTTAAAATATTTTATTATCTGTAAGGGGGGTCTCAAATTTCCAAAACTATCATAGTATTGACAATATTTATTAATTTTTACATAGGCTACCCAATGTGTTCCAGTATTATTTGAATCATCTAGATTAACAATTCCACACTCAACACGCTTTGATTTCAGAGGTAATTGGTCTTTCATAAACACCCCACGAAAATAAGGTATATCTTTTGCATGCTCTTCTAGTTCAACGTTTGTAAGTGGATGATTGGGTAGCCTTGAACTTAGTTTTTTGAACATTTAAAAAATAGACCTCGACCTTTTTTATATGGTTTAATGTACATCCCTTTACCTATAGCTATTGATTCCATCGTCTTGTTATGACGTTCAGATTCACGTAGGTTATCTTTCGAAGACTTGTAATCATTTATAGTTTTAGCAATACCTGCTGCTCCACCTGCTAAAGTACCTAAAGCAGAAAGTCCTGCGAATATAGGTATCAATGGTAATATTCCTCCGGTTTTAGGTAATGGAATAATGCGGGGCATCCTTAAGGTTTTATCTTTAGGTACCAACTTTTTTGCTGCTGAATAAGCCATTTTTATTGTACTTGATATTGTTTTAGGAGTTTTCTTTTTTAATTTTTTTCGTATTTTAGCTAATATATTTTTAAAAGTCTTTAAACCTGATCCGCTGTTTATTTTAGCTTTCATTGTTTTATTCACAATCCATGATGCCATTTTCTCACCTTTAGATGCATCTTTTGATTTAAGTCTTTGTTTAGCCATTTTCATCAATATTAAATCAGCTTTATGACGGTTTTCGATACCAGTATTATTGTAAGCTATATCGTGAACCTTACAAGCTTCATCTAATTGGTTGATACCCTTGTCTCCTCGCAATAACCTTTTTTGTAGCTTAGTTCCAGGTCCACAGTAATTGTAACCAGGTAAATGCAGTTCAAAAGGTAAATTGTTAATAATACTATTAACAAGTCCACCTCCTTGCATAGTTATTTAATTAATGTAATAAATTATAAAACTAATGCCTTTTTATCAATCCAACTATTGTCTTTCTCACTAAGACCTAACCATTTTACAAATAGTTTAGTACCATTTCTTTTTAATACTTTTTCTATTAAAAAAGTATCTGGATATTTGGTTTTCTGAAGTTCGTACCCATAAAACGAACCTAATATGGGTTGATTTCTTAGGTCTTTAATTTGATAAGTGAGTGGATGAGTTTTTTTAATTTTAATAATTTTAAACAATTCTGTAGACCAATTTGGAGTATAACCTTTTTCAAAAATACTTTTATATTTACTAATTCTAACCAAATCACCTACGTAAATTTTTTTGTTTTCATTGTTTAATGATTTAACATTATATGCTTCTTTTATATTCTTTAATATTAGTTTTTCGTTGGAAAAATTTATATCAACAGGTTTGAATTTCGTAATTCGATGTTTTGTATTATTATATAAATCAGTTATAGATTTCAAAGGTTTTCCTACCCATTTATAATTGCCATTTAAACTAAAAAGTTTAAATAAATTATTTTTTATAGTTTTAATTAACCTCTCAACAAGTGATGCTTTCATAATAGAATATGTTGAATAATGGTTTATATCATATTTGTTAACAACATTTTGAAACAACTTATTATAAAACTCCTTACCGCGATCAGTCTGCAGATTGATTGGGTGTCTATGAGATGAAGTTATGATACTGTTAAAAGCGTTCGCAATTTCTGACATTTTTTTAGTTTTAACAGGCACTGTCCATGCAAATTTTGATAAACAATCCATGACTATAAGCACAAAAGTATAACCATGATTTATTTTTTTAAATCGAGCAAGATCTATTAAATCTGCTTGCCAGAGGTCATCAATTCCTTTTAAAATAACGCTACGTCTACTAAAATGTTTTCTAGCTGCTTTGTGAATTTCGTTAACGATTTGTTGTTTGATCATTGGGGATATTTATTTACTATTCGTTTTATAAATATTTTGTTTCAACTGATTCAGTTGGTTTTTAATGTCATCCTTTGAAACAAACTGAGCATCTAATCGTTTAAAAATTTGCATAATTTTACTATTAATATCTACTGTTAATGATTTAATAACTTCATCTAAATATTCTTTATTAACTGCTTCATCAGCAAACTGTGGTCGCTTAACACCTTTCAATGTAGATGATTGTAAATCATATTCACCACTGTCTTTTTTCAATAATGCTTTATCCTGGTAATCAAAAATTTCAGAAACTCGTAATCTTTTATGTATATGATGACCAAATTTATCAATATTCATGTCTGCGTAGAGAACTTCTCCATATAAAGGAAGGATGGTAAATGAAAAATATAGTGTGAATAAACTTAATTTATTTATTTAAAACTCCACCTTCTCTTAACTCTTCGATAATTGAAATTATTTCATTATTTAGCCCATTGTTTCCAGCGTTTTTAGAAGCAATTAATAATTTTAATCTCTCAACCAATTCATTAGGATCATCCCAATAAACATAATCAACATTTGGTTTCCATCTTTTAAGCAACGGTAACCCAAGACCTTTTCCATGTACAAGAAATAATGGTTTTATAACATTTAAGTACTTTAAACCTTTATTGCTTTTAATTGGTTTTTTTGGATCATAATCTCGACGGTGTGCATTTGTATCCAAAAGCATTTGTTTATAATTATGAGTATCATCTTTACTAACTTGAGATAGGTCAGGTATTTTTTTCAGAACTAATTCATCTAACCCTAAAGTCCTTTTATATTTTCGATCAGCAACTATTATAAAATTTCCGCTTACTTCTACATTCTTTGAACCCATCTTCAGTTCCCCATTTTCGTTACGAATACCAAAAGGTACATTTTTAAATGCTTCGGAAGGAAGAAACCATGAAGAAAGTTCTTTGAGTGGACTCGATACAGACTCTAGTGTTTTAAATGACTCATCACTGTTTTTATTTTCTTCACATTCGATTTCCTCATGATCAGTTTCATCAGTTTCTTCATCTTCAGTTTCATTTTCTGTCCCATACTCTATATCCGATGAGTTTTTAACAATATCTAATTGAGGTTTTGGATTTTTATGTTTGTTACCATCATATTCAGTAACAATTTTTTTATCTAAAGTTGCTAGTTGGTTCAGTGGTTCTGTCAAGGGTTTAAATACATTTTTCAAAACTTGTTCGTTATTAGTTTCAATATCTCGCATTTTACGAACTTTACGTTTTACTGCTTCAACTGCGGTTACTATTTGTGATTTGAGAGTTTTTTCCATTTTAATATTTTTTATGGAAAGCGTTATGAGTCTTTAATATTCTAATTAAATTAAAATAAAAGTTTCAAATTGTCATGTGTTCTCAACGGTGTTAAAAGTATGTCTGTTGTGTAGGTAGACTTGAAGAATATAAATAACAGATATCATAGATAAACTGAATTATTGGGTATCCTGATCATGCTTCGGTTAAAGTAGTACACGTTTCATTGTAAAACATAATTATGTGTGAAGCTATATGCTCTTAAATAAAAAAAAATATATATCATTTTAGTTGATATAAGTAGTTTAATTATATGTCAAATTAATCAATTGAAAACAACAAATGTATCAAATTTTTTTCTATAACATCCATTATTTTTTTCACAGTCTTTGTTAATCACTAAGTAACTAAAAGGATCGGTCCAAACTTTGCTACACATGTCACGAAACTCATTCCACGACATGTCAGTATTCACATGTTCTTGGTAGACATGTCTCAAGTTAATATCATCTTGTTTAAAAAGTATTATAAGATTTGCATTATCTCTGATAAGTTGTTTTGGCACTTTACTATAAGTCTGATTTAAATAAAAACAATCGATAAATCGGTGTCTACCCATAGCAAAGTAATCACGCATATTATTTTGGTTTTCACAAGCAACATCATCAAAGATTATTACTGAATGTAACTCTGCTTCTTGAGGGCTTAAAACATCATCATGTTGACTATACTTTTTCATTGAAACACCTGAGACTTTGTTTAAAACATTTTCCAAAAATATATATTTAGGTTGTTGAAGAGTCTTTGAGTAAACATACACGTTACGAAACTTAAGTCCATTCTCATGCAAAAGAAGACCAATCACTAAATTTGTTTTTCCACAGTTTGATGGACCACAAACTATACATCTGATGGTATTAGGTAAAAGTTTACCATGACGTAAACAAGTGTTTTTCGTTTCATCACAAATTTTATCAACTTGTAATGAATACGGTTGCTTAGCAAATTTCATTTCCTTTATTATATAGTGAGTAGTGAAAAGCAAGTGATAAATAATCAAGATATTAAATCTTTTTATATTCTTTGTAGGCACGCATACACACCCACACACCCACATCACAGTTAATAGTACTTAGCTAGTTATCAGCATAATAAAACGAATACACAAAAGTTGCTTGGATAAGTTTACACAACGCCTGATAATATTGAGTGAGCACAACCTCCCCGTGAACTATAAACAAATTATAAATTATTTTGGTTTTGGGATATTTTACTCCATTTTTTAATTAATGATCAGACCTGTTGAGTCGAGGCCTTAGGGCCGAGACGAAGGTCTGATTATTAATAAAAATGTGGAGTAAAATGCCCAAAACCATACTACTACTCATACATCAAACCAACAAATGTTACACACAGTTATGTAGATCCAAAAAGTACAGTTACTGTTTACTTTTAATAAAGTGTATTATGACTTTTAGGCAGTTAAAAGTTGTAGGAAACTTTTGCATTTGTAGTTCGTAAACCAAAGTGCAAATGCTCTTAATTATGATACTTGCTCATTTTAGGCTAGCTAGAGTCATCGCAAAAGTAGTAAACATTTTCGTTAAAAACTAAGCAAATATATTTATTTATTTAAATCCATAAAGTAAATAAGTTAATCACTGATGATGATGGCGTCATGCTCTACTCTAAAATAATCTGCCAGAATTGATAAAAAACAGTTTGCAGCTTAGCAATGTTATTATGACCCGAACAAGAAACTATAATGTTACTGTCTTACGATCTTAGAGAAGATATTCTCGCCGGTCTAAAATATGACATGCATTTAGTCTGACTCACTGCATAATGGAATAAACGGAACGCATTAAACCAAGTAGAGCATTGTGATTGTGGTATACAGAGTTTTATTAGCTGATTAAGTCGCTACCGACCCGTGGTCCAACAGACGTGCTTCAATTTTAGCCATCGACTCTTTACACTGTATAAATAATTTTTGAACGTTTGGTTGTAATATTTTATCACTTGGTTGATTTATCTATAGACAAGTCAGTTTGTATTAATTTTGTTTCCTCTGTTCATCATTTGTGTTTGGTACCTTTAGCAGTATGAATACTATGTAAATACTTTTGTCTGTAAATTTAGATATTTGTAATAAATAAGGTAAGTGTACCTTACCTATATTATTGAAATTACCTATGTGTTTTTACGTGGTAATTAAATTATGGACACTTAATTGATACCTTAATTAATTTAAAATAATAACTAAGTATTTTTTTTAAGTATATGTTTCAAATCAATATAATATATATCTGTCAATCAACTATCAATGAAATAGGACACCTTCTAACGTTAGACTCAATGAAGGCTAGCTAGTTTTTGCGACAAGAAAATACCGACAGGTGGATGCTGTATCCAATGTATTAATTACATAACTGGCTAATGGATGATGTTAGCTTTTTAAACAGACAGGCATTCGTTACGCTTCTATTAGTCCCACTCAATTTGATTAGCTTTATCTAAAAGTTTGCATTGCCACTGTATTGATTTTAATAAAAGTGCATTTGTCCACATCTAGTAGGACAAATTTACCGGACCAGGCTGAAAAACTCCAACTTAGGCCTATTTACACCATACAATAATTGCATGCAAGAATTGTCTTGTCAAATTTGTGTGTTGTGTGTTGTCAAATTCATTCAAAAATTGCAGGCAATTCTTGCATGCATTTATTGTATGGTGTAAATGGGCTTTTAAAAATAGATCTCTTTGAGGCTCGTTCTGTAATTCTTATCTGCTGTATTACAAAATATCTGGGCTATTCCCGTTACGTTAGTAAAATAAGAGCACATAGTAAACCAACAGTATTCGAAATAATGTCTCGAACATTATAGCATTATTTTCCTATTTCTCTACATAAATATCCTGTGCTCTGTCACTATCATCACTGATTTACTTTTCTTGTCATGTCGCGCAACTAATTTTTATTCTGTGGCCACCTGGAGCTTTGCCAGATCCTGTTCTCTAAGTAATGGCCACATCCTCTACTTTATCGACTTTCACGTTTCTTCCTTCCAGTTTGTTTTGCATGATGTTGTTTATATTATTGGCGGTAGATTATTTTTATTACCCAGATGTATTGGTGCTAGATTTGATAAACTGTGACAGGACCGTTTGTAACGTAGGTTTACGGCGGTTTTTCATAGCCAAATAACAAAAAAAAACAGTGAGATGTGATAAAAAAGAATATGGTTTGATTATTTTTATTTGTTAACATTAATGGGCAGATCATAAGTAATTTACCACACAGGTGATTATTTATACAAACCTTAAAACCTTATTGTATTTCTGAAGTACCTGGATATAAAGTAGGCGCTGCTGTTTTTCAATATGTATTACATTTTCATAACTAGCTTCGCAAGTTGCGTGTTGCGAATCGCAACTCGCTGCGCCACCATGATTGTTTTAACTTTATTTCGTTTTGTTCTATAAATAATGCAGTTTGTAAACAAAGGTTTCGTAAATATTTTACACGTCGAAACACAAAATGTTTTTTTACCTAGCACTAATAAGTATTTGAGTTTTTATTATTATTAAGTAAAAATGGGCATTTTGTCTTCCAAATTATATTCTTGATTCACTAGTGCAATTTAGTAATAGCAAATAGTTATTCTATTATTTTAAAAACATCTTTATGAATTTTTCCTGATTATAATTATGAAATCAAAGCTATCTGATTTCTATCTTATTCTTGATTCTGATCTTAGGATCGCCTTATAAAAAGCTCAGTTTATGTATCTTTTTGAATTGCATTTGTGTTCAGCTATCTTCTTTTTATGAGCAGGGTGCTTAGATTGTTATGAGTAACGGTTATTACATAGTTGTAAATCCTAATAATTATAAAAGAAAATGATTTCTTACATAACACAGCTCAATATCAATGAACATCTAAAACTACATAAAGTAGTGCCTTTCACTTAATGTGAAGTTCATTTCCGCATATAAAAGAGATTATTACCTCACTAACGTGTTGTGCTTACTGTTACTTGACACTTTGGTTGCGTATAATATTTGTTTTTTTTTGTAATGTAGGTGTACTTTAACATCTGTGTTATAATAATTTGTTGTATTTTGTTAAACTTTGCCTTGTTGGTATTGGATAGTGTGGCGTTTGCCGATTAAATGTATGCGTACGACGCGTCATCGATTTGCTTCGCTCGTCCCTGGAATTATGTCGGTCGGGGGCCGAGCAAGCTAGACGATCGGATGGTTTATATTGAAGCCCCATGTTTCCCTATCCTGTATGATACTAGCAGGACCTCTTTGCACTATTTTGATTTTTCTTTACTATAATTACGACAATTCCCTTGATGAGCTCTATTAGGGAAAGGTTCCTCCATGGTTTTTTTATAGACGCCATCATTAGTCATACATAATCATAGTTATAGTTTTTTTCACGCAGAAATTGTCTGCTTTAATGTGAGAAAAAAACTATAAAAAACGCTGAATATCATGTTCACCAAGGTTAGACACGAGTGAGTTGAATCACATTATCACACACAATGTTTAAATATAAATGCGAAAGTTTGGATGTTTGTTTGTTTGTTTATTTAGATAGATGTTCGTTCCACTGTAACTCGATAACCACCGAACCGATTTGATTGAAATTTAAAACCGATAAATAATGACCGTGAATGATAAATAGGACATGAACTTTTTGTCCCGGAAATAGTACGGTCCCTGACTTCAACGCGAACGAAGTCGCGGTCAACAGCTAGTGAGTTCATATTTTTATTTGTTCTCTAGATGTGGCAGCGAGTGCGGTCGGGGGCGCAGCCACTGGCGTCCCGCTGTCCTGGGAGCCGTTCTACTGCGTGCTGCAGCAGGACCGCCGGATCCTCACTGCGTACACTAGCGAAGAACTTGCTGTGAGTATCTACATTGTACTTCTTTTCGTTACTACTTTACTAGCTAGTTCAGTAATTCAGTATTACCACAGAGTAATAGTATTACGCTACGACGAACATAAAGGTTTTCAGCGCATATCCTTTATTAAAAGACTAGCAGAACGCCCTCCGACTTTGTCAGCGTTTACTTTTTTAAACAAACTTCTTCCTGCTGCGTCCTCTAGGAGTTGAATTTCGGGAATTCCTTTCTTAGTGCATCAGTTAGTCTCGAAAACATTTTATATTATTCTGATAATGGAGTGCCAAGCAAGGCAAAAAATATAATCCAACAGTTTAATTACACAAAAATTCAATTATTAGTTCTATGAAGATCAAGCTTAAAAAAAGTTCGGATGGGTTAAGAATACTCAGCTAATATTATTCCATCATTTATACACCTTTTTATTTTCTTGTGTACGTTGCATATAAACATTATTCTATTCTATTCTACAATACAAAAAAAAGAATGATTTGAAAATATTTTTCAATTGGAGACGCAATAAGCACACATTTTTAACGGGACACTTCCATCTTTCAAATATCTGTTATATCTGAGAACCAGGAAATCTTAGCACGCTCTTATATTGTTGGAGAAAAAGTAAATGGTCTTTCAACGCGCAACAAACAAGAAACTGTATTTGAAATACTCGTAGTAATAAAAAAGCTTCCAATAGCATACCTATACGACTGACAACAAATTGGTTATGGATTTTGGTTACGCTTCCGTGTATTTGTAGATTGAAACCTCTTTTTTACGGAGTGTACACTTATAAATATTATAATATTAACAAGTATTTCATTGATTGTCGCTTGACCGGGATATTTCAAAAGTTAAATACAAAGTTGTTCTTTATCTTTGTCGCTATAGCGGCGGCATTGGCACCGCCACGCTATTGATGTGGGTCAATAGACTTTATATACTAGTAGGTATTTACTTTAAGAGTCGTAAGTATTCGATTAATCAAATAGGTATGCGTAAGTATTGCAATTTCCACGTTGAATTGCAAATGTACCTATTTCACTACTAGTTATTATGCACGTTTCACAATCAGAATTAAACCTGAAATTTCTAATGCTCTACAAAATCAAAGGAATGAGGGATGTTGGGTTATCATATTTATAAGCTATGCATATACGTTTTTTAAGTGAGAGGTAGGTAGTTTAATCGGTCAACTCGGTTCAGTAGATAATAATGCCTGAGATTTTTGCCGTGTAACCGACGCGACTGGTTGAAACCGGATGTAGTTACCTACTGAATTAGATTGCAATAGAGCGTTATTTTTTTTGTCGCACTGTGTTGATTTGTTTCTGTTGGCCTTCAAATCTTCTATCACAGAAGTAAAGCAACGAATATTTTGACTATTGCATCTTTTTGACAAATCTTTATTTTCTTTTGCAGCATCTTTTTCTCGACATCGCGACGGCCGTCTTGAATTTTATTTTGATATCAGCTTAGTACAATCAACTTCAAGTCCATGTCGTTAATAATAATTTACAAGTTCATGAGACGTTTTACTTTCTTTGACAAATCACTGAAAATACTTGCCAGTCATTAAACTATATTCTGCTATTTGCGAAAACTTTCACGATGATTTCTTAAGTATCTCAAATTTTAAGAGCAGTTATTTCATGAATTGGAAAATACCTAACTTGATTCGTTAGTTCCGCTTTCCTGCGCATGTTCAATACTTACCTTGTTTAAAAAAAAATATTTTTACAGACTTCTATATTTAAATTACTTACGAAATGCAAATAATGTTGTTTGTGCAATATAAATTATTTATGGGAATGCATTTACATCTCAATTATCTTATCCCTCTCTTTTTTGTAATATGTTTTATACATTTATTTAGGTCTGTGTTGCGGGAGGGCAAATTTTAACCTACCATCTATGCATACTTCTCTGTCTTTAATACCTCCTCAAACCTACCATGGTCAAATCACCTTAATTTTAATTAAGTTCAAAATATTCTTACTTAGAACCTTATAAAATTATGGTACCAATGATCAAGCTCGTATTTTATAGTGTTGTTGAAAGTTCTTTTCGTGCTCAGAATAAAATCTTGTAAAGTTGTATCGGGACTAATAGGTACTATGCCTTTTAGCTACACTACAAATAGAGTTCACTTATGATATGACTCAGCAAACCGATAAAATAGCACAGCATCTAATAGTAAAGCTGCTATACCATTCATCTACTATTAGCTTGTCAATAAGGTTTAGTGTGCCAGATTCCTGGTTGTTTGCTTATTGGCCCTCGATTGCAGGCTGTTGACAAATCACTTCAGTTGAACGTTCCATGCTCACTATAATGATGATGCAGTTTTACTATACTAAGTCTACTATAGACTATACGTAAGAAATAAAGTAAGCGCTGCTAATTTCTCTGAATTTTAGTACCTATCTATATGGTACTAAAATTCAGGGAAATTCATAAATATTGAATACCAGGCCTACTTTGCGCTTAGACATTTCTAAAATAAGACTTTTTGTCAAAGCAGGCTTGTAATAAATAACTTCTACTCTCCTTTTGACAGATAGCTGTTATGGTCAGGCGTTACGCATAAAAATGATAATCACTACTTCATATTCATACTGTAAACCTCTGTTAGCTAATGTGTCTTTCAAATCTGTCAAAGTCTTTGTTCATTGACACAAGACTGACAAGGAAAGACAATACTTAAGTGAGTCGCTAAAATGACAGTTGTTTTATTCTATAAGGGGGAATTTTACAGCGGTTGTAAAATATACACCAGGCTTTACTTTCATATCGTTATTATATTATATTGGAGCTCATGTTTGTTTCATTACTTATTGTATCAGGAATACTCTGGAAGGAGCTCGTTTGGTTCGCGCATGCGCTTCTTGCGACAAATGTGGTGCGTAGGCGTGTGTCCTGACACTCCGCATAAATCAAAATTAAGTATTCCGCACACACGGTGCTTTTGACCTGGCTGCCTGAAGACTTAACTTCATTAAGTACTTATGATTGTTTGGAGTTTCACCTCGTATAAAAGTTTGCAAGCATTTACATAAGTCCTATCGAAGCAGCGGTCATCTCAATAAGAAAGACCATGATATTCCGGGAGTATCATGATCTTTCTTTCTTTCACCGACATTGCTCGCGGAGTAAACAGGTTGAAATGAAAAGGCCACACTGCTAACTGACTACTGGGAAATACACACGAAACAGAAAATTAATGAGGAGTTTTCGATTCGAGATTTAAAAAAAAAGTAGTTCCGATTGCTATGACAGATGGCGCTATCTGCTCTACTGCCATACTGGGAAAGGTTATCAAAACTAGAAAAAAGTTGGTTCATGTCCTGCTTGAAGAGCTACCGCCATCTAAATAGACAGCTTTTTTTTAATAACTTGAGACGAAAACGCCTAATTGCAGATACTCGTAGTATAATCGATACTGATGACTTTTTTTTTTATGAAGCGGTTAGGCTGAGCGCTAACGAACATTTGTTGCTCAAGCATCTAGCAGCATGCGCGATTTTTTCATTTATTTTTTATTCTATTTGGTAAACAGTTGCTTGAGCTGGCAACAGTTTCAGCAGCGTTCAGCCTTAGTAGTGGAACGCATGATAAAGAAAAAAAGGAAAAGTCAGTAAATGCATTTCTTAAAATTGAGTTGTAATAAGGATGCTATGCACGGCTGTGTTTACGTTTACAGCATAAAATTGTAGAACAAGTCGACAATACAGCCTTATTATAAAGCTGTGTCGTAAAGCTGTAATTTCTATGTAATTTCATGGGACAGAAATATATTAAGCTTTTATTATAGATGCTCGTAGCTGTGGTTTAGACCGTGTCTGTAACTGATCGTAAACTTTCCTGGTACATTAACTTGTAATTGAAAGTAACTAGAAAAGTTATTATTTGATATTGTTCATTACATGCAACCCACAATTTCTGAGTTGTGTATATTTTTAACAGGCTTTATTCTACTACTTGTGGATGGAGTATGGATGCGAGTTAAGTTTGTTATTACGAACTAAAGATTTATACTCAAATCTTTGCGGGCAGCGCCCTCTGCGTTCGAGTAACGCTGCCACGGACCGTCAGACGGTCTAACAGCATAGTCTATTAAAAAAACAAAAGGTTTATGCAATTCAAATATATTTCGCTGAGGCTTATCTTTTACAGTACCTTCCCACAGCACCTTCAGAGCACGAGTCTCGTTCGCACTTTTTGACCCTTGAAAAAGTGGGGTGTTTGTCTGTGGCATCAGAGCTCATGAACGAATTTGTTTAAAAGATGTCTTATTCGAGTGTTTCAAGAAAATTTGCTTAGCCATTTGAAGATCATCATCCTATAAATTCAAGAGTCTAGAAATATAAGAATCTAGTCAAGCGTCCTCCATCATCGACCACACCATCACTTACCATCAGGTGAGGTGGTGATTAAACGCTTGACTATAATCAATAAAAAAAAAATAGAGAGGGGTTTCATTAATTTATTAATAATTCCCGACAGTTTCAAGCTAGTTTACAATTTACATTAGTAATGACACAGAACAGAGATTAGTACTACGTACAGAATGGCCACTCCCTACCTCCCACCGGTTTTACTTACCCCACCCCAGTCGCAAGTTTGCCGTTACCCCACGAACATATCGCCGGCACTGAAAGAGCGCGCAAAAGCGTGACCTCTCGCTCTTGCAAGGCCAACCTTGACACTCAAACATAGAACGACACCGTTTACGTACACAAACTATGCATGTGGTGATTACGAAACTTTTGTTTCATACATTTTAGTGAGAGTGTCCGGGGTGTGGTAATGAGTAGGTACATCCTCCAAGTGACATACATCGTAATTATTAACTCAGTCAGAGACGGGATGTCTTTAAACAATGAGAGCGGATATATGGAACGAGCCCCTTCCACTTCTTATGAAGATGAATGGCTTCGACTATAAGGAAACCCTTTTAAATTAATGCTCATTAAATTATATCTCAAAAAATATCTTCTCTTATTATTATTTATTACACCAAAAAGTAATTTGTCAAATTATCACAATCACGATATTTCGCGGGACGAATATGGCAAAAAACCAAAAAAACGATATATTATCTTTTAGTTTTTTTTATCAGCAACAGAACCTGATAATAGTACTATGACTCAGCGTACTAATATCTATTCGGTGACTCAGCTTTGAAAAAGGAAAATAATCTTAGTTAGGAAACAAACAATTACGAAAAAAATAATTGTTTGAGATTTTAAAATGCTTGAAGGTTTGAATGTGTTAGTGTAGTTACGTGAAACTTTCATGAAACTTCATACCGACTGAAACTCAGCGGTATTTAGCATATTTTGTCTGTACCTCAGCTTAGTATAGTTTGTGTTTATCAAAGTGGTAACTATATTTAAGTTTTTGTCTTTTTTTCACGCTGCTGGACAGTCCTTTCCCGGGTTCTATGTGGAGAGTAAGGTAAGATGCGTTTGCGTGTAGACTGTAGTTCACCATCTGTTTGTTGTTTTGTTTTCTTTCATGATCACTATAATTTCATTGTTTTTTTTTATTAATAAAAACTAATGAACTACGCTTGTACTTCTTTCATCTTTGACTTCAGATGAAAAAATGAAAAAAATGTTTTTATGAGATTTTCTTCTAATAAAAGTCAAACATAATCATCATTTTCGATCAGAAGAAACTCGGAGCCAAGTTGATTATGTACAATATCATTTTATTACTACTGGTTCATTGACTCTAATTTGTTGCTTTTATGTTCTTGACTTTGCTTGACTTTCATTTTTAAATTGCATTAATTAATTACCTACACAATAATAATATTAAAATAACAGGCCCACATAATGACTGTGATCCTACAATGGCATAGGCATATCTCAGGTAGATCTTAAGTAGATCTCAGATTTCTGGTTACTTAGATCTTAAAAATGTGCAAGGCCAAACATTATTTTACACATAACATAACACACACATAACACGAGCTAGAATTTCCCCTTCGCCAATATTTAGGTAGAGTCAAATTCTAATTAGATAATTCTAATTAGATACCACAGCCGGTTTTCTCGTGAAAAAGATAGCATTTTCTTTGAAGCCACATTTACGAGTTCAGGTTGGCGAGTGCTTCTTTGTCCCGATTCTCGGAATTTGGTTTGTTGGTGTTGGTGTAAATGGCACGGGTGATGTCACGGCCATGTGCGTTGGACCATGGCGCGGTTTATCCAAATGTTTAAAGTATAAGGCGGGTGTACATTCGAAACAAAACACGAGCTTGGTAAATAGTTGAGGTTGTTTTTAAACTTTTTTCTCTCAGATGACCGATTTTACATCTGTCTCAGTATCTAACAGTATACTGTGATGATAAAGTGAAATCCTAAAAAATATTTGAAGATTTTGAACCCAAGTTCACGTTTTCGGTAGGTAGGTAAAAAAAAAAAAAGTAATTTAAAAATATTTTTTTTTGCGGAGTAAATTCCGAATTCTATTCAATGTAGGTGACATGAAGTAAGTACTGATGAATCGTATCTATTTTATTGCAAAGCTCTACAAGCTCTACGCTTTAGCTCTACGAGAAGAACGCGTAGTTTTAGGTATGCATGTGCACAAGTGCGTATACACCTTTATGAAACCTACAGAGGTATACATGTGTTTTAAATAATGATACCTACACGTGCTTCAAAGGTTTTGGTAAAGTTTTTTTAAATTATTTTAAATAAAAAAATGGTGATTCGCACAGAACCTTTTAGTACGTGTGTAATAATAAAAAATAACTTGTCGAAAGTTAAGTTCATAACGTTATTTTGTTAAAGCTTTAAGTCGGCTATGAGGTTATCGCGTACGAAATCGAAAGGTACCTAACATCATGTTATTATTCCACACCTTGCTATTAATGACCTCGCTCAAAGATACAATCTCTTAAATTAGGTGCATGCAGTTGTTTAACTAAATACATAAAATCGCTTACTGACCAACAAAACTGTAAATAAGGTCAACCTTGTATTTTATGTACGAAGCTTGAAAGCTTTCAGTCCTTCACTGGTGCCTATTAAAATCATTGCCTACTTTAGATATACTGGCTGACTGGCTGACTGACTTACTGAATGACTGATTTTGCAAGCGTACATAGGTTACGGTGACCGCTTAACATCAAGTGAGCCACACGCTTGGTTGCCGCTTAGGTGGTTAAGTACTTACATAAAAACATTGCACAGTCTAAACCGTAAGTATACAGACCTGACAATTCAATATCATTGAAATACTCACCTAGTTATAGGTAAAATATTTATAGTTATTGTATAAAACTTGCCATTGAGGTAATATTTTCTGTCATGCACTTTACCTAACCGAAATATTTTTCAAAAGCAACAGACGCCATAGTAATAAAAAAAAAAGTTTAGCTCTAAACTCTCTAAAGCAACAAAACCACAAAGTGCCACAAGAGTTGCGACAAACAATGTCTAACATTCGCAGATAGTCATGTCTGTCCCGCAGTTCATGTCCCTTGCATATCGTGTTACAACCGCTCTCATTTAAGTGGTACCTACAGTAGGACTCAGACATCTAGAGCTATTTATGTGCTCAAAACGAAAGCTAAAGTTATGCTATAGTACAACTGCTTTAAACAGCTTCTAATTACATTATGTAAATGGAATACGGAAATCTACAAGGACTTTGTGTGTTGTGCAAGTAGGTCATCATCATGACAGCCTTCTAATGTTCCCACTGCTGGGACACTGGCCTACTCTCAGGCGAGAGTGATTGGGTCTTAATCCACCACGCGGACCCAATGCGCAAGTAGGTATAAAGTTAAAAATAAAACAATGATTTTAAAAAAAGCAAAACCAAAATGTTTGAAAATAGAACACTGAATTAATTCTAAAAAGAAATCAAATAAGGTTGTATGTAATAAATTTTCATGTGTTCAATTTCGTATTCTGGCGCTATTACGTTACGGCACAAACAAAGCTGTAATTGAAATAAGAACACATAAAAACAAACAAAATAGAACGGATAACTGTAACAGCACTCTGAATGAAACTTGAAACCAATTCACATGAAAAATGAGAATATAGTTGAACAAAAACTATTCAATAGGCTTTATTAGGAGGTAATTAGAGATAGTGATCTTTTTCCGATGCTGAGGCCGTGGGGTGGGCACTAGAATCACCAGAATCACTCATGAGTTTTCAAGATGAAACATTATGAGATTGACTTATATTTACATATACAACACATTGCACTTGACTTTGAAAAGAACTATCTCCGATGTCGTTATTTAAAACTTGTCCATTCATTACGCCCACATAGCGACATCCAGAAAATCAACACCACAGATTTAGATATCGCAAAAACCGTGCACGTGCGCAGTGCATTATGCAATCTTCACTTCTTCTACGTGAGCGCATTTAGGAAGAGCCCCGTTGCTAGAAAGGGTATATATGTCTCTGTGTGAGCGCATTCAGAAAAAGACCCATGTGTCGACGTCGAGCTATTTGCTCACAGATCCTAGGTACCTATGTAGTAGGTCTATTGTAATATTACATATTTTTAAATTCAATCCTTTTCCGATAAGTTCAAAATACAGACATTGTAGAGGACGGACTCTACCTCTTTAGAATTAAAGAATAAAGAAAAAGAAGTGAATTGACAGTAGAATGTTTTGAGATAGATTTTGATTTTGTTTATTGGTGAAAAATATACTGTAGCCTACAGACATGTTATAAAAAAGATAAACTTAACGCAGATATTTTATGAAACTGGTTATAAATATTTCACGTCAAATCTAATCTTAGGTACATCATAATAAAATTGAGCCCTTAATATAAATATAATGTAAGTGCTTACTTAACTAAAACAAGCATTTTTTTAACTCTTGTGATATAGTTAGTTAATTTTTAAATAGATACTAAAATAAATAATAAAGAGTACGTAGTGCAAATAAGTTAGAATTACATTGAGATGGGTAGCTGTTGTTTTTGTAAAATAGTATGCATAACCTCCTTGTTGTCCTGTTTTGTAAAATAGTATCCAATTAAAAAAAACCGTTTTATACCTACCTACCTACTTATTTTTTAATTTTTCCTAATTTAAATCTCCAACTGCCAATCAAAAAGTTTTTTGCCAACATTTATGTTCATCATCCGCAACTACCAAAGTAGGTAAAGACTGAATACGGCCGCAATCGAGCACGTTTACAAAACTAGTTTCCATTCCAGAGGAACTACGAGTATGTATTACTTCGAGGCAATGCCTAAGAACCGTCTCCTATCATAAACCTTTATCCACATCGGCATACGATTGATGTGCTTCTATGAAAGTAACATGCCTAGCGCGAAATTAATAGCTTCCCTAAGAACCTTTGTTTATGTTTAACTAGCGACCCACTCCGGCTTCGCACGGGTGCTTTAAATATACGTATAAACCTTCCTCTTAAATCACTATTTATTTACAAAAACGACATTAAAATCTGTTGCGAAGGTGAGAAAATCTAAGCATACTACATAAATATAAATACATTCATACATACATCATGCAGAGGGACAGATGGCGGAAAACTACTTTGTTTTAAACTAGGTAAAGCTTACACACATTTGTTAGTGATTGTTGGGTGTGTTGTGTTGTACAGTAGTAGGTACGCTTGACGGATCTAGGCAATCGTGAAGTTAGCCGTTCCGATGCGCAGTTTTTCCAACTAAATTGTCTTTGCTTGCTCATCACAAACTAAAGATTACAAATCTCGATTGCTAAGATCCGGCGAGCATATTTATAATAACTAACTGACTAACTTTTATAGTCTTTCCGTCCAGAAAATCTGTTGTCGTTTATTGTCTTTCGGTCAAGGTTTGGCCAGCGTATGTCGACCGCATCGTGACTTTCCCAAATTGTCAGTAAAACCGCACATAACAATGACATGAAAGACATAACACAACTTATGCCATATCTTTCTAGTTACGCAAAACGTAAGCTGTTTACATTTACTTACATGATCGCTTTAAAATGTAAAACATCAAGGTGGTATGTGTCGTTAGTTCCGCTTTCTGAGTAAATTATTGATGTTGTAATAACACCGCCTATTATTATAATTACCTGCTCGTAAGGTGCTTTTAAGTGAAAGGGCTAATGGTACTTTGAGCTTAATGTTACGAGTAATCCTTGACCAAGCCGAGTGGAGTGAACGCGTAGTACTGTGTTTACAAATAAATAAGCGATTCCAATTCACAGTGTGTAGACACGACTTAGAAGCTTAAACTACATTAGCCGCGCGCCCCGTGCCGCGTTATTTTTCTAATCTCTTTGGGATGAAAAAGTCGAATGAAACAGGACTATTATTACACCTGTAGGGATGACGTCGTCGCTTCAATAATTACAAGCTCAGAACCAAACTGTAAGGCCGCTATGACTTTTCTTTACTACTGATTTCTTTTGAAGTTAATATGCATGAAGGTTCCCAAGTAATTTACTTATCGCTTCCACCGTCCACGGCACGGTTGCAAGAAACTAATGCGAATTTATAACTTTAAAATGCGCGGTTTATTTGCGCCATAATAACGCAACATAAATTAATAACTGGCTTACGTAAAAACAGTTGAATAATCTGTGAGAACAGACTGTTGACATTTATAAACACAATAAATAGAAAAATTTACAGCCAAAATGTCAGTTGTATTGCAAAACCCTTTGGCAAAACCAAAGAAAACAAAACGATAAATGACAAGTGATTTTAATGAGCAAAATAAGCTCTACGTGATTAAAACTTTGTTTTACTTTAAAAATATATCGTGTTGTGGGTTTTTTTATTCTAAATTCAAACGTTTTTTAGAAAAAAATCGAATTTCGAAATTATCGAAAGAGTAATGGCAGATTTACGGTCATTTTCTTTAGCTTGATATTTTCTATTTCTGCAGGGGTATTTTATAACATTCGGATGGGCAGGGAAATTCCGAGAATATTCCAACGGAGATTCCAATGGGCGCTATTGTGATTTTACGAAATCAAAAGCTGTGACATTAAGTTTCTGAAAAAAAAAAAGCATTTTTACTAATTTTAATCTGCTTATATTCAACAAAGTATCATCTGTGTCATTTAGGTAGGTGTATCAAAGGGCCGCATCGGAGTGGCGTTTCTAATTTCATGCTTTCTCTGACCTATTTTTAAAGTGTCCATTACAAGGTGGAGTCTCCTATCCATGTCGTGTCAATGTTCGTTTCCATAAGCAATTTCATTAGATTCATAGTCGCTACATTTTCATTCAATTCCTAAGTCAGAAACATTTTTGCGCAAATCGAAGAACGAATCCTTCATACAAAAATCAACCTTTTTAAACATATTCACCACATCTACTATAAAATTCACCATATTACTTACTTAGTGTATTACTGCCAACCTGTCCCAAAAAGCCTTTATGTGGTCTATTAATTATCTCAATGAACCCGCAGTCTATTATAAACTCTTATTGCAATGTTAGGACTCATCAACATCACCCAGCAGATTTTCACTGCTGAACGTAGGCCTCCCTAAATATTGCCACAATTAATAAATTTGAGCCGCCATCACTTACCACTATGACCGCTTTTCTACAAAAGAGTCTAGTTATGCGCTGCAATATGAGTTTATCTAGGTCTGCTCATACTGTTAAAGGTGTCATACTTTGGCTATCAAGGCTTGGGCTTTTCATTCAGATAAACAGAGTGTGTTAAGCGGCAGCGAGTTGCTTCTCAAGCCAAATATAAAACAATATCCGTGACGTCATTCTTTGCTGCTCTCATTTTGATGGTGAAGCCAAGATAACAAGGAAGCATCGTGTAATTAGGACATGTTGGTTTAGATTGACTTGCTGTATACGCTTTTAATAAAGGGAACGTTGGTGCACGCTTTCAACTTTGTTTTTATTTGAAATGGATTTACGAATAACTACGAGATTAATCTTATGAAATTAAAAATTTGGATCACTAGCAACTGCTTATGGCTTAACACGCGTATGCTATTCCAAGTATTTCCAAGTCCAGAACTACGATTACAAGTTTTAATCGTCTCAGCCGTTACGGGATTTAAACACAAATGGTACAAACTTTCGGATTTATAAACAGTAAAATGATAAACTTTAGCAACCTTACTTGTTTTTTAAGATCAAATTGTACCCTAGGGTTCCTAAGATATTCGCAGTTGAGTGGTCAGATCAGAAAAGACTTGACTCGACTTGAGAACAGAACTTGAAACTGAAAACAGCGCCTAAAGATTCCGTACTGTAGAAAATAAGATCTAATAATAATAATATTCATAAAGAATGGAATAGGTTCTGTTTTTTTCTACTAAAAGTCCTTTAGGTCACCTTGGTAAAGAGGCTAGTTTGTTACCATGCAGAGATTGTAAACACAAATAGAACGTGAGGTATGTTTTCTCAATCTGATGAATATAGGCTCTATTAGAGAGGCACAAGGACGTCCCAGTCCTAGGAATGGTATCGAGTAACAGCACCTGTTTCGTCACGCTCTGCCGCTCCAGCCGTTCACATGAATACGTACAGATGCTGGAAAAAGTGCTGTCGATTGATTGAACTATTGGCTCGTTAAATGCATTAGCAGTCATTTGTTTCTTGTTTCTATTGCATTTGTTTTTAGTGTTCTGCGTCGTCTTTTTTTTTTGTCAAGGAACACTCGATCGTCTTTTACGTCTGTCTATCTGTCCGCCCTAGTCTTTGACAGTGTCATGCTATTACTTATTTGGCAAAGTGCTTGTGTAGATTAAGGGCCTTATAATAATAATGCCTTTATTTTGAATCAATTACTTAGATACAAGTTTTAAAAATTTTTGGTATGCTGCTTAGATTAGGTCTCTTAATTCAGTGTGCTTATTGGCAAAGGCCTCCTCTAGCTCTTTCCAATGAAGTCTATCTGATGCCGCCCTTCGCCAAATAGGACCGGCTGTTAATTTTATTTCATCCTCCCATCGCTTGTTTGGTCTCCCCCTTATTCGTTTTCCATCCAAGGGCCTTATACATAAACGTATTTTAAACCTTTGTTAGCTAATGTGTCTTTCAAAATATCATCTATGTTCATTGACATCTTAAGAATAAGTAATTATAATAATAATAAGACATTCCTTGTCATATTAAGAATGACAAGGAATGTCAATACGACAATGAGGGCTTTTTTGTCATGTAAGCAACTCTCTGTAATAATTCTATAGTAAATCTCTCAATATAAAACAAAATAATCTATTAAAACAAACGACTATAAGGACAAACAATACACACAAATACACCTTATCACACTACACACACGAGCAAACTTTCGCATTTAAAATGTGTGATGACGGAAATTTGTTTTCTCACTAAGCAAGCAGGTAATAGTTTTATCACTACTCTTTTCTTCTCGAATACGGAACCATTGACTGTGTACTTGCGTCAATGTATCGAGCCTGAGAAGTCGCATACCCGGGATTCCTTCATCGCTATTAAGTAATAACATACCTTGCGTTAGTAATCGTATGCTCCAGAAGACAGTGGAGGTTTAAACACACTGTGCAGGAACTTAATAATTTAGCTTAATAATTGTATTATTATTATACTAGATCTATAAAACAAGTCACATCTGTCTTTAGTTTAGCGGACTAATGTTATTTCAGCACCTATAACACTCCGGTATTTCAAACTTTGAGATTCAGTTAGTCATCATGACTCTAATCCTACTATTATAAGTCTAAAAGTTTGAACAATTGTTGACAAATTCAAATAGAGAGAGATTCAGAGTGCGGGGTGTTTTATTTTAGAGTTATATTATGACGTAAAAACAGCTATCCTTGGCTTTAGGTCTATAATAAATAACATAATGACCTATGTTATGGTAATCACGGCTTTATAAGGCTTGTAACTTTGTGCTCATAAAGCGCTTACATACGACTGAAATGAGGCTTGGTGATGGTAAAAGTTTATTGGCACTCTTCTCTTGTTGCTTACTAAGTTGAAGAGAGACTTTTCATTTAAGTAAATAAAGGACAATGTTCCCGCGGAAAAAATCTAATAACTAATAAAATTGAAGTAGTTAGTAAAGATGTTAGTTCGTATGAAACTTAATTTTTACTTATTTACTAAAATCGATGTTTTTTGGCTCGGTAAATCCTGGTAAGGTGAATCGATCCACGGTCCATAGATCGTTTTGGAGATTCTGATGAACTGAATAGTTTCCATTGGGTGTTTTGGGGTTATTTGGGTAATAAACGAGAAGAAATAATTTTCTTTAGTGAAACAGGATATTTATCAAGAGTTGTGTGTTATATATTGTTAACTGTGACTAAAATATTGGGAATCAATAAAACCCACAAACCATGGTAAGGGTCTCAGTTTTAGTGAAAGTTAATGAAAATGTAGTTTAAAATTGAGCACTTAGCACTTGCATGTTATTACCCTGATAAATCACGACTTGTAAACATTTAGCCGAACATTCAGTACAGAGGTATTCCGCCTAAGGTTAGGACTTACGTTATTGTTCCCACGCAAACCGGCCGATCGGCTTTGTAACATGTAATTTTTTTGTATTAGCATAGACACAGATTGACTAATAATTACTAGTATCAGTTTCAATTCGGATAATGGTATTAGAACTTAGAACCATTAAATAAGATTAATGGTTGGTAGTATCAAAATTCGGCCGTTGAAGTTCTAAAAAAATAAATAGGTTACTTACTGTAGCCGAGACGCCAGATGTATGGTTTTTTTATGTCAGCAAGTTATGTTTCTATTTACTGGTACGCTGAAACGCATGCGTCTTCCTGTCTTTACTCTACTACTCTATAAAGACTATCGTTGTTATAGAATTATGATTTTTAACGACATAACGCTGTAAAAAAACTAGCGACCTGCCCAGGGTAATAAATATAGCCTATGTTCCTCAGGAATAATTGTAGTAGCATTCTAATGGTGAAAGAACAACTTTGAAATCGGACAAGTAGTTTTTAAGTTTTTTAAGTTTCGTAACAACAAACAAAAATTCAAAAAGATAAATCTTTCCTCTTTATAATATTAGTACAATATAGATATTAAAAAGCAAACAGCAGAATAGCTTTTTGACCTCAAAGAATCTTCAAATTAAGGTTATTTTGGTGTCAACAGAATTGCTGTTTCATTTGCCGTTGCTAATCCAAATTTTTCCCAGTGTGTTTAGTAATAGGTAAAGTTGCCTAAATCTTATCTTATTCAGTTCCCTCGCTGGGACAAATATTTATGTACTACTTATTTATCGGTTAATGCGTTTACAGTTTTACTTTTCACATAGAAGGAAAGCTCTAACATAATTATTTCACACGCAAAAGTATCTAAGTCTCCCAGCAGGAGTAGACCACCCATGGAGACAAGAATCCTCGCTCAGGCCGCTCGTTGATTAAAAATCTATTTTGGCATCAACAATGTGTTTCGTTTTGAAATAATAAATGCTTTCTATTTGCATCGCTTTGAAAGTAATATTCATCCTAAGTTACTAACTTACAATAACCAGGTAAGTTTAACCAATAAGTTATGGGATTATTCCCATCTGTCACCTAGTTTTCTACCCATAAGGTGACAAATCGCAACTATGATTCATAGAAATATTTTATCAAATCGATTCAGGTACGGTTCAAAGTCATCATCATCATCAGCATAAGAGTGCTGAATTTTAATTTAAGGTTATCGTTTACAGGGTACAAACAACAATGGGGAGTACACAACGCGTAGCTTACCTCGAGTGAGGCTGGACAGCGGGACGCAGGTGAACGGTGCGGGTGTGAGACTGCGCTGTTGGGCCGCCCCGCCCTCTATCACCGAAGAGGAAGTCGAAGAGGAGATCGAAGAAGATGCTGTTTCGTTACGCGCTGTGCCTGCTCTAGGTAAGCTATGAAACTCATTATTTGATGCTCAGTTAGGTACTTTAATAATTATTTTCTAAATTAGCAGGCATTTTGCATATTATTTATATATTCCCTATGCAAAAAAGCCAGATTTTGAGAGGCCGAATTTGTTTGAAGCGCCATCTAGTGATGAGTAGTATAAAATAATAAACACTGCCATCTAGCGTTGAGTAGTTGTGTAGTAAGTTTTGTTACAGCGACATCTAGTAAATAAATAAAAATACAGCTTGTTTCGTTATGTGCTATGAAGATGGCGCTACGAATCTATTGTTTTGGTAGAGTATGGGAAATGGTAAAGTAAGCATTGATACAAGACTAACTTTGTTAGAATTATAACATATTGAAAACAAAAGCACATTTTACACACTTTTAGCTAGCTGTAAGATAATTAGTTACTTTATCTAAGTAGGTACCTACATAAGTACTTAGTAAGTACTAAGTAAGTACCTAGTACTTTGCAGCTAGGCTAATCATTTTCAGTACATTTTTATCTTAGCTTTTGTGGACTCTACCACAAGACTGTGACTACTCTAACTTATATTTTTTGTAATTCGCTGACTTTGTTGTAAAAATTATGCATTCAGCTACCTAGTTCTTATCACTTTAAAAATAAATAGATACTTGTGGGTTCTTTGGTCATCCACGCGATATTTTACATCTTTCTTCCGTCACGACATTTCTACGCCCATTGAGAAGGGAACCCGTGACAAGACAGGAACACACGAAGCGTGACGCTTGCGCACCCAGGCGACTCGAATCGATTACCCTCGTGCTTCACGCCCCTTCTGGGCCCTTGCTACTATTTCCACGGACTTTTATTTTGGTTTGCTTTAATTTTAAGCTTTCAATTGTCTTAGTTATTTACAACATTCCAGGGATTTGTCCAGTTATCGTAGAACTTTAAAACAAAGCATTGATAGTTATGTTCTAATATTGGGTCTTTAGAATTAAATCCTTACGATATATATTATATGTAGGTATACTGATAGATTAAATTACAAACAAACTACTCAAGCAACGAGTACATTTCCTCTTTAGTGTTGCACAGATAAGCAATTGTTCAATCAAGGCGTCGATGTTGAGCGAAAATGTTTTAACTCTTGACATCCTAATCTGCACTTTGCCCGCATACTTTGTGGATTAGCCCCTAAACAATTTTGAGAGCTGCTTTGTTTAGCACTCGTAATGCAATTTATTTCACTCGATTGCTGTTAGCACCTTTTGATTGTAAGAGTTTTTTTTTTACAACTGAAGTGGCAACCAAGCGTACGGCCCACAAGATGTTAAGCGGTTACCGGAGCCTATGGACGCTTGCAATATGTATCATCCAGATGTATCACTCCTTGAGGCTAAGATCGAAAGCATCATGTGCCAGTCGTACTGGACCCGAAAAATTACGAAATTATAACTAAAAAAAGAGGAGGGAAAACTTTACTACATGTCAGGGATTCTTATACATTACATCGAAATAATAACTCTTCAAACTTTTTACATTACTAAAGCCGAACACATTTGTGCCTGCCAGTACTTTTCATAAAAATCGTGCCTAAACCAATTCGGGTCAGAACGGACTGGACTGGGGGATAACGTAACTAACCCGTAATTTCACCGGAAACCATACCCTTCACACCGGAACACAGCAATGCGAGCATTACTGCTTGGCGGCAGAAATAGGTATGGTAGTAGTCCTTCCCCGGACGAGCTCTATCACAGAGAACTCTACTACTCTTACCCATCATCGTCGGTATAAACATAGTGTAGCCGAATAAATAACATAACAGTCACATACACACACAGTCCTAACCCGACACTAGAATTATTTGTATCGTGGGGCGTCAGAATCTGACGAAACTGACTGTGACAGAAGGGTTATAATCCTAGATTTATTTATTATTATTATATCTGTGGAAAGTATGCTGCGCATTTTTGGTACAAACCGCATTTCCACAGCAACCTCTACTTTCTTGTCAACGCCAAATTTACAAGTTTCCATTTACGGCTAAAAATACCGGCACGTTTGTTTGCTTTTTTAAAGGTTGGTACTTTTTCTTGGCAATCTACTTGTAAAAGCTTTAGCAATGTATTTTTTACCTTACTAATTAAGTTGTAGGAGAATTACTTACAAAGAAGTACAAAGTAGTTAAATTCAAATTCTCACTTATGTGTAGGTAGTCTGGTTTCTTAGAGGTTTAGCAAAAGCTGGAAAGCGCAGTGAATTATATTAAATTAATAAAAAATAAAATCCAAAAATAAATAAGACCTATCCAGTTAGGTACTACTAAAAAATCATTTGCCATCGACAAAAAAAAAAAAACAGAAATATTTCATTAACGCTGTTTATGTTAGTGTAAATATCGAATTTAAAAATACTCAGTTCAATAAAACAGTGCCTGTCCCTCCGAACGGCTGGCAATCGGCTAAAATGGGCACAATTAGGCCCTGGGAGGTTTTAATTGACATTTCTCAGCCCCCAACTCCCAGCATCGCAGCCGTCATGTCAATCTTTTTTGGTATTCACAGGAGCAGGGCAGAGGGAATATATTTTATAGAAACCAAATAATCATGTCAAAATAGCGACACGAAATCAATAAATTAAAATTGAAAGTGTCATTTGGGCCGAATCGGTCGAACATTTTTCGGTCGAAACGTCACTTACCCGTTATTTACATCGTGGTACCACGTAGTATATATTACCTATTGGTCAATTCAACACAATATTTATTTTTACACAAGACATTTTTCTACTTCGCTTAATTTTTGTGAATCTCTACATGCTCATAAACTAGTAATATAAGTAAAAACACCCCTAATTTATTTTATCGGTTGCCAAAGGAACAGATGACTAAGCTCGTCGAACAATCAAATTTTACTAAGCTGCAGTGTGCCGTAACTGGGTAAATGTTTATTCCTTATACTCAAATAAAACAAAAACATCTAAGAACTTTCGGTTATGTTCCTCAAAATGTAACGAAGTAGTAACATAACGTAAAAATAAGTTTGCCTTTTAGTTTTTAGCTTCTGAAGCAAACGCGGAGTCGATTGACGCCTCGAAAATAGCGGACGTCGTCGACGAAAACGAACTTCTAATTTAGTACTAAGTTTCGTTTTGTTAGTTTTTTTAGTTCCGTCATAATTATATGGTTCACTATTGCATGGTTCAGACTCATTAGTGTAGGTCGTATCGTTTACGTTTAAAAATAAATATATTACGTACATTTACGCTGTATCCATTGTCGTGTTATACCAGTGATACGAGTGACTATACTCGATATCAAGGTTAGTCTTATTATGTAGTTCGTACAACTACATAATTTCAAGATATATTTCTGGTTATGGTTATTTCCATGATTTTTACAGAAATCCATCTCTGTTTGTTGCGTGTTTGTATATAAATACTAGTTACGTTATTAATGTTTATGTAGGTATGTATACATAATTCCATGTGTAGTTATTATAGGGCAAACCAAATAACTTAGACAATTCTCAGTGAATGGACGGGAGAGTGATAGGTTCCTAAAACGTGTCTGCTATGCTGCTTGCTGTATAGTTTGTGTATAATTGGATTAGACAAGTGCAATCTTTTTTAACTATGTCATTCGTTTTAATTTTTTTTAATTTTATTTTATATACTTAATATTATTGTTTTGTTTAAACAATATTAAGTTAAGTGTTTTGTTTTGTTGTTAAAAATGTATACTTATTCATTGTGCATAATATACCTGTAGTTATGAAATGAAATTATTTTATAGAGTTCTTGTATAGACCCCCATGTCATGTTTCAGGCCCTCGCCATGTAAAACTTACACTGAGACCTCTATTTGTTTGCCTTTAGTTGTCTTGTCATATTCGGTTTCCAGTTACCCACTCTACTACAAGTAAGGTAGAGGTACTCTTCTAGTAGTAATTAAGTTCAGCGGCGACTGTTGGCCACTGAATTACGCTATTAGGCAGCCTGGTGAAGTTTTTTACCTACACGTCTAGAAGTGTTGTACGGTTGTATTCATTTCGGAACCTACATACCTACATACTATTCTTATTGTTCGTATTTTGATTGTCAATTGTCATGAATGGACAAAACTAAGTCAATAACCAGTTAACTAATTGGAATCTTATCGTCTCTGCTAATGAAAACTAGTTATACGTTATTTTCTAGAAGTACAAGTACACGCATCTAGGAGCAATAGGCGAGAACTCGCCTTGTTTGTAAGACGACATGATGAATCAACAATGTCTTTTACAATGGATATTGTTTTGATTCTGATCGTGTTTGCTAATCACCGATTCAAACGTCTAAACGTGCCAAAGGGAAAATGGTAAAGGCGATTTGTTTATTAAAATAGTATTTAACGCACAATAGGCGTTAATTTTCACAATAAACAATAGTTATAGTACATAACATAATATATAAATACGTAATATTATTTCAGTGCATGAATAACTAGGTCTACTCGCCTACGCTTGCCAGCAAGAAGGTACTACTCATCTTCCAGAATAAAATCAAATCAAAACCAAAAATAATTTATATGGAATAAAAATATCAGGTATACTAGAATAAAAACAACTAAAGTAGAGTCATCTACAAAATATACGCGTCGACTTGAGAATCTCCTTTTTTCGTCGGATAAAAGTGACTGTGATGCAGCTATTTATACCCAACTTCGAATATTATTTATGTTCTTTCTGTACGCAATAAAATCGTGTCATGTAATTCCCTTTCCAAAGTGCGATTGCTCATATCTCTTCATAAAAAGCTAAAGCGGTCGCCAGCTCGTCGCCACATTGCTGGCACATGCCCTGAATACTAATAAAATATTCGTGATCAATAAACGCGCAAAAAAATATTTTGTATTCTTCTAAGCTAACGGCTCATTTCCGCTATCAAATGAGCTCAAATTCCGACTCAGAACGATGAGGAAACTCCTGGATACATAGAATTAAATAGAGCTCATGTAATTGAATAAAGTAAGTTTGTATAAGTGAGCGGAAAACTCTGGTGACGGAGTTGAAATTAAATAAGTAATTTTAGATATTATTTCATAAACAGGAAACTGTTCTTTGAGTCGAGAATCCGACGTAAACATAGGTATTGATATATACCATTGCAGAGGTAGGTATTGCAGTCACGACACGACACGACCTTACCGCTGGTCGTGAAGTACGGTGAGTAAGACAGTCATACTGTCTTGTTTGAACTCTATTGTGGTACTGTTCTGGTATATTCAACAAACAATCGTGAGATTTGCTGCTCAATAGTGAGCTGGCTTACAAAAAAATCGTAATTGGGGTACAGGTTGGTATTGATAACTTAATTTTTCTATGATATTATTTATTAGCTCTCATGTTTTTTTTGGAAATTAACAAAGTAACTTAGTATCTAATTAATTTAAACTACTAGTAATTATATACATACCTACCTAATCTTAATATAATTTAATTAATAGCCTTAAATATTAATATTATAAATTAAAAATTTGTACTTAGACTCATATTAAACAATGAGGATGATATGGCTACAAATTGTGAATACCATGGAAGGACAGGAGGACTTACAAGTTTACAACACAGGCTTTTATGTTTTAGTGTAAGTCTTGTCTGACAATAATCATAGATACAAGCCATTATTACAATTGTACTTGTAGATAATTTTAATTTCTAAGTTATTTTAAAAGTTGGTCGAATCCACCCTAATTGAAATATATATATTTGCTTTGCTATCTAAAAATATCATACTTAAATAAAATACATTAAAAGAGGACAGTGCGTTTCCGCGCCTTAAAAGGCGATCACACGATTGTATGGCCCAGACGAATGCTATTGAACTCTTTAGAAAGCTTTGAATCGTCACACCCTATAGATTTTGTTGGTCAATCATCCAAATGGATAGTCCCTTACTAATAAGTTTGGTATCAAGTCACTATAAAAAATAAAAATTGATAAGCTCGTTAAAGAAAATAATTTACACGTAACAGTTACTTTATAAAATGTAAATATTTTAAATTTTCAATATGTTTTTTAAATATTTACAATTAAAACATAGTTAGTACTAGTATATCCTCCATCAAGAAAAACGTTCCACATATACGGCATAATAATATACCTATTATTCATATCTATAGATGTCTAGATAAGTATTTTAAGAGATGATGAAAAACAGTATAATTTTGCTCAAACAAATCCAGTTCCAAACTTACTCTGACATCAACAAAATCAAAAAGGTCAATGTATAAGGAGATGTTGTTCTTCATTAGCTCTTTAAGGCGTGTAGAATTCTTCATTAGCTCTGTAAGGCATGTGAATTTACGGCTCTACCATACTAGTAAGCAAAGCAGTCTGTGCTTTTGTTCTTTTCAAATATAGGAGGACTTACCTAGTTATACTTTTGACCTACTTATATTATAGGTAACTAAGTAACCGTAGCCAAGGTGGTAAATGTCTATGATGTCTTTTCGCGTAGCCAATATTAAGACGTTAATATAACTGTCGCTGACTGTCAGTCACGGTTCGGCGTGTCAGTTATATTGGCTAACCGGGCTAACCTTCAATTAATCTACTAGGCTGATTCAATATTATTTATAACTTTATAACTTTATTTATTAGATTTTTTCTTAGTGCTAATACAACTTAGATCTAATTTAATATTTATACTTATATAGATCTAATAAAAAAATTTAATGATTCTGAACTAGGAAAACCTGTATTGCAGGCGAAAAATTATGGTTGAGTCTACCTGTTAAACTGACCATCTTTCGTCTCCGTACCTTCATTGTCTTACTGTTTCAATTGAGTCGACATTGACATTGGCAAAGTTGCGCAAAACTCAACCACAAAAGCCATAAAATAAAACATAGTGAATTGCCTTGAAAATAATTAAATAACAAGCTCTAGAAAAAAACTTTATCTGTAAGTACATACTTTTTTTCAATCATTGTTTTGACTACTACGATGAGTATCTTGAACTCAAAGTGAGGTAGAGCTCATAAGGATTGGTTTAATGTTGTACCTATAAAGAGGTCTGAATATATTATGCGCTAGTAGGTATGTGGCTATGTGGTGAGTCAGACGGTCGTGCATTGCAACTGACACTGATGAAGTGATTCATAACAATATTTTCAGATTTCGATTGATGTTGATGCATTTTCACTGATAGACTCGCTATCCTCTGGTATGCTGTAGGTACCTACTATTGCCTCTCCTACCTAATGCATTGATATTTAGGGCTGACACTTGGTTTGAAAATTATACAAATTGATAATGTTTTTGTCGATAACATATAAATTATTATAGTAATTATGCACCGTATCATTTGTTTGATTTATATTTATTGATAATGCTTACGTACTTGCATGACTGTAAAATAGTGTTATTATTACCTATTATATACATCAAATAATACGTTTTTAAGCGTGTTCATGTGCACGATTTTTTCTAACGATATAAAATGGCTAGAATTGCGTGTAGACATTCGTAATACCTAGTAAATACAGTCATTAAAGCCCCGTTTAAATAAGGGAAATTAATAATTTGACATTATTCCAATCCACTTTAATCACTGGAAAAAATGTACGAATGCGAAAAATCGTGTTTATAATTTTGAGCGTGGTTTAAGTTTAAATTATTGTGAACAAGTGAAAAATTGCATGCGTATTATGTGACGCCCCTACTTTTCATTGACTCAATGACAGTAGCGACGACGCGACGCGGAGCCTGGCGGCCGGCAGGCGTCTAGTCAGTGTGTTGTGTCGCTTCCGACTCGCCGCACTTCGGCAACGATCGGTTTTCCTTTATAATTTTTGAAAACCGAACGCGCTTTTTTTCAGTGCATTTACACACACTTGGCTTTGTAAAAAAGTTAGTGTTGTGTGTGGATTGTATAAGAAATAGTGTTGTGACACGATCAGCTGTTTTGAGTAGTGTAAGGTTTATGTGTATATTGTATCAATGAGTGTGTTATGTAGTACTAATGAAGTGATCACCGATAAATGGCTGGGTGCAATGCAATGTTTGTTAAGTACATAAGCTAATTAAAAATATCAACATAGTGATTTATGTTGGCAGTTAGTTACATTCCTCGTTAATTTATATAGGTATGAGTATTTTAAACGATAAGCAGAAAACTTTCATTTAAGTACTTATTTGATACCATTCAGGTACGATATGATAGTTTTTCATGAAACGAATAGGTATTCCCCATACATTATAAATAATAATCGTAAAATTGTACTGTCTTAGCTATATATATGTACCAAAATGAATCATTTCCGTTAATCGTCAGTGGAATCACCGCGTTTACAGGGAAAGCGCTTCCGTACTCTACTCATACGTATTTCGGTTTTACTAATACACATATTATATTTAAAGGTACCAACCATATGATACACGATAGTACTAAGTACTGCCATTACAGCATAAAATTTCCTGGTAGCTATCCATAGCAAAATTTATAACCTGGGAATTTTCTTGAGAAGACAAATACGACGTTTCTTATCACTTGTCTAAGAACAAAATGATAAAAAGAAATAATAGCACTAAAAGGGAACAATCCATCTTCGGTTTCCGTCTCAGGCATATGGCGCGTAGGAGTCTGTCGGTCTTCAAGTTCACATCAGTGTTATATTAATAGAATTATAACATTAATATTAATCCTTATTCGAGTAGCAGGAAAAACAATAAAACTAACTATGAATATTTTACAAGTGGAACACCCTCCATTGTCTGTTTTGAGATTTTTATACTTACATCATCTTCCTTGGTTGCGTTCTCAACGAGATGAATTTTGGGAATTCCTTTATTAGTGCACCCACATGATATTAAAAAGAATTCACCCTTCAAATTTAATGTTTAGGCTGTGCGTTGATTCGATAGTAAGGTAGTAATGTGAGTTTTATTAATATACTTAATAATTAAGAGATTAATTTATTTAAGGGCGTGACTTCGACTGCGTGTTTTCTTGGCACCCGATATGCACCCCATTATGGCATATATGTATTTGAGCTGAAAAATAGCCTGTATGTTATTCCAAGTTATTTACTACAAACATGCCTTTCTTTCTTGGCACCCGATATGCGCCCCATTGTGGCATATTATTTGAGCTGAAATGCATGCCTGCATGTTATTCCAAGTTATTTACTAAAAACATGCCTTTTAGTCTAATCCGTTTAGTGGTAGCATACATCGTGATTGAGTAACAAACATATTCACCAACATCATCTGCATCGTTATGCATCTTTACAAAGTTCCCGCTATGATATTGGTAGAATAGGTAACGACACCAGTAGAGAAGCTGGCTGTCTTAATGACTGTCATTAACAGAGTAATAAGTTGAGCATTAAGATCACGTGTAGATTATATGAATGATTCACATAGTTTTGCCGTCTATTTTCTTAAGACTGCGTTATTACTTTCATATCAGAGTTAAGTATTAGAAAATCAAAGGAAGTTCATGCGTGGCCACGGTTTAGTAAACGATCGGTGGAGTCATCACTGAGATGGGTTTTTTTTTTAAATTTTTTCATAAAAAAATTAGAATTTTCATGTGTACAATTTCTTTAGCAGGTCAGAGTGGGCCACAGACTCATACGACATGTTTAGTGCACCAAGAATATTTCGATTCAATTTCAAGAGCCTCTTCAGGGAGAGTGGAACAGTGAACGCCCACTCCCTTCCGCGTCGCTTTTTTCCATTACGAATTATATAATTCAAGATAATGTTAGAAGTAAAATCAGAGGAATTACATATGAAAGTGCTTAGTTTTTCTTGCAACAATTGTGCAATAAATCTGCAAAGGCATTGTGTTTCTTATGATTGTGAATTAGAAGTATAATTGTGGAAAGTATGTCTGTAATTACATTTTCGCTGTTACACACAATAATAGGTGGTAAATTCTTCTTTCTTACAAATTTTATCCAAAGCTTTTTATTTTACAAAAAACTTTTAGCCGCAACCTTCCGCGTGATGCGCAGGTACTCTACATCTCTACCAGTTATTGAGAGATTGCGGTTTTTCTATAATTAAATTTGTTTATGAAATGAAAACCTTCATCAGTGATGGTTGCATCTTCATCCTTTAGTCTGACTATAGGCAAACCAAAACCAAATAACTTGTAATTAAAATGTAACTAGGCTCCTAACTTGTAATTAAAATGTCTCCGAGTAGTAACGCACGAGCGGTAACTATCTTTTGTTTTGTTTTTAAAAGTTCTTTATTTGTCATTAAAAATACAAAGTATTATTATCTAAACACAGTTTGGTATAACACAACAGCTAATATAAAATATAACTTTGCTGGCTGCAGCGCCCATATAAGTTAAAAAAAAAAATGTTAGGTTAGGTTGTAAACCTTAATAGCTTAAGAGCGGTAACCACTAATCACTCACCAATAGGTGAGCTAGCTTGTTTGCAACTTTGGTACAACTTTGGTCAATCTTTACTAGTAGCTTAGGGAATTTTCTGAAAAAGTCTACATGAGAACCATACCACAGATCTGCAAAAACAATGAAAGAACTAAGCATTGTCTTTGTAGTCTTAAGCCTTGATTTACAAACGCTAGGCCCTGTGTCCTTTAAAATAACCACATCAACTGACTTCGACCGGCAAGTGTGCTTTTGACATCGTTTTCTAAGTATTTTCAGTACCTTTCATAGTATTGTGAACAAGTGAAAAGCGTTCTGTGGTATGGTAGGTACTACAAATACTTTACAAGTATACACACACAATAATGAAAGTAAAATAAAATGCCGGGTATGGTAATAGATTGCGTTATGATCAATTGATCAGCGATTTGTGGCATTCGCGGTATATCTGCAATGTAACAACAGAGTTATCGATATCGTTTCATGTAACGCAGAAGGTAGTACCAGTTTCTAATGTTTTTCAAATTGTTAGGCTGATCGCTAACAAGCGTCGAGGCGAATATCAATACATATCACAACCTAAACCAAAGACCTAGAAACTTAAAATTTGTAGCGTTTTAAGTGTACTAAGTAATGAATTTTTGAAATTCAACTCCTAGAGGACGCTGCGGGTTGATGACGTTTGTATAACATACTACTTTGCCACTGACTCATACGAACTTACTTACTTTATAACATACTCGTATCACGTGGACAAAGTCACAAGGCTTTCCACTAGTATTATATATGCCACCACGATGATTAATTACTGTTACTGTTAGCGACGCACCTTAGCAAACTATATTACAAAATAAGTTATTAATGACGTCACTAATGAAGAAACACTAGAAAAACCTTGTTGATTAGACACAGTCTCACAATTCACCATGACATTACAAATAATGCACATTACTAACTAAGAACAGCTTACATTCATTTATGCAGGAACTTGAATATACTTTTTAAGACCTACGTACTTTATTTCAGACTTATATTTATTTATCTTATTCTAGTGATGTTTAGAGTCAGTTTTCAGTTGAATTCACAATAACTTTTATTTTTGTGCATGATGTGGTCACCTTTAATTGAGAGAGCACCTGACCTAAGTACCTCTGTAATTTAAAAATTTGTATGCCTGTGTATCTTTTGTTGGTGATCCATAATAATAATAAATAAATAAATTAAGACTATCACTATGATTTGTGAGTTATATTTATAATATTTCGGCAAAGTAACAAGAATAAAAAGTTCATTACAACTTACAAATCATGGTAAATATCCCGTTTTAGTTAAAATTTACTTAAAATATGTCACTTCACATGCTATACTAAACCCCCACTAAGAGTTAGAATTAGAAATATTGTATCCACGCCACAAGCCAAATTATCTTTCAATGTAAAATATGTAACTACGTAAATGATACTGCTGTTATAAATGTTTGTAGTAATGTATGTAGTATACATGTATGTGTACTGTATTTACATACAGTAAGTACACATAAGTACTATATTACGGTTTGCATGTAATTTTTTTTGCAAAACCATGCAAAACTCGACCAAAATATCGATTAATAAAATAAAAATAAATAAATAAATCATATCACTTTCTAGTGATATAACGTATTACCTCGCATCGAGTCCATATCGGTTCTATCGATAGCATCCGAAGATTATGTGGTCATGCGATGGAGTAAAAATAATACTGTAATTGAACCTACAGTTTCTGTCTGGTTGCTGGTGCTACCTATGGCACAGAAAAGATATAGGTAGGAGTAAACATTATGAGTAAAACAAAATGTTGGCATGGTTTTAAAAGCTTTTTATTTTCTTATTTATTCGTCAGTTTCTGTTATAAATTATTTCTTTATTCAAAGCAAGCAAAAAACAAGTAACTTTAAAACATTTTTGTTGTACATGAAAACAAAATATATTATATATATATAATATATATATATATATAAAACGTAAAAACGTATATCTTTAATATATATATATATATATATATTAAAGATATACGTTTTTTAAGATCTGCTATGAATAATAATGAACTATGAATAATTTACGTATTACCTATATTTAAAAAAAATATCCTAGAGCCATGAATATTTTAAGATGTGATCTTTGGATGCACTAAAAAAAAATTGTTGATGCATGAATGAATTCAGCACTCCTAGGTTTTAATATTAATTACGTGATTCACATTTTTTACGATTAAGTACATACAACACAGATCAGATTTCTTTTCTGTGAGGTACAAGTGGTACAACGCCGCGCCGTATTACGAATAAATAATTTGTGTCCAACAACTTTTTCCCGTAGTTTCACAACAGCAGTTTATTTTACTGAGTGCTGACAGAATCCCAATTCATCAAAATAAAATGAATGAATAGCGACAGAAAATTATCATAAAAAGGCGTTTTCTCTTATTAAATCAGTCACAGCTGATATATTTACTTCAGGAAGCATTGAACTCACTTTCTTTTACTTTTAGTACTTACCCTGCAGCTTATAGCATGATAGATAGATAGATAGATAGATAGATAGATACAAATACAAATAGTTTATTTGGTATAGAAACACATAGGAAATAAAAAACAAGAAAACGAGATGAGATAAATCATTTATTTGTATCTTCGAAACACACGTACATTTTAAAGTGCAAAAAGGCAAACCATACAGTTTCTTAACACTAACCTAAACCAGGTAGGAATGTATTTGCCCTAAACATTGACCTCGTAAAAACAAGCTAGCATGACTTGATTTTATTTGAACGAAGTCAAGAGAAATCCTAAACACAAGATTTGGACCGCATGCCAGATCTAAAAATTTAGTTTCAATGTACTTTCTGTGCAGACCATCTTGTTGAATCCAAAATGTTCCACAACGCTGATTTTGGCCTTTGTGATACGAAAAAAACCAAATAGATAAAAAAATTAATGTTCTTATTATAATTTTTCTCTTTAAAATCTATTTTACTAGCTATTTTTTCTAAGATTTTGTCTAGAATTTCTAAAAACAATGTTTCGTTAACATTAAGTTTTTACTAAAATTACACACCTCAGAAATACATAAGTGAGAAATAACAAGTCTAACTTCTGGTATCATTACAGTGTAGGCACACCTTACGTACTCTCCTTATTACTGACTATGTATGCTATTACTATTATTGGTACAGTCTGCATCAAAGTTTGATAACTTTTTCGGATATTTATTGTATAGCATACCACTCTACAGAATTAATTTACTTAAAACTATGCACTTTAAGTAGACCACCTAGTTTATTTTTATTTCCACAGGCTTTCGAAACCTTGTTCATTTATCAGTAAGTTACGAAACTTAACCATTTTTACTATATATTTAACTAATGCATCTTTTTTTCCAGTAGTTTTTGTGTTCAATTCGTTACAAACAAATATAATCTTTCCTCTTTAGAATATTGGTATAACTAGAAGAAGCTATAAAGTGTTAATTAAATTTGTTTCGTCTGCACTTTTAAGTTCCTAGCTTATTTTTATTTCCAAAGACTTTGTTCATTTATCAGGTAGGTAGATTTACTAGATGTTGACTGTACTCTCTATTGATATAATAAGGAACTAGTTGTTTTTCGATTAAACAAACAAGTTTAATAATTATGTCACATTACGTAAAAGTGTCTCCTTTCAAATCGCAACGTAAGAGCATACTCGTGGTAGCTTAGCGGAAGCAGCCCTGCCTTTCGATCTTGGTCATCAAAAATTAAGGCGTGTAACAAAAAGGTTAAAGAGACGCGTAACATTAAAAGTTTCTTAGGGAATTTCATATCTATGTTGTTTCAAAAATCTGCGTCTCCAAATTCATCAGACTTTTGTATCTCACTGTTCAAAGTTTTTAATCATCATCATTATCGCCCAAATTAATGGACAATAGGACATAGGCCTTTCTTACTACGCGCTACCACTGAGACCGGTCGTTCAGCTCTTTTCATCCGATTTCTGCCAACCGCCCTTCGTAAGTCATCGCTCCAATAGCCAGAGAATGAGGATTATCAATCAGGCAGTCAAAACTTTTATTATTCATTTAAGTTAGAATGAAATGTAACTGTTTATAAACTTTATTAACAAAACAACTACGTCGTTCGAAGACTCTCCTAGATTTTTTTGAAGAAAACGTTGCGCCCGCCATATACTTCCTATAAGTTTTGTTTCTTCTTTTGTTTGTCCACCTTGACAATTTCTTGACACTGACATAAAAGTCTATATAAATTGACAGACGCCATAACTAAAAGAATAATAACCAAGGAATATAAGTCGCGTAGTACGTATTAGCTCCATGAGAATAACTAAATAAAAACACAAATTTAGACTCGAGTCAGCAAAAGTGTTGCACGCATTATTTAAACCAACAGCAATATTATGCAAATTAAACCTCGTTTCCATTTAATTATTGAACTTATGGAAATGTCATCCGAGTTATCAAGAAAGTTATGTAACTCCAACCTCTTTATACTTCCGAATGTCAAGTCAAGTAGTTTACTATGTTAATGACACACACTCTCTCTTTCTACCATTATATTACGACCATTCCATTGACGACCGATGTGGCGCAGCGGGCGCAGGTCCGCCTGCGACGCTGAGGTTGCGGGTTCGATTCCCGCCTCGGAACAAATGTTTGTACAATCTACAAATATTTGTTCCGGGTGTTCAGGGTATTTTCTATATATAATAAAAAATATCTATCTATGTATTGTATTGTATTAAATATATATCAGTCATCTAGTACCCATAATACAGCTCTGTTTAACAGCAGCTTACTTTGGGGCTAGATGATGCTGTGTGGATTGTCCAGCATTATTATTATTATTATTATTATTATATTAGTTGTTAGACCAATACGAAGGCTTTCGGGCAGCCTTTAGAATATATAATAGGTTTCCGGTCTGTTTGGACAGATTTTTATGTAGTACTATTTTCGTATTGAACAAATCTTATAATCACCTTTTCCCAAAATGACTGATTTCCTAAATGTCATTTTTCATGAATGTCGTAAATTCGTAGGTGCGTCCACATTTAGTGCACTTATATATTCAACTTTCAACTCATCTTGATACGTATAACACATGCGTCAAGATAACCGTTGAAGACAATCGCGCAAGTGCACACATCAATGCAACCGCTGCTGGATTTGAATGCGTAATAATGCAGATTTCATACCAATCCGCATTGAGTCCGGGTGGTGTTTCATTACCTCATCACGCTCGCTCGAGAGTAAGCCAGTGCATAACTGATATCTACAGCAAGAGTGTAAACATAATATCTCGCAAAGATAGTTAAGTATTCTACAAAGTCAACTTCTCTCTCCGCTTAGCTTCGGTGCACAAATATAGTAAACTCACCTACCATAAACGCAGATTCCGATTATTTTCAATTACAGCTGATGCAAGCTGCATACAGGAGATTAGACTATAAATCCCCCATTTAGATGTCTGGAGATAACAGTAACTCTCGCTTCGCTTTGAACAGTACAATCAATTAAACAGTCTGCTGGGGTGCTGGGGTGCCTTTATTAATGGATACTCCGATCACAGAACATGTAGTTTATACTAGCAGTAGTGACACTGCGAAAAGACCACCAGTTCCATATTATACGACTACTGAACGGAACGTGGTTGTTTACGAGCAGCAGAAATAAGTTCGTATGAACTAGTTATTCATGATTATTTCGACATTTGCCAGATTCCATTTTCGCCATATGTCAAATATCTTCCACTTTTGCCAGATCTAGACTGACAAGTCCTGGTTACAAGTTTAGGACACGAGCTCAGATGGAACACGACTTGTTTATTACTTTGTCCACAAAAGCCATAAACTAAGAAGGGAAGTGACGTGAGCTGTCATCTTTGATGTGAGTTGTTGAGTAGTCATCTGCCACAAATAAAAAGAAGAGTAGTCATCTATGAAATGAGCGTTTTTGACATTGACAAAAATGACAAATCGAAAATAATTTTATTAAAAACACACGAACATTGAAACTAAAGTGTTATTACTGAAAATGTATTACCGATAACTGTATTTTAACCCTTCCCGGCCACCCTTATAATGGATTAGGTATTACCCCTGAAGGGTGACCTAGGGCCCCAAAGGCCCCAACAAAGTCAATTCCTGTGAATGGACGCGTGTAGAGGCCATTATGAGCAGTGGATTTGCTCAGTTAAGCAGCGGTAGGGTTGCACATTTTGTAGACTGATAGTACTAAAAAATAAAGTTTAAGTTTTAGGGACTGTTTTTGGATAGCAATGACTTAGAGTCACTATGTATTTATCTCGGTCCGCCCCATCTATGTTTGACAGGAAAAAATCTCTTAGCCGGAAAGTCAAACTAGGTATTTGTTTCAACTAGTCTCATTGCAAAGTAGTCACGGTCGCTTGTTGAAGGTTTAAAATAATCTCTTTAGTAACAATTTCCACTGCCATTTTATTATGTTATCGAAGCCAGATTTGAATCTACTCCGAGCTCTTCGGAAATGCGTTTTGCAGCTTAAAAAACTCTACCATAAATGGTTGTTCAAGGGCACATAAATGTTTCTTATTTGTCGATCTATACCCTTACTTCTAGCCTTACTTACTTAGTGTGCACGTGTTTTGAAAACTGATTCACTTATTAGATACCTGTGTAACGTAGGTACTATTTTGATTTATTAAGAAGACATGCGATTTTGTACATTCTACGTATGAAGTTGAATCTTAAATTATAATTTGTTGAGTATTGATGACTGAGATATTAATCTTGGCGGTATAAGAGCAAAGTTAAAGAACAAAAATCTTGTAGAAGGTTGAAGTCAATATTTGAAAGCTACACCTCAATGTAGTGCTAATAGTTCTGTGCCTCAATGCAAGTGAAATGTTAACGTAGTCTTTTGTCAAGCATAAAGTGTAAGGGACATTACTTACATAAATTTAATATTGAGATGTCTAAAGCCAACCAACTGTTTCTTGCATTGCATCTTGGATTCGTTGGTTGGATTCGACCAAACTCGATTAGGCACTATTTTCCGAGTTATTCTTCTTTCATGTCGAGATTTTCCGAATAAATCGTAGTTATTCGAAAGTAAACTAATAAATTTGATTGACATTCGAAGCATTACTTACACTATATTTTATGGATACACTATTTTTATTATACAGTAGAATCTAAATAGAATAGAATCTAATATCGTCCCCGACGATGACACTAGTTCAATTTGCTATGAACCTACAGTTCAGAACAATTTATTTCACGTGAAAATTTATATTCTGTCCGATATAAAATCATACTCAAGTATTCTTTAGCAACGTTTTTACTGATTTTACCATGTCATTGAAATTTTGTGTTTGTTCTTTTTATGTTTATTTTAAGAACTTTTTTAATGTCTTGAAACTGATTTTAATATTTTACTTCTTTGTAATGGTAGAGTTTTTACGACGTAATTTGCTTACTTTAAATAATAACCTATAACTTTGATCGTACTTGTTTAAAACTACTTTTAACCTGATAGTTTATTTTTTACTAAGCTATTTAGATTTTGTCTTTGCGAAATGTTTAACCAAACATTCCGCACCTTATATTTTCAAAATCAGTTCAGTATAATCAGTTTTTTATGACCTTTTTTTATCCCATCTGCAGAGCAAAGAGCAGAATTGTCTATCCTTATAAATTATGTCTTCTTTTAAATTATTAAAGATAACAAGCGCGTATTTACGTATAATAAATCTTATAGTAAAACCTGTTTTTTATAACATGTTATATGATAAAACTTATCAATAATCTGAGCGTTAAGACAGCCTAATATATATATAAGCTCTCAATGTTATATACAGTTTTGCATCGTTGATGTAGAGTCCAGTCTTTTGATGATATCGCTACTATGATAGATAGTTTGTTGATACTTCTGATATTATGTTGATACTCCTGATCTAATAGGATTTATCCAATTCTCATAGTACTGGTGATGGATGACACAATGACACAACTAGGTCAATGCTAGTAAGCTGCCTATTCCTGCACTTACCCAGAGGTTTTATGATCTTTGATGTACGAAGCGTCAGTTCATATGTCAGATACAATCTGCGTTACCTTAAACACCCATAACATGGAAGAACTGTTCATGGACAGTAATAAAGAAGCACCAAAATGTGACCATGACTCGATACGACATCAAGACCGAAAAGGGAATACCTACTTCAAATCGATGGCCGTTGAGTCTTTTTTTTTTTATACCACTAGAGTGGTAACCAAGCGTACGGCCCACTTAATGGTCAGTGGTTACCGTAGCCTATGTACGCATGCAACATCATAGATATCACTTGCGTGTTACCACCCTAAGACGTTAGATGAAAAGTCTCATGTGCCTGTAATTTCACCGGAAATCATACCCTTCGAACCGGAACACAGCAATGCGAGCATTACTGCTTGGCGGCAGAAATAGGTGTGGTGGTAGTCCTTCCCCGGACGAGCTCTATCACAAGAACTCTATATACTATTCTATTTTCTATGAGTCTATTTTCATTTAGCGATCGCTCATCTACTTAGCTTCTTTGTTATGTTACCCACCAGTAGGTGTCATCTCACGGCTTTGACACGACATATTACGTCTCTGACATAACACCACACGTCACTGACGTAACATCGCGTTGCTTGCACCAACATGGCATGATAAATAAATAAATAATAAATAAATAAATAAATAATGCTGGACAATCCACACAGAATCATCTAGCCCAAGGTAAGCTGCTGTTAAAACAGAGCTGTATTATGGGTACTAGATGACTGATATATATTTAATACAATACAATACATAGATAGATATTTTTTATTATACATAGTAAACACCCAGAACACCCGGAATAAATATTTGCAGATCCTACAAACATTTGTCCCAAGGCGGGAATCGAACCCGCAACCTCTGCGTCGCAGGCGGACCTTCGCCCACCGCGCCACATTGGTCGTCAAATCTTGATAAATCAAATTCAACTAAATCGCAATCGCCAGCTTGACGTACTTTTTTTTTATATGTCAGCAAGTGACAAGACAATCAAGGCGCCCACCTGATGTTAAGCACCACGCCTGACTATTACAGATGCGGTATATGCACCCAAAGCTTAAAGTTTTCAAGTGATTGCGTGGCACTGCACTGCGCTTATCACCCCGAGACATTGTTGTTAAGTCTCTTTCGCCCAGTAATTTAACTTGCTACAGTGCCCTTCAAACCTAAACACAGTTATGCTTGCACACTACTGCTTGGAGGTAAAATAACTGACACTGCGGTGGTACCCACCAAGACGAACTCTTGCTGAAGAGTCCTACCACCAGGTAAACTTACAAAATTAATTAAATGTAATTGCTATCGATCACCTATCCAATTTGATTGATAAATACAATGGATGCAACTTAGTTGATCTGTGCATTTATCTATTTTATTATATTTTACGGTATGTTTACGTTTACGATTGTTAAATGACAAGTTTCAGTAAACGTAACTGCAGCTGGATCGATGTTTAATAATGGAATACGAAAACACCCAAAAGCAAATGAAAAGCAGCGTTTCAGCAATCGATTCGATTGTATTCATTGTTAATAGAATTGCCCTTCTGATTAGGGTACTGGTAAAACGCAAATATTGATACTCGTACTTCAATAAACTTGTGTTTTATGTTAGGATGACGTCAGATGGAAGTCCCCGTCAATGACCTCATGACTATTAATTTTGGTTTACAATAAAGTAAATGACGCATCATGAATTTAAGCTCTTTAAAATTAGCAGTCACTTATAATTACGTCTTAGGAAAGTAACGTGGAAGTGATACTTCTAGGATTGCAAGCGTCCATAGGCTACGGTGACTGCTTACCATCTAGACGATCTGTATCCTAGTTTGAAGTATTTTAAAAAAAGTAGCCGACTTTCATGTACTTATTTACCAAAGAAGTGTAACAAGGGATGGCCACTAGTTCGTAATAACTGACTTCGTGAAACCATTGTATGGTACGTTTCAAATTATGGACGGCGATGAGTAACCTAACATAAACTAGTTTTCAGTTTCACTGCGTAATGCACACATCCTGTCGCTATATTTGTTCATTGACGGAATCTATGGACGCAATTTCTTATAAAACAGGTTCTCGATTGGCTACCGGCACTGGCTCTCGTAATTGTTCTTGTAACTCTTCGCATTAGACCTGGATCCGATTCTGACTCAATAAAAAATCTAATGGTTTTAGAATTCCCGCAGTGGTTAAAACCGATACCTCTGCTTTTTATTTTTTGATAGGACCTCTTTACCAAAGAAATAGGAACTCTGCGCCACTCTACCAAACCTTATATTATTAAAAAAAAAAGTGACGAACGTTCGAATTTGAAATATATAACAAAAGTGTGCTCATTTTAAAATGTCTAATAAGTGTTTTATTATTGCGAAGCCGAAAAGAACAAAAAAAAAGCAAAATGAGCAAGAGTTGAAGCTTTGTTCAAAATAGATTCTTAACTGCTTGCAGGGTGCTTTTTTCTATAGGTTACTAATCAATATTTTCAAAAGGAAAATTGTATTTTTCTTTGTAACAAACAATAAACTCAAAAACTACTGGTCCGATTGCAATAATTCTTTCGCTATAAAATGTTACATTATCCTTGAGTAACATAGGCTATAATTATTACTAGTGACACGGCCTGGATTTTCATTACACCCGTGCAAGCCGTTGTTATTCTTCTTGCATAAGATAAAGTATAGGGTAGCTTAAAACATATTGGTTACAGACTTTCCTAGTAGTTCCTTTACTTGTAATTAGCTATTATCAAAAATATCATACTAGACTGCACCCAGATAATTTAAAGAGACAAGTTTTGATAAAAAAATAAAAGAATACTGGCTACTGCCGGCGCGGCGAAATGCCTGTTTTACTTATGTGATAAGATCCGTTCGTTGTTTAGCAAACTTAGTCTGTTTTATGGGTGGGTATTGTAAACACAGAACTGGCGTTTTGCCACCTGACTGCGATCAAATAAGTGACCAAGGTTAGTTCATGTATATCATTTATCAACCATGAGATATTGTTGTGTCAGCCATAGGCTGAAGAAAGCTAAGGCGAGATCTCCAATCTCATTTATGTTTGTATGTCAGGCAGGATTCGAATCCGTGACTTTTGACCTGGCTGGGTGTCCTTGTTATAAAGTCAATAAATAAAGATGACGACACATTTTAACCCCTTATTAGCCACAAGAGACTTTGTTTATGAAGTTGTTTTTCATCGCATAAATGATTGTATTTTTAAACATCAAGTTAATTTTTATCAGTATTTTCTTAATTATTTATACCGAAATGGCAACTAAGCGTATAGCCCCCTGATGGTAAGCGGTTACCGTAGCTGATTACGTTTGTAACATTAGAGACAGATATCACTGGCGCGTTGCTACCCTGAGTCTACCTACGTCTCAAGGCATTTCTTCACCCTTCGAACCGGAACACAACAATATTAGCATTACTATACTAATAATGTATCTACATTACATGGACAGCCAGTCGTTGGTGTCAGTAGTTTTCAAGATGCTCTGTATAATTCAGCTGATTAGCCGCGACAGGTTGGTGTTAGCTTCGTAATGAACACTACTTAGCTTGAGAATTATACCCATGCAAAGTGCTACGCTCGTGATAGCCTACAAGACATACTTTGTATTCTCCAAGGTGATAATATTAGTTTGTCAGTAACATACCTGGTGGTAGGACTCTTTAGCAAGAGTCCGTCTTGGTGGGTACCACCGCAGTGCCAGATATTCTACCTCCAAGCAGTAGTGTGCAAGCATTACTGTGTTTAGGTTTGAAGGGCACTGTAGCAAGTGAAATTACTGGGCGAAAGAGACTTAGCAACAATGTCTTGGGGTGATAAGCGCAGTGCAGTGCCACGCAAACAGCCAGTTTCCCAGCGGTGGGAACATTATAAGGCTGTCATAATCATGAAGGCATACCCATTTAAGTACCAAGTATATTTTATGCTAAACTTGTATTTAGGATGACGTTCATTACAAGATACCTTGTTGAATTGTGTGCCGCGTGGGCAGGATGGGTAACCACCTCCGCTGATGAGTAATAGCGTGCCCTATAATTAACATCAATATATTGTTTATGCGCCCAGTTTTAAATACAATTTATCTCGCGCCAATTGTAATTATGACGTGATGTAGTGCTATAACAAAACACAAATAATGAGGATATTTAGTGTAAGAAGAGGAAGGAACCACTGAAGGAACCCTTCGTCATCAACGAACATCAATCGCTTCATACAATCATAGTTACGAATGAAAAGGCCACAAAAGTAGGGTTAATTGACGTTTCGACCGAAAAATGTTCGACCGATTCGGCCCAAATGACACTTTCAAATTGAATTTATTTATTTTCTGACATTTCGGCCAACAAACGCTAAACGCCGTTTTCTACAGTCAGCTAATAAACTTAAACTGCCAATACAAATCTATTAAACTTATTATATAATACAAATCATGAGCCGTAGAGGCACTCACAAATACACATAGATTACTTAAAAGACAAGCAAGTATCTTTCACAAAAAAAAGGTTTATTTATATCTATTAACTTCATCACTAATATTGCTTTTCAAAGAAGTATGAAGAAGTATGAATGAAAAGGGATATTTTTAGTAGAATAGCTCTTTGTTATCCAGAAGTATTCAGCAGAAAACAATAATTCTCAAATCAATGTCAAAGACCACAATTAAGTCATGATCCGTTGAATCATATTCCTCCTGCCATTGTATGCATGCAAACGGTCAAGCGACCGCTTAATTTGGCTTGAACAATGGTGAATTATGATAAAAGTTAGTGATGCCAGTAATTTGTTATGGTATTGCCACAGATCAGCGTGGAGTTTTTCCGTTGCCTTGTGGCTAGTCATGCGCTGCTTTTGTTGGGAAATGCTAGTCTGAGTTATCATCGAGCTCGAGCTGCCTCACTTACACGAGTTACCTAAGTTGTAGAATACTACCTAGTCCATGTACCGATGCCTTTTTAGGACCCGAATATCAGGGATTCCTTTCATAGTGCGCGTTTAGGTTCAAGCCCGTATTCAAGAACCATACTTGAGTGTGAATCGTGATCCAAGCATCGATTCGATCGTTCGTTCGATTCGATAAAAATATTCTATAAATAACTGTCAAAGATGTCTATGCTTGAGCATCGTTTAAAGCGTTAGTTTCGTTCTTGAATACGGATTCGGAACAGCACTAAACGCAAACGACATTCGAGAGTAGATTTTTTTAACAATTGTCTATACAACTACGCTGACTACGCTGTCTTCTCAGCTTCTCACTCAACCGATGCTTGAGTCTGTGGAATACGAACCTCCAAATGTATTTCTTTAGATCTAGAATTTACGGGTACAGAACAGATAATATGGTTAAGGCAAGGAAATCTTGGGTTAAGGGTTGCACTTTTCATAAATATTTACAGCTCTATTGCTAAGAGTAAGTAGTATATCAATTTGAAATCTTTTACATAAGCATTTTATGATAGGAAGCAGTGTGGTAGGAGGTAGTACAAACGATTGAATGCTTACACACCAAATAGATAATCACGATTTACGTTACCTTCAAAAAGATTAAAGCATTTTTAGTTCACATTGTTATCTCATTATTGTTATAACCGAAACAATCACATAAAAATGCCCATTGAGAAATAAATTTCATTGTTTGATTATCTTCGTTACATTATTTTTAAGCATGTTATTATTTTATTTCTGTTAACTGATTCTCAAGCCCACGTAAATCAGTGTGGTTTGATCTGTACAGATACTACTTAGCACTGTCCTTGTAAGTGCTTATCTTAAAATCATAATATATATAAAATCGTTGCGTTAATGACTGACTGACTGGTTTACAATCAACGTAGAGCTAAGCCAAGCCCTAGAGCCTTTAATTTGCAGAGAGTTCCTGCAAGGAGTTTACGTATTACGGGTCGCAGCAGGAAGATGATGTATAAAAAAATAAAAACTCAGACAAAGTCACGGGGTGTTCTTCTAGTTCCTACATAAATATAGAAAGAATTGCGGGCAGTTCAGAGAAAATGGCTTTTACACGTAATTCTCGGAGCGCGCGACTGAGAGTTGCGTGGTGTGATGAGCTTTGAATCACAGCCTTTCTACCTTTTCACATTTGTATTTATAAGAAAGTGATGTTATCTTATAAGATTTAACGTGGATTTTAATTAAGGTTAACTTCTTGGCAACAATCCAAACGTCGGTTTTGAAAAGAAACATTTTACCAGAGTTACGTGACGTGACCTGGATTTTTTGATTGTTAACCAAAAAATACGGTTTTTAACAATTTACCGCAATTTCACCTAACAATATATTTATTAAGCTTATACATTTAAATAAGTACTTATTTGCATTTTTTTTTGCTGTCCCACGGCTGAGCAAAGGTTTCCCCTAATTTCTTCTATCTATATCTGTCTTTGACCGTATCCCACCAGTCAACTTGTCATCACGCCAGCACTTTTGCGGCCGACCCCTACGTCGCGCTTTCCATGCTTAGGCAGCCATGGTGTTACTACTACGTGGGCCCACTTTTTTTTAAACATCATTTTAAGAGCCCTATCCTTGACAATCCTTAAATTTTCTTGTAGCCCGTGAAGTTTCGAACACTATTGTGGCTCGTGTGTTGAAGATATTTTAACGAAAATAAAAACAAATAAAAGCTTTATCCCTTAAAATTTAAGCCAACAGAGCATAATATTAATTAACTCAAGACATAACTGATTAAAAAATAATTAGTAACGCACGTTTTGTAAAATGAGCAATTCCAGTCAACTTTCGATCATTTTTTCTATGAAATAACAAAGTCTAACATATTTCCAAAAATGCAATTATAATAATCACAGTTTTTAAATTTAAGTGAATAGAGAAAAATACAGCATGTTAGTTCAATATTTTTGAAAAAAGACGGTCTAAAAAACGCTTACATTTCCTAATTTTACGCTTGTTATTTCTGCTAATGTGTTTACAATAAAAATACACCTACTTAATTAAAGTTTAAGTTTTTATTAAATAAATACAACAAAGAAAATAGTCTAATAGCATTGACTTTTTTTAATACGAATTTTTTTAAATCACACTTTAGCGCACATAAAATCATATCGATCGAAGCAGCGACTCTTAAACCGCGCTGAGCGCTTATGGAGGGAGGACGTATAGCTCCTCGTCGCACGCGCTATTACTTATACTATATAAAGATACATCACGCGAACTTCATGAATTATATTGCTAAATCTTAACGTGGCCTGCTCAGTCCTACTTAAACCTAGCTGTTTTGTACCCTAGGTACATCATCAATCCCAGTTATCAAACGCAGCATGGTGTTTCTCACTCGGTCGAACGGCAATGGAATGTAGAGTCCTCGGTTTGAAACGCAACCGAGGACGTCCGACTAAGTTTCATTGCCCTTTGGCAGATTGCAGCTTGGATTTCTGTACATCAGTCAGTGACCATGTTTGCGCACCGTAAACTATGACGAGCAGGATATAAAAAAAATATTGAAAAATAATATGAGTTTTTCCAAAATAAGTAGGTAAGTACTACCTAAATAAGTACCTATATTTTTATTGTAACAACGTCTAGATTTTCTTTCAGTCTACTTGTACTTTCCTACTCCAATTGAAAGTAATATCATAAGGGCAGCGCCCCCTATTCATTAAGAATCGTTAGAGTTTATTGCATTGCACAGTGATTTACTCGCCAATTTGTCGGCATCACACAGACAAAACCTTACACTTTACTCACTATCTTTATCACGTTTCTAGCTACAAACAAATAAAACAGTTTCTAGTGTGTGCTATATTCATGATAGTATAAATACACTCAAGTGTCTTACAAACTTTCAATTGGATTTAAGTCTTTTATTTCATTTATCGTACTGCAAGAAGTGTAGGTACGTACTTTTATGTGAACAGTAAAGGATACAAATGAGTCTGCAACGAGAAAAAACACCTAAGTTCAAGATGTGGAAGTCATTGATGCACAGGAAGAGAAAATACAGCGAACAACTGCCATGTGATCGTGAGAGTTACGCCGCCCTAGCGGCTCTGCAGGGAGGCAGTGCGGCGACGCTACCGCCATCTCTTGATGCTTTACGCGCATGTAAGTATTGTAGCTACTCAACGCTAGATGGCGTATGCTTACCTCTGATGAAATTACGACGCCAACCCTAATGTATTCATAAATTTATGATTGGTTTTTTAGGATTAGAAATAATAACCGAGGTGGTTATTAACCTGTTACAAGTAAGTTTTTATTATTAAATTATATAGGTAAGGTGTGTCCAACCAAATATTGTGTTCCCAATATATTTGCAGAAGTCTAGATTCGACACGGAATGACCCACTGCGCGTGGAAAAATGACAAAATATCGTTTCCACTACAATTACAAAAAATTAAAAATAAAAACAACCTGTTTTCTTAATTAAATTATAATTCCTGTGTTAAACAGGTGTACTTATGAATTAACCAAAATCTCTCACCGAACAATTGTCATTTTTATACATTACCAAGCCAAGACCCCTCTGTCACCAATTATGAGAAGTTATGATTCACACTATTGTGCTTGCTGCGCCAACCGCATCAAAGGCAGCCGCTTTCTTAATAAGGTCAACCTTTGTGATGATTCTGGCAAGTCCTTGTCATCACAATGGTGATCCGGAAACTTATCCTTAAGGAAATCCAACTGGGACTGATGATTAAACAAATTTTTATGAACTTTTGTTAGACATTCTGTGTAATTTTTTTTTGGAAAACCTTACCTGAAAATTTAAGCGTGAAATGATCATCTGAATTATTTATAACGTGCTACTTTGTTGTAAATAATCAAGTCTTCTCGCTCTTTTAAATAGAAGTAAGGACGAGTGGGAAGTTATTTCCCCACTAGTGATATAAGAGCAGTGATTGGTACTATTCGCAGAAACCATGTGATATAAGAGCACATACTTCGTGCAAATATCGTTTATATAATAATAGAAAACACAAAGGTCTCCCTTGTATTGTTCTATGATAACGGTCTCAGGATAGACCTACGTAATTATGAAACTGCCTTTTTTTTTACCTAAATCTAATCGTAATCGTTATGCATTATTTCTAATAACATATTTTTTGTATATTTTTATATATAAAAAATATGTTATTAGAAATGTATGTAATATCTAGTATTTAAAAGCCCCATAAGGGCGAAGAAACTAGTATTTACGGACGGTTTTCTGATCAAAATATTATTTAAAATAGTTTTTTTTCCATGTGTGGAACCTATTCCTTGAGCTGCACTAATTAGTAAGTAAGTAATTAATAAATTACGGTATTTCATTACCCTCTAAAAGTAAGTATTAAGTAGTTTACATTATGTATGTATGTTTACAAATCTCTATTAATTCCGCCAATATGTGAACTTTTTCTAGTCTCTAGTCGCGTCAAGCATTATCATGTAGCTTTTAAGTTTTTATAAAATGTCATAATAATACTATGTTTTTAATAAAGCTACAGATAAAAAACTACTACTGAACATTTAAAAGAAACTCCCTTGTAAATGAATAGACACATGCAACGTAGTTATTGTCATAGACAATATGGCTCCCACGACATGGTTTCCACGACTTTACGTAAACCCACTAATTACCCGCGTTTTCATATTACAATGATATTTCTTCATTGTTATTATGAAGGCAATTTTCATAATAAAAGGATAATAAAGATGTTTGTGCAACATACTATACACGATTATTACAGAATAAAATACTAGACTAAATTAAAAAGTAAAATGGAGCTTTACTTTTCCTTGCGTCTCGAATCATTTTAATAAGTTTGAACTTTTTAGTAACATCAACAAAAATAAATAAGCTAATTGATTATCTATAAATGTGAAATTTTGTAAGTGTGATAAGAGTTTTATGTGATAAGGTGTAAAGTGTTAAAGGGGAAGTATACCACCATACCTGTTCCTGCCGCCAAACAAATTACAATTTTTATTTTTATATTTTGTTAAAATGGCAACATTTTAATGACATTTCAATCAATCAATCAAACATTTGTTTGTTTGTGTTATCTGTGCTGTGTGTAACCTTGTTATTTATTTTATAATTTAATTATTTTTAGAATCGTGACTAAATTATTTTATTGTAAGTATGACATTAATGTGAAATGCATGCATGTGATTAGACTTAGGTAAGTACTTAATTATTAATTAACTTTATTACATATCATCACAAATTGACATATCTAACTAAGTGCATGTATACGAAAGATAAATAAATGAAATGAAATGTAATTTGTGTTTCGGTTCAAAGGGTATGGCTGCCGGTGAAATAACAGGTGCATAAAACTTTGATTGGTTAGCAAACCAGAGAAAAACAAAGAAAAAATCATTACGCTTATACTATTTATGCTAAAATTCTATTTGGTTTTGGTTGTAAGCAAATTGCTATATTTACTCCATTAGCGCTCCAATTTCGTAATTTAATTTGTAGCCATTTTAATAGCAAATTTAGGTGACAGATATAATTCTTAGAGCACGCAACATGATTCGCATAAATAATGTATGTGCCTATGGTGTGTACCTATTAGAATTATTAATACTCGAAATTTTCATTACTATGTAGTTTTTTAAGTAAATTCACACTTCTTTTTGTATTTTTTTATTTTTTGAGTTTACTGCACCTTTGAGTTGTATATTTTTACCAAAACTTACTTTCGCAATGCCCATGATTTTCCCATACATAATAATAACCTGGTAAACAAGTAAATTTTACTACCGAAATTAAAAGCCCTTTGACAATAGAAAGCTAGCATACAAATAGTACAAATACAGACCATTTCAACATTCTCAGCTAATAAAAAAGGCTAACTACCATCTTACGAGCACAGGTCACATTTATTTAGTTTTCACACTGTGGAACAACGCACGCGAGACGAACGCGTTTGACCTAGTTATGTCGCATAAGGTCTATCCATACTGCGAAGGGATGGGTACGTAAACGAACAAAACGTTCGAACCACGCAGGTACTTTACTTAGTAAAGGCATCAGTTACTGATCTGATCGTCTCTCTGCGTCAGAGCTTTAGAACTGCTACATCTAAAGACCATTGCAAACATTACCCTCATGAGCAGGCCATATAAAGCGCAAAACATCAAAGAAGCATAAAACCTATAAAGTTCACTGTCTGATTAGTAAATTTTTTTTTATTAGTGTCGTATCATGAGAAAATCCGTGACCTCCACCTACCTTCAGGAAACAAGTGTGATTTTATATGTACCTATGTGAACCTAGCTTTGTCACTTTGTGTATGTCATTATAATGATATTAAAGATTATTAAATTTTAAAGTTTTGCCTATTCTCTGAGTTGGAAATATCCGTTGCAAGTTAATAATTTTACGAACCGTTTTTTGACTCCGTTCCGTTCCCATCTCGTAGAAATATGGTGGTTCTTTAGCTGGTTGTCTCCATAGGGAATGCTAACATTACGTTCCGTGCATTATTACGGTGGTAATTGTACATGCTTGTAATTTTTGCTACGTAGAATGCCTCTTTTGTGGCCCGGTCACTATAATACCAAAGTTTAAGGGGTCGCACGGGGAATATATTATTATTATTGAGAGTAAAATTGTCCAACAATTTAAATTCTTGATAAAGATGCCATGGTTTTCACTTGTTACTATCCTAACATTTTTATTCCAAAACATTTATATCTTTTTAAAAAAACTTGGATTGGGATGATGCAAGCATACAAAATTCGTGATTAATAATTCCGCAAAAACGATGTCTCTCCACAAACTGATGTTAGCAAAACTTGCATAATTATATCCTGCTTCTTTGATCTGAGCTTGAAAAGGAATTCTCTGGAAACCATGGACCATATCTGGTTCCGGACGGCCGCGCATCGCTTTGTTTTTTTATTGTGCCAAATTAAAGCATCCGCTCAGAGCTGTGACACTGCTAATGGGTCTTTCAGAGACCAAGGATTAATTATGCGCCACTAAATATCACGGTTCTGAGCTCGTTATAAGCAAGTAAGTTCATATGAGTCAGTGGCCAACTCTGGTGACAGAGTTTTTAGGTCGCCCAAAGGCCTCTGTATGGCCTAAAAACTTTGAAAAAAGAGCTCGGTTGAATTGGTCTATAAATCATCTCGACTTATCTACATTGGTCCGCATTATGAATCCTAATCGTCTGCTTGAGATTAGGCCAATATGTGACCATCAGTGAACATTTTAGAAGGGCAATCATGATCTAAGACATCGAAATAAAAAACGACCCGTTTATTCTAGACCAAAAAACGAATTACAACCAGCAACATCATTGCCATCAAAGTTCTTTCGAACCTTATATTAAATCTAGTTTCTCTGCCCATATACGCTAGCTAATGGAACGACCACCTATGTACGTGGAAGTGAGATCTGGCGCAAAAAGAACCAGTCGTGCTCTGAAGGCCGTCATTACTAAATTCTAAACTTTTTCAAGAGTCTTCATGGAACTTCTCTCTGCGTTGAGGTGAAATTGTCGATGCCCCATATGAAGAAGATGAGAGGTTTTAATTGTACTGTGCTACAATTTAGAATTTAGATGATGTGAAGGCACACACTAGAAACAGTTTCCATACATAGGTACTCAAAGTGCGATGTTAACTCGTGCCAGCTTTTTAAAAAAGGATTATAACAAAATATTTAATTAATTCACGGTAGAATAGGTAATTTGTAAACGTGATTTTTTAAATGTAATTGGGCATTATGAATGTAGGTACCATAATACTCTCGCTCAAGAGTAGGCCAGTGTAAGAACGTTAGAAAGCTGTCATGAGCATGATGATTTGTAATATATACCTTGTGTACACCTTTATACGCAACACGCCTTCTTATTCTTACCCGTATCAAGTCGAACTCAATGCTTAAATTCGAAGTGTGGGTTCAATGCTGGTTGGCGTTTGTAATTGTATAAATGTTCATTGTGATGGAAACAATGATTCAGCGGCTTATTAGCGAGTGAGTCATCTTATTGTGATTCGCATGTTCCTTGGGGCTATGGGTACAATCACATTAAAAGCTTTCCGACTGAGTTTGCCGGAATCTGGTTTCAAATGACTAAAATAGCTTTTGAAAATTGCGTCGTTTCAAAAGGTTTTTGTGTATTTTCTGTGATCTTTTTACAGTTAGTTGTAACTTGTACTTGATCTGGACATACAGCGCTTTCAAAGTTTGAGTTTGTGTAATGGCTTAATAAAATTTAGATCTACGTGAATACTGCGTTTCCGACTCCTGCTAACCTGTTTTCTATATTTTTTTATTACGGTAGTCGTTTGTTGATAGCAATCAGTATTTCAGTTGAATTTGATGATGTAAATGACAAAATGGCATGTCCGCAACAAGTGCTCAAACCATTAAAAATTGGAGTGGTGACGAAAATCTGTTATACATTTTACATTATAATAAATTCCTACTTATATTATGTTTTTATTTTTATGTAATATGGGTGTGCGTACTTTAGTATGTTTAAATGCCTGAAATAAACAGTTTTATTATTTATTATTTTTATAATAAAAGTAGTAAACGATACTTTTTAAAAGAAGCACGTACCCTCCCTATTATTCTGCGTTCGAAAGCTATTAACTGAATATTTATCAGAAATCTAATCTTATAATTTGTTTGTTACAGGTAAGTGAGCTTATACGAGTAATTACCTATATAACTGTAGTGAGAAGGAAATATGGTAAGTAGCTACATACAATTGAAAGGAAAAGTTAACATTTCACGCTCTGTAAGTACTAATCTTAAATGATCATCAGCAGGTTAAAAGGTAATGTCTACTAAGTATTTCAAAATCCAGAGTCTGTATCTACCAAAATTTAAAAAAAACGTGGATTTTCAGCCAATAATATTGGCGTGGTAGTTAAACACAAGGTAATTTCAACGTGTTAGTTTCCATATATTTTATACATTGTAAGCATTACATCTTTACTCCTCTGTGCTTTGTTGGCTACCCTCAATGTTTTGTTTCAGAGGCGTTTGATATTATCTTATCAAATCGATCTCCTTTCATCGCGATGCTTAATTTTACGTTTTTGGCATTTTTTTGGTCTGTTGATTTTGCGTAAAATACAAAAGAAAAACAGTAATTTAATATAAGCCGAGTAATATTTTTTTCTAAGTATGTGATGCGAATTAAATAAGTAAATATTGTCAGACATATTTACACATAACAGCACTATCTAGCTCCAAACTCCAAAAAAAAGGAAAGAACTAAGAAAAGCTTGTACTATGTGAACCAGATAACGGATAGAATACATAATATTCTTTTTTAAACACATTCTTCTAATACATCGTAACACCCAGGTCCAGAACAAATATTTGCAGATCATGCAAATACTGAACCCGCAGCGGGAATCAAACCCGCAATCTCTCGCCTTTTAACCGGGCACTCGCCCACCGAGCCACCGAAATCGTCTTGTTAAAATTAATTATGTTACTTTTTACTCGCCATTACTCATAGAGTTTTTTAAAAACTGGTTATATTGTTTGATAAAGTAGTACAGTCATATATTAGAGGTAATTAATATCATTCAGGTTATTGTATCGCGGTTCTTTGTCCTGCGCCGGATGCTGCATTAACCGACGCAACGAGTGCATCTTAGCATCCGCTGGCCCGGTCTAAAGCCGGTCCAGTTTGTTTACAGAGCTATTTTGGCCGCAATGCGCTCTAGCTAGAAATACTACTGTGAAATGAAAACTTGTTGCTGTTCTAGTGAGTCAAACTTATCCTAGGACCGACCTAATTTTTACAGTTTACACTATTAGGCTCAATAGATTATTTTGTGGTTGAAATTCAGTAAAAAATTGGCAAAGTTTGAATGTTTTGAGGCATTACATCTTTTGAAGGTTTCTACAACGTCAAGTCTGTTTTAGGGTTTAAACAAAACACTATAGTTTTTGTCTTGATAACGATTGTTGTTGTTTATTTCGTGTGTTTTTATAGTAAAACTAAAATAAGTACCTTCTTGTATTTACTTTTAATTGGGTTATTTCACAAACCCCACATCATTCAGCCCATCAATGTAGATTTGTGAACTCTTTGGGTAACGCGAGCAAAGTCGTGGCAGTTATATTAATTGGAAAAAGGTTGCCATGCGATTTATAGGTACCAACTGCCCTGAACTTTGGGCTTAGAAATAATTTATCCTAAACAATTTTACCTGAAATTTATGCACTAATTTAGTGCGAGAAAGTTTTAGATTGTTTTTAAACGTTGAAGAAAGAAGAAGTTGTGTCTTAACTACCTAACTATTAAAATTTCCTCACCTGCAGACATTTATAATATTATACCATACAATTGTGAATGTGTTTAAGCTTGTAAGACATATGTAATGGTTAAAGAGTCGTCAGATCTAACTAATTGATCTGTCGTGGTCTAAGATATCCAACAACAAAGCTATACGTTGACAAAACGCCAGTAAACGCAAATTGGTCCATTGTAAAAGTTTCGTGCCAAAATATTTTTCCCGCAGTCAACAGCAATGCAGATGTGCCTTCCTCGCATACAAATGAAGCTTGCTGACCAGTCCGCAACACGGTTATATTAACACGAGGCGGGTGCCAAGTATTGTGTATGTTTATGCAAAATGAACATTCCCACAATCTTAACCTTCTAAAAACGAAATATATAAAATCGTTGCATTACTAACTGATTTTCTGACTGACTAATCGAGAACCGATGCACAGCACAGCCAAAACAGTAAGTCCTAAAAACCTGAAATTCTTAGATTAGTCAGTCATTATAATTTTTTGTACTTATAATTAAACAACATTATTGTTGTGGGGCTGAGTTTAGATTTATAGATATACTTTATAATTAAAATAATTGTTAACAGTCGTTTTTTTTACGACTCCTCATCATGCCACTTCTGTGACACAATGTCTTTAGCACAGCTGACTACATGCCTTAAAAAACGTATGCATCTAGTGAATCATGAGTCATTAAGTGACTAGCAAACTATAACTCTTTTTCACCATAATGTTCTTATGTCCGTTTCCAAAAACAGATCTAAGCCTTCTGTAAAAGTATTAATTTGAACACAGTAAAGTTATCTTTACTGATTTCTTCCGGTACGTCTGTGGTTATAAATCTTACGGTTGTAAACAGAACGAACGGTTTTGGAATACTATTTCAATCGGAAATCTGTGAAAGAGTTATAATCGCTGTGAAATTGTAACGTAACGTATTGAAACGGTTTTCTTTCCGTGATATCTGTGAATTGCTCAATTATTGTTATTACGTATTGCCACTGTTGGAATAAAATACTGACACACTACTCTATCTGTTCCTTATCGCTGTATGTAAACGAGACGGAAAAGAAAAAAATATTGTCAAATTAACGCGAGCGCGTGCCCTCGTTTTGACTATCAGAGAATGCGTCGCGTTTTGTAAAAACAGGGAAGCGTCACTTATATTATGTGTATGTATGAATGCAGTGAACGATACTAAGTTAAATTAGGTGCAAAAGGCTGTGAGCAAACCAACTCTCAAAAAATGTAGTACAAAAGCATGGACTCTATGTTTCAATATAGCTCGTGTTCGTACCACAGATACGTCGTTTTAAGTCAGACATGGATATGGAGTCTTATAGTACTAACTATAAAAGAGTCCATATATGCAAGGCTAAGCCTGGCAAAACCAAGTCTTATACATGGGCCGTATTCCGCTAATTTTATTACGTAGGTACGTGCAGTTGACATGCAACGAGCCCCACGCAAATGTCACGCGAACTTGCAGTGATGGTTTGACGTTTCTGATAAAGCAAACGTCAAACCAATAGAGTTTTTCCCAGTAGTCTTACCAGCAGAACAACTGGGTTTTTTTTTCTAACGAACTTATTAGTAAGACCACTGGGAACTTTGTTCCCAGAAGACTTACCAGTAAAACAAAACTTTCAATTGTAGGCCTAGGTCCAGGCTAGGCCTAGGAAATTAATAGACATTATACATCATACATAATGTACTGCGTGCGTGAGGTTTGTGTGCCGCTCACTGTATATGTGAACTGCATCTACTCAGATTAGCAGAATCGGGTTCGAGACACAAAAAACCGTCGATCACAACCTGGCGTGGGTGTCGTCAGCGGAGTGGTGTAGACTCCTGTGGTTTATCTATGCTACAGTGCATTTTATAACAAAACCACGTGGGGACAATGATAAAAACACGATAGCGGGATCATTGACACCGCATGGTGCGCAGTAGTTATAGCGAATTAATAATAGCTTTGTGAAACTCTACATGTTTTATTGGCTTATGCCCGATATATTTATAGTCACCTTAAGGATCAGTTTAATGTTACCGTGTCTTATAAACTGGCTTGTAAGCCTATTTAATGGTATAATGTAATTTTTTTTTAAATTAATCAAACGCGATCTGTATTTCAAAAATGGAAATAAACAAGCTATACTTCCGTTTTAGGATAGTCAAACGATTTAAAGATTTTGATTATGGAAGATTATGTAGAATATTGCAGTATTACAGCAATATTTGTGTCAGTAAAATCTATACGCAACTCCAGTGGAAGCGATAACAAGAGTCTATGCGATATGCTGCGATATGATACTCGTTATCGTGTGGTAAGTTTTTTGCTGTCCCAACTAGGCTCTACGGTCTGGTGAGCAGGGCTGCCTAACCTAGTGAATAACTGTTTAGATTAGGAACTTGGCCGTTTTTTTTTTACTTATGTTTGTTTGTTACACCGGATTCCTTAATAATTGCTTATGAATACGTATCAATTACTTTGCCAGTTATTTACTATCAACATACCGGCTTTCATACTTATTTCAATTTGCTATATTTATCTACATAGTATTTCCATATTTGTTTACGTTCGCGTTGGTGTCGTTGATCTAAGAAAAAAACTTAGATGGTTATTTTATTAGAATTTTTAATATGCAAGAACTTGCTCTATGTAAATTTAATAAAAAACTCCCTACTACCCCTTTTTACCGCCATTGCAACCCTAATTCTTTAAATAGGGTGCTCGCGGCGCGTAGCACGTATCTCGCAGTGCTGAGCGCGTTGGTAAACAGAAAAAGCAGTCAGTTGGTGACGCGCGCGCGACGCGCTTGTCTATAGTGTTAAAACAACGTGGTCTTAAAAAAATACAGTGTATCACAATACGCAGGAACTACGGTCTGCTCTCACTGAACACCATTGTACTCCTGTGTTAAGAGTTATGTTACATTATGTGTTTTGTGAAGTGAAAATTGCGCTAGTGATCTCACGTAAATATAACATTACAACCTAAATATTACCATAGATCAAAAATGTAATACTTATAATCAGAAAAATAAGTTTTTTATGTGTGAATAATATATATTTAAATTAGGTAGGTATATTTATAAAATACATATTCAATAGTTTAGCTATCCAAAGAACATAACAATTTACTTATTTATACTACTTTAACTTAAAATCCACGAAAATAAGTAATAGTAAATTGTATTTACGTCTAGCTATGGAAGAGTAAAAGTAGTAAAACGCAAAAGTTGACTGAGGTGTTATAATATGAGAAGTACCTTTTTAACAGCTTAAAAGTTACGAAAGCTTACGCAACTTATGTAAGCTCACGGACTTTCGAAAGCTGTTGTGCGAGTTTTCCGCGAAGAAATCATCTTGAATGACGGCTTTCCTTTAAAGGACTTGTAGACCAGACAAAATATATCTTAAATGATCTACAGTTTAATATTGGTCCAAAAACCATTGTTATTCATATTAATTTTTATAAAAATCTTATACCTATAGTTTTCGATTTCATTATAAGCAAAAGCAAAAATGGCAAGGCAAACGCCTAATTCGGTAGGTACAATTCAAGTTGTTAAATTTTCATCTTCAGAAATCCTTGAAAATATCTCAAACTTACCACCGTGACTGAGAGGCTGAGAGGCCAAAGCGGTCGGCTTCTCCGATAAACAGACCTTTAGTTACACACGAATGAGTTCATTCAATACCTACTACTAACAATCGTTTTCGTGTCTGCAATAGCAACTCAAAAGCGTAATCTATTGATAACTTCCGGTAATACTGCGTGACTACAAGATACAGTTGCAATATTGGATTCCGATTACGATTAAAAATGATGGAAGCATCTGCCGTTCCATGGCTATGGAAAAAATTGTAGTGCTCTGCAAAATATTCACTCCATCCACCACATTTATGAGTCTTTTAGGCAAATACGCAAGCAATATTGAATCCTAAGTCTGAGCTCGATATCTTAGTTACGCGACAAAAAGAAACCTGCGATGCGTATATCTGCAATTTTTTTAGGATTAAACTGTTAGCGACCATAGCTAAATGTAGTTTTATTATGGTGCGATAAAGCTCAATTTACTTTGTCAGCTGGTTGAAGACATATATTATGAAGTTAGAAATCAGAGCTGCACATGTCGAATCTCGGCCACAACAACATCTTGCAAGCCTGGCCCGCATCTCGCTACCTGCTATCCTTATTGTTCATAATGCCCGCCTCTCTCGAGGACAATATGGACCTGCTTACGCTGGTTTGTTTGGGATAACAATAACTCATTGTTTCAAGCACGCCACCATAGCTGCATTTGACTCCAGGAATTCAGAATCATTTTATACAGGCTGATTTTAAAATTGGCGGATAATGACAGATAATAAAATATACCTAGCAAGATTACCTAACAAAAACAAAACTGGTAAACAACTGAAAATTAATTTCATAATCTATCTGTTTTTATTATTAAATACCAACTAATCTCTTTTTTCTACCAACTAAGCTCTTTAAAAAATAACCATTGCTAGAATTAAAAAAAATGGCTATGTAGTGAAAACAAATCACAGGCACACGAGAGTATCGATCTTTGACTCGAAGTGGCTACGCCAAGTGATTTTTCTGGTATTGCAAGCGTCCAATGACTATGGTGACCACTTATCATCAAATGCACAGTATATTTGCCATTTTAGTGGCACAAGAATGGTACCAATGATAATCATTATTATGATAAGATCTCATGCGCTTCTAGATTGCCTAATAAGTATCTGCCTTTTGGGTAAATTAATAATGCAGTCACTGCATCAAAATGATGCCAAACGTTGCGTTGCAGGAATAATAAAGTGCAGGTAAACAGCTTCATAATAGATGCGTATATTTGACAACCTATCCACGTCCTTGCAACGCAGTGTGCGAAGAGAATTTGATACTGCTTTTATGTTGTGGAATTTTAATCGGCGCTATTCAAAATGATTTATTTTCAACTAAATTGCAGCAGATACAATAATACAATATACATTATCAATTAAGGTTAGCAGCTAATCCTGTATAAAACTGACTTATTTGTATGTTTTGCCCACTCACTTACAGTCACAAATAAATAAGTTTGTTCAAGCCGACTTTAGATTTAACTTGTGTTACCCGTGCATGCTTAAACAATGGTCAAATCTAGCCTTAGCCAATGAAAAAAATAAATTACATGTCATTAAATGTTATTAAATTGCGTCGAATTATATAAATTGGGCTTCAGATCCTCAGCGAATGTTTGTTTATGAAACGGAAGATGAAAGATGTCGTAAAATTAAATATTTCTCGCTCCAACGTAATAACGACGTGTTTAGAGTCTTCATAATAGGCTCCCTCGTTGAATGTCAACATATAAATATCACGGCGGAGTTCTGTGTTTGTGCTCAGAGACATCAAATAATTGTTAATAGGTGATTAAAAAGTTTCTTAAAAAACAGACTAAAGTAGTAAACTAGGCATTCGTAATTTCCATCTGCTTACAGTTGATCACTCAACAAGAAAGTACGGCAGCAAATACCATCAAACCATTATGCGACATAACAGTTAGTGCACACACTTGCTTTACATTCGGTAAACTAATAAAATAGGGTTAAATGTTTAATAATCTCTTTTTATAAATAAACTCTTTTCAATACACAAAAATATAGTGGCATAACGAATATACATACATTTTTATGTTACAACCTTACCTTACATAATTATTATGATTGAAGGCTCTGTGTGCGGCCGCCAGTGACAGTTTTGAAAGATTGTGTAGTTATCGCCACAGTCGAATTCCCGATAACGTGCCGTGAGAACACGTTCCGGGATAATCCTGGATTTTTGGGAACATACCTCATAAATATAACTCAAGTCGATCGGGATAAAACTAAAAGCTTTACTTTAGGGTTACTGCGACGTCAAGTGCTTCACTTCACATGCTTCAAAATACCCTCAATGCTCTTGCTATTAACCATTTCATATTTTTTTCCGATTGCTTGAACATTCTTGGCTAACCTGTTTCGGAATATCAAAAATGTCAATAACATATTTATGTGTTATTCCACCACTAGTCGCTAGATTTGCGTAATATTTAGAGAAAGTGAAAAAGAGAAAAAAAGGATATTTACTCTGTGGCAATTGCAGCTGTCAAAGGAGTGAGAAGAATAGATTAATAATTCTTGCGCATCGAAAAAAAATCTCTTAAAAAATGGGACAGGCAAAACACTCTTCATGACCCACAAGTTTTTAATTTATGCACATCTAATAACAATCCCAGGATTCAACAATGTTACAAACTAACTTACACAAACTAGTAAACTAGCTGTAGATAGATGAGAGAGTTTCAAAATGATCGTTGAAACTGGTTTGTTCCAGGTGTAAAAGTAATGTTTTGTCATAAAAAGCGCATTGGAGTGTGACAGCCACCCGAGACGGGCTAATCAGGGTCAACAGGGGCGTGCTCACTCATAACAAATGACCTCCCACTGACAAAGATTATGTCAGGCATGAAATTATTGACCTACCTATCTTTTCGGTAGCATTGAACTTGGGCTTGATAAACGTAACGTCACACAATTGAAAAATCATAGTACCTAATTACCTATCTGTTAAACTTGTCAGGGTAAAATACAAACCACTCTGCTTTTACTACGATTTTCAGAGAGAATTAAAAAAAACATTTGCCAGTAAGGTTTAGATAAAAACAAACCAAACAACAGGGAGATGCTTGAGTTATTTGGTTTGCCTTTAAAAAACTAAGTATGCAAACGCCCGTTCAATTTAACAAAAAACATACCACGAAAAAAGTACTTATGCAAATATTTTTATCACATACCTGCTTTATCAAAATTCAAAGTCAACGCTAGGAGCTTGGGGCTTTTTGTTGGCGCAAAAACTATTTTTCTTTGATTTCACGGTAAACTAATAAAATATTAGGGTATCAGAATTGCAATTGCAATGCAATTCAATGTGCATGTAAAATCATATTATATAGGTACTACTAGGTATTTGCTACCCTAAATAGCACCCTGGATATTGCTTAAATTTATAGTTTTCCTGTAGTGTTGTGGCAATAGTTTTTCAACTTTTTCCACGTCGAAACGCATTTTGTGTATTAACTTTTATAGTCCACCCTTGATTCTTGGCTGGTTCAAAAACATCTTAAAACTAGTTTTATTGTCTTAAATGAGCATCGTAATAATGCTTTGTATGTTTCATAGATTCGCTCTTATGATCAAACAATAACCAGTTAAATTGCTAGAAACAGTAGCATAACTAACTACCCGTGCCCTTCTATATTCAGTCTGTATTTGGTACCTCGACAACTTTTGCAGAGCCCTGTCATGTCAACACTAAATGGTCAGGTGACAGCGACGAGCGGTCATTCCTCTCGGCTTCCGGCCCTGCAGTGACAGCCGGATATTATACAAGTCATCTATTTTATCATGTTGATACTCGATAAAAATGTCGTCATTTTTATTTCATATATTTTTGCTAGAATAAAAACTATCTTCCAGTTTTTTAAATTTAAACTAATTTGCCAGTGGTAAGTCCATCTTGTCAGATTGCGTAAATGAGAATAATCAGAAAGTCGTATTCGTGCAGTGACTTACCTTAGTTTTCTTAATCGTTTTGTGAAAGACTGATGGTCACGATTGCATAGATCTTACTTTAGTTCTCACAGTTTAGTATGGTAGATAGGCATTCAGTTACAATAATGACCTCAGCTCTTGACTCTACATACTATAATCTATGTAGAGTCAAGAGCTAAGATCATTCAATACATAGTAAGATATTTTTTATTATACATAGAAGATACCCAAAACACCTGGAACAAACATTTGCAGATCGTACAAACATTTGTCCCAAGGCGGGAATCGAATTGCAACCTCCTGCGTCGCATATATATAAAATGTAATTATTAAACTAATAAAAAAGCTAGCCACAACGGTTAGCTATTTTAATAATTACATTTTATATATTCTTAATAGTTGACCAATTTTTTCAAGGAAATTTGGCGAAATATTGAGCGCTTGCTAAGAATTTTAACATTTGGTTGCATTGAGAGAGTTTTGACCGATAGTCAAAGATCTGTCGGAATAAAAATTCAAGACAGTGAACTTTCGTTTCCATTTAAAAAACTCCTTCTTAACTCGTGTGGAGAGTAGCATCTAAAGTGAAGTCAAATACAATAAGATCCGTAAATTGGTCTTATGACTTAACTTAGTAGCTTTCATCCAAAAGTTTATACCGGTTCAAAGTAATTCGCGCATTGTCTCAGTATTGATCATTATCTGGTAAATTTATTTCATCATAGTTCATTGTTGCTGGGCTCGTTTCGTGACTATAACTTTTTGCAGATTACCATCTTGTCACGTAAATCGAATGTGTGAAACCTTTAATAAGGAGAAATCGTTATTAAAAACATGAGCTACGCGCAGAGCCGCTGTTTGTCAATTATAGTGTATACTTTTGTGCTTTACGAGCTGGATTATAAGTGATAGAGCTTCGATTGCCAGTGGCAATTTGCCACTTATAAGTCAGACAGAAACTCTGGAAGCTAAATTGAAATCTATGGCAATTTTCATACACGCTTTCTGTATGCAAATTTACTAAAAATTCTTTGGTTGCTTGCTGCTTTTTTCCCCTATGTTACAACTTTTGATAGCAATTCTATTTTTAATTTACTTCTGTAATTATTTTTAAAATCACAGACAAAGTATATTCTTTTAAACCTTACCATAGGTTTGGATTGGATTGCTTAATTTTGAAGAGGTGATCACCATAAATATTTTATTACGAGCGATTGTGCTCTATAATTCTGTTCCTTGAATCGTTAACTTTGGTTGTAAAATCCAACTTTAGTAATGTTTTTTACGATGTTGAGCAGCTACAATTTTTTTTTTTTTTTTTTTTTTGTCTGCACCAGTTGTGTTTCAATAGATTGATTATCATGAAAGTTTCCTTTTACCAGTATATCTTTATTTTATTTAGCCTTTTTTACCACTTTTTATTGTAACTGTTAATTACATGGGAAACAACCATACGAACAACCTGATGGAAAGCTGTTACAGTAGCCATAATATATTATGGACGCTTGTAATACCAGATGTATAACTCGCGCGTCGCCACCCTGACTGAGACTTAAACCAAAAGTTTCATGTGTATACTAGTTGCTATTATTTAATAAATATTTACAAATGCAGACACTTCTATCTCCGGGCAGCGGTGGGCTGTGTGAACCTCATAGTTAAACTGTGTTTTTATCCATGATATGAGGTGTTCACTGTTCCTTGTACTGTTTTTTTTAAGTAAAAAGCAACCAGTTTAAATCTAAAATTGTGATATTTTTCCAGAAAATGCTTTTATTATTTTTACTGCACTATACTGCATTGCACTGCCGCTCGATCGCCTACGTGAACAAATCTTTTGAAACTTGTACGTTATGTGACATTTGCTTTTTGAATTTTGTTCACAACATCGTTGAATTAAAGTTGGGATTGGAATGTGTTTGCTGAAGCACTTATGACAGCGTTTAGCGGAATCGAGCTCCTAGTTCATTGTGTCAAAAATGTAGCCATTTATTCACATCGACGTGTTTATGTGGGCAGATTTCCGGAGCTTTTACGATTTGGGCAATTTTGGCGGCGCTCCAAAAACTCAACGACTGTAACTGTTCACAGTAATACAGCCGGATAATGAAAGCAGAATTAATTCATCTTTGTCTTAATTAGATTAAAACCAAATAGACTAAACTGTGAAAATACGAGTCAGTTGTGAATCACACCTCAAATTAACAAACTAAATTCAAAACAATAAAAACAGTTCTAATAAAATATAAGTTTTAGTGAAATTGACTGAAACATTAAGTTTAAATCGCGCACTGGTTATTTGTTATGTGATGAATATATGAAAAAAAGTAGTTACAGAAATTACAACGTGTCACTGCAGACTACTAATGATAGCTGTATTGCGACGATATATCAATCAGTGTCTCATATATTAGCATACGTATGTACCAGTGCTACACTAATATACAAATAAGTACTATAATTGATTAATAAAACACTATAAACTTTATAGTGTAAAGGAATATTCAGAATTATTTAGCGTTATTATGGTTATGTTCAATGAAATATTAAATATATAAATAAATAATAAAATTCGTTTATTTCAGGCATTTTAACATACCAAAGAAATGCAAACACAAGTATTAAAAAAAACTCAAAAGACTTTGTCCGCGTTACCCGTATTTGCCACTGACTCATACGAACGAACGAAAAGTACGGTCATTTTTTATTTCGGTCCAAATGGATCGAAATCCAATATACTAACAATATTATACTTACTAACAAAATAATAACCGGTAATTTTATTTAGAAAACACGTCAATTTATTGTGAAAGCGTTAACTTTCTTGTGCAACAACAAACAACATTATTGATGGAATTTCCTCTTTGGCAGGTTTGGCACTATGTATGATCTCATAACGCCAATCTATAAACGTAATGCACTGCAGTGAGTGAAATGGAGGTTAGCACTAGTTTAGAAGTTTTAAGTAAATAAAATAAAAATATTTTCTAATCTAAAAACAGGCCTTCCGGCGGCCTAGAAACTCTGTCATCAGAGTTGGCCAGACTCATACGGACTTAATTACTTACTTTTAATCTCATAATGTATACATAATCATTTTAAATTGATTTACCGAAATAAATATCAGGTAAGTATATTTTTTTGTTTAATATTTTAAACTTAAGTTAGTTAACAAGACACAAATTCAAACTTACTTACTTTTAATCTCAAAATGTATGTTTAATCATTTTAAATTGATTTATCGATATAAATATTATGTATTTTTTTTAATAAATATATAAAACCTAAGTTAGTTAACTGGACACAAATTCAAGGATTTAAAACAATAATGTTACAAATAAGTAGGCAATCAGTATTGTCCGTTTAATTATTTAATTTTAAAACTCGACATTCTGGGTATAGCTACAGATTTAAGGCTGCTCGACATGGGGATCAAATTTTTATGTTTTTTAATGTTTGTTATGCTCTCGTGAAAGATACGATAACGTTAGAAGCTAGTGCTACTATTTCTGAATCTGACGTGCATTACAAACGGTACTGCTTTGTATGTGTGTGTGTGTGTTGCGTGCTTAATCTCTTCGATTGAGGCGACACAGTACCTTCCTAACACTCTTGCTGCAGTCTTCAGATTACCCTACATAGAATGTGTTTTATGCAGATATACCAGCTTACTTCCTCGACTTGATTCACTGTCCAAATACCTAATGTATTGTTACAGTGAATCTTAGTTAAAACTGGTTACTTGGGTAAACATATTACACAATAATTCATCACACATCACAAGTAAATGGAGTACTTAAAAGTGAAATTCTGGGAACGGTGCGGCAGAAAGCTCCACGATAGATATCTTTACTCTCTATCTTTATAATTATGAGTATTATGAGAAAACTTAGAGAAACTGTTTGCAAAGTTTCCTTCATAAATATTATTAAATTACATAATGACGTAGTCCCATACTAAAATGATTGTCGACAAATACGAATACTTGAGTTCTTTGGACATGTAACCCGCAACGAAAACTATATAGATACACTATAGTACTACACGACAGTACTACATAGTTTTCATTTTTTAGCATATAAAAACTACATCATTTTCTCTATAATACAATTGTTTCAGATGTAAAAAAAAAGTTAATTATGTACACGTAATCGACAAAAACATTTTGAAAACTTTAAGCGCCGTTTTCTCAAAACTAGTAGACATGCACATGGCTGACCCCTCAGCACGGCAGAGTACTACACCAGTGTTACTTTACAGATTCATTCAAGGCACAAATCAGTTTCACTTGCACCTGTTTAAATGGTTATACATGCAGTTATTCGTTACATTTCCACGGGCCGCGGTCGGGTAACACGCACAGTACTCGCATTCTATTAGCACACTTCTCTCCATCGAAAGTTCGTTACTTATTCAATTTTTTGCTCTTTCCTACTCAGGTCTAATGGCCACTGAAGCGACTCTAGTGCATTATAATTACTTACAATAGACATGCAATACGATGGGGATAGTCATCATGACCAGTCTTGTAATGTTCCTACAGCTGAAACTGGCTGACTCTCGAGCGAGAGTTATAGAGTTCCCGCATGATCATTGGCTGGCATGGCTTCCAACTTTGTACTTATGCATGCGACATTGTCATTGTTTATGAGAACAGCATCTTATTAACTATGACAATGATAATAGTTTTAAGTTGTTGTTCAGGTGATCTTATGTTTCCGCCAATTAACTTCTTTTTTATAAAACTATCGCGTACGCACGCACCTATGTAGCGATGCTACAGTGGACAGCCGCACTAACTGCATCGATTTGATTAACTGTAGTATACAGTTTTGTAATGGATGCGGTGTCATGAGCAATCACGTATAATGCCGCCCGAATTATTTTTTATGATTGCTTACTTGGAAGTTTAGGCAACCGACCAAATAAATAATCAGAATTCTAAATATATAGCTATTATTGCGTTACTGACTGATTTATTGACTAACAATAAGCGTACAGCCGAAACTGTTGGTTCTAGAGACTTGACATTTTCAGAGTGTATTCCATTTATTATGTAGCGGTGCATAAGAAAAGACTAAAAGGAAAAGCATGGAATAAGTCGCTTGGCGCTTCACTAGTTTAATAATAAAGATTGGTTTCACGCGAATAGAACGTTTTATCACTACAATAGTTTATAAAGCTGCAGTTTTGAAACGGACAGACGACGGTATAGTTCAATGATTACCGTGGACACGTTTTGTCAAAAGTCGAGTCACGATATTCTTAACAAAGCCATAATAATGTCGTGTTAGATCCATAATCGGCAGTTCTGTCGTCCAGTGCCAGTAGTATGCTTGTTGTACAACCACTATGCTTGTAAACTGTTTAAGTTTTCAGTGATCTTTAGTTAGTGTATTTGATAATAATTTACCGAGAATTTTTTCACTTTTTTGAGCCGAATCATTCGAATTTGTTATACAACTTATTATCGAGTAAGCGTTACTACACAGCAACTATCACTGCTTTACAACAAAGCTCATGCAAAAAATTGCCTGCGATATTGAATAATGAAAATTGTTTTTGATTTTTGTCAAATACAAATATTTTTCTAATAAAAAAAAACCATTGATGCACGTCCTGTTTCAAACCCACGGTGATAGGAATTCAGGTCACCAATAACCATGAGAGCTCTAAATAAATTAGTAGAGCAATTTTCGTATCACAAAAGTAAAACATGACATTTCAAAGTATCCAAATGGAAATGAACCAGCTCTATTGTTCAATAGATACAACAAATATTGCAGCGCAATGACATCACTGGCTCATCGTTATTTAGAATACGTTAGCATAATATTTTAACTGTAGGATTCTGTCATTGGATATAGAAGGGCTCTAGGTGGGTTGCGCAAGAGTTGCCGGCGCGGTGTGCCAAGTTCAAACGCCTACAACGACGCCGGCTCCTACACACCGTTGATAAGTTGTTTTGCATTTGATTATACGATCTTAATATTAAGATCTAGTAATTATGTACTAATACTGTACCTACAGACTGTAACCCAATTGGTTTGATGACGACAAAAGGAGGAATTAATCTATTTAGTCAAGGCTGTGCTAATTTTATCATTTATGATTAACATTGATTATTTTGTGTTCCGGATCGATGTTCGTAATTTGGCCATCGGCATCGTTTTTAAGTGCTGGCCATATAATTATGATGATTTTCCTTATATGACAGAGATCAGTTTTTTACTGACTAAGTGTCGAACGATAGTGTAGTGATAGTGATGAACGAATCTGCACTAATGCTCGATAAACAGGAAAATTTTCAGTTTGTCTTTACATTTCAAGGAATAAAATGTGTTTCTGATAGTTTGAAAAATTTTATAGATCGGAAAATTTTCTAGAAATGAGTCTATTTCACGATTTTAGAGTAAATATAAAGTGAGCTAATTATCGGTTATTAGATACTACCACTCTGCCTGTTTGTCAGTAATCGTTCGGTAAGACAGTTAGGTATAGTATATTGGCTAATTAGCAATTAGTATTCATAAAAAACAAATAAATAATAAAGAGTTTATATTTTTTTATCTTCACTTCATGTCTATGTCTGTCTGATAAATGTAGAGTAACCTCGTGGAGCGTAACAGTCTTCATTCGTTTTGCCTCTAGAGCTAGTGGGTCAGTTTCTCATTAAATAAAACGAGATATCGCATGTTCATCAACTAGCACACACCATACAAAATACGTAACAGAACTTACTCTCAAGGTCAACATCTTGATATACTGCTACGCAATTCTCAACATTCTTTGCCGCCATTTAGATGTATAAAACGGGTTAATATTCCTCTGAACTTTGTTGTTATAAGTGTTTTAATAGCTAGTTGAGGAGTAAAAGTAGACAAAATGCCAACAATACACCTGTTATAATACCTGCTACAATGTCTAGGTCAATACTGGCTTGAATTCCGATCCTAGGTGCCTCACCTTGCCTTGTAAGAAATATATTGTTCATGATATTGTCTAAAGCGGTTCTCCTGATATATTCCGATATTAAAAGTATTGTGATAACTTATCAAGATTTAAAACGCAATTTATGATTTGTCTAAATAAATAATGTAATGTAAAATAACTAGAGTGAATAACAGTAATTAAGAATAGTATATTTTTTACTTTAATAGTCTAAACATAATATTTTAGAAAAGTATATATTTTTATTTCAGTAAAAACTTTAATGTTTATTTATTTAGAGCGTGAATTCGTTATGTTTGTTATTATTTAAACCTTCTAATAATCTACATAATTATATGCTTTCACCTTTGTTTTCAAAACTATAAAATATCTCCTATTAAGTTTCATCGAAACTACTCGTATCAGTACACCTAGGGATTCTTTCATTATGCTCAGGTAAGCGGCAAGTAAGCTATTTGCCAGTTAACCTATATAATTGTGGCGCTGACTGACAGGGACTGTTGTATTTTCTAAGCAGCAGTCAACCTACTTGAGACCATGATGGTGAAAGAAGCCCATAATGTTTCTTCCTAACAAGCGATCGGCATTCCTGCAGGTCTCTGTTTGCCCGTCTCGTCTAGCGCGCTTAAAATAATTATACAAGTGTTTCCCCTAGGTAAAGTTCGTTGCCTTTGACTACCTGCCGAACTTTGAAATTAGTAAAAGTGATCTAACACTATAACAGGTTCTCTTTCATTTGTAACATCTTCCTCCAATATTTTGATTACTTTCACTTTCGTTGTGACAATAATTATGTTAAGCTTAGTTTCTACTACAATATATTTTGTTTTATTTATTTATATTTGCTGTTTTTTTATTTTCTGTTGTGCAGCTATGGATCAACCATTCGTATCATTTACAACACTAATTAATAACTTTTAAATCAGTTGTTCTCGATCTACGGACATCGCAATCATTTCTTTTAAATTACAGAGTTTTTTTTCACAACATGATTGCTCTTTAATTAATAGTTATCTTTTTTAATAGAGGTAACCTTTTTACTTGATTTCGCACTGAAGTGTGAAGAAACGCCGGTACATTTACACCATGTTGATTATTAGAGCACGTTTGAATTTTAAAACTGTGGATGGATAGTAAATAAACGGTTCGCCATACGCCATGGAGGGCGCAGGCGTTAGGCGCGTACGCCGCATGTCTGGTACGCGGCTCACTCAGTGTGTTGGTATCTCTGAATGGAGACAGTCACGCGATTTCCCGTCTTCACCACTCACGCGCTGAGCAACAAAACCGAGGCACATCCGTGTAAGGAAACGTGGGTTTTGTTAAGAATTCGGTAAAACACAGTTCAAGTGTTGTGTGAAGCATTAGGCTATGCTTAGCCGTGTTGTGACGTACCGGGTTATTTTGGTGTCATTCTATTTTTGTGTTGGTGATTCTCAGTGTGAATAAACAGCAGCCCGATTTATGCTTAAACTTCAAGAAATAATTGCTCACTGAGACGTGTAGCTGTGGTTTGAGGTTTACGAACTAAGTTATGTAGGTTGGAAACGTATTTCTAAGGTTAATATGGCGCAGCCAAGCACATCTGTAAAACGGTAGGAATATTTTATCTAAAAGAGTTTGAATTAATGAACCACTGACCTTCGCTGTGCCATCAAGAGTAATTTCATTGAATAAGATTCATGTTTACTAATGATTTTATTAAAACTGTCTTCAAAACAGGTATTCAAAGCAATTCTTGTATCTACAATACCATGCAACAATTTTAATTACTCTCGAACGGAACAATTAATCAAGTAAACCAACACAGTGAATAGTAAACACACTTAATAAAAACTTTAGCTCCATAATGTTCTTTTCACACGCTATTAGTACAGCATTCTGTCCTATTAGCAACAGTAGGTATAGTGGTATCTACAGACGCACAATGCCTCTATTGAAGCCCACGACACATAATGAGTGAGATTAATAACTCAGTTCACGAGTTCAGACCCACTTGTCCCAATCGCCGTATCCGTCGTAAATGGCTTGCTTCCTCCGTCTTCGTCTTGCTATTACCAGCATGATTTATACCTGTCGACGTCATTAGTTTACATGTCAGCGATTGTCGCGGGCGGATACGCTTTATTTGCCCGACCCCGTTTAGACTTTCCATTTTATGCTCCAGGATCATTACATGCTTGCTAGAAATTGCCATTGATGTAGTGTTATTTACACCAACTTGTTTGCTGCTAGATAGTAGGTTGAATAAGAAGCGTAAAACCTGCCGGCTGGTGAACTTCGCTTTGGTACAGTTCCTTGCTCAATAAGGTTAATGTACACTCAAAGCGTTTGCTTGATAGCAAATAAACTAAATTCTTGTGATGCCTTTCTTGCCGGTACAACCCTCACTCTATTATGATCCAAAAAGACGGTACTTATAACGGTTATTATTGTGAATGTGGCTAGAATTGTCTTTAACACCTCGCGCGATATCAACCACATGTAGTGTTTTCATGCGCTATAAATTCTATGTCGCACCATATTGAACTACCTGATGTTTTGTTCCGTTCTCCTTGACCGAATCGACCACTTGTATTTGCTCATTGTCTAGTGACTTCGCATTCTATTTTAGCAGGATTGCATGGCTGTACATACTGGTAGAATAAATACCGAAACGAGTTTAATATGATCATCGTATAACCACTACTGCTTATACTGTGTTATCGTAACTGAGACTTTGCGACAAGGTCGTGATCATGATTTAAGTAAAGCAATACAAAAATACTTTGTTTTATATGCGGCATAGGCATAGAACATTTTTAATTTGCCTGGCCTTAGCGTGCTACATGTAGATGATTTAGGTCCCGGCACGCCAGTTCTGAGGCTCGTGGTCTGCTCTGGCCTTCCTTATCTTAAGAAAATATCGGTCTCGTGCCGGAAAACGTTGGCCGTCCGCCAACGCTGCTAGCGCTCGCACGTTTCATTTACCGCAATACTGTACACGGCAACGCTGATCACCCTTTGTAAACTACATTAACGTGAAAACTGAAATGGAACGGTAGGAAGTCATAACACTAAAAATATGGGTCTCTTTTTGAGTCGTTTCTGATTACAGTTGATTTGTGATTCGTAATTGTTTCTATTGCTGTGTGTTTAACGCAATCATTAGAGCTTTTAATGAGTTGTTCCGGATGCTTAGCACTTTGCGATGGCCTTCAGAATAATGGGATACCAAAGGTGGTTCAGTAGATTTCATCGATATAAGAACATTCCACGAAAACTGCCACGTGGTTTAATATCGCTTATCAGTAAGTCCTATATCAAGAGAACGGGATGTTATGGTCTCTGGTTAAAACAACCTTACGATCGGTCACTGTTAGTTCACTATTTACAGTAACAATCAAACAAACTATTCTAACCATAATATTTTGACATGGTTTTTTCATCCGTGGTCAACTATTATTTTACTTTTACCTTGTCAACAACTTACTTCTTCAATATTAAGACAGTAAATTGACTCGACGTTATCTTAACCATCGGTTGCATTGACCATCGATTTAAAAACCGAGCCTTTAGAATAACATTGAATAGAAAGCAAAACAGAGAATTTGATGTCTAGTTCCGCCAATTACTTTGACTCACAAAAAAAAGTGTTGTCAGATTGTGATAGATAGGCATGAAAGCTCATTGCTTGATTCCGCAATTCTCCTCACAAGTCAATTTACGTCGTGAGCTAGCTCCCACAAACTTTCCAATGAAACAATGGGTCGTTGAAGATTTCACTTTTTTTGTCACCACTCCGGGTACGTGCTATTGGATGTTAATTATTTAAATGTTACAGCAAGCAGCTTCTTCCTCAAGTAACATCTCAATTGTTGTGTAAGAGCTCCCACACTGTTCTTCACATTATCCAGTGCATGTCATGTAATTTATTTAATTTTATTTTTTTCCTCTTACGTATCTGAATTTTATGAGATCCACGTAACTCTGTGATTGACGTTATTATGTTCATATCTCCCTTGATAAGATAAAATGAAATCGCTATGTATTGCCCTTGACTTTTACCTTCTAGCACTGATATTCGCTATAATCTTGACTCTTAGGTTGTTTCCTGGTAGGTAAATCAATGTCCATAGCGGATGAGAATTGTTTACAAACTACCAGATTTTTTATTAACTAAGCATTCGTTGGTTGTACGGTTCAATTTTGAGATTAGTTACGGCCTACGTCAGAATTTTTGAAAAAAACTGTTGATTATACAAATAAAAATCAACGATTTGATAGCTTTGGACATTTTAACACCATGACTAATTAAGCCGTTGTTTTTGATTGACTGTTGGTTTGTTAGTTTCGGTTGTTGATAAATAGATTTCTTGTTAGTATAACGCATATGCAATTTGTTTGGGCTATGTAAAACATAATTTATTAACATAACATAAGTGTTACTACATAGATTTCTTCAGATTTCATAGACGTGATCTCCGGTAATAAGAATGTGTCACGCACGCACGATATGCAAGTTGCCATCACACGTGAATAGGTCCTCTTTGTTCGTCTGCCATTCATTAGCCGAATGTGCCTGGAAAGCTCCATTCACTGGGGTCGTCGACCTGACAATTGTCATGTTTCCCTGTGTCCCACTAACGTGTTTTACGAGTTGTACTACTTTTTGGTACAGCACAATATGAAATGTCGAAACAGCAATCTCGTTATGAGATGACAAGAAAACTGTTTTATTTTTATTTTCAAAAAAGATATTTTTTTAGTGAAATTTAACTAGACCTTTTTGTAACGGAAAAATTAACTAAGTTTGATAGTTTATTTTATAATAAATCTTTGACTGCCACTAAGATTTTATTGGAAAAATTTTAGCTCTAATATTTTTTTATGCTTGCCAAAATTGACCAGATAGGTTCTGTATCAAATTCAATCGACTGCGTCTAATGACGATCTAACAGATTGCTGAGCGCATAACCAATCATTTTGTCAAGGTAACTGAAATTTTTGTAAATAATTTACGGGAATTTGTCACGTAATATTATTGCGCTTTTCGAGTTCGTATTTGGTAAAATAATGCTGGACAATCCACACAGCATCATTTAGCCCCAAGGTAAGCTGCTGTTGAACAGAGCTGTGTTTATGGGTACTAGATGACAGATATATACGTAATATTGTGCGAGTAGCTTTGAGGTGTTTTTGATAGTTATTTGTGAAGTAAAATACTAGATTCATAATTATATAGCCGATCCATTTTTCATTCGGGTAAATACTCGTATAACAAGACCTGTTCAATGTTTTCACATCTCCATCGATATGATAATTATATGTGAATAGTATGATTACCTAGTGATTACGTTTTAAATATCATTTGATACATAATTTGTCTAAACGTGAAACGTTGGATGGAATGGAACGTAAATTAATTTGTGAAACCAGATGGTACAGATGTAAACATCACAATAATTGCGTTAGACTTGTTTACATAACTACTGTAAACGTTATCCGTTGCTTATTTCCGTTGTAAATCTTTTGACTAACGACAACGAGCTATTTTCAAGTTTACTGTTTTGAGCAGTTTCAATAATGTGATAAGTGTTTAGATTTCTGATGTAGAAAATCTTTCATGGTTTTTTTTTCAATTAATCAATGAAAATATTGCTGTCCAAAGTAAAAACGTTTTACAGACTGACTGGTTTCTTGACTTGACAATTTGGTTAAATTCAATGTCCATATTTTTATTTTTGAACATAATATACTCGTACATTAAGTACTAAATACTAAAAAAAATTGTCAAGAAACAGGGTAAAAATAACCGACACTGAAGGTTTTTCAAGCAAGCAACCGTCAATTCAGCAACGAAATTATAAACATATTAAAACCGTAGGCCTATGATTAAAATAAGTACTTAGCTCTCAAGGATATCGCTTTTGCAATAGAAGTTTGCTTACATAAAAACACCCCATAGCAATAGTCAATCAGTAGATCATGGTAATTTTGTAGTGATGGCTAATGATACAACTTTAAAGATAAATTAGGTAATAATGTGAGTTGGTAGCCTGTTTATTTACAAGTAGATCACTAGTTCATTAATATTATTGATTACAGTGTCTTTTAGCGATAACGATAAACGTGTTGAAACAGAACGCAGTGATATCTCGAAAGGTGTGTCACAAGTGAATAAACCTTCTGGCATAAAACAACTGCCGACATAAAGGTGATAAATTAATAGTGACGTCACTGATTAAAAAAAGTGCACGAAGATTAGCAGTCAGTGGTGACTCAGTCGGCTTCATAAATGAAAACAAATTGATGTGAAATAAGTGCTTAATAAATCGTAATAAACTTTAATATCGCGTGTTGACGGGACATGAGTGAGAATGAGCACAGAGCGACGCCTGTCTCGGAGCTTCCACTCCTGTCTGAAGGGCTCCTCGACTGAGGAGGCCGCGGACGATGAGGAGACTTCCTACCACTCGCTCGGAGGTAGACATTCGCTGAGCAGACAGCCGCAGGTCTACGTGGAAGACTTGTCCAACATCTCTCTAGCGGATTTCGAAACCACTAAGGATGAAAATAATGGTTTGTATACTTTTTAACCGTCATAACAATTATTGGACTTGCAAATCTGATTAAAATTATTGCTCCGGTCTAGCGGTTGTAGAGGTCAATGACTCTACTGAAATAACTTACTTTTTTACTACTTACGAGTATATTAAAAATATTAGGTCATGTGAACAGTCACATATTGTATGATTGGTTGATCGTTTTCCGATTATCAATATGGTTTGTTCTACTTTTTTCTCTTGGTTAACATCACCTAACTAATTTTGTTCCGAAGTGTTTAAAAGAAACTTGTTGACTCAATAATATCATCCAAGTGTATCCATACTTACAGGTACCTGTTCCACACTTATAATATTAGGTATAAATATAAAATTTTATTTTCACTGTTAAACCGGTGAACTGACTTCGATGAAAAATTGCTCTGGAGATAGCTTGGACTCTGGAACAGAACAGATGTTATGACTCTGTGAAAGGCATAGTGTTGTTGTGTTTGTATATACCATGCAATCGGAACTACGTCGGCTATCGGCTGCTAGTAATATTATAAAATCGACAATGAAACATTCATGAAATCATAAACTGTTCCTATGCAATACTCGTATATTAACGAACGTACGCCCACATGTTCGTATATCTCGTTGATTTCAGTTTCATTACCGTTATACCAACCTGCATAAATGTCAACTTGCCTATATATCATGAATAATTTACTGTAGAAAGCACATCACTCCGATAGCTCGGCACAGAGTATGTGCTGTACAGAGCCTAAATAGCGTAATCGGCAACAGCAATTATTTGCCTACTAATAGTACATTATTTATTATACAGGTTTTGCTATTGTCTTATTGATTCATCCACATAATTTGAGTAGCCTTTTATATTGAGGCTAGTGGAACCCCTTTCGACTTTGTTTGCGTTGAGTTTTTCATACAAACTTCATCTTCTCACTGCGTTTTATTCAATTTGAGGAATGTTTACTCTGTAGTATGAAGCTAATGTCTGTAATTGAATCCAGTTGATAAATAATTAATTTGTTGCTACTGTGCGTCATGATAACATTAACGAGCAGACACTCAGACAAACATGCATGCGCATAAATGTAATAAAATTAATCAGCGATGAACTAATTGAACCTCATGTCATCATAGCCACTCTGTTTCCGTCAACAGTTTCTTGTTCAAGTGCTTGTTGCGTCAGTAGTAAAAATCACAACAATTTGATTATGTTATATTATCCTAGATAGGGTTTTTAATGTTTTCTATTTGGAATGGCATTGTTTGGTTAACGAGCTCAGTTGTTTTATTATACCACACTATATATGATTATTATATTTATTCATGTTATTAATAATTTATAAACTACAAAATTTGTACGCCTAGCGCAGATCACAGTGCACTTTTAATAATTTTAACAACTTATATACCTGTGTTTCACAAATAAAGACATTTGAATTGAATTTGACTAGTATTTTAATCGTTGACTCAGAATTATCCTGTTTACAAATAAACCAGTTTGGATTACTCTTTGTTGTTATTTTTAGTAAAGTAGAGACGAACAGTCTAATATAAAATTACGATTACCTACGGAGATATAATTCTAATAAGATTGTTGTAAATAAATCCTGCGTGGTCATAAACATCGTCAAAGTTTGAAGTAATGTTTCACCCGTTTACGTCCATTTACTTTCATTATATATTTTTTATATTGATAAAGATTGATGGTTAGATTTCAATTTGTCCAAAAAGGCAAGTCAAAAAAAAGCAGGTCTATTTTGCTCACGTAAGTCGGTATGTAGGCAATGAGGAAGGTATTAAGGAAACATATTGCGTACATTACATGTCGTTGGCGCCTAACTGTAGACGACCGCGGACCGTTGCCGCCTACCTGGGTTACGTTACGAGATTATAATAGGATACCTTTCAATCATTATTGGATGCCTGTCTTTCATTTGCACAAGACATCTAAATATGTATATAAAATCATTGCACCCTGACTGATGCAGTGCACCCCTACCATTAAAAATATTAATTCTCAACACCAATGTTTATTTATATTTATTAGTTTTACTGACGGAAAGTTATTATGGAAATATTTAACCTATCCTTTGACATCCGAATTGTAAATAAAATTTATCTTGTCGCTTATAAAAATCAATTATTTATATAATTACTTTTCCGTGCGTAAAACATATTATAATATAAATAAATATTGGTGTTGGGAATGTACAGAATGCAAATGCTATTTTTAGAAATGATTACATATATTCCATTTTATAAGCTAAGAGTGTTCATAAATTATCTTCGGAAATGTATTTATATTAATAGACTATTTAATTATTTAAACTAATACAATGAGTTTAAATAATTAAACTCATTGTGTACCTTTTTAATAAAATTATGATGTCATATTTATGGATAAAGCCAGATCTAATGGAAAATATTCTGAAAACAGACACTAAATAAGTTTAAATTAAACACAGTGCACCTTCGACTTTTAATTGATTATAAATAAATTTAAAAATCGGTTCCACAATGAAGAAAACAGAAAAAACTTGGCTACTACCAACTGAGCTGTAAGGCCAGTCATTATCGATGAATTATTAAATTACCAATTGCCATTAGAATATGGTAATTTAAACGTAGTTTTCCATAGCTCGTTCAGGGACTTAGAGCTTGGGAATAAGACCGAATAACAAGAATAGCATAAGTCATCACCGGCAACACACACTGATAAAACGTAAAAACGACTGTTATTTTGCTAAGTAGGTAATTATTTGAACTAGGTACATACTGTACTATAAATTGAATTTGTAAATATTAACTTATGTTCAAACCATCAGTGATAACATCCTTGCTTGTGGCTTGTTTTTGTTTGCTAATTTGCGTATACCTGTTAATAAAGAGTCAGCGAATGTCGGATATCGTTCCCCTTCATCACCAATTTTTATTAAAAGTAACGTTCAGTATTTTTGTCACGCAGCAAGCTCGCGTGTTTGTCATAATCTACGAAAGCACGTTTCAAAGTTTTTAAGTTGCATAAAAAAGTACAAAAATATTTGACATAACATATTGTGTAGTATGTACATATATTTATTTTGCAATTTCTATCACTGTTAGAGCAACAAAGTTTCCATCAGCAATTAAATAACTGAACTTTAAAAAGTTTAAGACATGTTTAAAACAGGCTAAATAATTAAAATCACTCAAGTCTAGTCTTGTGTGTTTTTAATAGTTTTAATATTGTTTTACAAGGTTGTTTATTGGTATCACATTTGAGCTAAAAATGTTTGACGCACCTGTAACACGAACTGCGCCCGCGCACATCCGCTTCCTGTCTTCCTGGCTCTGTTACACCCTTTAAAAGTTTATGATGTTTCTGTCTCTCTTGCACCATTTCCCGAGTATTTCAGTCTCTATCGAACCAACGCACCCTTTCTAGGTACTGCTTCCGTTGTTTTGTAAGTTATTTCTTATGCTTACGCGCTGATGAAAGGTTTAAAAATATTTAGTTAAATGGTTCGTCAATATTGTGGGTGGTCATTAGTAATGCTCATTCAGTTAACCATATTTTTGTTTTTAAATAAAAATGTGAATTAGTTTCATTTTTATGCAAAGAAGAATCTATTGATGTTTGAACCTGTGTCAAAACTAAGAAGAATTTCAAAAACGAAAAAGAAAAAAAAAACCTTTTAAGTATTTTAAAATGCCTCAAGCTACTTAACAAGTAATTGATGGAACAAATAGATAATTCTTTTATAAACCCGTACGACGTGTTTATAAAGGTATGCATCCGGCCTCATCGCTTGATATTGTCAATCCACAGCTAATCGCCGGTGGGCATCTCGTCAGTTCGTCACAGCTGGTTTTTACATCACTCAGAACGGAAGCCTACTTGTATGACTACTTATCACGTGACACATTGTCTCACAGGATAGCTGTCACACTCTTCAACTGGTTTGCTTTGCACATCTATGCAGCAAATAACGCAATGGCGCTGACATGACGCAGTGTTCGATAGACTAAAATGGTACTTACAGTTATCAATTAAAAGTCTGTATTCCTGTATAGATTGTCAAGCCAGGTGATTCATAGAAGGACGAACTAGCGTATCCATGAGATTTTGTACCAAGCTGTACAATTTCATTATATATTGTTCTCCAAGTCACAAACTCCCGGTTGAACTAAACTAGCTTTTACCAAAAGAACTGTGTTATTTGCCATGAAATTTGTAGGCAGGAAGTTGGTAAAACGTGATAATTTTCATCCTAAACACACGAACACGTATCACTAAGCGAGTTTACTTTCTCACTACTTTTTCGGCATTCCGTACCTTGTTATCGTGTGACGTAGTTTTTGCCGGTCACCTTCAGTAAAATTAGTAATGTGCTAGTTTTCTGTGAATTTACTCGCACCTTAATTTTATAAAGTTATATTATAAAGATTAAATGTTATCAAGTGAATCTACATAATAGAGAGCAGGAAGCAAGTTTTTTTTTACAATTTTTTTCGGTTAATAGATTTATTTATTATGTCTAAAACCAATTTTAAGGAGCAAGTGCGAATGATATATTCTACTAATAGTATATGTACCTAGGTAGTTCATTTGCAAACACTGGTCTTAGTCATTCGCGGTCTTGGTCAAAGGAAATACTGTGGTTGATGCTAGTGTAGGATTAAACTAATCTATGCAATGTCTGTTTGGTGTGGTTTACAGACCGATCCTCATAGATAAAAATAATACAGGGAATTATGATACAAATCTGTAGTTGACGCAGACTTAGCGGCTCGGCATCAAATTGTCATCGCCTCGGTTCATTATCTTTTGTTTTAAGTGCGAGACGACGCCGTTATTATGCTGGTGTGCGTTGCAGTTTAAAGTTACTTAAAAAGATTTTTTTTTAATGTTGAGCTGATTCGTTGTCTCAATCATTACTAGTACAGATGCAAAAAATATTATTACCAACTATTAGTTTCGCTCAAGTGAGCTCGGTCTTTATGATATCACTCGCGTGAGCAGTTCAGCAATTAACATACTTTTTCCGCTGAAGCTTTGATTAGCATTAATTTATATTTTCGATACTTAAATGAAAATGCGAGAACTGTAGTACTCTTAGCGACCACTTTTGACAATAATTATCAATTTGTATCTATAGGATTTTCGAATTTTGGTAGTTTATCTCTAAAAATCTAAAAAAATCCCATACAAATGAAAGCTAGACGATACGTTTACGTTTTTGAAAAGACATTTTTTTCAAGGAGACTGGTGAAGATGGGCACTTTTGCTTTTCGATCTCAAGGTTTCATTCAAGCGTTCTATATATAATTTTGTATACGACTGTCAACCGTACAATTAAACTTTAAAATTATTTTAACTACGACTCTACATTAAACCAACTTTGAATGTGGCTAGTTTACTCTAGGAAAGTATCTAACTCGGTCGGTACAAGAATTACATGCACTAAAATCCCTTCAAAAGTTCAAATTCACAATATTAACAAAATATAGCAAAAAAAATACACAACAAGCAAAAAAAGACAAAGACACTTAAGTCCGTATTCTAGAACAAAACTCAAGCGTTCTTCAATACTTTTGACAAATCGATGCTTGAGTATCTGTTCTGTGGTTTGCTTGATTCACACTCAAGTTTGGTTCTTGAATAATGAGCCTTAGATACTTGTATTTTCTACCAAACTCAATAATTATATTCCGTGTAGGTACTAATACTTTTGCTACGTGTAAAAAGTGTAGGTATGTATTCACTTCCAACAGGAAATAAGCTGGGTTTATGTAGATTACCTCCACTTGCAATTTGCAAGTTACCGATAAGACTAATAGAAGAACCTCACGCTACAATGAAAAACGTACTAATATATTAAATTTTGTTCCTTGTAATACACCTATTTATATAATCGAATGTTTTATTAAATTAACAAATTGTTTTTGTATATTGTTTCAGGTAAGTTATTTATAACCCTACAACATCAACGCAGTGCCATCTATGCAGGTTCTTCGTAAGTTGATAGTTTCACTACTCGCCGCTAGGTGGCGGCAAGCAAGTGCTTTGCTCTTTGCGTTTGTGACCCCTTACAGGCTCAGAACTCTACTATCGTGTTAGAAATATAGTGTTGTTTTAAAAAATCTGGTTTGGGACCTCTGGTTTTAGATGGAAGTAAAAATTTTTAAAGCATAAAAAGATTTCGGAAGGTACATAATCTAAAAAGTACGTAGTCTTTATTACCTACATAGTTCTCGTTTGACAAAATATCCTTAGTTTTAAATAAATACATACAGAATATAAAAATTCCGTTTTATGGGTCATGAAAAGACAATATGTTTATAAGCTATTATTATAAGGGATTAAGGCATAACTTAGCATTTTTATTAACTATTCATCTGATTGTAATATTACCATGTGATAATTTTATTATGGTTAATATTTTGACCAAATAAACGCATTACGACCAATGTGGCGCGGTGGGCGAAGGTCCGCCTGCAACGCAGAGGTTGCGGGTTCGATTCCCGCCTTGGGACAAATGTTTGTAGGATCTGCAAATATTTGTTCCGGGTGTTCTGGGTGTTTTCTATGTATAATAAAAAATATCTATCTATGTATTATATTGTATTAAATATATATCAGTCATCTAGTACCCATAATACAGCTCTGTTTAACAGCAGCTTACCTTGGGCTAGATGATGCTGTGTGGATTGTCCAGCATTATTTATTTATTTATTACGCATCATACATTTTTGCTCTACATTTGACTTTTCATACTTGTCATAAACGAATAAAAAAATGTACAATATGAAATGCTTACCTTGATGGCAGTGAACAATACGACACAGAAACCAGTTTAGTGGGTCCATGACCGCGGCGATCGACTCTCGCATAATCCCGGCCGAGCCTTTGCAGTTGCTTGATTTATTCATGTAGGTACTAGGTAGGTAGGTACTTGTTTTTTAAAGGGCTCAACCGATTTTTTAAACTACTTTAAATCTCCGTTCGGATACGTAGCTTTCTTGTATTACAGAGGCTGTTTTAGTACGAAATAGTCATAAAGGTAATAAAGCCAAGTCAAAACTACAATAAAAATTAAAGCAATTTTAAATTATCTTTATTTTTTTACGATTAACAGTAAGTTTCCTTATAAAATAATAATTAATTTTTTTCCTTTTTTAAAAGTAATGTAAGCTTATTTAAGCATGTCATTTAAGAGTAGTAGAGTTCTTTGTGATAGAGCTCGTCCGGAGGAGGACTACCAACATACATATTTCTGCCGCCAAGCAGTAATGCTCGCATTGCTGTGTTCCGGTGTGAAGGGTATGGTTTCCGGTGAAATTACTGGCACATGAGGCTTTCGATCTTAGCCTCAAGGTGGCAACCCGCGAGCGATACCTCTGGTATTGCAGGCGTCCATAGGCTGTGGTAACCGCTTACCATCTTGTGGGCCGTCTACGAACAGACAAAGATGGGCCGTACGCTTGGTTGCTACTTCAGTTGTATAAAAAAAAGACATTTTCAGATAGTGCTTAAGTCCGACTTTGCAAGTTTTTTAATCTGGCAACTCTACCTGTGCCATAGACTATCTAACCTGCCTGTACCAAGCAAAAACTAAATAAAGAGGAAGCAGGCTGAGCATCCCCACCAGTATTTCTAGACCTCTGTATTATTTTACAAATCAAAGCGAAAAAGGATCATTTGAGGTCAACATTACTTGGTTTTATTAAGATTTATCAGAATTTTTTCTTCTAAGTTATTATTATTCGTATAATATTACTTTTGTTAGTTGAAGACCCAATGCGTTTAATGAGGTTATGATAAACAAACAACCTAAGAAAATCAGTTTATTTAATTAAATTTTATTATTATTCGTATAATATTACTTTTGTTAGTTGAAGACCCAATGCGTTTAATGAGGTTATGATAAACAAACAACCTAAGTAAATCAGTTTATTTAATTTTGATGATGGTAGAATAACAATATTATTATATTAATAATTCGACGACGATTGAACAATTTGACGTTAACGTTAGATGGTGCAACTCACCCTTAGTAACGTAAACTTCCGATAAATCTTCATCCTCAGTGTTTTAAACATACATTAATTGTCACAGTGGATGCGCGTTGAAGTCTTTTGTATGGAAAAAAATCATTGACTAAGGAAAACACTGCTATTTGTACTTCTGCCGCCAAGCAGTAATAACAAACTGGTACGGTTGTTGCTGGAAAAATTAAGGGCAAACGAGACTTTTGATCTACCTACCTACGTCTATGGATGCAATGCATGTTTAAAAATAAAGCCTATTCGACTCGAATACGCTCTATTTTCCGAATAAATCATAGTTATTCGCGAGTAAACTGACAGTTTACTTGTATTAAGTAAACGAGTTTGGTCGAATCCAATCTAAATGGTATTAAAAAACAAATATTATTTTTAAAAATAGTGTAGAAATGATGTGATACATGTAGCCTAAGAATAATATAATTATGTAGCATTGTAGCACACACACACAAACTATTTCATATAGGTCAAATGGCGATACGATATTAATTATAATAATCAGTCCAGCCTTCCGTCGGTCACGTTCCTAAACTACTTTTACTTTAAGTACTCTACAGGTACCGTTTAACTGATTGCTACATGTCTGTGTTGGTTAGAGCAATTATGGTAAAGGGATTTGTAGGGTAAGCTGTGCCATACATATTTTTTTAATGTTTTGATCAAGTTAAAAAAAAAAAAATATAATCTCTGCGGTGTCTGTCTGTTCGTCTGTGCGCGTGTCTGTCATTTTGGAGAGCTGGAAAATTGAAAAAAATATACCCTGTTACACTCCCATAGCAGTAAGACCAATGGAAAATATCTTAGGAGTAGGTATGTACAACATACAATGATGCTTTTTACAATGATTGCTTTTTGTTTTGAAAGAATATTGGGTACATTAGGTACCTTTTTTAGAAGAACGTGCGTTAATATGTTTTTCAAGTTGTACGTTATGTTGTGTTTCAATAACGTTACCACCATAAATAAGTTAGTTTAAATGAAAACCTTACAAAATTCAAATGAAATACACGAGAAAGCCTTTACCAAAACAATTTCAAATATTTAAATTTATGGGAATGAAGTCTCATCGCCATGAATCCACTGAATAATGGAATAACAGACAAACAAAGCGTATTTGAATTGAGGAGAGTTGGCATACTGCGCTCAGTACAGTAGTAGTTTCCCACACGAAGATAGCCGAAGCTTGGCGGAAATCAACGAAGTATTCCAATATGGCGGACGCGCTCGGCTTGTCAACAAAGTAAAGTTTCAAGTCAGGCACGACCGCGTTGCCGGTTGCGCGCTTTCACGTTCTCAAAGTTACGCTCGCTTCCTGCGAATATTTAAAAGCTTTTTGTACGTGAAACATTATTTTGTGAAAGAAACAAGCTCTGGAATTAAAGGATATAATTTTGTGTACCAGTGAAAAGTGTTTTTGGGTATGAAATTCAAAAGTTTATGGTTTGTACAAATCTGCGTTTAATGGAATGTTGGAGTGTTATTGCTGCATTAATGTGATTTTCTTTGATTAAATATTTTTTTTATCGTATGCATACGCGTAGGTTTTGATAAAATGGTTAGTGTAACAATAACCATAATCTACCTAAGTCATACACATGCAAATACATTTATATACAACGCGGATTAAAATATTTCCTAATATATTATGATGTCCCACAGACAAACCCCTATAACATGGCAACGTCATTTATTGACTGATCCATTACTACGGTAGGTTAGGTACTTTTAACTGCTATTCCGGAAGTAAAATTATTAAGTTAGTAGGTACTTAAACAAGTAAGTACCTATTTTTTATTGTAGAATAAAATTAGCAAAGCAAAGTAGAGATACCTATGTTACAATACTCAATATATAATAAAATTATACCTAGATACATAATATATAAATATAAAAAAGGTTGCATAAAGGCATATTCGTAGGGTTGCCAATATATAGCTTCATGACTTAGGTATAGTTCTCACAATGGATCTCGGCCGTCGTGAAATTAGCCGTTTCGATGCGCAATGGAGCTTTTTCAAACTACTTACTTTAGTCTTACTAACGGCTAACTTCACGGAAGCCTAGATCCGCTGTGCAAACTATACATACTATGCTTATATTTACGTAGGTATATTAGCAATAAAACAAACCCGTTCAAATTTCTGTCTGTTGGATAATAATTATAATATTCCTGGTGCCATGGAAACTTTCTCTCAAGCACAAGTGGTTGCACACTGGTCCTATTCGTAGGTGTGACTCATTTGCATACTCGTAGGTCCACCTTCCCTTGTCAAGGGCTAACGGCTAACATTAGACTTTTTACATTGAGAGACCACACACCAGACTATCAGTCAACCAAAGTGTCAGCGAACATTCTATTGTATGGTGTTGAAAACGTTACATGATTGGCGTCTATTAGTTATTGCGTATATTGATAAACTACCAAATAACTAAATTAACAGTTTAATCGTCCGCTTATATATTAGGACCGTCGTATTTATTCTGTCTGGAAAGCTCGCACGTGCTTGCACAAAAACTGACCCTAACTTGTGCAGTGTTGTGGAAACACAATGGCCTATATTTCTTAAACCGATCACTGGGCTATAACTTTACTAATGACCAAAAGACGTGGCTTGCATCCCAATCTACACAAGATACTCATAGTGCAATATTACATACCTTGACAGATTTAAGTTTATTTAGGCCGAGAAAAATGACAGAGAGGCAGGGTAAAAAAACATAGCACAGTCTTTATAGAAGTCAGTTTTCAAACTCAAACAATCACATTTACTTCACGTTGTATGTCACGTTGTAGTTTACAAGCCATTCAACGCACAATAAAATTGCGCTGCAAAATAAATTTGAAAAAACTTACAACTTCGTATATGTTTATGTATATCGAGCACAAGAAATTATCGTACGCATTTAGTACAAAATTACCAACTCACTTTACTGATGTTTAGAGAGTGTACGATTTAACTGTTGCTTCTTATTGCTTATGAGCGGTACTTAATTTGCATACGTTTTATAATAAAATTACTACAATAAACTTTCTTGGAGTAGTAATTTTCAAAAGTCAGACTAACATTAACTTTCTCTGGCAGTTTCGATCCGCAATATCACCCAATATAAATTGTTCTGAGGCTGGTAACATTTTTGTATTAAACATTAAAAAATATGACTTAACACCTGAAAACAAAATATTTTATGTTTTGTGTACAATCTCGCAAAAGATGTTAATAATTTTGAAAAAAATATAGAAGTAATTGCTAAATATTATGCTGACCCCATAAATTATGTGAGCAAGACCCCAAATAGCGGAAACATTCGTTTCTTACATCTTAATAAATACGTGGCGCGCCCTGAATTTACTAAACTTACGTTTGGCTGTGACTTTGCTTGTTATGTGATAGGTAACTATATCATTTTGGTTTGCTTCTTAGGTACTTACGCTTAGAATTTTACAAAAGGGTTAGTCTCTGCCAGTCCAAATAAACTATGATTACTTTCTCGATTAAAATGAAGCTCTTTGTTTTGAGCTCTAAGCTTGCATTTTATCGCATCAAAAAAAAACTTTTAGGATTGCTGAAGTTACATACAGAAACAATGTTGTCATTTATAACACGTAAAAGGACCAGTAAATATTCCTTGTGCGCATGTTCAACAGTCGGGATTCCGTTTAATTCCTCGCATTCCCGGCTCTGTTATCTCCGTAGGACTCGTAGGTATCTAAGAGAAATATGTGTGGGTGCTTCGCGGCAACCCTTCGGAGGCATCGTATGTTTAAACAGCTATTAGGACGCAATATGTTACGAAATGTGACACTTTTCGAAAGTTTCTAGGATCGCATTTGGAAAATGTTTTTAAAAGAAAAAATGATTGATTGAAGTTGAATAAAATTGTAAAATAAGTGCTGTAATATTTCACAGTTAAAGTTGAGCCATCTTAAAGATCATGAAAATTACAATTATTAAGTATTATATTTTATTTTACTAAACTCAATTTTAAAAATAAAATATTGGTTTTGATCATAATCTAAATTACGTTTTGATCAATGCAGTTTTGTTGTTTTGAAAATGTCATTTTACTATTTATTTTAAGAGTTTTTATGATAATATTTTTTTTTATAGAAAGAATTGCAATTATGTTGCTAGATAAATGTTGCCTTTAGCAAAATCAGCATAGGTATTTATCTAATGCCAAATCCATTCCAAGGTTTCCTTTAAAATTCTGTTGGCAAAATATTCATAGTAAATCCTTTCTGCACAACGATTTAAATAACATATATTCTGCAGACACTTTATAAATCCGCATTGCGGGGTAAGTAGTCCTTGAACGTTAATCTTCTTAAAGTTCGAAGCTTCGAGATGTAGAGCTTTTCAGATGAAACAGTTTATCAGAGCTTTAAATTGAACTGATTCCGTATTAGGAAATAAAATAACATTGAAAAGCTCTATCAGCACTTTATCGACTTAGAGCTTAGAGGATTTCATTTCATATCATTTCACAGAGTGGAGCGAGTATAAATAAATTTTACTAAAAAACCAATGTAGGATGTTGTGTGGTGTGACTGAAATGCGTGTAGGCGTAGTATAGTCCTGTTTACCTATGCACCCACGTTGGACTTTCTAAACGAAATAATGCACGGTGCGTCGGCAAACTGTTATTTAAAAAAATATACGTTCATGAGTCACATACAAGTCCCTGGGTCTGGGTCACATTCCTCGCCTGCCGCTGCGAGCGCTAAACCGGACCCAGTTTACTCTTGTTTATCTTATTTTACTCTTGTGGTCTCCGATTATGCAATAGACTTTATTAAGTAACGCGGTTTGAATGTTTTGTGTTTTCGTTTGAATTTCGAACTCGTAAAATTTTTCGTTTGTTTCGTGCCAGTGCGTGGTAGGCTCGTTCGTTCCCGCTTGTAGGGAATTTTTTTGTACGCCATCTGTCGACACGCAGGTGTCGTTTTACATACTAAGCAGGTGATTTGAATTCGCTCGTCTCACTTTCAATGTACTGAAACTTTTTACTGTATGCGAGCACTTCGATAAAGTTTTGTTGATAATGTCCTCGTTTCCGTTCCCACCGTTATCGACATCATTTTAATATGGGCACCCACTTTTATTTTTGAAACAGTTCATATTTTACGACTAATTATAAAATAAAATATTTAATAGGCTTTTAAATTTTCAAAGTAGAGTCAAGTTGAACATGTAGGTACGCAAATACAACAAATTAAAAGAGTATTTTTTTATATAAGATATGAATTTTGAGAGACATTAGACACTCATCAGACTAATAATAAAGGTTTTAAATAAACATTTGTAGTAGTAACAAAATAGATAAGTTATCTATATTGAAATCAAAGAAATGCATGTAAAAGTACCTATTCATCCATTGTTTCTATTTCCGCAATGAGAAGATATAAATGAAGCTTTGAAAATGTCACTTGCATCACACGATAAAGTAACTTCAGTTTGTATGTAAAATGTTCCGATAGGTTCTTGACTGATGGTTATTGAATAGGTACTAGTGAAACATCTCGCGACTACACGTTGAGTATTTTCTCCATACAAACTTCATGGGTTAGATGTCAAAGTCCACTTTAGACTGAGCTTGAAGCTTCAAAGGGGGTTTTGACACTGAAACTACCAAAATCCCTTAAAAGGGATTTTCAAAGAGGATTTTGACACTAACCCAACTTCATCCTTCTGCTGTTTCTTCTGAAAGTATTGTAATGCAGTAATGCACCCCTTAAAAAAAAAAAAATTTAGTTGTCTGAAACTTACGGTTTAGGCTGTGCATTTTTCTCAATTAGTCAGTCGGTTACTAACGCAACGAATTATAATACTTAGATATTGTAATACCAATCTCTTTTTTTTCATAAAACACAATATTAAGGTAATATTGGATAAACGCTTAAATTAATCATACATTTTATAATTTTTATTTCTGTAACTGGTTATTGATCAATTTAACTCTAAGTTATGGATTTTATCGGTATTTATTCGATGTAATTTACCAATAACCAATCACTTTAAATTCTCGTCTGCCATCTTTAACTTTCAATTATATGAAAACACCTGCCGCTATGAAGCACTCGTCAATTTGCTGTCTAACTAAACCTTTCCTTGACTGCATGTTTCCGGGCTAAGGCAGGTGCCTTCTAAAGAAAAACTCCAACCACCCTATAACAAGCTAATAGAGCTTAGATTCGATTGGTGGTATTTTTTTGAGTCCATGACCGCCGGCAATGACACAACGTTTGACAGGAAATCGGGTTATCTCAATGGCAGAATTGCCGTATGCTTCCTCTCGATGTTTACAACTTCAATTAAATTGAACATTTACGATTATTTATTGTACAAATCGGTATTATAAACCAACTTATAACTTAGACTTTTTTTTGCGAGTTGTACTTGTACAGGGATAGTGGAACGTAAACACGCGGGGAACGGGCGACAGAGAAGTTTTTGGGACCTACCGCTCATTCTCCGCAAAACCCCCGCGTCATCAGCGTAGCGAGCGTAGCCACGCCTTGCGCTTTTGTAAACTCGCTGGGAGACGTTATGAGAGTTACCAAATGTTTGGCTATAGTTAGTCAAGCTCTTTAGGTATTTATATCTAAACCTCTTTAGGTATTTAAATCAAAGGACGGTTCATACATTTTTTTGTGCGTATACCTTTGGTATGTGCTTCAAGGCTAAATTGTTCTATGTAGACTGTTTATAAATTCAAGTTTCGTTCATATTAAAATATGTCTACGTCAACCGGAAGTTTTTTGTCCACACTCTGCCTATAATTAACTTGGTAATGGTAGCTTAAAATGTTGTATTATTTAATGAGTGTGCTGCAATTTTTGTTTTCAATTATAAAACTAAGGACTTCTAAATGAAAGAATAATCATTCTCAATCAGATTGTAGAAGTTAAAATATTGTGACATCCTCAAAACTAAGAACGCATTTGAATATTATTTATATAACTATTTACATTGAGAGATAAAACTCGGGACCTAAAATCAAACGCCCTGTAATCTTATAGCAGTCAAACAAGAGTTTGAATAAACACATGCATGTCATCCAAATCTGTTTATTTACTATCATAAAATTATTATGTTATACCACTGTAGATGTCGACCTTTTGACCAAACCTATTTAGTTCCTGTGAAGCGGATGATCGTTTTATTGATAATAATAATATTTATCCATCTCTTTTCGATTATTACAGTATCAGAGACAGCAAATAATAGAAGATCTACTGAATAGTCCCTTATTACGATGATGGTTTGATAGTGTATTGATATGCAGGATCTGATAGTAAGACTATTCTTCTTTTTTCTAAAAGACCTAATTTCATTTTCAGCTAAGAAACTTCAGTGAAAACTCATTGCTTTCGTAAAACAGGCTACATCTACATCTCATTCGGGCACTTTCTCATCTATAAAAGGTGATCATATTTTTATATCCTCTCCAAAGCTGCGTTTGAGCACCAGTTTTACGCATCATACACTAAATCCTAATTTAACTGTTATTTTTGTAAGTTGAAGACAACTCTTATGAACTGTGGTCACTGTTGTAATACAGCCGTTATATGCCGCTGGCTGTTTCTTTAAACTAATCCAAATTACGTCGTCACAGAGTCTGATCGTGACCTTGTTGCAAGTGAACGTATGGTCTGCACCTCACGCAGCTCAACATTGTTGAATTAACCTAAGAAATGCTTTGGTCTATCACGAGCTGAGGGATTAGCACCAGTTTTACACAATTGGGTTGTTTGCGAGTCCAACTGAGTCCACTTAATAGTTCAGACAAGTGTAACGGACTCTGTACTTCTGATCATTATTTTGAGAACACCTTTACGTAAGCTCTTTTACGTACTACATTGATAGGTCACCTCAGTTGTTTTACTAGTATAACCTTCAGAGTGACCAAGAAGATTATAAGAATGAGTTTATGGTTGTCCTGGTTTCAAATAGTTTTTGGTGCAAAGTGGTTCTGATATAAAAAAGGTTTTATGCATAACAACTGTTTTACCATGAGTGTAACAAACCATGTCGTTTCCATTACCGCGCACGTCGTGGTTGTAGCTCACGACGCGACGCCTCTATAAAAGGTTTGATGGCGCGACTACTTCAATAAGATTTAGTACCAGGATCAAGTAAATTTTTTGCTATATCAAAAACAATCACATTACCTATATAATTATTATACATATAAAGTTTGCATGTTTGTTGCTCATAGCAGCTACACTGATGTGGTACAAAGATAGATTATGAAATATAGGATACGTTAAAACCTGATACCATGAGAGCAGAGCCGCGGGCGGCAGCTAGACTAGCATTTCACTGTTTTTCACACACAACACGAAGACAGAGACAATAAAAAAAAAACGTTTGAATAAATGAAATTGTATTTGTATTTGATAATGTCCGCATTGTACTCGCCAATAGCATAACCTCTCCAGGTGGTCGTGTACCCTTGGCCTATTTGAGTTTTTAAGTGTAATGAAAAAAATATCACTATTCAAAAATAAAATAACATTTTATTAGTATTCACACAACGAAAATATATCTTCTCTCCAAAAGAAAACTTTCTATAGGTACCCAAAAAGATTTAAAAGCAATATTTGCATCTTTTGCGTACTCAAACTACAAAGTTAGCTCAATGCATTTCTTTGTTCAAACATTGTCTGGCGTAGCGTTTCAAATTGTTATTGCACAAGCCGCCTACGTCTAAAATGCCTAAACATATCTGTCCGCTTGCATCACCATCGCAGTGGATATTGTTACCGTTTGTCGCCTTTGAACTTTAGGTTCTTTTATGTTATGTAATTGAATGGCTTTTATTGTACCTTTATGAGAAAAATCAAATTAAACTTTAAAAAACACGGTTTAAAGCTCGACTGTGATTTTTTAAATCTTCTATTGTAGAAACTATCTGCATATAGCTGCGATAAGGTAATATAAAAATAAAAACGTCTAAAACTCATGTCAATACTCTCAAAACCAAAAAGTTTTTTAAATGTACAATTATACAATCGAAAAAAAAATCCGGCTCATGCAGTTCACTTGTGAAATTAAATTTCCTGAAAGAGCTTGCACTTGCACTATAAGTCACGTTCTTGCCCCCATTTTTTGCCTTTGCAACTCAGTTGTAACTAAGGGCTTTCATCTTGACCTGCCCGCCCTACATCCCAGGGCGTGACACCGCATGTTTCATAATATTTATCTAGTGAACTCTTGTGCTCTTTATTTTCAACTGCTTTGTTCACTTTGCTTATACGGTTTTAGCTAAGACTCAAACAATTTTTTATGATTAACTGTGCCGAGAATAAAAGATTGTTCACTTTAAGCTTCTGTCTGGAAAAGGATGTTATTAGTTTCGGTCCATTTTTAATTTATCGTTTTTGTTTTCAATGGGAAGTTCGGTTAATAGACATTTAATCAAATTAACTTCACTTCACAGGTCACTTGAAAAAAAATTGTGGCTGTTATTTTAAAAATTAAAAACACAGCTGAGACTTGAACTTTGCATGCAATCGATAATGACGATGTCCTAAAACGAATGAGTCAAATCAACGACACGAACACGTGTTTATATTATGTATAGTCGAGCGCAATAAACGCTCGTTTCTCTCCAGTTCCGGCTTTGTTCAACCCGAACGTCCAGTAAGCTAACGGGACTTGACCTGCGGTTTTTGCCTCGCGTTTCTGATAGCTTGTTAATGCGTGTTTGAAACCGTAAATCATGGGTTCGCTTGGTAGTATTGATTGGCAGAAAGTACTTTATACTGCAAGAAGTCTTCAGCCTCCTTGGTGAGTTTTGAGTTTAGTGTCAAAGTCTTTGAACACACTTGAAATCATGCAAACATTCTTTGCTGGTAGACTGATATTATAATACAGTTTAAAATGATAACTTTCCATCACATAATCATATAGTAAGCGGATGCATACAAAATATTTAAGTAAATCCAAATGCATTTTTTTTCTATGTACGAGTATGTAAGTATTACCATTTTGGTTTTGCGTATCGTAATCTATAATTTTTCAATGGTCTATTATTTTGTAATAGATTATACCCTATCGGCCTATCCTATCAACAGGAATTTATTAATGAATGAATAAATGAATATAAGAATGAAATGAAAAATAATTTAAAAATAAAACATTAAATTAACAATTTATAAATAAGGTACAATGAGCGGTCTTATCGCTTATGAGAGATTTCTTTCAAATAACCTTTATTAATGAGCGATTATTGATCAATGAACTTCAATTATTATTTAACAATGATGAGTGATAAATGAGCTTATTCTGGTAATTCGGGCTTGGTAAAAAATTTAATTCTAATTCAATTTAATATGAGCTTATATTGCTGACATTAAACTTGATTTAAAAATAAGTCGTGATTTAATTAGTGTTATATCGTAACTGAGTTCATGAAAACATTAGTTTTTCCTGAAAAGGCGTTGGCTTTTTTGATCTATATTTACGTATAGTCAACAATATGTAGCATCAACAAACATTTAAGTAATTTATTGTTTGAGGAAGTCTCAGACACTTATCTAAACAATATACAACCAATTAAGACTTAATTAAAAGCCTCATAATGATATTCTCGTTTTGTATAATGAGACGTGAATCACTGATATTCAGTCTGGAATGGAATCAAAACATCTTTTTGTAGAAGCAGGGAAGAGTCATCAGTTTTTACGATGTTGGTAGAGTCACCACGTAGCGCCTGCATAGCTTGGGATCCGGTCGAGAAACCTGTATCTATTGCTTTTAATCTAGAGGTTTGTTTCCACTGATTACGCCAAATTTAAAAATGAATAAACTAAAGAGTGGGTAGGTTAGGTAGGTAGGTATTTAGGTCAATTTGATAGATTTGTGAAATTTAAAACTGGGTTTTTTCATTGATTTAGATTTTTATAAAACCGGGACAAGAAAATATTAATCCCAGATCGCAAAAACACTGTATTAAACGACCTATTTCACAAAGTGGTAAAACAATTTTTCTGTATTATTATTGCAATGTTTTAAGAAAATAATAAACAGTGTGCACAGTCTCTCATCTCTCTCAAAGCCGGCCCATGGACGTATTAGTACTTACATCCGCACTTGATGTTTTGTAGCGCCTCTATGCTATACAATATATTGCTTTCTCTCGAACCCTTTAGACAACTTGCCCATCTACGCGACTTCCTCTGACGTGATATTTCATGGTTCTGACACCTTACGTCTTTGACGATATTTTTGGCCATTTTGGCAAAACGACATGGGTAGATCCTCCCATTTTATTTGTTTTTCTCGTGTTATTTTGAGTATTGTTGTGTAAATTTGGTGGCAGTTTATCTTATATGATTCGTTGTCTTGGCAAAAGTGTAAGTGATTGAAATGGAAAGGTGACTGGTAACTTTGAATTTGTGGCTTGTAATTTGGTCAAAGACTCTCCTAGAAAATTGTTTGAAAGAACGCCGCACAATTTTGGTTTGATTACGATGACAATAACTTGACAATGACAAAATTGACAGATTCCATAAATAAAAGAAGAAGACGTCTGAATGTTGTTTTTGTAAGCAGGCAACATGTCTGAAAAATGTTATGTCAGAGCAAAGCCATTAGGTTTCACATCAGAAAAGCCAATTAGATGGGCGAGCTCGTTATATAAAAAAATTACGAACTGATATCGATTTATTCTCGCGTCGGTCATGATCAGTGTCGAATCATGTCACTTAGGAGCTTCTTATATGGGCAAGCTGTACGACTCTTTGCATTTATGCCTCGGTAAAGTTTTCTTGGGAAGCTCTGACTGTACTTCTGCGGAATTCTGTAACAAGCTTTTGCTTGTAGATCTGCTCACGTGCTGTAGATCTACATAGTACTGACGCAAACTGATATTACTTTAAAAGGTTTATCAAGAAACTTCCGTGTAACAAGCACAACCTATCAAGTTCTACGCAATCACTTTTGCAACCTCATTAACCCACTTAAATGACGAAGATGATTCGAGTTGAAACTTAAATCATTTTCTTCATTAAATTATAGGCTGTACCTATAATTTAACTACATTTGAATGCAAAAACTCTAACTCGAGCGTTCTCCATGACTTTATCGAATATAACGGATATTACGTGTACCTATTCTATAGTTTTTTCTCAATAATAATATTTTATATAATGCTGCGCAAATTAACCTATTAACTATCAAGTTAATGGTTTATGAAATAATACAGCTGTGTGAAAAGATAAGACTTATTTCCAAGGCTAATTAAATCAAATGATCAGTAGGTAAGTACAGCAATTTATATTAAAATTTGATTGTGAAACAACAACGGTTTTGTGGTTTTATGGTATTCATTGCGCGGACGAAATTGCTTGCGAAAGGATACTTTCGCAACTATTTTACTTGTTTTCTTGCACTTAAAGAGTAAAAGCTAGTTAGCTTTTACTCTTTAACTCAAAGCGCACAAACTATAGTTAGTTTCATTTACGTTTCAGTTTTTGTTTCTTCTCCTTAAAACTTGCTTAACAGTGTGTGGCACAATCAGAAGATTGCCGTTTGGAGTTTGAAATGGAAATAAACAAATACAAGCGGTCAACATAATTTATGTCTTCCGTCAAAGGAATCCCTTTTGCGTTCCAGCAAAAGGGATAGTTTGAGGTCCGTTTTGGTGATTCACAAAAAGCTCGTGAGTAGTTCTGATGAGATAACATACCGGTTTAGAAGCTACGTTACTTGGGAGCGTGGCGCGTTTTCTGAATGTGAATCGTACACACAGAATTAGTCATAACTTTCATTCGTTTTGCAGTAAATATGTATTTGTCTTACAGAAGCTATGAGACATAAGATTATAACTATGATACCTAGTCTTGTTAAACATCTCCTTAGATATCCGCTTACACAAATATGGGTAGTATTTTTTTGCTACTCGAGTAGAATAATTGTCAATCGAATCATTCAAATCTTTTGAGACATTTCTGTAACTGTCTTTTTCTATTACTCATTGAAAGAACCTTATTTTCCTAACATTCGATTTATGTACGTACTTACTTACCTACAAGTCACAGCACCAATTTTAAACATAATTGTTGCAACAGAAACTGTTACTTATTTCAAGAATCTGCCAAGAATTTCATTCCGCAAGTAAAACAAAAACAAAAAATAGATAATTTCTTGTTCGCGGGAGAATCGCGTGAGAAAAATATTATCCTGCTGCCGCCGTATTTAGCCGTTTTATTTTTGTCTTCATATTTTGCACACTCTTCTGTTCTCTGACTGTCTGTACGTGATGGTACAGTGTTTCGTATAAAGTTGTTTTAGTATTTGGTATTTATTATTATTCTAGACGCTTCTATGTGTCGTGCAAATTGTTCATTGTTAATGAAGGTGCAATTTTCTATAATTACGTAATACTCTTTTTTTAAGCTCACACAATTTAATGTGCGATACGGGTATTATGTTTTTTTTACAAAATAAACTAGTTATCCAAAAAAAGTTCGAGTTTTATAAAGTTATTAATAATCATGCAAAGGAATGCTGGTTCGATTTAGTATTCTTGTTAGTAATAAAATTGTAATTTGTGTTTGGTTACCTCTTACCAAATTTTAAAAGTGTTATTTATGAGCTTAGTCTCCTACTAGGTACTGTGTGTCTTAAGTTGAATGAATAATGGTACAATTTGTATTTAAATAAAGTTACACCCCATTTTCATACTACGGAAATATTTTTTTTCCCATGTTATTATTATTTTCACATTACTATAAATTAAAATTAAAACGAAGTAGTTTACATACAGCAAGGGCTCAGAAGTCAGACTTGCACTTGCCTTGAATCGTGATTGCAGGCACGCGTTAGTCACGCCACCTTCCCCCAGTTACAGAAGAAATAATAGCCCCCAGTCCGGTTTGTTGTAAAACATTCGTTTTTATTCCGCCGAGACAAGTAACCACACGTTTGATGTTCGGTCAACCAATCTGATTTGTAGATTACTGTAGGGTCTTTTGAAACGAAACCTAATATTAACGTAATTCTTTCTGAGGCACATCAAATGCAGCGATCTCTTATAGCGTGGTTGATTTAGTGTGAAATGTGTAACAGTGGCCTACAAATCAAATTGGTTGACTGTACATCGAGCACGGTACGATTTCAAGATTAGTTTTCGCTAGATTACATACAGACTTTTTTTTCCATACCTGTTTGTTGGCTAGGCGTTAACATTTTATTTTCAATAATAGTCTATAATTAGCAAAGTTTATTTGAGCTATGTAGACATAGAGAGATAATTAACTAAACTAACCATATATATATTTTTTTAATAAATAATGCTGGACAATCCACACAGCATCATCTAATCAAGGTAAGCTGCTGTTAAACAGAGCTGTATTATGGGTACTAGACGACTGATATATATTTAATACAATACAATACATAGATAGATATTTTTTATTATGTATAGAAAATACCCAGAACACCCGGAACAAATATTTGTAGCTCGTACAAACATTTGTCCCGAGGCGGGATTCGAACCCGCAACCTCTGCGTCGCAGGCGGACCTGCGCCCACTGCGCCACATCGGTCGTGGATACCAGATATAGAATATACAATATAAATAATATAGATACAATATAATAGAATATACAATAATATATATGTCTAAAGTACTTAAAAATCACCCAGACCTGAACAAATCATGCAAACATTCGTTCCACAGCGGAGATTCAAGCCACAACCTCTAGCTTCATAACCGGACATTTGCTTACTCTTCCTCCGAAGTAGTCAAATGCCTAGGAGTTATGGTAGATATCACAAACAGAAAATCACAAATCTTGCTCAGATCTTGAGGATTGTAGTCAGAGGCACGTTCAAACTGTAAATAAAAAAATAATTTTATGAGGTTTTTCATTTTATTAGTCTAAAATATTTAAGGAATAGGTTCCACACATAAAAAATATATACATTATATGAATATTATAGATTAATAATGAAAGACCTTGTACATATTCAAAAGAAGAATAATGCTGGTAAATCTGCTGGTTAATGTTCTGTAATCTGGTTCACTCTTTGTATGACATCCGGTACGTTATTTTGCTCCTCTGAACTACTCAAAGCGCGTTATGCTTGCTTGCCACAAATAATGGATCTTTATTATTTTCTTTTCTTGTCTTTGCGCAAAGACTAAAGAGACAAGACAATGAGTATTTAAATAGGGTAACTTTTTACAAAGTAGTTATTATCAGTCTTTTTAATGCAATGAGGGAATTATGTAGATTTTTTACTCTACAGCTTTGGGATATTAAGAATATAATGAGTTTCAGCAGTTTACCTCATGTTTATACCCTTCATAATTATATAACCTTCATATATTTTTTTTAACCTAACTGGTTCAGATTAAAATTGTGCTATTTACTGATTTTATGAATACTGAACTGGCTAAACAACATGAATATTTCAGAAAACAAACTCAAGAATAACCCAGTAATCAACCACTATTCCAGTTCTAATTACATATTCACTTCCTACATTCGTGTTCCATGGCAAAATGTACGAAACGCACACGTTAATTTAATTAACTGATTTGCGGGTCGCCAGCTAATTACGTAACATACGCCACTGCGAATCAGTGTTCAATGTAAAATGTGCTCTAAGTTCGGTTTTGAATAATTACATCGCATATAATATGCGATGTAATTATTTACCTAATATCGTTAAAATGTGCATGTGCACTGATCGTTTTCCGAAGGTGTATTGGGTCACCAAATAAAGGAAAGTCAAGCTTATATCTAACTCACTGGCGCACAGCGTCGTTGAGTGAGCGGCAGACCGTATCGTACTGTCACAGCAAACATTTACTTGAGTTTAGTTTTGCCGCTGACTGAGTGAGTAGACGAGCGTAACGTTACCGCAAATTAAGAGTATTTATTAGTAACTAACTAGTAGACCCGGCGCGGTTTCATTCGTCTATTTTTTTTGCAAATATTTACACCCTGCATATTTTCTCACCGTTTAAATCTTCCCTGAACATTTACAAACAATTCAAGACTAAAATTAGTCAAATCCGTCGAGCCGTTGTCGAGTTTTAGCGAGACTAACGCACAGCGTTACATTTTTATATTTAGGACGATAGTAGTTTAATACCTAGTATGGGAGCAAACTGTTTGACCAGTACTACTGTGACTTTTCTCATGTATTTCAATTAAATTCAGTTTTATCAGCTGAGTGAAACTTTTGTGGATTAGTAGGTACTGTTATTTTCTATGTCTAGACGTGTCTGTCTCTAAATACATTTGCACGACATCTACCACTCCTGCTCACACCTACGCAAATATAAACACACCATGTCATGTTCGTTCTGTTCTGACACTATAGATAGAAAACACCCAGTTGGTGTTGAATAGTGGCCACTCAATAAAAAATCTTACATTTCCTAAAACGGTTTCATGACCCATTCATATTTGTTATCAAATTTGTTTAACCAAACAGTATAATCTTTATTCATGCCATTCATTTAGCCGTGTTTTCATCGGTTGGTCACGCTGTGGGCACCTTGATTGGCTGTACTAATCTTATCGGCATTTGATAAAACAAAACTGTGCTGCACGCTCGATCAATACATGTAAACATAGGTTTCTTAGTCGTTTTCCATACTCGATTTGGTTTAGTGATCCGAGAAATCTTTTTGAACTTCTGACATAAGTAGCTTAACGTTTATTTATAGGTTTAATTTTGTGATGTATTCAGATTTACGACTAAAACACTCCAGCATTCCTTTCAATTGATGTAGAATCGGATGAAAAGTGTAAAATGAAATACTGTGATTGACTTAAAGTAGAAGCAGTGAAACAATTGGAGGTGATGCTGCGAGACGGATACGCTGAGGCCAGTGTGGCCAGGCGGTAAACCGTGCATCCGCAGTGGGCGACCACCATGTCGAGCGCAATGTCACCGGAGACTCCGGCCTCCGCCTCCAGTGAGGAACCCACCCGCCGACGATCAGTCTTCTACGTGCCATTATTTGAGAGCTTTGACAACTACCTCCCTCTCACACCAGAGGAAAAAGAAGCTCTTCTTTCCGGAGAAATGCTGCACACTCCTACAAAAACGAGCAGAAGAAATGCCAGTATCAGCCGACTCAGAACACCAAATCGAGGTGATTCATCTTTCACGGAAAGTGAAAGTGATATAAGTATGTTCAGCCCGGAACGAAGATTTCGACGGCCCGTATCCTCAACGGTAAGCTCAAACGAGGCGCTCGCGAGAGTCGGCCAGCGCGACTTGATGAGCCCCAGACTAGTCGCTGAAAGCTCCATAATAAAACAATCAAAGCCGAGGCTAAGGAGCACGACTTCGTGTGAACCCCGATACGATAGAATATATACGCCGTTAGGAGCATCGATCTCATCAAACAAACTGAACAGCTCTACAGCAAATATTGTAAACAAAACTGTATCGAAAAATTCTATAATGAACTCGAACTTATCTTTAATACCTGACTCTCCAAATATGATTACGCCGACAAGAGAAAAATCAAAAACGTTGCCTCAAAACATGAACGCGCCGTCGCCAATTAGATGCAGTAGCAGTTCTACGTCTATATTTAGAACGCCAAAAATAACAGTAACTCCTGATAGTCCGAATAAAAGTCCTGGGAAGATATCAGGATTAAATTTTATTAGACGATCAAGAAGCACCAAATTGTCTAGGAGTAATTCGTTATTGCGGAGTATTACTTCAAGGCACATTGAAGAAGGATTAGAAGATCATACAGTTGTGACTGATTTAACTGAAAATTATAATCAGTTTGTGGACAGCAATGGAGGGGAAACGGAAGTTATCGGTGCTCTTATCAAGAAACACGAAGCTGAAGTGGCTAACAGTCCACTTAGCATTCGGCGTGGATACTTAGATGTTGACGACGACGTAGCCGTACACTCTGGTAAGATTTCGTGTACTCAAATTGTAGTATTCATCAAACTATAGCGAATCACTTTATTTCTCATCACGCTTCATTAGTTCCCTATAATAGCTTTAGCATTTAAGAAGCAGTCCACAATACTTCGTTGCGCAAATTGAAATATCGAGCGTTGGTTGCGAGTCTTCTGACATTGATCATTAAATAATAATGACAGTCAAAAAGATCCCTTCTAAATGAGCACTCACTTTTGATGACTCATCTAACCTCTGCTTGCCTTTGTATAAATAGGTTCCTTGCAATATATTAACGAGCAATAGCAAGTTATAGTCGATTATGGTGGGTCATTACATAATATGCCGGAACAAATCAGACAACGATTATTACCCTCAGTCCATTTAGAAGTTACTTGATATAACATCGGCAGGAATGATTCGTCAGTTTCTTGATACTCAAGAGATTTCACAGACAATGCCCTCTAATTGTTGAGGAACAGAGCCTAACGAGGGCTCTCAAACTGCGCGTCACGTATTATTACGAAGTCATCTTGTTTATTATTTGCCATCAACAATGAAGATCCAACTATTACTTTGTGGATTTCATACTTGGGTTAAATTGTTCTAGACACGTGCCTATAAATAGATAGATGCGGTGACAGGCCGGTGCGACAATGGCTTCACGTAAATCACCGCTACGTGCAGCTTTGTTCATGCGGCGCAGTTTTATGAAGCTTGATAAAAACTTACTGGGAAACTATCCCACCGGAGATGCATACAATACAAGTCGTGCATGTAATGCATTTAAACGCGTATTTGTCTTTGTTTACAATCGTAGATGACTTGTGTGTACATTTTTTCGCCAGGCTTTGTCGGTCGAAAAAAAATTAGGAACCCAGCCGAGTTTGTTGCCAGATTTATCTAGGTTTTAGAAAAATCTGGCAACAAAATGTTTTATAAAATAATCCTTGTGATTTACAGAATAAAACTAATTTACATTTGAATTTGGGTAATGGCTATGTAAATCAGCGCTGGTTCAATTTCTGCAGTGGTGTTTTGGGACATCTAAAAATGTTTTTTCTGGGTTCTGGTGGGTAACCACCACAAGCTCTAAAGCAATATTGAAATAATGTTAGATTGACATTGCGGCTTAGTAAAAACAGTGTAATATTATTTAAATTTTGCTATAATAGCTTGTGGTTACCCCCCAGGTTTTCTGGTACAACTAATGTTATGCTACACACGCTACAATAAGACTGTACCGTTTGAAATGTACATGTATACCATGTGACATAAAAATATAAGTACATCGACTAAAATAAATATAATCGATATATCTCAATCAGGCTATTTTTATTTAATTATAGAAATTTCTCTATTGATCATTTAACTTGTGATGTTTTTTGATTACTTTTGTAGACCAGTTTCAAAGTAAACATTATGTGCCGTAAGCGTCGCTATCGTTGCCGGCCACTTCCTCGTAGGCGTTTATCGTTCTCTTATCAAAGTATATACAGAGATTGCCGCATTTGTTCCCTTCGAAACAATAGACTTTCTCTCTCAGATTATACTGCACAAAATTATAATAATTGCATGTCGTGCAGTATACTTTGTGCAGTTTATGTTAAATGTACCATATTCTGTCAGTATGTAACCATTTTGCAACAATGTTCGTATTCGCAAACATTTATGATCATTCAATCGTATTGTTCTTGGCTCTACTATATTTATAATGAAGGCACGAAACAGTAGCCGACAGGCCATAACTGATAGTGGTGTAGGTACCGACTACATGAAGTACATGAAAGTGAAGTAATAACGGTAATGGTATTGAACATCTGTTGTTGTTCGCACGTCCGCGTCACCGTGGTGTCGCATTAATGGTAGAGTTGACTATTAATAGACTTTCTAGAAATTAGATGACTCCCAAATTTTGATTTACCAGTTGGGTCACATTTTTATAAGTTTATTTATTTCGTTGATTCAAACATGAGGTGGAACAATAAATGCAAACTTAATAATACTTAGATTATAAATACAAGAGTAGTACATACTTACCTATGTAACAAAACAGTGAACAAAATAAATAATCCCCTAGTCTTATATTATAACAAAATGATTGGTTATAATATAAGACTAGGGGATTGGATATATAACTTGAAGTTTCGAAATTTGAAATAAAACGCAGTGGTCACGGGCGGCGTGCGCGCAACTTCCGGCGGAAACCACGCCATACCCTGCACCTACCGTGCATTTCATATCATATGACACTACCTACATCATTGACAATGCAGTAATACGATCGATCGTATCATATTGGCTTCAATCGCCGTTTTCTGCAAGGTTGCTGCTAAATCAGTGTCAATTGAGCTGTCCTATAAAGTGGATATGCGGCTGTATTTTATTAATTCGTGCCTTGGATGCCTCGGTAAATGTATTCATAGTTTTCAAGAACTAAGTGTCTCATTGTTTATTCACTGCCAAACATTGTTATACAGTGTACGAAATGTGTATTTTTTTCAAACAATACATCACTCTTATAATTCATTAATAATATTAATAACCTAAAAGTTAAAAATACAGTTCCTATTGTAGTTTTACAAAAGAACTGGCTCAACTTGTGATGATATGATACGGTGACGTCAATCAAATATGTGCATCTACAAAATTGTAATACGGAAACGTTGTCCACAGACACGTCGTACGAGAAGGCATGTCGACGTGGTTCGGCCCCCAGCACGCCAGTGCCGGGCGCACAAGCCCAGCACAGCCCCTCCCGCCTAGCGTCGTTCTTCTTCTCGAAGAGGTCATTTAGAAGCAACCCCTTGAAAAGGACAAAGTCAGCTACGAAACTGGAGAGGGAGAGAGCTTTAGCGGCTGTACCGACCCACCCACCGACGCATGCACTACGGACGTCAAGGTAGGTTATAAGCACATTTTTAATTAGCTCTACTAAACAAGCTTGGTAGTACGCATTTAGCAAGAGGTTACAGGTTTGATTCCCGCTGCGGGACAAATTAAATATCTGCAAATATTTGTTCTGGGTGTTTCTATAGTACTACAAAAAATGTTCAAGTATTTGTATTCTATCAGTTATCGGTTCCCACAGTACAAACTTCGCTTAGTTTGACGCTGTGTAAAAATATCTACCATTATTTATAATTTTTTATCATGTCATCTACCAATCCGCATTGGCTCCGCGTACTGTATTAAGACCCAATCACTCTCGCCCGAGGGTAGGCCAGTGTCCCAACAGTGGGAACTTTAGAAGGCTGCCATGATGATGTCAGCAATGGCCAACGCAGACGCGACAAGTTAATTCTTTTGCACGTTTTATTGTCACTCTCAGTCACTATTGCTATTTCAGGGACAGCCCTGAATAGTATAAACATGACATACCTCAAGCAATTGTTTTCTAACGCTCAGCACAAACGCAATCTACGTACTCGTATATTTACGTAAGTAGATGAACAGTAATCGCAATTTTCTTGAGTGATGGATTATTCCCTGCTTAAGCAATCGTTAGACGATGACTAAAAGCCTTCCACTATCCTATAAACTCCATCACCAGAATGGGCTACTCGTACGAACTCACAATAATTATAGCTTATTTATTCTGAATTAGTTCCCATTCCTTTTAATTAATTGATGTCTTAGTACAAAAACTGTCGTAGTTCATTAGCGTAATTAAGCGCTTGCCAAAAACTCCGGGTTCATTATCATGGATCATTATACAACATTTTCATAATAATTGAGCATTCAAAATATCAAAATTGCACAGGATTTTAAGGATTTTTATATAGTGTCTTTGAATTAATAGTAGTATTTAGTAGTTTTTAGAACAAAATACTATACTTTTGCGTTTTCTTATGTTTTATTATATCCTGTAAGTAAACAGTCTTTACGTAGACTCGAAGTACCCTACGGTTGAATAAATAAGTAGTACATATACATAGGTGCTTTGGTTAAAAAACTTTAGTTACTATTTCCAAGTTTCAGCTTATTCTGAACCTGTCGTGTCACGGTAATCTTTCCGAACAGAGTTCCTTTGATGTCATGCTCAAGTTTAAAACTTTGCGGTAGATAACAAGGGCTTTGTAGGTGCCATTCTATTATGAAATACTCTTGAAATAAACTGCTTAGTAGTGGCAAATTTACGTTAATTCACAAAAAATCTTTATTTAGTAAAAGGGTCATAAACAACATTATTTTATATGATATTAACAAATATTGTGTTTCTTGTAAGTAAAAAATGCTGTGTGAAAAGACCTTTGTGCCAGTGTTGCATTGAGTTCCTCGCTATAACTAAGTAGAGACCTGTACGTAGATGCGAGGACTTTTGGTTCTATAGGGTCCGAATATCTGTAAGGTCCGCAATAGCCCGAAGGTCTGTACTTAGCGTTGCTCTAATTTAGCACTGTTACTCTTGTTTTATTGAAAACAGAACAATTTTCAAGCTTAGCATTTTTTTTACCTTAAAGCTCAAGTTAGATAAGTTAAAAAATCACAGCGTATTCGTACTAAAAAGCTCGTCGTAAAACAAAGTGTCAAGTGTACCTACGATGTCGTGCCTCTACCACGTTACCAGCGTAGTTACTAATTTAATGTCTAGGAGTGCTCCGCCCATCCTTACTCGTTTAATTACTGCCCCGCCAAGTGCAAACACGAAACAACTTCATTGGAACAGCGAATAAGTTTATAGACACGCGTTGATTGCTTGGAGGGTGCTAAAGGAGTTTCAATTCGTTGGAAGTGTGCCTGAGTGCTACAACTATCTAATGGGTTGGCAAACAATGAATTAGAATGCTTCAGAACTTGCTTCTTCAAACAAGCTGAATAACTTGTGTTTGGAGAAAACAGTAGTGAAGCGGCATTGCTTTTTGATCTTAGGTTGTGAGATAGAGCTTCTTGGTGCACCACCGTTTTCTTCGATCAAAACAATTAATGGTGTGTACTTTTTGCTTTACTATCTTAACCTTATTTTTAATATAATATAGGGGAAAGTCTGGATGTTTGTATGTTTGTGGGAGCATTACGCTCTGAACTGAACTGATCTGAACGGATCTATATGAAAGGAGTTGTTTCACGAGGATGGAGCCGGTCCTTTGTAGGGGTCTAGATAATTAGATAAATAATCTAAAGATACCATTTATCACTGTTTATTTATTTTGGCTTCTTTCACAAACTAAAGTAAGTTTATTTTTATGAAAGAGTGTAACACAATGCAAAACAACATGGCAGGTTTAACGAATAACTGGGTTATTAGGTACTGTCAAAGTCAAGATGCGTCACGATCATTGGCTAATAGCTGTCATGGCAGACTTCTAGTGTTCCCGTTTTAGGAAACTCAACACAATTAACATTTTTCCTTTAGAACTTTGTTTGTCTACTTAAAATTAAAATTGTTTGTTACTGTTAGTCCTATATTTCTCCATTTTTTCCATGAAGTTACAAAGACCTAGGCCGCTATGAAATTGGTCTTATGGGACAGGCAAAGATTATAGTCTGGAATATCTATTATTTTTTCCGGGTTTCCGTGGAATAAAAAACACCGCGGGTAACACCGCGGGGCGCGGTTAGTTTTACATAATTTAATAGCAGGTAGGTAATACGATAATTTTCAGCAAATTGTAAATGGTGATTTTTGGTTGTTACAGATCTCATGAAAGCCTTCTCTCAGCACACTCACCCGCCGTCTCCACAATGGACTTGGGACCACCTAATCAGGTATGTTTTTTTTTTTTTTTTATACCACTAAAGTGGCATCCAAGCGTACGGCCCACAAGATGGTAGCGGTTACCGCAGCCTATGGACGCTTGCAATACCAGAGGTATCACTCGCGGGTTGCCACCTTGAGGCTAAGATCGAAAGCCTCATGTGCCAGTAATTTCACCGGAAACCATACCCTTCACACCGGAACACAGCAGCAATGCGAGCATTACTGCTTGGCGGCAGAAATAGGTATGGTGGTAGTCCTTCCCCGGACGAGCTCTATCACAGAGAACTCTACTACTCTTAAATGTGCAAGTCAACTCATAATTTGTTACGATATTTTATATAGTTTTTGAATTCAATTCTTCTCGAGTTTCAAGGATGTCGTTTAGACTGCCACGAAAGTAGATTAGTGGCCAACAATGGGATTAATATTGAGTAAGCACTGCTAAGACTCTCTAAAGAGTGATTGACACCAATGCGGATTAGCAAGACACTATTTTAAATTTTTAGTTTTTGAACATGCTGTCGTTTTCAACACGATGATATTTTTCTTCAAGGGTTGAGAAATTTATTAAATAATATTTAACTTACCAGGTAGACATCCGCTCTCTACATTCATCAGTGCTGGGCAGGGCACACTGCTTTGCTCTGAGCGCTGAAAACCGCGCACCTCGGTATTTTGCCTGCGCATCACGTAAAGAAAGGGATCGCTGGATATACAGGTACAGAAAATTATTAGACAATTTAAAGTTTATTTTATTTTAGGCTTAGGTTTTACGTCATGTTTTAGTAGGTCAGCATTGTTGATGTAGCTCAAAAAGTTGCAAAACCTACATGGAGCTAGCTGGAATGAAGCTGGGTCCTAAATTACCACCAAGAGACGGCGAGATGATCTCACTTCAAAAATCACTGGGAGGCCATTGCTCAGCAGGCGCTGAAAGCAAGTTCCAATGAGTTAAGCTAGTAACTAACTCGTACACGACAGTTTCAGCCGAGGTTTACCAGCTCAACAAGGCCTTCAAAGCATAGCGCTCATATAATTGCTGCTTGACCTTCCAAATAATGGTCGCGCTAAGCATTGTTTAACCAATCGCCAACGACTAAACAAGCTTTACGCAGTTTATACCATGTACTAGTAGAGTTTATCTGCTAACACATAAGTATGTCATAAACAGGAAGGCTATGCGCCAAATCATTGACCTTTAAGATTAGGTTATAATTTGCTGTGTTGAAAACCATAATGGTATGTCTAAAATTTACTAAGTCGTAAAACAAAGTAATCACACAAATTATTTAAAAACATTTTTGTTGCTAACACGTAATTTGAATTATAATGGGAACAATGGAATTTCAATATAACATATTTTGCAATAAGGTGTCTATATGTATGTTCATACTTACGTGCAAAAGTTTTCCGCCATAGGTAGGTTAGTTACTGTTCAGCAATAGTTTTATAACAAAACAAGAATTTACTTAGTTTCATATAATGGGAAGTTCCAGTTAAAATATAAATTAACCTGATCTAAATATAATGATGTTTATATTGTTTAAGGTAAAATAGGAATTAAATCGAACAGAGCAAAGAGAAGGAAAACTTTATTATCATATTTATATATATGGAAGTTAATTAATTCAGAGTATCTCATTTAATTCAAGATTCAGCTATAAAGATGCGTTTAAACAACCTAATTTACTAGGGATAGCGTTGCCTGCCTACTAAAAAAAGAATAGTAAATCTACACTAAGTTAACTGCTCATTTAAACTTGGGCCCACTTTTATCATAAATTTTGATACTGATTGTCAAAAAAGTTGGTTAACCACGATATCTTCAAGGGAATAAAACTGAAAACTTATCGTTCACTAACAATTTAGACAATTTGCTGTGATTGACCACCGTAAACTGGGCCTGTCTACGTAAGAAACAACACTACAAAAGAATCTACCAATAACGAACACTCAAACGGCTTAACGAGAAAAAGATCAGACAAAAAGCACAAAGCGTAAAACGAGGTAGCGAACATATTCGAGCAGCTCATGCGCTTTCGCCAGTGTGTAGGAGCCTTAACTTTGTTTTTACAGTGAATCAGTGTTAGTATAACTAGCACAATGGTTTGACGCCATGACTAAGTGGAGCAAATTAAAAGCAATATTTATGCGTTCTTCTCCGGAAACCTACGACTGCGGTCCAGTTAGATACGTGAAACCAAAGTAAGAGCTTCAACATGTGTTTGCGCTCCTGAAACGTGTTCAATTTATTTTTTGCAATGTGGTCAACAATAATAAAATAGGTGAAACGAGTGAATGTGAACATGAAAAAGTGTACTGTGCTGTGAGAATGTTATTGAAACAGTGATAACGCAAAAAAAATTCTAGAGCCGGCTCTCAACAGTGCTGGGTACTGTCATGACCATCTGCCACGTAGGCCTATTATTACCATCGCATTTCTGTCTTAAAAGTAAATCGTGTTCTTACGCATATTAAACGGTTACGTCAGCTATCCAATAAAAGTAGTAAATTCAAGTAACATTTAGCTTTATAATGTTTTCTTTAACTTCAGCTTACGGCAAGCAGCGCGACCAGATGAGGTGCGCACGCGCCGGTGCGAGAGAACTGTCAAACTGTGGCTACTGGAAGCGAAGGCGATACCACCTAAGAAGAGATACTACTGCGAAATACTGCTGGACGACACGTTGTATGCAAGGTAAGGTTCCGTTAGTACCTTTAAATCTGTAGATGTTTATTATTGTGAAACTATATTGACTTTGTCTGCACTAACTTTTCTTCATACGAACTGTTTCCCGATGCGTTCTCAGTGAATTGAATTCCTTTGTGCCTTTGTTTGCACACTCTAAATATTTTTTTACTCTAGTCTAGGGTTTACCATTTTTGATGCGTTGACTGTCAGTCAGTCACATCTAACTGGTAGAAAGACTCTTCAGCAAGAGTCCGTCTTGGTAGGTTCCATCCAGCCACCGACCGTGCAAGCATTGCTATGTTTCGGTTCAATGGGTGCTGTAGCAACTAAAATTACTGGCCCAATAAGACTTAAAAAATATCTCAAAGCGACGATGGCAATGCAGTGTCACGTAAAGCTTTGGGTGACACCATCTGTAATCAGCACGTGCATCTGTAATGGTCAAGCGTGGTGGCATTTGACATAGAAAAAATAAAACATTCGGTCAGTAAGTAACGATTTTATATTATGTTTAGATTTCCAGTAAAAATACGGCTTAGGTGACATCAAATTGCGTGAATCATACATAATATTTTAAAAAGACTGCATAATGCATACCAAGTATGGCAGTCGGTAAACAGTTTCAATGACTGTACCTACCTACACATCTGAGTTGAGTTTTTTGATGCAACCTAGTGCAGGAACTCTAGACTCAATAATCAATATAGCAAACTTTAATCTATCTACCTACTGCCCGCGACTTTGACCATAATAATTATCGTCTGCACATCTCACCAATAATGATAATTAAAACTTACGTGCATATATTTTTTTCATTTTATGAAAGCAATCGATAGACCGATGACAATAAACCGGTCGCAGTAGGATAGTGAGTGGTTAAGGTTCAAAACCGGTCGTCATGGGGTCCTATAATATTGTGCAGCAGTGGACGTCTATCGGCTGATATGATTGATGATAATGATGTAGCAATCGGTACTAATAAACAAAAAGCTTTAAATAATTATGAGTATTCACTTATTTATATCTATACTAATAATCTTTACTAATATTATAAAGAGGAAAGATTTGTATTTTTGTATCTTTGTTTGTTACGAATAAACTCAAAAACTACTGGATTTTAAAAACTATTTTACAATAAGAATGCTATATTATTCCTGAGTAATATAGGCTATATTATATACTAGCGACCCGCCCTGGCTTCGCACGGGTGCTAAAGTTTTCATTTCACCCGGCAGATCGGCAGATCGGCTAGTAATTTAATAAAAGTACAGTAATTATCCAGAAATGCAACTCTCCACTGATACATTACAACTTTTGTTCCAGATCATCATCAAAACTGAAATCGGAGCTATGCTTCTGGGGCGAGGTGTACGAGTTCAGCGCACTGCCGGCGGTGCGCGCCATCCACGTGAACGTGTACCGCGAGCCGGAGCGCCGCTCGCGGAAGCGGGACAAGCACGCACTTGTTGGTAAGCTTTATTCGTCTGTTCGCAATGCCAGTGCCGTTTCTTACGTTAAATTAGTCCAGAGAAGATGCTCGTTCTTCCGCCAAGAAGTACTGCTCTTAAAAGACCAGCGCTAAAGTAGTATGTGCTGCTTTAGCAAATGCTGAATAGCGACCATTTTCGAAGACTTATGATCTACATGTACTCGTATATGCTTAACTGCTTAGATATACACTTTTAATATTATTACCACCTACTATGTATTAACTGTCTCGAAATAAACTTTTTTACTTACTTTAGTTAGTATAGTTTGCATGTCGGATCTCGGCCGTAGTGAAGTTAGCCGTTTCGATGCGCAATGGAGCTTATTCGAACAAAATTGTCTTTGCGCATCACAAACGGCTAACTTCACGGAAGCCTAGATCCGCCGTGCGAACTATACTTTAATATTGTGTTTCAACTAGGTATGGGTGCTAGACATACGACTTTTCGTCTCCATGTCTTTATGAATCTCATGCAGTATTGTACGTTGAAATATTTGGGAACGCATTAGTTTTCTAGGTCGAAATGAGAGCCTTATTCCAGCTGTTAAAGCATTAGCAGGACTAACCTTCTAATGTGTCCCCACTCACTCCTCTGATGATGTCTGATCACGAACGACTTGTTACAGGCACAGTGCGTATCCCGGTCGACGACGTATCGTCCCGATACCTCAAAGAGCGGTGGTACCCCATAGTGGAGGGCGACAAGCCTCAATCCCCTGGAGGCCGAACACCAGCGCCGCCTACGCCAGCATTGAGGATAAAATGCCGGTACCAGAGCGTTGACGTGCTGCCTATAGACCACTACGCACGGTTTCTGGACTATCTGAAGAGGAATTATAGGAAGCTCTGTGAACTACTCGAGCCTGATATAGGTAAGTGCTGGTGTATAAATAGAATTGTATTGAAAGATAAATGAGCACAACAGTGTTGTCCAACTGATGTCCAAATACCCCTTTTTGATTAATGCTACCGGTGCATAGCGGACAAAAGCGATATAATTGTGACAGTTTTTGAGCTTCGTCTTATTTCCGTGAATGCTCTGAACTAATTTGTCACTGACTTATGTTGAACTTATGTTATTTGACACAATAATTATTTGTCGCATTCAAACCAAGCCAATATCTTCACCCTCAGGATTCCTGACACTACTAGGTAGCGATTTATAATGTCTTCTGGCTATTAGAGCCAGTGGGTCTTGTAATGTGAATGCTTCAGAAGTAATAATATAGTGCTCCGTGGTTAATTGCTATAAAGTAAATAAACAAATACTTACTCCTCAAACTCACTGGACGACCTTGGAACTGATACGTGATTTATCATTTCCAATAGATAACGACTGTGTAAATACTCCAAGGATATTCCAGATTGCAAAGTTATCTTATTTTGCAAAAACTACTAACTTCACCTTATTGAATAATACTCAAACTGTGCATCGAAGCATGGAAGCGCATGCTTCGAAGGGCACATTAAGCTGTCGGTCCCGGATTTTTCAAAAATGTTTGGCCGCCGTGTCGTTGATCTTCAGGCAGCCTATACACTCTGTTACCAGATTTGGCCACTGACTCATAAAAACTTACTACATTATTGTTATTTTCAGATGTTAAAGCGAAAGAAGACATTGGCTGTGCTTTAGTACTTTGCATGGCCGGAGCGGGTATGGCGCCGCGGTACTTAGCCGATGTGGTGGCGCTAGACGTGCGACGAACTGGAGACCACTCGCTCACTTTCCGAGGCAACTCACTTGCTACCAAGAGCATGGAAGCTTACTTGAAGCTTGTTGGAGACCAGTACTTGCAGGTAAGATCTTGTTACCAACCATATTATTTTCATAGGTAAATTAATATTTTGGTCACTTCTTGACCTTTTAATGCAATTGACACAAGCATGAATGCTTCTAAACTGAAATTAGTGGAATATTAGACTGCTTTTGACAAACATAGTTTGTAATTGTAAAAATTTAGACAACCCTAAACCTTACAAGGCTATTTGCTATTAAAAAAAGAGAGGCTTACTTGATGAAGACAATTTTTATAGGTTGGACCTTCTTTGGGCAATTTGCTTTCTATTTTCTTACAGAGGTATAAAATAAGTGTATGCTTGGTTCCAGGACACGCTTGGCGAAGCGGTTTCATCAGCAGCGGGTCCAGGTGCAGTGGAGTGTGAAGTGGACCCGTTACGCGCTGGGAGCAGCGCTACGTTGCGGAGGCAGCAGTCTGCATTACGCGATGCCGTGACGCTGGCTTGGCGGTCGATATCGTCCTCTGCGCCGCGCTTCCCGCCACCGCTGAGGGACTGCTTCGCTACGTTCCGGGAGAGGTACGTTAATGGCAGTGCATGGAGACACAAATCCTATAGCTTGGTGGATGTAGTGCTATGTTGTGAAGGCAGCATTACGCGATGCTTTGCTGCCTTGGCGGTCGATATCCTTTACCCGCCTTCCCGCGACCACTTAGGGACTGCTTTGCTACGTTCAAGGAGAGTACGTTATTTGCAATGCATGGAGACAGGGGCTCCCTAGCTCACAGGATGTAGAGCTCAACGGCAGCAGTCTGCATTATGCGATGCTGTGACGTTGGCTTGGTAGACGAAATCACGCTTTCAGCTACCCCTCCGAGACGGCTCTGTTAGTTTTTATTTTACGTTCTGAGATAGTGTTTCGTCACAAAGCACGCGTGGCAAACAAGCATGCAGCCCTAGTGGTGGTAAACATACATACATAGTACATGCATAAGATCACATCTGTATCTCGTTTGGGTAGACAGAGATCACGGATTTCCACTTGCTACGATCATGACAAACTTCTTTTGCTTCTTCTTTTTACTTTTGGAACAGCACTAACATAGTAAATATCTTCTTTACAGGTTGACCTCGATGGGCCGCGAGGATATTTCGGACAATCTAATCAGTGCGTCTATTTTCCTTCGCTTTCTTTGTCCAGCTATACTCTCCCCGAGTCTTTTTGGAATCACACATGGTGAGTGCCTACACATTTGTTTAAATCACATTTCAGTACTGGCAAATGGACCACTGACTGAGCCTTTATGTAACAGTGCGAGAATAGGCCTCTTGTTCTAAGTGGGAACGTTAGAAGGCATGATTATAAAATGTTCTCTGTCATCAAGACTGGTAAACTCAGGGTAGCTTACGTCACTTGTTTTCTTAAAAAGTGTGATTTACAGATTTGCTATCACAACATGGCCAATAATTTTGCCATTTGCCTTAGTGCTACGTTTAGTCGTTATTAGTGCTGTCTCTTTTTTTGAATCACCTTATTCTGAAAAGTGTTAATTTTATTTAGAATACCCGAACGAGCGCGCAGCACGTAACCTGACACTGGTAGCGAAGACTCTGCAGACCCTCGCCAACTTCACGCGCTTTCAGGGAAAAGAGGCTTTTATGGAGTTTCTTAATGACTTCCTCGAACAAGAAGCTCCCAACATGAAGGCCTTCCTAAGAGCAATTTCCGTAAGTTTTATACAATCTAACTTAACTCATAAAAAAACTTCAATTACTTAATTTGAAACAATAAACAGGTAATATAAGACGGACCTTCGCCAGTTTCACACACATTTTAGAGAAAGAGTTTTACTTTATTTAGTCCACAATTTTTGTATTTTCTTGGACTAGACTAGAGGTTGCATAACATAGAAAATCTATTTAATAGGACAAAACGACGGTTTTCTGTGCTTTTACAAGAACTAAACCAAATATAATTTTTTTATTGAACCAAATGTGTTTTTTATTTTTGTTTTTTTAGTGTTAACCATCTCACTCGATTGGTTGACTCGGTTGCGGATTCAAATCCCGCTTGAGGCAAAATATTTTTTGGGATATTATAATCTCATATGTGTTTTTGTCCAGGCCAAGCAAAACACTTTTATTTAACTACATCGTGCATTACATAGGCGGTGCAAATGTGCAATGTCTTGATTATCCATCGTTGTTAATTTACAGACGCGACCTCAAGATCAAGCTCCGCAAGGCATGCAGCAGCACCAGGATGGCACCAAGCGGAACTCAGCGGCGTCCCAGGGCTCTGCTGTCGGCTCAGAAGGCTCTCGAATCGAAGCCCCAAATGTAGACGCGGATCCCGAGTGGGCCCCTCACGTTGACCTTGGCAAGCAACTGGCGACGTTACATTCACTGCTTGTTGACAGTTTGCCGAAGCTACCTGCCCCTAAACGCCAGGTTGGTATAATATTTATCTAAAAACTCGTCGAATAATCGAAATATTTAACACCATATTCCAACTGTAATTTTCTTTACTGTTTTTTTGTTTAACAGGAGCTGGATCCTCTCTTTGACATCTTAGACGAACTCAGTAAGAGGTTATTAAGTAACGACATCGGGCCTGCACCGCCAGTTGATAACATATTCAGATTCAACGACCCCACTTGCAACACACCCATAAAGCAACCCAACATCGAACCGGCAATAAACGGCCAACTCAACAACTTTGCTCACAGCTCACCCATCATGAACAAAAATGGCGTTCAATTCAACGTTAGCCCATCGAAATCGAATGCTGAAGAATCAAAATTCAAAGGACCTTACGTTGGTGTTTCGAAATCGCCTAGTTTCAATCTCCGGTCACAAACACTCCCCAGAAACGGTTACTCAAGTCCAGTCAGCCAAAACGTTAATCCTGATCGATACAGTTCCCAATACAACAACCAGGAACATTGCGTCAACTTAAAAGTCGTTCAAATTGGGTTCGGATCTGATCAATATCCCAAAGGTATCAGCAATGGTATCAATGAAAGCTTAGAGCGCAGATTCCAAGACCGGTATAAACCCAACAATTACAATAATCAGCAAACTCATTACCACAACTCAAATTATAACAGCACAGAAAGGTCTCCAAGCAGTGACAGCATCAACCATAACTACGGACCGAATGATGTGCAGAACATTATGAAAGAGACAGCAACACTCGAAGAGCTCTCAGATTTACTAAAGTATGCCGATGATTCTGATCTTGTAGACGACAAGCTGATGAACAAGAAAAATCTCTGCCAATCAAAGTCCAATAACAACAATATTGTTAATGGAAACAAAACAAACTACACAAACAACGGTTCTAACGTGTCTATCAGCGGTCTCTCAAATGTGGCAAGTTCTGGTTATCAGAGCATCGCCACATACAGCCAAAGTTCAAGCCCTATCGAAAACACAACACATAACCATCAGCCGTACGAAAACGGCGGTCAACAAATGAGCCGGTATTCACAGCTAAACTACCAAAAACAGAGGGAGAAGCAGTATTACGAAGGAAAAGAAAAGTACTATCCAAAGAGTCCAGTGCAACAGAAAATCGAGTATGATCTGCAAAAATATGGCATACAAAACTTTACTACCGCAGACAACACTCAAAACAACACACATGTGAGCAACTCCAAGGTTGCTCCACTAGTGTTCACAAACCCTGTTTACAACATGGACGACAACCGACAGTCCCAACAGCCAGAAAAAAAGAACAACAATGAAAATAGAAACTCAAAACGTTGCCCTTGCGGCTCTTCCAGTTCATCGATCGATGAGGAGGGTCTGAGCACAGACAACGTGGAAACAAACTCGGAAGAAGGTTCTACTAACTTCAACGAGGATAGTAGAAACTACAACCCACAGAACCAAAACAACCCCCACCGAAAACTAACCAGAGATAATTGTAGCTACGACGATACTTACCAGCGAAGTAATAATAGTCACTCGCCAAGAATCAGAGACGACGAGTCTTCCAGCAACTCGCCAAGTCTCAGAAAAAGCAGCAAAACCCGAATGCCAAGAACAAACCCTATGCTCTCTTATTCCACAAACCAAAACCAACTCAACCTGAAACACTTCGGTCAGCGCGGAGAATCACTCTACGAAAGCAAGCCCCATCACATTTCAACCGATTCCGGGTACCCAATGAGCAGATCTGATTCCAACGTCGAGGAAGTGAACAAAGAAATGTACAGACTCCAAGTATCTCGCAGCCAGAAAGCCCTCTTTAATATGGAAAACAATAAAAACTCTCCTGAAAAATTCTCTATGACAGAAAGCGCCATCCCTGAAAGCAACTATCCTTTAGATAGGACGTATTCCGCTGCTAAGGTGTCTAGCAGTAGAGTGAACGAGGATTTGGAAAGGCAGGAATATTACGGGGTTAGGGAAAGGAGGGAATCTCCATCTCGACCTATATTCGGCCGAGAATCTCAGTCACAGTCGAGTGAGGCCAGTGAAAGAGCAGTCCGGACTGAGAGAGAATTGCCTGGGAGAGAAGGCAGGGATAAACTACAGCGACGGCTCAGTTTAGAATCAGCGCGAGATCTGACCGATAGCTCGGATGAGTTGGACGAACCATTGTACAGCACGACAGGAAGACGACGCGCTGCGAAGCATCACCGAACTATTGAACAGGTAATGTTCTGATGCTATATTACCTTAATATTTTGATCATAATATTATATACAAGAGTAGAGTTCTTGGTGATAGAGCTCGTCCGGAGAAGGACTACCACCATACCTATTTCTGCCGCCAAGCAGTAATGCTTGCATTGCTGTGTTCTGGTTCGAATCCATCTAGCGTCTCAGAGTGGTAACACGCAAGTGATATCTATGATGTTGCATGCGTACACAGGCTACTGTAACCGCTAACCATCAAGTGGGCCGTACGTTTGTGTGCCACTTTAGTTGTATAAAAAAAAAAAAAAATGTTAATTACTAACAATAATAAAATTCTATTCGTGAAAGCTTTATCTTCGACATATTTTTAATGTAAATGTTATATTTTCCAGTATGAACGTGAAATACAAAGGCTGAAGTGCTCAGTGGAGCTGCTTCGCGGGAGACTCGGTCCAGCTGAGCCTGGCTCTGATCACACTGACGCCAAAATGAAGGCTATTATTTCTAGGTAATTACAAATTTTATATGCACCACTTTTACTGATGACTGATTTCCCCCAATTCATAGTCAGCGCTTGAACTATTTGTGTTTTCGTAGTAGGTACTCGTTATTTTCAATATCATCATAGGTTATAAAAGTTTACTGACTTTTTCGAAGAGCCCATGACGAACGATCTTGAGTCATTTTTGGTTTTTGATACGTAGCGGAAACTGAACTCGTAACCTTTCGCGACCGGACCGTTGTCTACCGCTTTTTAGAAGTCGTCAATTTGTAGGTACCGTCATTTAATGTCATTTTGTAGGTAAGCTGAAAATCTAATCATTAAAATTGACTCAGGTTGATCTGCGTAGAAGAAGAGTTGAGACGCGAACAACGCAAGATGGCCGCCGCGCTGTCCCACAAACAGCGAGTCATCGAAGCTCAAGAACACCGCATCGCGGCCCTTGATGAAGCCAATACAAGACTGCTATCAGCATTAGTTCACTTGCAACAAAGAGCCCCCATTCCGACCCCTCCTCATAACAACAACTCCCATTCACCACACTCGCAGCATTCACATCAGGAATTGCAAATTTGAACTTAAGTCACCAGAGTTAAAGTTCATTTGAATCACCCGGGTATGTAGACCGTACCTTAAACGTGTGTGGAAGTAACTGCCTTGAGCAGTTTTTGAGTGGACCAATTTTCAGCAAATAAATATCTTGAAATATCTTGAAATATCAGTGCAAATTGTTCATTATGACAAGACATGCTCGACTTTCAAATGTGTATAATTCTTGCTCGCACAAATCCGGTTTTTATGACTTTATGACGTTCTTTTGCACAATCGTTTTATGAAGCACTCAACTAGTAAGTACAATGTTTAGTATTGCATTTCATTCTAACATAAATCTAAGAAAACTGTTGGCATTGTTTGTTTGTATTACATTTTTGTTATTTGCCATTTATCTTTAATTTTGTTATGTTTCGTTAGTTGTAATAACCGATGCTTTAATGACTAACATTTCGATTTTAATCAGTATTTTCAATAAGGCGCAGATTTGTTTTTTACAAAGTACATTATATTATTGTGTATATCATCTTAACAAATATTTTGCTAAATATTTAAGTAGATACTAAACATCCTGTGTAACCAAAAATTCAACAAGCTTGTGAGAATATTAGAAGATCCCGAGTGTAATGCTCCATGTTAATAGCTGAAGCTTGTTGTTATAAATTAATCTGCGTCTTTAAACTGGATCTAATGTTCGCGTCAGTGTCGACCATGTTTGTTTCTATAACAATGATACCAAAGACGATTGAATATCTCTTAGAAACTATATTGTAGTGGACAAATCGAAACCTCTACGATAGTCCTAGTGTTGTACCTATAATAACCTTATAAATTTTATATTAAGACTTGTATTATAATATTTTAAGCTTATTTTAAGGTTGAGATGTGGTATAAAATTTAAACTTTTTTGAATACCTTATGAGTATTAATAGTGGATTACGTGGAAAGCCCTTATGGATAACTTAATATGAAATTTTGCTTGTGTTTCTTCGTGAAATAAAGTTTTAACGCAACATCTTTGACAACATAGTTGTGCTACAGTGAAAGTTAATAATAAGCCATAACTCTATGTAAATACGCCGTATGTTGATTATAATAAATTTATCACATTAAATTATGAATTACATGTATAACATTTATTTTCATTTTTTAGTTAGACACCCTAGACCCTAAACTTTCTAGCTGTTTTCTCGTGGTCCCAGGATTTTGTCCCATTAATGGGACCACAAGGGAGAACTGTTTCTCGTAGTCCCATTCCTATGCTCAGTAACGTATTTATCCTCCTGTTTAAAGGTATTATTCTTGCTAACATACCCTAACCTACTCATTTCGATCTAAGCGGATGTCACTTATTCATTAGATCGGTTATGTTAGGTTAGTGAAAAACTACGCGCGAGGCGAGCGAGCGTAGCGAGCGTGCCGCGGCAGCGGCCGCCGAAGCGCCAGAAATTTAGTATTTGTTTACTACTGTAAACTACTGATTTCGATCTAATGAATAAGTGACATCCGCTTAGATCGAAATGAGTAGGTTAGGTTATGTTAGCAAGAAGAATACCTTTAAACAGGAGGATAAATACGTTACTGAGCATAGGAATGGGACTACGAGAAACAGTTCTCCCTTGTGGTCCCATTAATGGGACGAAATCCTGGGACCACGAGAAAACAGCGAACTTTCTTATACCAAAGGTTTGGTTTGCAATTCAATTTTGTGTAGATCACCAGAAATCTATAGGTTATTAAGGTTATTTTCTACTGGTACTGTTTTTTTAGTTCATAGCTCAAACTAAATACATATACCTACTTATAAGTAATTAAAGTAAAATACAATAGAATCGTATTTATTGAGAAACCATTACAAAGAAAAAAGGTACTATTCTGGAGGTTCAATACCAGCCGGTGGACAGCAGTACCGCTTTTTCGCCATCGCAAATCTTCTTTCCGCTGCTTCCCTCGAACTGTACGGATGCATCATTTGCAAATCCTCGATCCTCCCGAATAAATACGAGAAATAAATCTCTCGGAACTTCTTATCAGGGAACTGAGCTTGACACATAGATGGCCACATCATGTTCGTAAAGCGCGCGTGCGATCGGTACAACTCCAATCTATAATTCTGAGTGAACTTTCTAAATTTGTCGTTCAAGTCTTGCTTGTGAACCCAGTTCGTGTGGCCTGCGTACTGAGGGTCTGGAGGTGGGGAGACGTGTCCGTACCCTTTCGATGCAAGCATCTGGAACATCTGCCAGAACATGTTGCTCTTACGCAGCATTTCAGACTTATCAAGGCGCGAGAAAGGACCGAATATACGACGCCGCATCCATTCCTTTAACTCCGGCACCAGGTGCATATCGGGCAAACGAGCTGCTATGTTCACGCGCCGCATCAACCGCAGTGCGCACTTCAAATAGTCTTCTGGCTGAGGATTCTGCCCCAAACAAGTAGTAGAGGACCTCTTCTTCTTTTTCTTTTTGTCCTTCTTATCCTTGTTCGTACCATCATCTACATGCAACATGCTGTCTGTATCCCATAATCTTTTAAATTCCTTATCGACATGCAACCTTTTTGGATCTAAATCGTATATCGTGTGGTAATTGAAAGCGTGTGGAGTGTGCCGCGTCGCTTTCTGAAAGAAAGGTAACTCATCGTTTGGAAACGTTCCTTCATTTCCATAGTCAAAGTGGTGGCCGCAATAGCATTTGGTGGTTCTCACGTACTGGACAATTGTGTCGGTCCATTTCTTTACGCAATCGCAAGGATCAGGTTTCGGTGGCGGCGGGCGCGCTCTGAAACCGCAGTGTACATTGATGTATTCACCGCCCATGTATTTGTAGCCTCCGTGTATGAGCTCTCCGACTGGAGGTAATATGGACACATTCGCTAAAACAAATACTGTTTTTCCGCTGATGGTAAAGACGCCAGATATCACGTATTGAGAATTCCACATCCCCGTTGTTGGCGCTATGGGCTTTTTTCGGCGTCCTGCTTTTTTGCTAGCCATTGATCCACCCATTCCATAAGATTTTTTGACTTCAGTAAGACACATCTTTGAGCCTCGCATTCTTCTATGACTTGTACGGGTGACTGCTTTCATAGTGATAGCTGTGACTGAAGAATGAGGTTCTATAGCCATAACCCCCGCTAGCTTATCGCAGTATGACCTAGGCAACCTCTTTTTTGGTGGTGGAGGTGGTGGAGGTGGAGGAGGTGGCTTAGGCATGACTGGTTCTTCTTCATATGGTTCATTAAGATCATCTAAATTTGGCAGCGGAGCAGGTCTAAATCGTTTCTTTTTCGGTCGTTCATATAAATATGCAACCATTTTTTGGAGGTATGGAGAGGCCAGAGGGGGTTCCGGTTTTGGTTTTTGTTTGCGCACAAGTTCCACCGGGTGAGGATCTGCTTTAAACCTTTCTCGAAGTAAATGTATTAGGTTATCTAGACCCAAGTAAAGTATGCCTGAGAGCATTAGCTTGGCATTCAGACAATACCAACTTTGTTTTCCATCGATAGTGTGACCGTAGGTCATCAAAAACAGTTGTGCAAGCATTTCCTTAGGGTCTTCACGCCCTAGATAGACGCAATTCATGAGATCAAGATTATTAGGGCGCGGGTAGAGTCCTAGAGCTTTCATGACGCCTGCAGTTCGAATAGGGCGGCCTTCTAACAAATCTTGGTAAATAGAAAACTGAAGGGTGTCCAGTGCCAACCTTTGTGGAACACTGAGAGCTTGGTACCATTTTGGCCCGATTGACTCTATGATAGTTTTCATCATTCTCTTTTCTCTTTTCTTGCGGATATCTTTGAGTTCTTCCATGAAGACTTGCTGTTCACGCATTTTGTGCGCATACACCACTTGCATGCGGTGAAGTTTGCGCTCTTCGTAGCTCGTCTCCGGACCATATTTGTTATCTTGCCCCATGATTTTGACAAATAATAAAGATGTTTATGAATAATTAAGAAAATCAATTGTTAATTACTGCAATTTAGAAAAAAATATAGGACTCGATAAATCAATAGCTGTAGGTGTCTACAAGTTATTTGACAATACAAAAGACATTTACTGACATTGTGGAAAAAAAGTTGGTAGAAAAGTTTAAGTGTAAATGCCTACTATACATAATCTACCAATAATTTTCTTTGAAATATTTTTAAAATATGCTTTTTTATTTTGTATTCAATGAATACAAAGATAAACAAAATGTTGAAGTAGATTTTTTAAATTTTGATTTAAGTGCTGCCATCTATGGACAAGTAGCGGCAAAAAGTTATTTTCTCGGCACTGTTTACAGCATGAAGTGAATCAACTATTTAATGTAATCTCATGAATAAAGTAGTATAACGGTAATAGAATTGAAACAATTTGTTAGTCATGCATGCGTAGTCGATCAGCTGGCAAAACTCGGCCGGTCGTAGACCCAGCGCCAGCGGGTTAACGCCCCGGTCGTCCATCACCTAAATATTTCCAAAACGTCTCAGCTTTCCACACATCATTCATGTCCGGGCGAATAAATTCATATTTAAGTAGGTATACATTATGCCAATCCCGGAAACCATCAATCAACAGCAGCGTCACCAAATGTAAAATGACGCGACGATGGAAACAACCGGCAAGTCATTCATCATTTTGTATCCCAAAAGTTCAACAAATCTGTACTTAACTAATATTTTTTAATTAATTTTAGATCATGACTTTAACCTGTTAGAGTCAAATGAGTTAAAACACAGACCAGTTCAATACAAGGTTAAAACTAGGTAATCTTAGGAACGCCAACAACTCATAAATATTGACCAACAAACTACGTTTATGACCGGGGTTTTTGAATGCAAAAAAATATGAGATCATCAAATCCACACTTAGTTTTATCACATTTTATCTCACGCTTGCATGTCCCATATATTTTTTTAATACCTTCTTTTCAAAAATGCAAACAATGATGCCTTGTTGTTGCTATAATATTAGGTTCCTAATCTTTATGCAACTAGAGGTGTGCGTGACAGTACAAGTACAAACTCACAAAGTTACTCTAAGCTTTGAATGAATCATTGTACCTAACATCATGCGACATAGACTGCCTAGGCTCACTTTCTCAGGAAGTACCTAGCCACTTTCACTCCATTCAAGATCGGTTCCGCCTTCAGCCTTGATATAACCAGACAATAAGTTGTACATCTCAACGAAGGCAGTGTAATTGCTTTTGAGTTGCTCTGTTATTATGAATATCATCTTATCTTTTGAACTTATTGATAGTAATTGTTTTTTAATGCAAACGTTTACAATGATTCGTTAGTTCTGCTGGCCTCTATAGAACCTTTGCGCCGAAATAGGTATCGGGAACCAGCAAACTCTCAAATCATGGTAAAGTATCTCGCTTACATTAAAAAATATGGTAAAATCCGGCTTTCTGAGACGCTTTTGACGCTTACGAGACATGACAAATCTCGCGATATTTTCCTTCACCGTTTGAGAACACCGTGGGGCGTTGCATTACAAGTTTAACATTTTTTGGTAGGTACATTTTACTACAATCTCTACTGTACACTACATCAAACTGTGGTTGACTATGTGCCAAATATTGATTTATATGTTCCTCTAGCTACAATTTAAATATTCATAAAAGACTGAGATGTCATAAAAGTGTGAGATGATGGTGTATTGTTACTTACTTAAGGTCGTAACCCTAAACATTTTGTAATACAAATACAAATATAATACGTAGGTAGTATAGGTACCTACATGTATGATATTATAACGTATTTTAATAAAAAAACAAATGGTTTCATTTATAATCTTATCGGCTATGACCATTTTGTTAGCGCGTCCATTATATTCCTGTCTTAGAGTTGTAGATACCTACCTTTATATATAGAATGTTTTCTTTTTCAGGCGCTATTTCTCCCGCGGTCATTGACCGGACTCTTATCTCGTGCGTGTGTGTGCGTGCACGTGTCTGGCAAGGTGCGCGCGCGCATGTGTGTACCTATTTGTATGCGCGGTATTATGCAATTTTTATAAAGTGATTAAGTTTATCGGAAAATGCATCAATGTGCTTTCACTCCAAAACGGGTACAAAACTTTTGCAGTTTTATTTACCAGTAACCGCTTAATATATGAAGGTTTCTACCTAGTATCTACCTAGGTACCCACTCTCTTAATTTATATTAATTATATTTTCTAAAATAATGCAGAAAAACGCAGACATCAACACTTTATTGAAGAAGTCATATATTTTAAACAACGTTTCAGAAAAACACGTTAAATTTACGACGATATTAAAGGTACAACACACCGAGACATGTCCAAAACTTTTAACGCGTCAATACAAAACTTAGCTAATGCACGACAGGTGGTAACCCTCAAAATTCAACTCAAGACAAGGTGTTGCCAACTCATCAGCAGAAGATCGTCTTGCCAACTAATTTGCTGCACAAGGATTTTTACGTTATAAATTACAATAGTTACTATAAACGTTACAACGTTATATAACTAGTAATATTATATAAATATAAATGATTTATCTAGTAATAACGTCTAAAATACACACAACAATAATATTTAATAACAATACTTACTTGTGAAACTTCTCGCAACTTCATTCGGGTAACTTATTTTCTTACAATTTTTATTTACCTAGTCAGTCAGTCAGTCGACAATGTAACGATTTTATATTTTGACTGAATACACTTTATTTTTTATATAACTGAAGTGTCAACCAAGCGTACGGCCCACAAGATGGTAAGCGGTTACCGCAGCCTATAGACGCTTGCAATACCAGAGGTATCCCTCGCGGGTTGCCACCTTGAGGCTAAAATCGAAAGCCTCATGTGCCAGTAATTTCACCGGAAACCATACCCTTCACACCGGAACACAGCAATGCAAGCATTATTGCTTGGCGGCAGAAATAGGTATGATGGTAGTCCTTCCCCGGACGAGCTCTATCACAAAAAACTCTACTACTCTTATATACCTATGTTTCGCCGAAAATTGTGTAAATTTTTACCTATAACAGACTAGCATCAATTTTGAAGCCAATCTTGCCTTTTGAAATTGTGAGGTGGCAACACATACAAAATAAGTAAATTGAGAAAGTAAAAGCACGTCGACAAGATTGTATCCTTTGACAAATAGTCCCTGAAGGGAGGGCGATGCCCAAATATTGGGTGAACAACCTCTTAATGTTACCGAGACACTTTATTTTTACCATACCAACGTTTCTACGGCTGCCTCTAGTTAAAAAAAAATCTGTAGAGCAGTGTCGCGTTTAATAAAATACAATAACTACTAAAACCAATATAATATAATACGTACTTAGTACCTATAAGTTAGTGGGTAATGTAACGACAGATAGCAGGAGCGTAGGCTGTGCTGAGGTTCTGGGTTTGCAATACAATATTGTAGAATGTTTGGTAAATCATATTGGTTCAGGTTCTGTATTTACAAGACAATTTTGTTTCATTTAAAGTTGCTCGGAAGGTATTTGTTTATTTTTTATATTATATAATCCCCAGGTTCTACATAAAAACATCACATTCAGGTGTTATGTAAAGTATTAAAAAATAATAATTATGGCAACTTTAAGTTTAAGGCCTCAAAATGCGCTTGAGCACATTTCTTTTTATCCCCAAATCTATGCTCAGATCACACCTTCATGCACCTATATAATCGAAACAATATCAAGCATCAACATTGAATGACACACACATTTACCCGCTCTACGTCACCACTACTCGTCAGAACGAACGGATTGAAAATACCTCTGTTATCAGTACAGTATCCGTGGTGTAATTATAGAAGACCGTTGAGTCAAGGGTACGTTCATCCCAAGTTCAAAGTTCACAGAGTTCACGGCTGAAACACAGACATTCGCCGAAACACCGCTACACAAAAAATGTTTAACTATTGTTCTTTTAAATTCCTATTACAGTGATCAAATACTTCCTTCTAGAACGATCAAAAAGAATTTAAGCAATCTTAGCTTGATAACAAAAAAACAAAGACTCAAAGAATGCGTTGGTATTTTTTGGGAACACAAGATTAATTAAAGTCAAACTTTTTTTGGAAACAAGCCAGCATAAACTTCGGTCTTTTATTTTTGCCATTGATAATATTTCTGTCCATGACTCTACCACAGAGTAATACTCTGTGACTCTACTAACCATGTCCCTTCAGTAGGTAAACATTTTATGAAACACTAGCTTCCCCGCGGCTTGTCTCGTGGTAACTAGTTAAAAAATATTATAATATAGGTCCTACAAGGTTCAGAACTATTCCAAGATTCATCCAAATCAGCCGTTACGGCGTGATTGAAACAAAAACTTATAGGATTAAATTAGAAGGATCTAGTTTTAAAAATGTCACTTACTAGGTACTTTAAATTTCTGTTAGCTAATATAGTAATAAAATCGTAATCTTTTATTGACTTCAAAATTACAACGAAAGACTGCACCGAACGCACCGTACTTGATAGTAATTTGATGTAAAACATATATAACTAACAAATCTAGCTACAATCTAATGGTCTTAAAATCATACTTTATACGTCTGCTAGCTAATTATGTTAAGTATGTCTTTCAAATTTGTCATAATCTTTGTTCATTGACAAGAATGATAAGGAAAGACAGCCTAGAGAGCCGCTTATATATTACAGTTTCTATGAATAAGGGGGTAAAAGTTTACGGCATTACAACAATGGTTTTCCGGGATACAGCAGTGTGCGCCTGAGTTGAGTGTGTGTGTGCGCAGGATCGCGTTACAGCTGAAATTCGGGGCGCCTGCCGAAAACTGCGGTCGACGACCCGGTCAGGAGCGCGGCCGTAGAGCGCGCCCCACTCAGCTTGATACTTCGTCTATCATATAAACTAACAATCACATTTAAATATAATTGACATTAATGAATTACAGTTAGAACTAGTTTTTTTTAATATGTTAAGACATTCATCGACTCCAACGCGTCCTACCAAAAAATAAGGAAATGATGTTTATTGGTTGTAATGCAGTTTTTCTACATAAAAACACAATGTATAAGCTTAGATTGGCTGTAATTGAAAAATCTCTTGAACAATTACATTTTATTACTATTAAGTTTTGGGTATTTATGATCACAGCTAAATTTTTTCCTTTACATTTTCCATTTATGTGTCAGGCAACGCACTGAAAAAGGGTAAGGTATGCTTGGGTTTTTTAAGGTTTTTTTATTTTATTTAAACGGGTGCGATAAGAAAATAATTCCAATAATTCAGCTCCTAGAGAACGCTGCGGGAACATGAAGTTTTTATGAAAAATAACTAATAGTGGACAAATTCGCAGGGCATTCTTCTGGATATTCTTATGGTGTGTCTAGTTTATTTATAGAACATAAAATAAGAGTCTTATAGAATGTTACAGATTGGCACTACAGATAGGCACCATGTAAATCTGTAGCAAATGCTGAGTGGTTGCCTTTTTTTCTTTACGCTAATTTAGTTTTTATTTTGTTTTGTTATTTTTGTTTATATAAGAGATGAAAAACATATTATTCCATTCTGTTATTATTCATACTATAAACCTCTGTTAGCTAATGCGTTTTTGAAATCTGTCATCTTCTGTGTTTATTTACATAAGAATGATAAGGAGAAAGACAATACTTTAGTAAGCTGCTAAAATGACTATAAAGTAAGTAACATCCACCTTACCACCAACAGTAGGAGATAACTTGGTGTGAATAGTCGCTATTCACGTCTTTTATTGAAAATCGCTCGAAGCACTAGTGACGTAGCTAACTGTTATTCATAACAGATCAACGAAGTGATCTGTTCCGCGTAGACACCATTTGGATGGGTGACCCCCAGTGGCAATTTCAATCGAGCTCTTCTTGCTTCTTCTTGCTTTAGAGGGCACGTTAAGTAGTCGGTCCTGGCCTTTTCAAAGTGGTTAGGCCATGACAGAGGCCTTCGAGCGGCCTATTCACTCCGTCGTTGGCTACTGACTTATACTTTAAAAATTTTTAAACACAATAACAAAACGAGCAAGTATCAAGGTATCGCGGTCGTCGCACGCTGCTCGGTGATATATTTGGTGACATTGAACCGAGTCCATTGCCAATGACCTCGCTCCTCAGGGAAGCTTTGCGTAATAGCTCCTGTACACAATAACTGTGTACATACAGCGACCACTCGATGAAAAACTACGTTGTCGATTTAAAATCGTTGCGTTTATCGAATATTTAGCTTGGATTGAGGGTCTATACAAACTGGACGCGCTAGGTGTAATTTCGTGGGGAAAATGGTAAAATGTCGGGGTTGAAAATTATACCTATCTAATGTGACACTCTTTGCACAGTAAGTAAGAAAGTTCGTATGAGTCGGTGGTCAAATCTGGCGACAGAGTTTCTAGACCGCTTGAAGGCCTCGGTCATGGCCTAACAACTTTTTAACTCTTTGCACAAAGAGTAGTAGAGTTTTTTGTGATAGAGCTCGTTTGCGGAAGTCTTACTACCATACCTATTTTTACCGCCAAGCAGCCATGCACGCACATTGCTGTATTCGAGTTCGAAGAGTATGGTTTCCGCTGAAATTAAAACCACAATTGAGACTTTTGATCTGCGTATCAGTCAATCAATTTGATAATTTGAAACTTAATGAGGCGTCTCTAACTATATTCATTTATATATCATTATAAGTATTTATAATAATTTATTGATCACATAACACGCGATGCGACGTTGTATTGCCAAAATCGGCGTCACCGCCCCCATCTGCGTTTATACGTGCGGTATCGGCGACGTTGTGACGCGCTTAGTTCCGTTGATTCTACACAAGTTGACAAAAATATAGAAAGTACACACCTAAAGTGAAAATAAATGTAATTACAATCTATGATTGCATATTTAATTTTCTTATTTAAATACTACTATCTTCGGCGTGCATGAAAATCAACTAGAAGAAATACGGATTCTAGGTATTATAGTTTTTTTTTTTTTATTTAATAAAAACTCATTTATTCTCTTTCACAAGGTAATCTTACAGTAGTGCCAGTCTGATGATTATAACTTACTTACTTAGTTTACATCATAGAAAGCCGTTATGTAAAAAAGTCTCAAGACGCGGACCTTCTCAACAATTTCCCCAAGGTCTCTGTACCGTGAGCCTAGACCGCGGACCACTTTCACTATTGACGGCGACCACTAGCCGTAGGTAGGTACACTTGTCTTGCATTCACATCACATCAGTGACGGGTGAAATCATCATTGCTTATTGCATTATGATGCCTTGGTATTTTTGAAAGATTGCATGATCTATTTGTAAGGGGAAATTTTCACTAAAAACGGGAAAAAACAGTAAAACAGTAGTAATGTAATCACTAATCATGGTGCATGTTACCGAAATATCTATTGATTCCCAATAAATCTCACAAATCATAGTAAATATTATATACCTACCTAGTTTTCAGTGAAAATAGAAGAGATTATATTTACTTTTTATTTATTTATCTTCTTATATCTCTCTGTCACCAGAGATGACTCATACAATACAAATACAAATATATGTAGTTAAATACAAAAATATTTAAGTAATTGTTTTTTTTTTTTTTCATTTAGATGGTTTGGGATCTCCTCTTTTAAGTGGTAGGTAAGACGAACTTTAGTGAAAATTATGTTAATAACCATGATAGTTTTAAAAATTATAAATAAAGGGTTGGACAAATTCACGTCTAAGCATTTATTTGGCGTTTGGCTACATTTCGTACAGCACTTCATACGTTGTAAGGTCAACTCTAGAGACATTACAGGTTGTAAAGTGAACCTTAGAGCCTCAAAGATCAAACTAAGTAAAGGTCTGAGGATGACAGACCTAATGTAGATGCTTGAGAAACGATCGTGTCGTGAGATTGATTTCAGAAGCATTTTGATAGGTCATTTAACAGCATTATTTAGAAGAAGACTGTCATCACTTCTATAGACAAATGTAAAGTTCATGAATCAACTACGACTGACTCGACCTGAAGAAACAGAAGCTCCAATACTTTTGGCACAATAACCGTAAAAGTGCACCGAGTTCACATTACGCAACGGAGGACATTGAACCCGGGTATGATTTATATTGTTGAGAAAAACCCTGTGTTGTGTATCTATACAATACACGTGTCCACTGGTATAGTAAATGGGTAATATTGATTATAGTTTTTGAGAAGGAGCACTGATTTGTGGTTACAATAAATACTCCGATAAAGATAAGTATTTAGTATTTAAAAATGAGGAAAATTTCAGGTTTTTCTGCAAGATTGTAGTCTTTCAATAATTATGATTTGATAATTAGATCTGCATTACCTGTTGAGACAAAAACCGCGGACAATGACAATGTGTGCGTCTGGTCGCGGGTCTGATTCCCGGCTCCCGGTGGAAGGGTCCCGGAGGAACCCGGCGGGGTGGTGCGGCAGTGTGTCGGTCAGTCACCGCTCCGACGGCGCGCCGCGCGCTCGCTGCTGCCGCTCGCACGTTGCCCCATCTCCTATGTTTATCTGATGTCCTGGTACGCATGCTATGAATTGTGACGTGTTCAGTTTTTCAGACTAGTGGAGTTACAGTGGATTGTTAGTGGAAGTGCTCGATAGTGCTGTGACTTGTATACGAGAATTTTTGGTTCAAAGGATTTTGTTTGGGATGCTCCTGGAGAGGACAAGGAACTGAATTTTCAGGTGCTATTTTGCATATTGACTCATTTAATTCAAAATAATTTTTGCTCTGTAAGTTAATATTATGAGACGAGCAATTGAGAAATAATTAATTTCAATTTTTATAAGATACGAAACTTTAATGGAAAAAGTCTTTAACCAGGAAAACTAGTCATTTCCTTCCGATCATCAAATGTCTTTAAAAATAGTCCGAGGCACATCTAACTAAATACAACGTACCTATTAAATATAATTCAAATCTAAACGAGAAATGGCTTTTCATGAAAATTTACAGTTTTTGTAGATTTATTTTTAGTCATTGTACCTATTTTTAAGAACTGAAAAAGTTAATTAATTAAATTAAAGTTGGTTAATTACTTTCATTTCCAGTTACAATTATTCACTTCCTGCAACTAGGTATATAATTTTAGGTATAGTTAGCTTAGAATTAGATAAATAATAATCCTACTAATTTAAATGCGGAAGTCTGCGTGTATGTTTGTTACCACGTATCTTCGTGACGACTTAACCGATTGTGATGAAATTTGGAATGTAGATGGTTTATAATATATAGTTCTGGAAACACATATCTGGAACATTTGATAGTTCCTGTGGGGTAGCTTAGAAACTGAAAAACCGCGGGGACTGCTAGAATTACGAGTATAAATGCTGAAGTTTGTGAGAGTGTGTGTGTGAACATTTTGTTAGCACGTATCTTTGTGGCGACTTAACTGATTGTGATGAATTTTAAAATGCAGATGGTATAAGTTCGGCATGACACATAGACTATCCTTTTTATTCCGGAAAAATCTGCTGTTCCTGTCATACATATAACTGAAAAACCGCGTGTGGAACCCCGAGGGTCAGCTTCTTTTAAATAATAATGACATAAGAATAAATAAATATAATAAACGCACTGGTTTGATGAATTAAAATAGAAAGATTCACTTTTATATGTAGCTTTTACATTGATTCTGTTTACCCCTTTAAGTTACCTGGTAATATTTTCATGAGATTACAATATGAAGAAAGCAATCAATCATGCATAAACTCAACTGTGGATTTACCGGTTATGATGATAATGACGATAAAGCTGTTAATTAATTTTTTTGGAAAATATGACTTTTTCAAAATGATCACCTTTAGTTTGTATGAGAAAAAAAAATTACAAATACTTAGTACTAATAGATAGGTAATTCAGCGATACAATGTATAGAGTTCATAAACAATAGTGTAATTTGAATAGAAAAGTTAACAAAGATCGATATTGCATTTCATTCGTCACCCTTCGGTATGAGATGAAAAATCTCATGTTAGTAATATACTGGTTGTTCCACCCTTCAATCGCATGAATGAGTACATTGCCTTTATTGGGATTACCGACTGGCAGGGCGGAGGCGACGGCAGACCCTCTAAAAGGGCATTGAATTCTATTCACCTGAGGAAATTCGGATACAACTTGTTGTAGATATAACTAGCAACCCGCCCCAGCTTCGCACGGCTTAAATTATACGTATAAGCCTTTCTCTTGAATCACTAAGTATTGATGAAAACTGCATGAAAATTCGTTGCGTAGTTCAAAAGAAGCTTACAAATATACAGAGGGGGCGGGAAGTGACTACCTTTTTTATTATGTAAAAATTAATTAAAAACCTATATTAGTTGATGCCACTGATTATAAAAGACCCTGGATAATTCCTTGCACAAATTATTTATTTGGTTATTCAATGTGGTATATATCGGTGTTTCGATCCGATAAGGTTTCCAATTAATTTCGAGCAGGCGAGGTAGACTCGGTGCCTCAACTGGTAGAGCATTCGCATCTGCAAAAATGTTTGGTTCAAGCTCTGCCTGAACCGAAACCGAAAAAAACCGAACCTTTTTTGTATATTATAAAACTTTAAATAATGTAGATTTGAAAGTTCAAATATTTGTATGTTTTACTACATTGTAAACGACTTATAATTCTTAAATCCTATTAAACTCTCGAAGAACGAACAAAGAAATACTTTGGCCTTTTTGCCTAACCTTTTTTATTGACAAGGCTGATTGAAATTGCAACCCCGTTGCGTAATAACCTAGTAATATAACTTTATAAAGGGGTGTAGTTTTGTACATACAGTCTACTGTCTACAGCAAAAGGGGTCCCAGACTGGACAGGGGATGTTAAAGATCACACCTGGATTGCGAACGCTCTTATATACCTACTTTGTTCTATAAGACGATATTGTTTTACAGATACGAAACAGTTTTCCATCGCCCCGACCAACCAGAGATGAAGGAGAAAGGTTAAACATATGTCAAAGTGGCCTAAAAATTAAAATGTAAGTACAAATTATTTTAGTAATTATCTAGTTTTCTTACACCATGTGTACTAACTACTATGAAACTTATCGCGAACTTGGGTGATTAGCAAATGTTCGTTATATAGGTAACGAAGGTTTCACTAAATGAATATGAATACGAATATGAATATGTACAAATAACAACCACGTAAATTACTACGTTGCCATTTCCACATCGTTTGACGATAAATAGGTACCTAAACCGTATAGACGTGCTAGACGCCAAAAAACGAATAGGTAGGTATCTGATCACACTATCTGTTAAAATTATTATTGTTTTTATCTTCTTACTGTCTATTGATGGTCACTAATTCTTTGGAAACAGACCAGATAACCCTTGGTTTAGTTATAATGTGTTTTACCTATGACTACTGATGCATCATTTAATTATAATAACACTGTTAATGTCATCATCGTATGTGTTTTCAAATGCGTCTGGGACTGTAGGAGAGCATAATTGCTGGGTATTTTTGATTTTTAAAATACTTAAACAATACAAAATTTTATAATGAGATGAGTAGTGCAAATAATTATCAACCCAATCAAAAACTAATTTTTTTTCAATAAAATTTTAAAATGTTTTAAATATGTTAATTATGTAAATAAACTAAAATAAAACATTTTTTTGTATATAAAGTGTAGTTCTAATTAGATTTAAAACAAATGTTATGCAAATCTAAATTTTTAGCAATTTTAGCTGGTAATTTTTAACTATGTATTTTAAATAAGTTTATTCTTTTTCAAGTACCTAAATACAAGGTACTCATTACTAAGTTTAAAACGAAAATATTTTTGAAGTCATATCGAATCGTACGTCAGTAGGTAAGGGTTAAAGCACCCTCTATTACAACTCAATTTTATACAGATGTTGTCTAGTGGACATAGTATAGGGGGGTCTGTCTCTTTGTTAAACACGTAATCAGACAGTCTATGTATTGCGTTTTACAGTTTTGAAGTATTTATTTATAGCGTTTATACAAAGGTTCATGGTTTGATGTTTGGCAAAAATACAAAGTAACACAAATTTTTTTTAGGCATACTGTATTTTCACCATAACATTGGTTCTTCCCTTTTTGGTTAAAATTACGCAAGCCAATGACCTTGAGGTGTATTTACCTTACCGGCTTTGTGACCTTATAAAAATCTGGGCATAATATTTTTATAATTAGCTCTGTGTTTCTTGCATTGGTTTTTTGTGCACAAGCACTAAACTTTACCGAATAGATGATGTAAGGATGAAAATAGACATGCATTTAGCCTGCATGCTATTAAATTGCATGTCAGTAATTATTGGCATGCATTTGTCATTCATGGTAGCTATGTCATTTCAGTTTATGTCACTGGTAACTTTTATTTTCGTTTTTAATACACAATCAGGTATTTGCAAGCTAAAAGCATCAAATTGTGTATTTTGCATGCAAGCTACCAGATTTTGTATTTACGCCTTATTGACTGTGCTTTGTTCGACAACGAAAGAATTAGAGACCGGAAACACTGAATCTACTAAACGTCACGTAATTTAATATTCTACTAAACAAACAAAAAAAGTATATCAAAAAATACCTAGTCACGATAAAAATCTAACATGTAAAATTGTTTTAAAATTTGTTTATTGGTAACTCTAGCTGTGTTTTTTCTAGGCATTTTCAAGACAAAAGCTTTCTGAAATTTTAAAACCATCTTTACATACTTTGTACAGCTACCTACTCAACTCAATGGAAGTGTTTTACAAACCAAAATGATGAATGACGCTGTGAAAACATGAATGAATCGCGTAGATTGATAGATTCATTGCATTTGTATTGCGTATGAACGATGTACATCTCAAGTAGCTGATTGCAATTTATTGCTTCTTTGAAATTCAATCCAGAATTGAACAGTACTTTGAGTTGATTATATAGGTACCTCCGTTCAGGTTTAAATCTAATTTGAATCTCATGGGAAATTACGCTGTCATTTCTAAATTGCACAAAGTATTGACTGAAATCTTGATTCTTACATAGGTTTACATTACACAGTTTTGACCTCCGGCGATTTACTCAAGAATAATAAAATTGCCTGTCTAAGGTCTTCTACTGTGAAATATAATATATAAACTAAGGCACCTCAAGGTAATTTCGTTTCGTAACATTAAGTAAGCAAGACATTTTATTGGTACTTTGCCTTTCCCCAGCGCTCGACGGAGCAACACGTCTGCCGGAGAACAAGTCGATGGTCCTGATGATGTCCCGTGGAGGGATGAAACAGGTGTCGATATTTTTCTTTTGAGGTTAACTGTGTTAACTGTGTGACCTCATTGGTTAAAAGGTTAAGCGGAGTAGTACTAGAGATTTTTCGTTGTTTTTTATATTGATCCATTACAATATAAAAGTTCATTCCGCAAAGTAACGCCTGAATCTATCAATTTTGATTTCTACTAGTTCATCTGTACTTTTTGTCAACCTGAGGTGAGGAAAAGCAGTAGAGTTTTGTATAACAACTGTAGATGTTGGCATTTTAGTGTCGTAGCCACATAGGATCCATGCATGTGACATGTGAGGTATCTACGAAACCATAGCTAGACAATCACAGCTAGTAAACTAGTAAAAATTAACTCTACCTACTCTCATAACGGCCATCATTTTGACGGTTACCTTGAAATGTCAATACACAAGGGTTGAAACAAACACGAATCGTCCTTGTGTGAATGAGCTGTAACGCTTCGGTACAACTAGTGCGTTCTGTTATTGCAATTTCCATATCTTAGCATCAAAAATTAGATGAGCTATGAATGCAATCCAAACAAATTGTTCTGTAAAACCGTGTATGTGCACGCGATTCTGATCTATTAATGACAGCAATAAGAGGCATTGTTGTATGCTTTGTATTGTTGCGGGAATAACGCGCTTGCAGTAGTTTACGAGGTCTTTCACCGACCATAGTATATAGGTCAGTAAGATTAGCAATGCTTCTTGCTGCATGCTTTTTGATTATTTGCGTTTGAGTTTTCCTGAATTTGAGAGTTTTGCTGCTAAATTTGATTTAAGTACTTGTCAATTTCTCATTAAATTTATACAGTACCTATAGATGCTTGAAAAATCGAGCCGAATTCAAATTATGCTCTACGTGCAATTCTAACCATAAAAGTATTTATTTCTTTGAATTTTGATGGATTCCGCGTGGTGAATTAAGACCACCCTCGCACAAGAGTAAATCTAGTCCCAGCAGCGGGGAAATAAATAGGCTGGCCATGATGTTAATGAGGAATTATTTTGAATATGGTTAAATTAATTTTAAAGAAACATCAGGTTTTTTTTTATACAACTGAAGTGGCGACCAAGCGTACGGCCCACAAGATGGTAAGCGGTTACCGTAGCCTATGGACGCTTGCTATACCAAAGGTATCACTCGCGGGTTGCCACCTTGAGGCTAAGATCGAAAGCCGCATGTGCCAGTAATTTCAACGGAAACCATACGCTTCACACCGGAACACAGCAATGCGAGCATTACTGCTTGGCGGCAGAAATAGGTACGGTGGTAGTTCTTCCCCGGAGGAGCTCTATCACAGAGAACTCTGCTACTCTTACAGGTTTTAAGTGATTCCCATTTAAGCTCATGAAAATTACTAAAACATATTTTTTTATTTAGGCTCAAATGTTTTGTCTTGGACTATTTGGACCGCACATAAATCAAAGTAATTAGGCTTTTAATGTTTCGCCGTCGTGTGAATTGATCTGTAATCGGTCTGGCTTTGCCTTTTTGCTTTAGCTATAGGCATTGTTTTTCCTTATCTAGCTATAAAAGTAGCAATGTGTTGCTATTAAAATACATTACTTACATGTCCCAGTTTATAGTCATAAAATTATAGCACGAATCATGCTTTCCTCATTGCTAAGAATTAATTGATTAAAGCTTATATATTCCATTACTCGCAGATAGAATACAAAAAAGCTTTTCCTAATAATTTCCTAGCTTTTCCCGCAACTTTGTTGGCGAGGTTTTTTCAATTTATAGTTAAAGATAACTGACGCAACTGTAGGCTGAGAACCCACGAACAACCTGTAAGCCTTTTTTCTTCATTATATATAGAATAGAATAGAATTGAAAAATATTTATTTAACGCCACACAATTAACATAAAAATAAAAATAACAATACAAATTAATACTTAACTATTGTGACGAATTATATCAGCTGTTTTTTATTTTGTTTGGCTAAGAGTTGCTTGCTCGAGCAACTAGATGGCCAGACTGATAATCGCAAGTGCTCAGGCTAAGGGTGGATTCGACCAACTTTTGGAATAACTATTCCGCGGAATAAGAAATGTTAAATACAAGGAAACTGTCAGTTTACTCGCGAATAACTACGATTTACTCGAAGAATAGCGCTTATTCGAGTTTGGTAAAATCCAAACCTTAGTATGATTGTTATTATGGTTAATTTTACATAATACTCATTACTCAATACTTTTATTGCCATCACATTGATAGGTACATGGGGTGAAAATACAATATTATCCCCTCTCTGTTTAATTTTGGTACACTATATCTATATTATAATATCTTCCTTGATCGATGACACCACCGCGTACGGCCATTTTCCAGGTCTTGGTTTCGGGGTGAACGGTATTTATTTTAGCGTCTGTTCCGCGAGCCACCAGACTAGGCCCGCCCCACATTCGGCAGGTCGCCGGCCGATCGTGAACTCTACACCTCGTTATTACTGCAGAGTTTGACCGACTCATTTCCTTTTCAGACTTTTTTGCCGGCTGTTCCTAGTCTACTTAGTAAAGATAATGAGAATTTTCTTCCTAGTACTGTATAGGTACATTTGTTGGAAATTGTTAGTTCCAATAGCTAGTTTATTTTATAAGTATAGGTACGAAAACAATATGTAGAACTGATGATGTATTATATTGCGTTATCGAAATGTTACATTTCATAAAGTTGTTAGGCCATGGCAGAGGCCTTTCGGGCGGCCTCAGATACTTTGTCACCAGAGTTGGCCACTGACTCATGCGAAAGTTCGCATGAGTCAGTCACAGTCGATAGTCTTTCTATGTAAGTACATAAAAAGACTATCGACTGTGACTCAAATAAGTCTAAAATGAATTGAGGCAACTTATTTCAGACAGTCGCAAACTGGAGCATTCTACTTTTTTTACCACTCTGGTTGCAAAACATTTTCCCGCTTTCTTTTACTTTACTGGTCTAAATATGTTTTTTATTGAACTTAAATTAAAATACCTGTCAGATAACCTATGTTCCAGTCACTATAAAAGACATTTTACCTCCTTATTCAAAAAAAAACTGACAAAAGGGGATTTTGACACTGACACACTGACATTTTGCGGCTTGCTTGGTTTTCCTTGTCATTATTATGTCAACGAAAAAGACGATGACAGATACACATTAGCTTAGAGAAGTTAATAGTATGATTATTAAAAAGGAGTCTCAAATCTAGCTAGGCCACAATCACGCCAACGTTTTATGTGCTATTTCAATGTTCACAGAAAACTTAGAGAAACTTTTTTGCTATGAAGTACGTTAAAGAACCAATTTCATAGTGGCCTAGGTCTTAGTAACACCATAGAGAAATTGGAAAAAAATATAAAACTAACATTATAATACAATTTTATTTTTATGTAGACAAACAAAGTTCTTTAGGAAAAATGTTTGTTGTGTGGAGTTTCCTAAAACGGGAACACTGGAGGTCCGCCATGACAGCTATTAGCCAATGATCGTGACGCATCTTGACTTTGACAGTACCTAATAACCCAGTTGTTCGTTAAACCCGCCATGTTGTTTTGCATTGTGTTGCACTCCTTCACAAAGATAAACTTACATGAGATTGTAAAAGAAGCTAAAATAAATTAAATAAACAGCTTAAAATGGTTTCTTTATTGAATATCTAAATATCTAGACCCCTACAAAGGACCTAGGCCCGGCTCCATACATCGAGAAACAACTCCTTTATTTGCTAAACTCGGTTTGAATATTACAGGCTTGTTTCAGTGCAGGGTTTATTCATATTTCATTTATTCTTGTGTAATTAAGTTAGTAATAAAGTGTTTTTGGATAATGAACTTTGTATGTAGGTAAGGTGCTTATTTATATTTGTCTACCATGGAGTCGTCTTGCAACTTACGGAATCCAATTCCAATTTTAATGGTAGTGTTTTCGTTAAGAATGCATGAATTGATGATGTTTTGTAGAGATATCAAAATCTCGCTTCTCTAGATCTCCCTCGCTCCACATTTTAGGGGTCGCTGTCCGATCGTAAACTCTACACCTTGCTTCGAAAACTGCCGTGTTTGGCGATTCTTGAACCTTGAATCAGAGTTTTGTTAGAGTATTAGATTTAAAAGTGTTGGATTTTTTTTAATACTACTTCATCTTCTCGCTACGTCCTCTTGGAGTCGAATTTCGTAAATTTAGGCTCCTAGGCTGAATCTGAATATTGCAGGATAAATAGGGTCCTATAACCTGCAATATCAGATCTTGTCATCTTTATCAGTAAGTAACGCAACGATTTTATTTTCTACTAGCTGACCCGGCGCGGTTACACTCGCGTTATTTTTTTCGAAATGTTTCTATAATTTCTCAGAGTAACCCCGTTCCCTGGAATCCTAAAAATTTTTCAAGACCAAAATTAACCAAATTGCTCCAGCCGTTCTCGAGTTTTAGCGAGCCTAACGCACAGCAATTCAATATTATATTTATGAAAATTAGGCGTTTGAGTTCTACTTCTTGCTTTGTTAAGTTACATACTCTAAGTACTCACTAAAATAAAATAATAATATAGAGGTAGTAAGTTTTTCAAGGTACCTCGGAAACTTTATTTGTATTAGTTTTAGTAGGTACCTTCGCCTAAATAAAAAGGTTAATTTTATTTTTATTTTCAATCCCATGTAGAATATCATTGGCAAGGTTTCAAAGAAATTTTTAAACATTTTGTTATACTTGAGGCAAACCAACACCTACCTTTACTTCGGGGGTTGCCGCTCGATCGTGAACTATTTACCTCTACCCGTTTTCATTACTGCCGCCTTAGGCTTATCCAGATACAAGCGACATATCGCGTACTCAAGCGATATATTTTTATACCATTTCACTAGTGTTAAAATCCGAAACAAGAAAATCCGTACACGATTTTTAGAACCATTACATTATATATAACATTATTGTACTATCAATGGTGGAGACTCAATATCTGTCGTCGTTTCGTTGCATTCGTCTGTTTTGGCTGTAGACGGTTATTGGCTAATAGTGATGAAACAGTATAATTACGATTTTTTCAGTCTTTTTATTTTGGTACGAATACAAATGCGAAACGATGTCACGTGAGCGAGTGATATTTTGCTCATGTTTGAAATAATCCCTTACGCTTTTGTCAGGATTTGTCGTTTTTCCATTGTATTTCCTTTGGTACCTTATACACGAGACTGAACAAACTTATTATATAAATTGTTCCGATTTTGAATGGTTTTAGTTTTTGCAGTTGTTTACTACACATCTGCTTATTAGGTGATAATTATTATCAATATCATAGAAGCATTGCAATGATTCACGCGCGCTCTAGAATTGCAAGTACTTACCAGTTCTTGCTAGACTACAGATGACTACAAACGTGTTATTATTCTAAGACTACAAATGTCTAAGATTGTTATGATAACATACATAATATAAAATTGACATATTACCTATAAACAAATAATTAATTTATAAATGTTGCTTTGTTGGTAAACATGACATTTGCACACCAATTTTATGGTAGAATATAATTCTCTATATCTGATTAATTCTAACACCTATTTAAACACTTAAATTTATGCTAATAAAGATTAATGAATTATGATTTACAGATTTATTGTAATACGTTTGTCTACCTAATTGTATTGAAAGTTTTAAAAATATATTGAACAATATTTTTACAATACAATGTTGAATATCAACCACAGAAGTATGATAGATAATTAGATAGATTTAATAGATTATTATTTGCTTTTGTTATGTTTTGATATTTTACCGAAAATATCTCTCCGTGGTAAATGTATACTTAAACTTAATTTATTATTGCCCTCCTGCTTGCACGCACGTTATTTTATAACCCTCATTTATTATCCGAAAGGTACCTCCATCTCATGTCAGGAATATTTCGTCAGCCACCCCATCGCGATTCGTCCACCGCACGAGGCAACCGCGGGGTCAACGACCGAGCCTGGTATATAGGTCAACTTGAGGCGCCTTCGCGTCTGTATCTGTAGTACTATTTCAGGCTGGTCATGCGCTTAAATAGCTGCAAAATTCCCTTAGAGAAATAAGAACCTGTTCTGAAAACTTGAATTTAATCAATCACCCTTTCTTTTGCATCAAAACTTGCACAACCAGTTTTTTTAAAGGATTTAATAAAAGATTGTAATAACAATATCCGTAACCGTATCAATAATAATATATTTTGCATAATATGCAAAATAACTAACTAAATAACTGATATAGTTAGAAAGCCAGGCCAGGCCGTTGATCTGTTGTTTATATAGACCAACATTTGATACGGCTAACAATAGAAGAACCACAATGCCCTTTGAACTGAACCAACTGAACTCAGGAAGTTCAATTGGAATGTAATTGCGATTCGTCCGATCATAACCTTAAGTTCTGTTAATTCAAATGCTTAGCAGATGCCACGCATCGTAGAGCAGACAACACTTAACCTCGTTTGTGGCTAACTGCACTATAGCTTTGCCTGATTGAGATGGCTTGTTGCGTCTTATGAGCTGTAGTTGGTGGATTGCTTTTGTGTTCAGTCGGGTTATAGTGATGCATAGTGGTCGGCTGCTGCGCACAGGCAAAAGGGAAAGTGGTTGGGGCTTCCTGCTTGCACGCGGAAGTGTTTAGTTCAGTACACGTAACGTATCTAGCTGCATCGCTGCCTGCGATGCATCTGCAATGTATTGCGACATCCTAAGTTGTGGTTTATTTATATGTTTGGTTTTAGTATAAGCTATGAGACATTATACCAAGGGTCATGTGCATGTATTTTACCCCCAGCCATACAACTCAAACCGGAAAACAGCTACTAGGCGATGATAAGTGTTACTACTTCCCCGGCGAGCTCTTCCAAAGCTCTAAGTAGGAACTCCTCTTAAGAACTACTTTTATTTTTTTGAGATCTGTTGTTACATGATTTTCTTTAGATCTGTTTTCAAATAGGTACCTAAGCTCTGTTTTCACCCGCGGTTTTTCAGTTTATGCTATCCCACAGGAACAGGTAAAATATATCTAAATGCGTTCCACCCAAGCGATGATGTCTTTCGCAAGATATTGTGGTCGTTCATTGTATTATAATTAAAACTTATGAATTAGCACTGGAAACCCAAACGAAAGGAAGTAAAAAATAAATAAAGGAAATACATTTCTAACCACTGAAATCTAAAAGATGTTTTCTAAAATTATTTATGTTATAAGTTATTTTTACATTATTTAACTTTACAAAACCAATTATAAATAGAACATGAAACGTTAAAACTACAAAATAATTTATTCAAAAATATTTCAAATACGGCAATTATGCACGTTTGACACTGTCATCGTGTCAGTCAGGGTCAATCAACATCTCAACCACAATGCATTTTACTTTCGAATGTAAGCGAGCACGCTTGTTTCATTCACGGTTCTCGTCGAAGCGGAAACAAGGTATCATCATAGTGAAAACTCATTGCTATTATCCGACAATACAGTATATAATACACATGTGCCTAATACTATTATTTTCAAGATTTTTATGTTCACTTTTTTAATACCATTGACTGTACTGCTTATGTACATAAGCAAGTTCTGTAGAAATCCAGGCAAACGTGAAATTTCCCGTAAAAACAGTAATTTTTTACAAACTTCTTTGAGTTCTTCAAATTGCTAGTTTCACTTTTGGCTTGGTCCGTAACCGTATTGATTTACTGTTGTATGTGTTGTATGTACCGTTTGTTTATGCCACAGTTTGTTTGCAAATATTCGTACTTGAAACGGATTTCAACGCTCTTAATAAACATAGCCTTCTCTGCAAAATTAGCCGCATCACTCTACTTTCACCAATCATAGATAACGTCTGTTTTATCTAATAGCTAATTGTATCGTGTGAAGTGTGCCTATGCTACTTCCGCATGCACTTTCTCCGCGTCCGCTGCACTCTAAGGTTGCCTGCACTATGCTCACTGCAACGTAATAGCACGTTGCCACGCCACCTTTTCTGTACCTTTTCGATGAAACATCGTAAAGTATGGGATAAAAATGCCATTGGGTAATCGGGCTTCAATTTCGATGTAGCATCGTAAAGAACGGGATATAAAGATAATCGTGACGTCGTCGTTTGCTATTTTGCCGATTACTAACGAAATTGAGATAAAAACGAGACATTTGCCTTATTATTATATTTAGAGCCTTTTTGGGTCTATCACTAAAAATAAGAGTTTTGAGGTACAGTGGCAGTGGTCTTTTTTAGATCAAAATCTGTATTATGGCAACTGGGTATAATAATCTGTTATGTAGTGGTAGCAGACAAACAAACACCACACATTTTGTGTGAAAAATGTGATTCATACCTAATGCTTTTGGCCGCACATTTTTTCCGGAAGATGAGTTTCCGATCTATAAATAAGTTTATTGGGTGCTGGAAGAGCCAGTAGACGGTCACGAGACTAACTACATACCTACTAACTGTAGCACCTACGTAAGTTCCGTAGCATACAGAGCTGGATCGTGATTTACAATAAGCTTTCTTGCTATGTAATTTAGAGATAATATAGCTTGTTTTGTAACATTGGAAACAATTTCGAAATCTAAAATAATAAATAATCCGCCGACCGACCTGCGCCCGCTTCGCCACATCGGTCGTCTAAAAATGAAGTAAATATCTGATAGTATTCATAAATATTTAGTTAAATCTTTGCGTTCTAGTAGTTTGCGTGACTGAGTTCAGGGCTAAGGCTGAGTGCCCACCAGCAACTGTTTCTTTATTTTTTTTATTAGATTGGTGTTGCTAAAATAACACTGTCACATTCAAATCTATGACAAAAAAGCGGTGGAGGAGCGATTTTTTTATACCTTCAAGTGACAACCACCGTAGCCTATTTACGCTTGCAACATCATAGATATATCACTTACGTGTTACCACCCTGAGACGTTAGATGGAAAGTATTATGTGCCTGTAATTTCACCGGAAACTCTTTGAACCGTGTGCAGTTTTAGGTCTCTCCAATTTTTTTTATTGGCAACCAGGTAACATTTGCTCGAGGGCGCTTAGCCTAATGGTAGTGACAAATCTCCCGGGAAACGCGCCATATTTCAGCGTACAACAAAACACAACGTGTAACAAAACTTCCGCAGATTTGTTGCCAGTCTCAGAAACACGAGCTTTTTTAGAGTCCCCCTGCATTTTTTGCCAAAAAGTGATAATTGTTCTTATCACTTTCTGGCAACCTAAAAAATGCAGGGGGGCGAAAGTGACAGTAACTAAGCTTAACGAGAGCAATTGCTGAGTGATGTCTAACTACGTATAAGAAAGAAAAAGAATTAGAGATTTTCTAGACCTTCGAGCTCCATCCTAACACCTTACTCTTAAACGCGATCGTTATTGGACAATTATTGGAATATGGCATTTCGTACTTTTGACAGCAAACCAAGCGCCAATTCAACAAATTCAACCTTGTTTTCAAGAGTACAAAAATTTGACAGCAGAAAATAGAAATTGGGATTGGATCGGAATTGTCATTGGATTCAAGAGTAAGGCACCTGGTGTGATCGGGGTTATACGTCTTCATGAATGGATGACAGCAAGTGACATGTTTATCGGAGCGCTTCCGTGGTTCGGAGGGCACGTTAAGCTGTCGGTCCCGGCTATAACAGTCGTTACCAATAAACTCCGTCACCTGAGTTGGCCACTGACTTAAATTTACTTACTTATTATTGGTGTTTATTATGCTGCCGCTGGGAAACGTCCGTGCGTTAGAACTGATTCTCTGCGCTATGACGTCACGGGATCGCCGGCCGAGCCACAGGCTGCGATGTAGTTAGTAGGCAGGGTTCATCGCCACTCTCAGTACTGGCCAGGTGCGTTTACGTTGAACCTTTGGCAGTTTCCCGTTTTCCGCATTGTTTGTCATTTCCTACTAGTAGGTGTGGTATTGTTTTTTTTTTTTGCAAGATCTGGTTGATCCTTCTTTTTTATATCAATGGAAAGCTACTCGTTGACTTACAGTCGTTAAGGTTAGGTAAGCTTTATTCTCATAATAAATCGTAGTTATTCGCGAGTAAACTGACAGTTTACTTGTATTTGACATGTCTTATTCCGAGGAAAGTTATTCAAAAAATTGGTCGAATCCAGTCTTAGTTTACCAATGCTGACAACATTCCCAACTCAAAATCAAGTTTCCTCACCTCCGGAGATGATCACGATCCGGTGATCATCAGATGTCTCGGGCTTTTTATCCAGTCACGTGCAAAAAAAGGAGGCATGAGTGGTTAGTTTGACAATAGCTTTCTCGAGAAATTCATCAACTAAAGGAGAAAAATTAAGTGTCGCTTACTTTCTCTATGAGAAAAACCATCTTGCTTGCCCCGCAACACTGGAGAAAAGTCTTAGTTTTATTAAGTAGACCTCTAATTGTACGATAACTTTATTTGACTAAATGCAAGGAAGTCAGACTTCCTTGACTAAATGTAAACAAGTTGTAATCAGTAAAATAAAAAAGATTGCTATGCATTTTTAGAATTATAGACACGACTTTATCCTTTTACATTTTGTGATTTTTTACACATATTGTACTTATTAAATAAATAAAAATTACAGACATCTAACAGAGCGCCATCTTGCTCTATTACTCACAACACAATATTTAAGTACACGAGGATTATTTTAATTTTATATGAGCACGATTCGATTCTGTTACCAGTCCACCCCTGGCTTTAATCAGACCACCTGGCTTAATTTCAGATAAGGGGTTACCCTAGTAGAGCCATTATACATATTGCTACTTGTGAGTCTTCTGTGACTATAATTAGTAGGGATAATGCAAAATTTTGACATAAGATAAAACAAACACTATAATTTGCCGAAAGCAGTGATTTCTATGGATAGCCTGTATTTACATTATTATACATATTATAGAGTATTTTCCTTCTGCTTTTAAAAATAGCCTAAAGGTCATCATAATCGTCCGTCATATTTCCAACCTAAACAAACAAATTCAAACAATCCTTCAATTAAAGTGTGAACATAGCCGATTTGATTATGGAAATGTGTACGGTAGCGGCGCGTCCGCCAGAAAGAGACAGATATACGGCTGTGAGCTGCGCGCAGCTGTGCTAAGGACGGTCGGTGACCCCGCGATGTCCGCCGGTGAACTCCGAAACCGTGCGTATATTTTTATTGTTCCTCAGTCCTGTGTGATGGTTCAGCTAATAGTTCGATCGGTGTTTTTTTAGTTCGATGCATATTAAGGTATGTGAATTGATATTCCTGTTTTTGTTATGTATGAGTTGTATGACAGAATAGTATTAAATTTTATTCGTTGAAGATTTTGTTTTCTGGTAATGTTTATTATTGTTTGATTGTTCGTATCATTGCCAACTTTATTAATACCTTTTTCTATGACTATTTATTTATACTTTTGTCCGTAATTACTGTTATTTTATGTGCTTACGAAGAAATAAATGATGTTTGTGGTAGGAAATTATTTGGTTTGTTAGTGTGTCTGTGTTACGCAGGTAGGTATTTACCTAGGAATTCGAGTTCCTGTAATTTATATTAGTGCCTACTTAGGCACTAATAGAAATTACAGGAACTTAAGTTCTTACTTCTTAGGACTGATCTAGATAAATATTCCAAGAAACAAGCTTATAATAAATCAGATCAGACAGATCGTATGACAGTATTTCTTGATAACACAGACCACCCTGTATTAAAAAAGGCTTACGTTCGATCTCTATTTACCCAGATCCCTATGATATTTAGAAGTTCGTTAGAAGTTTGTTATCCAACTATGCACAGTGGTAGGTATTTATGTAGAGACTCGAACACATTCCATTACGTACGCTAACAAGTTGATAACTCATCGATGTTGTAAATAATTATTGCCTTTTAATTATTCTCCAACAAAATAATACATACATACTCGTACAATACATTGCCTATCAGAAAAAATGCCTAGTTCACATTGTGCGTTATTTAGCATGAATTTTGTTATAGTTCTAACAAAATGGTTTCTGCATCAGCGAGCCTTTAGCCAGGTGTTTCTTTAATCAATGTCAGTATGAACATAATGAACTTCTAGATAGTTCTTCTCTCGCCTGCATTGAAAACCAAATGTTTCACTGTTCAAGGCGGTGACATTGAAAGTGACGTCATCACCGACGTAGTTGAATTCCATTCCAAACAGTACATCAGGGTCATTACCCCCAGCTGATACTATTACTCATGTCATATGAAATCACCCAGCCAACTCCTACAGTTCAAATTAATCAAACTAATATAGGTATCTATTAGGGGTGACTCCGGATTTGGTTTTATATAATACGTTTATACAGTCATTTGTACGTATTATTTATTATTTTTAATTATTTATCTTTGCAAACTAACAAAATTTTATTTTATTACTTAGCTAAAATGGCACTAAAATTTGTTGTCTATAACAAGAGCAGACACTAACGAGCGTTTTAAATTGATAGAACAGAATAGATATTAGTTGATAGGTAAGTTATAAATAAAATGTCAAGTTCAAGTAGTGTAGTAAGTACTTGAACTACTTGGTATTACAAGGATCTTGAAATAGGCATATACGGATAACTCAAGCGAAGTACAATATCATCAGTTTCTTTCTAAAAGAAAGAAAGATATTGTAGAAAATTGATAGCAATTGATCATTGATTGATTGATTGATAGCAGTTTTATTACAAGAAAACATGAGTAGAGTGCACGATAGAACATTTTCTTTTCCAATTGTTTATTCTACGCGAAGCAACATCGCATAAAAAATATTTTATTGTCATTCACACTTTAGTTCATACGTTTTGGTCTTTACATAATTTATGTAAAACATTGTTACCACGTTGCTATGGTTTTATTGAATGATAGGTCATACATATTAAATGTTATGAAAGTTGGGTGTTTTCGGGCTTTTGCCGTTTTGATGAATACTCACCCTAATTCATGTTAATTACCATGACAAAGCTAGATCGGAATTTGATAATTGTCTTAAAAAAAGAGTAACGTATGAGTAATTAGCCAACTCTGTTGACGGAGTTAATTGGCCGCTCGAAGGCCTTATAGTAATTGCATTGAATTGCTATTACTTATTACTCCTAGCAAAAGTGTGACATTTTTATTGAGAATTTATGAATTGCAATTATAGAATGCAATTGTATGGTGTAAACATTGCATTATTTATTATAATCAAATCACTCACTAGTTACTCGTATTTTACTTTTATATTATGCCTGGCTAATCAGCTTCAGAGTAGCTTACAGAATAAAAATAAAACTATCCAAACCCAGTAAAAGAAAAAAGTGTTTTGATAAAAATTATAAAAAACAAAATAGGTAATATTATTGGGTTATGCACGTTTTCCCCCGTTATTGATTACCAAATAGTTACTATGCCTACGTTCAACGGTACACCTGCGGTGAAAAGTTAAAATTAAATCTATTTTGTTTATGTGTATAAAGACATCTGCACAACATGATTACATGACAGTTTTATAAAGAACCTTAGAGATACATTACAAGGAAAGTGTTTGGAACAAACCAAACATACAGAAATGTAATCGTGGTAGTGTGAGCGCACATTAATAATTATAAGTTAAATACTTGCAACATTTTATAAGTTAAGCAAATTATTGTGTTATGGCAATAATTTTGCCCTTCCTGTTATGAAGTTTGATTCAAGCGGTGTGACCTGTGACTTTACAATTAATAAAAACCTAAACTATTCATTTCCCACGCATTTTTATTTTGTACAGAAAGCGAGGAAAAGGAAGCTCTGAGAGCTAAGCTCTTTTATTTGGTGATTATGATATTGACTCGTAAAGGACAATGGTATCGCGTTTGCTTTTTTATACCACTGCTAGAAAATCACTGGCAATGTGGGTGGCAGTATCACAATTTCCTTAGAAAGTAAGCATTACCGCCACATTAGCATGTAAACAACGGTGTGATTGGACGGTTATCGGGACATGTGTAACTGGTATCTGAGACCGAGTCATTGTCACGTACTCGGTGTGTCGACCGGAGTGTTTACCGGTGCTATCAATAACAAGGGCGGGTTGATGGTGTACTGCTAGCTGAGATATATAGCTCCGGAGCAAAGCAATGTAAAATGTTATGCGTAAGGTCTGTCGCTAATATATCGCCCCTGCAACACAGTAACACATCAAGTTTGTGGTTGAATTTTCTTTGTATGAAACTGGATCTATGCACGCACGATTAATGTCCCATACTGTCCACATACTCAACAATAGTATCGGCATTACCTCGCCCACGTCAAACGTCACTAGTAAACGTCTATTGTAAACGTAGTGCGTGTTCACTAGGGTTACTTGCATAATAGCTCTCAAAAAGTGAGTTATTTTAATTTGATCCGAATTCTATAAAATAAAGTTTCTGAAATTAGCCCTCTGTTTTCACGTTTTGTTCTGTTGCGTCAGCTAAGATCATAATGGCGCGGAACATTTATATTTTCGTTATAATGGTGTGGAACTTCTACGATTTCTTTTTATTGTCCTTTTTTATATTTATTCTTTTGCGTTTTCTAAAATAGAGGAGGCAGATGACAAAATGACGCTAGCCAAACGATGAAAATTCGTAGGACGTTTTTTGTTCCCGCAGTGTTCGGAGTGTCCGCAGATTTGTCACTACTAGTGCCTTGTAGACTCATTTAATACAAAGTGAAAATATAATACACAAATATAGTATAGCGTATCTTCCAGTACAGTGGGTGAAACACCCAAGAACACACAGCGGGTTCAAGTTCGAAGCGACAATGAACTTGGCCGGCCGTGACTCATGCATCAGCCATCACTGTTACGAAACCATAAACAGTGCATCTGTGCAAAAGGGCTGCCAGACATCCGGCTATACCTTGCGTTTCCGGTTATTTTTCAAATAATGCTGGACAATCCACACAGCATCATCTAGCCCCATCCCCAAGCTAAGTGGAGCTTGTGTTATGTATGGGTTTTGGTACTAGATGACTGATACTTAATACAATACAAGACATAGATGGATATTGTTTATTATACATAGAACACCCGGAACAAATATTTGCAGATTGTACAAACATTTGTCCCGAGGCCGAAATCAAACCTGCAACCTCTGCGTCGCAGGCGGACTATTGCCCGCCGCGCCACATCGGTCGTCAAGTCGTCAATTTCTCTGAATTTCGTATTTTAAGTATTAAATTAAATTACAAGGATCATATTATGTAATCTTCTTACAAACTAGGTGATACTACGGCTGTTCCTCGTGCCATTTCATGATCCTTTGAAGCTCCAATGACAAAAGATGAGTACGTTGTTAGAGCTTCAAAGGTAGATCTAACATCATCAATGTGCGCAAACTCATGGTTTTGCCGAATGGCCAAGGATTTTTTAATCTCAGAGCTAAACTGGTATAAAGGTCAGGATTTAAAAAAAAATCACGCCTATTTCCAAAATAAGTAGATACTACGCGGAACTAATATAGAGTTGAACAGGACACCATGCAAGGAGAATGGATAAAGAAACGTGTAAGTCGTCTAGCAGCAAGATAGGCATTTCGCAAAAATCGTAGGCTGAACCTGGATTAGGCTAGCACAGAACCGAAAGGAGCAGCACCAACGGGAAACCTATACTAAGCTGAAGCTATGAAGCTATGAAGTAATGCTGTGGATGATGATCATGATGACTACGAATGTCTACTTACTACAAGCTAGAATAGAATACCTCATTAACATTATTTACTAACAAAATCCTATCTCAATTTATTAGAGCCAAAAAAATTTTTTAAAGAAGACCGACTATTCAAAGAATTTGCAGATAATTCCGGCTCTCGACTTTCCTGCTAACCCTATTCGCAATCAAGGCACACGAGCGATCATTGTCCGTTTGCCCTTGAGCCCGCGCTTAGGCTGACGTTTTTTTAAAATGACATTATTGTGTTACGGAAAGAGGTGGTAATGACGCATCACTAACGGTGTGATGCTGATGACCTTGCTGAAATTTTGTTTGCTGGCGAGCACTTGAAGTGGAGCGAAATGGTAAGAAATTTGAAAAGGTGACTTGCTTGCAATTCTTAGATAAACGCAATTATGACTAGAAACCAAAATAAACAAAACCAATGCCCATCCTAAAAATAAAATTATCAACGGGATCTACTGACAATAGTTCTTGAGGAATTTTATACCACCGAAATTCACTGAATACAAACACATGAATACGAATGGGTACCTCTACCTACGTTAAGTAGATACGTTATTACTTTTTTAATATATTAATCCCAGTCACTGAATTACCTATACCTACACTCATTCATAATTATGGTCGAATTATTTGTTTTTATAATAATAATTGTACTTATTTTTGTTTGAGTGGGTAATAACTATTAATACTTACTACTTGACTGGTATTAGTTCTCACGACGGATCTCGGCCGTAGTGAAGTTAGCCGTTTCGATGCGCAATAGAGGTTTTTCAAACTAAATTGTCTTTGCGCATCACAATTCACAAACGGCTAACTTCACGGAAGCTTAGATCCGCGGATCTCAGCCGTAGTGAAGTTAGCCGTTTCGATGCGCAATAGATGTTTTTCAAACTAAATTGTCTTTGCGCATCACAAAAGGCTAACTTCACGGAAGCCTAGATCCGCTGTGCGAACTATAATTGTCACAATGACGTAGAACATCTCAAAAGAATCACCTAAGGATGTTCACGCCTCGACAGTTTACCAAAATCAGGGTTATCGGCATTATCCTAGTTGCATAACGAGTCCGAAGATTCAAGGGCGCGATATTTCTATCGCGCGTTAACCTTGGCGACGAGACGTGGAAATAGTTCGCAGGTCGATGATATTGCTGCTTCTACGTAACGGCGCGTCTACTGTCGCGGTATGAGGTTTTTGCTCGCAGAACTGTCAGGCCTTATTTTATTTTTAAAAGGTTAAATACTTCTTCCGTCAAATTTAATTTTGCATCGAAATGACTGTTCGAAATTTAAATTGGTTTAAATTAGTAAGAATCTGCAGTTAAACTAGGGATTTCAGATAACTATTATTTACTATTTGAAATCTAGAACCACTTTTTGTTATCAAAAAGGCACTTCCCGTAATGTAAAATAGTCATAATCAAGTTTCAATCTCGTCTTGATGTCGTAAGTGTAATATGACAAAAAAGGTATTCTTGATAGCAAAATCACAAAGTAATTATTACACTGTATCGAAAGTTGAACGAAGAGTAAATTGGTATTCTGCTAGCATAAACATCTGACAAATCTTTTTTTCATGCTTAATGTACAATGTATTCAGCTTAGGTGTAACTTAATGATAATGCTTTAGGTGAGTACATGGACCCTGTAAGGGCGTTGCAAGTTAGTTATACCAGTAGTTTACTTAGTTCTAATAATTAGACATCAATGCAATATTTTAAATTTAGACTTATTTTAATTATCAATATATATATCTTATTAATTACCTAAATAAAAACGTCAAAATTGAGTTTGAAGGTTGACCGAAAGTAGATGGTCACGAGATTATACTAAAAATTAATGCGGACAAGAATACCAATTTTTAGCCAATTTATAATTAAATCTCGATTCGGTTATTTTTCGATCTCAGGTAAATACGGGAATTGCCCTTCAGCAGTTCTGCAGTCGGTCCCGGCTTTGTGGTTAGGTTACATCGAGTATTGGTATTATACTCGATGTTAGGCCATGACGGAGACTTTTAGGCGGCCTATTAACTCCGTCACCAGAGTTGCCACTGACTCATACGAACTTACTTAAATTTTAGAAATCATTTTAAATTATATGAACGGCCCCCTACCTACCTCATCCTGATTTTAAAAACAAAAGATGTACATAATATTGATTGTTGTACTCAGGTAGATTAAATAAATAATACTGGAAAACCCACACAGCATCATCTAGTCCCAAGCTAAGCAGAGCTTGTGTTATGGGTGACTGATATACTTAATATCATGTACAAAGATAGTTTTTTTTTATACTTACATAGAAAATACCCATAACACCCGGAACAAATATTTGTCGATCGTACAAACATTAGTAGTAGGTTTGCTGTAAGTACAACCAGACCAGTGTATCGCTGGGTACATACAACGGACATACCTTACTTGACATTGTCTTCATATCCTTAAACGGTGACGTCATCACGTTCAATGTCAGTGCCACCACTGCCTGTCAAGTAGGTAATTATTGAATCTGTGGTGTGTGAACATTGCTGGTCCCATGGCCGTTGAATAAACACTTTGTGAAGGCAATAATATTTGTGTATTTCATCCGGTGTCCCCTGCCGGTCACAAAGTTAAACAGTAGATTTTGTCTTTATTGTTTACATTTATGTTGACATATTTCAGTGGTACCTTTATGCATTTGAAATCTGAAGAATTTTATTCAGAACACGTGTCAATATCATATTAGGTATTATGAAAACCGAATAATATAAGCCGCTGCTGTAAAGATCGCAACTACCTTAACGGACAGAGATGAGGTGCGGGTGTTTTAGACAATTATGACATACAAAATAATAAAGAAACAATAGAACTGGATATTGGCTAGAAAAAAAGATGCAAGGATTCACATTTGTTTATTTTATGGCCGGTTAATCTCCAAATGATACTGCTAAACATGTTCAAATCTCGAACGTATAAAATTCCCAAAATCGAAAGGCGACGTTCCCCGAAGAAAGTCGAAGGCACCCGAAGGAATGACAAGGGTTTTCCTTGGAACGCGGAAAACGTCGGCACATGTTGAAAATACGAGTGGGCATTGACCCCGGACTGAACCCAGCTGTTACTGAATCTAGCTGGCGCATCTTGATGCTTATGTATCGAGCTTGATGTACAGTAAGTAGCTAGAAGATAGTACAACTCATGTAGATATGAAGTCTACGTAGCTTAATATTCTAGATATAGTTAAAAGCATGTTTGATCTAAGTAACTAAGTATAGAATTGTATAAAATAGGAAACTGAAAAATATTTATTTGACTATTAGCTGACATTGCAAGCCTCACTTTATATTTTGCAATTGTGACACTTGAATCGAAGCTACCACATAAATAAGCTAATAAAAAAACGCATCTAAGAATAGCCATTAAAAGTATTTCCTGGAGATCTTAACAAAATTTAAAGCCAATTAAATCTGACTTGTATAAGCGTCTGGCGGACGCAGACGTTCTGCGCTCTGACAAAAAAATGTAAGTACCTACTTACCTACTTAATCACGTTTTTAAACAAGTTTATGCATCTACACAAATACATATTTTAACACAACAGCGACACAAAAGCTTATTTTTGTGATGTGGGGTCGATTTTCTTTCATTTGCGGTTTTCTTTCTTTTAAGGTAAATGATTTTCTTCTGAATGCCACGTAAATCTTAGGTCTCAAGATTTTTAATGATATAAAATTCTAATCACCAAGGCTTATTCAATAATCTATTCCAAGTTTTAATCTATAAACTGACCTTTTTACTCACATACACTAGATATATTTTAGACTGAGTTTAGTTTTATTTATCAACAATGTCATTTAATGTATTCAACCAGTGGACTACATTTTTTTAAATCCTTTCTTAAAGCTACTTGTACAGCTTTTAGGTGATCACTCTCCGCGTTAAAAATAATACCACATTAAATTAATACAACTCTTTTAATGCGGATGCGTCAAGCTTTTAAAAGGATGCCTTTCAACCAAATGCTCACTTAGTCACTTCATTTACTTCGAAATTCAAATTTAGTTTTTTCTTCTTATTTCCGCACACGCTTCGTGCCTAATTCGTTTTGAATATGGAATGATTTATTTCGTGTTTTGATTGCATTAGTGTTGCTCTGCTCTTGCCACCTAATATGATCATCCATTTATTCTGATTGTATTGATTGTATGATATTGAATTTAATTGAATTATGTTTACCTTGAGCGGCTCGGCACTGAAAAGTCTCACCATGATTTTATGAATGCGATGGTTATGCATTTAGATAATTTACTGGTTATTATAATATTATGTTCATGGTTATGTAAATCCCATCTTCCAGTACCTATCTGATAATGCGTGTTATAATTCTATGTGATAAAATACTATGCAGTACCTAAGTATGCACTTAATGAAAATTTAATCAAGTTTTAAGTTGGTCAAAAACCTAAATTAATCTTAAAGTGCGCAAATATTAAGTAGTTTATATTTACCTAGAATATAATGTTATTGTAAGTTCGATCGATAGAGAGCACCGGAAAACGGAAGCATTGTAGAGTTCATCCAACTGTGCACCGAGTCAATGTCAGCGCGGCTCGGGTCCAAGATTCGGCAAGAACAGGGTGCGTGGTTTGGGGTAGCAGGGTGCAACCGTCGCGGGGTAACGACCGGCCGGGGTCGACGGCCGGCGCCACGCGGCCGCGCGACCGACCCATCCGATTGATCGGAGCAGGACGGCACTACCAAACACCCTCGCGGTATAACTACCCCGCGCGTAAGGGAAAATAGTGCTTTGTTTCGTAACGGATAAGGTTTGATTCGTTTTGCGTCTAGGTCGGAAGATGCGGCGTTCGGTTTTCGGTAGTAGCAGAGGAGGCCCGACTCACACAGAGGCGTTAAGGGAAGTAGATTTGCTCAAAATATTGATTTTTCCGCGGGCATTGCGGCGCTGCTGCTAGTGTGCGTGCTGTGCGTGTGTGCGTGCACGTCTATTTTGGGTAGAGCACGTGGTCGTAGTTGTTGCTTGTTGACATGCGTTTTTATTTTTATGGTGGTTTTACAGCTCGATCGGTTGATTGCATTACATCATTGTTTAACTTTTATTACGTTGGGAGTTTTAAATGCATTTCATACATTCTAAAGTAAGTAAGTTCGTTTTCAAGTCAGCGGCCAACTCTGGTGAGAGTTAATACCTACTATTTTTATTTTAATACCTAACCTACCTAGAGTCGGTAAAATATGAATCTCAAACAGCTATAGCTATAGTAGCTTATAAATCCGTGCAAGTTGAAGTCCGTGCTTCGGAGGGCACGTTAAGCAGTCGATCTTGCCTTTTTCAAAGCTAGGCCATGAGGCAGGCCTTTGTGGGGCCTATTAACTAGGTATGTCACCAAAATAGGTCGCCATTGACTCACACGAACTTACTTGGCTGGCACATCAACGCGGGTCGGCTTCGCAGCCGAGCAGCCGAATCCCTCAAACGGCACAGACATGTAAATTTCGATGGAGTATGTTGTTTAAGCTGTTTGAGGTAAATCCTTTAGGACCGAGGGGATCAGGGAAACACCAAAACTACAAGGACCCAGCGAAGATATTAACAGAGACCACGCGTGACCAGAATGTTGACTTTTTTTACGGCCAGCAAGTTAGCATTGCCATAAAACGTGGCCAGTATTCTGGCCACGTTGTACCTACCTACTTCTTCTTAGTTGTGCCTCAGATTTACTGGATCGTTTATAACGTAGCGATGGTAACGTTAAGATTATCATTCTAAAATTTTTAATTAAGATTTTCATTAATTAAAAATTGATTTAATGTTTATTAAGTTTTCTATGTACTGAATCTCATTTTGCATGCAGGTATCTTAACTTGTCAAATAAATGCTATAGTTCTGAGATTTTTGCGATCACAATACATAATATCAAACTAACGCCATTTATCATCTTACTGTTAAAGCATGAAACCCGGCGGTTACGATACGTACGAGTAACACTCGCACTTAAACTTTTTTAAATAGGTAGTTATCTGCCTAACCTGTCAACGCTTGAGATTTTTATAGTCCCTGATTAAGGCTCTAAAAACACCTAGGAAATTGATTTCTCATGGAAAAATACCCATCTATCAATTTAGTTTAATTAACTTATACTTATTTAAAAAAATACCACATTCAGTAACCTTTTATGTCATACCTATCAAAGGTATTTTGATGAAGTCTAAACACATAATACAGGTAATATTTAAAATATACCTTGCTTGTTTAATTAGTAGTAGGTAAAACGTTTGGTAATACCTACATTAGGTTTAATTATAAATTAAAAATCAACATATTTTGTTTTGTACAAACAGTTAGGTAAAAAAAACTGTTATCGCTGTTTTCAATCATTATTGTACAACAATTTTTTAAACAATAGATAACAAGCTTGATTCTAAAAATTTTCATGCGAAGTTCATTGTACAAGATGGGTGCATGTTATACCTATACCCATCCACCCACGTTAGCACTTATTTCTATGTAATACAATATGTGTATTATATGGTATCGATGCACTAACACGGGTCCGGTTCACACACACTCACAACCTTACCCTTGATTTTGCCAGCTCAAGGTCTCTACCCTCCAAGAGCACTCGCTCGCACCCCCAGGATCCTGTATAAAGCTATCCTACTTGTAAATACGAACATTGCCGAAAATTCCCGAACAGGACCTGAGGTCGACGAACTCGTCATACGTATTGGTAAATAAACATTGTTCTTACATAACATAACGCATATCCAATAACATCTACATCTAGATATGTTTGTAATAATTTATAGTGTTGAAAATGCGAAATACAAGACACTTTGTAGATAATTTATTACAGTTACATTTTATATATCTATATTCATTGTGCTAGGTAATTTTAGAATTAACTACTTAAGTACGAGTACCTACATCTAAGTGAGATCGTTGAGATTTAGAATCGATTCATTTAAAACAATCTTGGCAGAAAATGTGATACAATCTAGTGAATTTTAAAATTGAGCTAAAATATAAAAATACGTATAATAATAATAATTGATTCGAATATACCTAAACTTATTTACAGTAATATCTCTGGTTTCTTTTATCAAAGAGAATACGATTATAGTACAATATTATGAAAATATACACTGATATCGAGTTTACCAAAATCATTCGATCAAAATGATAAAGACCTTTTTTTTTCATCCTCCGTAGAATGTTTACCGCTATAAAAATATAAAGAAAATATATACATACGTTTTATAACGCTGGTTGTACTATTGTACGGTTAATTATAGCCAAGGTTTCACCAGGTAAGAGCGCAGGCATCAAGTGAGCAATGTGAAAACAAACTCATTACTTGTAAAAACAAACAGCAGTCTGAGTTTGATTACGTGATGGTAGCCGGGCGGTCCCGACCTACCCCTAACCTAGGCCAACGCTGCAGCGATGCACCCAGACATCTAGACAGCTATCTAGATGTATCTAGATAGGCTGCCACCCTCACTCACACAAGAATAACGCTACGTGGGAAGAGTGCGCCTGTATTTTGCATCTGTATAGCTATTGCGTTCGATTTTTAGGGGTTCGTTGTCAAAACAGAACCCTTTTGATAGGGGGAGTGCTGTCTATCTGTCCGTCTGTCTTCATGAGTCGTCATGCATGAGTAACAAGTTCATCTGAAAAAAGTATCATTAAAATGTACGACGACAAATCACCGACAGTACATAGAGGTATTAAATGTTTTCGAAAACGACCACCTAAAAATTAAAACATGGTTGCTTCATGTATTTTTACATAATAATTATCATCATTAAGTACCAATCAACAGAAGAACAATGAAAGAGAAAATCTTATTATATCTTATCCTCTGCTTAGCTTTCAAAAGAAATTGTCTTTTTTCAAAAATGTTAACTAGGCAAAGTATCGTTTATACCAAATTCTCTGACGAAACCTTGCGTTTTTAACAGTTCTAGCACTTAAAGTTTTTGCGTTCTGTCCTTATTTACATCGATGCACCAATTTGTTTGCGAGCAGCTTAGATGTATATTCAGGAGTTTATTTGCTTTCTTTCTTTTCGCATGTAACGCTTGCTGACGCAATATAACTTTGTAGTATTGTCAATTTAACTGTATTTTTACCTTTTTAGATAGTTGTAAAAAAAATACTTCTGGAGAAGGTAAATCCCATACAAATTAACAGGACAGCTTGACGATACGTTTACGTTTATGATTGTCAAACAAGTTATTCGTGATTCGCGCTCTGTATTCTAGTGCCGTAATATTTATACACTGTTTTAAATATGTTTATTAATTAGCTAGTTGATAAAAAAAAAAACAAGTTACAAGTTACAACAACGGCGCGAAATAATCGCTAGCCTAAAACGTAACACCTACCACTTGAAGTTTCTGAGGTCAAGTCGAGACTCGAGATGAGAGGCGTAGCGGCAGAAGTTAACAAGAAATACCTCCTACTAGGTACCTACGCAGTTACGGATGCAACTAGGTACAAATATTTTGATAAAACTGTAAAAACAAATTATTTTTTTTAAACACGTGACATCACACAAAAATTATGCAACATCCTGTCAGATACAAACGAACCTTATAAAAACAAATTAAATAGCATAGCTTAACATAAATATCTGTATTCAATCAAAAATCACGCTTATACAAGAATATTTAAGTACGATAATAACTACAGTAGTTTTCAAAAGTGCTTGTATATACTGTATATACCTACTCGTCATATCCGTAACAAGTCCCCCAATAACCAAACCTAGCTGTAGGCATATAATATCTATATAAGCACCCACTTGTATGGCTAGACTTATCCATGGTGTATACATTTGTATGCACTCACTCACACATTGACAGTTTGCAAAGTTCAATTATATGAGACGGAAGAGATAGAGTGCTATGATTGAGGGAAAATGGTCTTGTTATTAATGTTAGTGTTTTCAGTTGTGGTGTAAATATAACAATATAAAAAATAAGCAATATATTTTCGTACACATTTCGGCACCAGCTATAAGGAAAAGACACCGAACTCACCGAAGGTCTTTTTTAATTTATGCTTGTGAAAAGGGCCGAATGCAGTTAGACGGCGCGGTGCGGTAAGAGGCCGACCAGTACAGAGTACCGTGTATATTGTCTCATATCCGAACAAATTTTTTGAATAGTATGTATGTAGAGCTCTTAGCAGCTCTCAATTAATCTTGACAAAGACATCGTCACTAGAGCTGGGCACAAACATACCCTTTTATGTACTGACCCTGAATATTATTAGTTTAAATTCTCAAACATTATTAACAATAGCATTGTCTACTTTGTTATGAACGCTAAAGCAGGTGCAACAACACAGAAAACCATATTTACATAGTACCTGTTCGGTATTCTGTGAAATCACATGGAAATGTTTACACTGAATATTATTAGAAGTCGCACAGAATGTGCACCGATCGTCAGAGCTACGTCGCCGTAGCACGTGCTACGAACGCTCTGTTACGTCATTTTGGTTTATCTTATAAAATGTTTGTAATGGTTTGCTAATAACTAGATAATTTAGGTTTATTTTAATATTTGATATTGTGTGCAAACAAAGACTTCATATTATATAACGAATCTTATAATATTACAATAGTTCAATAAAATATAATTAAGTAATTTTGTTAATTCCAATAATTTTTTACTTTTAATTATGACAAAACACAAAATAATAATATACCTACACGGAATCGGTTTACTTGATGATGCGCCATCTAGAGGCGAGTAGCTTAAGTATTTCGTTCAGCGTACCGTGTATAGATGGCACTAGCAACGATATTAAAATCAAAGATTAAAACGAAATAAAATGTGGTTACTCCCATTTGTGTATTTTTATGTTGTTGTTATAATTTTAGCAAAATAACGAAATATATACGAAATTTCTTTAATTCTTCATTATTGTCAACAATTAACTATTTTTAGGTTTAGATCTGCCTAGTTCATTAGTGCTTTATGCACAGTAAATAATAATTTACGAACTAGGCAAAGACATTAAAGCACTTCCCACCAACACACGTTACCGCGTCACGCCCTATTTTACTAGTCTATTTGCTGTTTACAATGGCTGTCGAAACTGAAACGAGCCTATTTCATTTCAAAGAAAATAACACAAGCAAAAACACACTGTGTTTAGATTTATTAAGGCTCTTAATGTGTTGAGCTTAATACCTAGCTAGTTTCGAGTTTCTACCATCGATAAACCTTTAGTTTTGTCAAAAGGACTTTGAAATAGTATGAACTGTTTTTCTTTGTCTTTAAGGCTCATTATCATTATCGTGCAATGAAATACGGTAAATATTAGGCCTAGGCAGAGTCTATGGTTTATTTTTCTCGAAACGAGAAATTTTTCTTCAATATAGCACTTTATACTTACGTGTTCTGTTGCCGAAACATGTTCTTAGAAGCGTCTATGTTTCGGCTATGGCGCTCGACGATGACTAATTATTTTTGGGCAAGTTGCCAGACGACAATGAATATAGGACAGACTGCTTCAACAACACCAAAAGGTTAGCTTTACATAGCTAACGGATGAGTCCACTGGTCATCCTACTAGTATTATAGACCTGAAAGTTTATATATTTGTAGTTTAAGTTTCAATCACGCTGTTAGACGGAGACTCCGTCATAGGAGTGGGCCACTAACTCATATGAGCAGGAAAAGGTACAGAATATATTTTAGTAATAACATCCAATAATTCGGCACCCTTTGCCCGCGCCTTTCTCGCCCTGCGCTCAAGTTGCACAAAAATTTGCTGTTACATTATTAAAAAATCGGGTAAAACATCATCATAATAAATATCTACAACATATTTTTCCTTTTTAAAATTTTTCTTGAAAGCCTTCTTATGTTCCCACTGTTGGGACACTGGCCTACTCTCGGGTGAGAGTGATTGGGTCTTTAATCCACCACGAGGACCCAATGCGTATTGGTGGATGATACCATGTCTTTCAAATTTTTAGTTCATGGACATGCCGGTTCCACGATGTTTTCCTTCACCGTATGAGAGCACAGGCATTGCGCACATACATTTTTCGAACAGAAAAATCCATTAGTGCACGAACGGATTTGCACCCACGACCTTAGGATCGGAAGGCGGGGTCACTACCACTAAACCACCAGTGTTCATGATGATTTTTTTCTTCAAAATCCAGTAATCTAAACATTACAATAATCCGCCACCCTCTGATTTAGAATAGTGCCGGGTTAGTGAGATGCTACTGAGTTCTGAACCTGGATTATTAATTATGTCCAACATAATTAATTATGTTTCTGTTTCACTAGATACCTGCAAGCGAAGCCGCGAGTAGAAAAAGTCGAGTAGCCAGTAAAAAAATACTTTCAACTTGTTCATTCTAAGGCGGACCCTACACCTACAATAAGTTTGCACAATATTTTTATTGCGCAATATGATTGAATCAAATCTTCTCACTCAAACGATCAATTAATATTTTGACGCAATCATTGACGACTCATAAGTGTCAATCTTTTCGCGTGAGCATGATCAAACGGAACTGTTCCGTGAACAAGATGTCAGACTTGTGGCTAAAATTAAAAATAAAATACGTCGCTGGTCGAAAGACTGCTACATGAAAAGGCAAAAATATACCCACGAGCATGGTCCGATCCTCGTTAAGGCGACGCACCGACTAAAAAATATTGCGCAATACAGATCCTACACGGTGCAATGATAATATGGTGCAATAAAAATTAAACTCGCTCAAACTTTTGTACAATCATTGCGCAAACTTCAATACTTCTACAATACTAACCCTAGACGGTCATTTGTATTGCGCAATGCGTTATATTGCGCAATGTTATTGTAGGCCCGCCTAAGAGCTATGTCGGTGACCTTGGTTTTTTATGGATTTATTATTTTATTCCAATAAGAAGTACTTTAGTACAGTCAGCAAAAAATGTGGTCTACCACCCTAAGATTGAGATTCATTTGAATGTCATAGGATTTCACAGAAATTTTTGTCAAAAGTGATATACCACTTTGCTGACTGTACCTAGTCGAAGAACTATGCCTATAGCTACTTTCGTAAGGAAATTTTCCAACTACTGAAACGTTCCATGCTATCACGTTTCGGGATCGAGTGGGGCGATCTATCAAGATAACCCAATTTCTATGGGAACTGTGTTAAAAAAAAACTTGGAATTTGAGATAAAAAGTTGCACAAATTGTTTAATAGATCTAACAAAGTTATCCGAATGCGTGCATTAACATTGGCTTTTAATATTTCAAACTGGCGTTACTTAATTCAATAACATTATAAGTTCAAGGAGCTAATTTGTTTAGCCATACACTTGAATTCGGCTGAATTAAGAGGCCAAACTTATTTCATATCTTAGATTAAAATAAACTTATTGTTGGAAAAAAACAAAAACCGACTTAAAACTAAAAAATAATGATTTATGTTTGTGGAGATACGAGTGGTGCAGTTATTGACACGTTTTATCATTATTTTTATAAAAAGCGCTGAACCAAATTCCATAAAATTTACATAAAAAAAACAGTAGAATTGATAACGTCCTTATTTTTAGTAGGTTAAAGAAATTCATTAGTCTCAGTTTTTTGTTCTGTTTAAAAGTTATATTTAAGTTAGCCTTCAAAAAATTCAGCGTGGAACAAACTACAAAGACTACCGCTGTTTTGACTAGCTCTAGATCTACAATTTGTACCAAGCTAAAATTTTTTACACAATAGGCATAGGCGGTAACGTATCTAACGCTACGCTGATACAGTATATTGTTGTAACAATTCAGGCACAGTTATTGAGGTTACTCGAGTTCAGCCTGGGTTCTAGGCCAGTCTGTCGCAACAAGTTCGGGTATCGCTGGCGGTATCAGATAGGTATTTTGTGTATCAAGTGCGCATTATACACAAACTCACCTAATTCTTACAGATAGACGGTAACCTCCTTTAGTGTTTGTCGACCTAGGCGGCCTTTTCCTGTTTTTATTTTTCGTACGAAAATAAAGATTGGTTTACATGTATACTTTTCAAGCGATATAAATTACAGCCCGGAAGGCAGAAGACGACGCCGAGGCAGACCATGAAAGCGCTGGCGTGACGACCTAGATGTCTTCCACAAGGGCTGGCAGGAGATGGCACAGGACCGGGATAAGTGGTCAGATGCAGGGGAGGCCTTTGCTCAGCAGTGGGACAGTATAGGCTAGATAAAAAAAAAATTTTAGCTTTCTATTTACTTTAGTTACCTTACAAGCATAGTTTAAATAAGCTTTTTGAAAGTAAACCGTGCATATATTAAAGTGTCGTAAATATAGTAATTGACAAATAACATTACACAACCGCTTACTGTCATCTAAAAACAGTAAAATCAAATCTTATGGTTTGAAACATAGATTTTATAAGGGTGTTGGCATTGGGTCTGCGTGATGGGTTGAGAGTTAAGACCCAATCATTCTCACTCAAGAGTAAGCCAGTGCCCCAACAGTGTGAACATTGTTGCGGCGGAAATGTTGATAAAAAGAAATGGCACTAAAATTTGAGTCTTTTTTATGGTTTTTTGAAAGTAATCTCTCCATTTCCAAAATAACTAAGTATATAAAGCTTTTCCATTACTCATAACATTTTATAACTCAATTAGTATTATTTTATATACATTAAGTATTAGATGTCCTATATACTTATATAAATTAATGCATAGTTACAATAAGCATTAACTTGAAACTATAATCAGCTCTAGAACACGTAATAGAAATAGAAAATTTGCTCATGTGTGCGTGAATTGCATTTGTAGTGTTGTCAGTGTGCAATAAATACTTTGTGTATCTATCTCTTTCCCTCTCGACATTTCAGTGATAGCTATGGCCTTGTCTAGTCGCATCTAATGCTGGCGTTAGTTCGTTTGAGCAGCAAAAATTGATGTTCAAGTTACTGGCACAGTTACTAGCATTGTGTCATCAGGAAGTACATACCGCGGCTGAATACGCTGAAACGGACAGACTTATGTTAATATAGTAGGTTATCGTTGAATGTAGGGCATCATCAGTTAGCTATATTATATTCTAGTAGATACAGGTGACAGACGAATTACCGAAACAAGTACCTACACATGTTCAAATAAGTTGATTAAAATTAATGAAAGCGTAGGAAATTTTATGTTTTTTTTAATAATAGGTTGTATTTTATTTTTTTCAGGTAAGTGTTATTAGGACACACTAAGACACTATTGAAAGGTTGGAATGCGAAAAAGAATTCACTAAGAAAAAAGAGAGGTTGGTAATTTAGTGAGCTTTTTCTTACTATCAACTAACTAAACTATACATATGTAAGAACTTACTCATAAGTACTTCTGTTTGTACGTTTTAACTCATATAAACGTAAAGCTAGATTTGAAATTAATAAAATTGACTCAGCTAGTTTCTGAGATTTTATAATTATGTAAATAAATAAAGTAACTAATGCGGGACAATTCACACGGCATTATCTAGCCCCAAGCTACCTAAAAAAGCTTGTGATATGGATACTAGATGATTACTATTTGGTTTCACTAGCTAATTTTGTTTTTTTTTCTAACATTTGAAATGATAAATAATTTATTCATGCCTGAATGAATTGTTAAGTATTTTTTGTATTTTTTTCTTAAAAACGACTAATAAGTTCAATGTTTGTACGCCAGCTGGTAGGAACTAGAGAAACTTTTCGACAGTAAGGTCAATTATTTACCACCTGTACCCTTACATCTAGTTTTACAAACAATAAATATAATATTTCATTCTCATTTTCATATTTATTAACAAAAATGATATTTTCGCGACTAGCATTCTAGTTCAAAGACTGTTATGGTTTGGACCGATCAGAGTTATTTATTTCTAAGTGTTATGTACCTGAGTAAATAACTATGGTAGATTAAATTGTACAATAAGTGACCAAAGATAGCTGTGTTTTTGTTAAGGCTGTTTCCAATTCAGACTAATTTTAATAGTAACTGAACGCAACGAGGGATTCAACAACACCTTTAGTACACTTTTACTTTTCACTTCTTCTACGTACATTATGCAGTTATAAAATAAAAAAAAAATAGCTTTTAATAAAACTTTTGTATGCTTATTCAAGCACTACCTTCAGCAAACGCTCCTAATGACCCTGTAGCGAGTGTTGACTGAGTCGGAGTGTTGACCGGTATGTAGGTTACACCGCGCAAACCGCCGCGCCGTCGCTTGTTCCCCGCACGTCGCTCCTCCCCCCTCACCACGCAACTACTTTTATGATCTATGCACTTCTAAACAACTAAAACGTCAAATACAGTCTTCATATGGAGACAGATACACAAGCTATAAGAAATAGGCCACCAGAAAAGCAAGTAAGCTTTTTGCGCCTCATTTCCAGCTCTGGAATAAGCTGGTGCAGAGTATTGATCCAGTTTCAGTTTTAAATGGCAAAGTGCACTCACTAACGAGTGGCTACACGGCGTTTGGTATTTGGCCACAGACTCTCAGATTGGCGGCAATGTGCCACAGACAAATTCTATTATTGGACGGTGGGCCTATGCATTATATTTATATCAAGTGCTTCTGTGGTCACTGGGGCAAGTTCGCTCGTTTTTTAAACTCTCAGTAAAAATCGGGCAAGTTCGCGTTCGACATCATGGCCTGTGTAAACACGCCATATTTTTAAAGATTCGCCAGCATCTTTTTCGGTCTAAATATTATGAATTGCACTTATTTTTTATCGCAACTAGATTTCATGCAGTGACGCGCTTTTTCCGTTCCATCTATATAAAACCTATATAAATATTGATTCTGTCAGATAATTATATCAAGAAAGAAAAACTTTATTTTATTTAAGTAAATATATTTTTTATTGACCTTGACAACATGCGTTTAAAGAACCCCAAACCAAGAAGATATTCAAAACATTATGTAAATGTAGAACGTCCAGATACAGACTAAGCTCCAATAATATTCTCAAGGCGAAGATAACAAAATGACCATCAAATTAGGAGATCGACAACCGGCCGTGACTCTGTTTACGCACTCGACACTATCTTCCAGTCTAAATTCTGAAGGATTTTGCGATAAGGTGACACAAAATTCACACAAAGCACGCTTCAGGCGGGTGCACTATTTTCTGCCCTTTATTCCATATTTAATAAACACAAGTGAAAGTGGAGTATTTAACGTGTATACAACTACTATTTTCAGTTTCCATTATCTGTGGCTAATGAGAATAACAATTTAGATTCCTTGAACATTTTTGTAAAAATGCGGCACATTTGGGGCGTCGCCAAACACGGTGACTGAGAATTTCAGCAGAACATTTTACAAAATTGGAGAATAATCTCTCCCCATTATTGTAAATCACCTTGAAGTGAAAACAAAGACTCACTTTCTAAAGTGCAAGTTAACTCGGTTTTCGTGCCGTAGATCATCTATTCGTAAAGGAGAGCACTAATGAACGCGGATGTTTAGCAGTATTGGCCGCGCTTGGCTGAAAACACTTCGCCTGGTTGTGTGTGACAAAGTAATAAATCAGATGAACCTACATTCATAAAATGATAAGGTCATGGTTTAAGCTTGATTCATAGTCAACTTTAAAAATGCGCGCTACACAAAGTGCACATATTGTTTTGTAGTCATAATGCTATAATAGGTAGTAACTATGTTTAGCTATAAGTATATTAGGGTTTTACAAAGTTTAACCTAACATAAATAATAATTTTATTAAAAAGCTTATATAGGCGCTGCAGCCTGCAAAGTTATATTTTATACTGTTGTGTTATACTAAACTGTGTTTAGATTATAATACTTTGTATTTTTAATGACAAATAAAAAACTTTTAAAAACAAAAACTTCGCCTGGTTATCTAAAAGTTTATTTCAATCATCATCATGACAGCCTTCTAATGTTCTCACTGCTGGGACACTGGCCTACTCTCGGGCGAGAACGATTGGGTATCAATCCACCACGCGGACCCAATGCGGATTGGATTGGCACATATCTTTAGAATTTTTAGTTCTTGGATATGCCGGTTTCCTCACGTTGTTTTCCTTCATCGTATGAGAGCAGTGGCATTGCGCACATACGTTTTACGAACAGAAAAATCCATTGGTGCACGACCGGGTTTGAACCGACCTTAGGATCGGAAGGCGGGGCGGAATTTATTTTATTTTAAAGTTTATTGTAATGACTCTATAAAAAAAGTTGTACCTATGGTATGGTAGCCTAACTTTGTACTGATAAATACACTATATGATAAATACACTGCCCTATCTGAGCAGATAGAAAAAAACACAACACAACTTCAAGCAAAAAACCTTTACAGATTTGTTGTTGCTAATCTAGAGTTCGATTCCACTGTTCAAACAAGACCTCGTGATGTCCTGATGATGTCCCGTGGAGGGATGAAACACGTGTCAATATTTTACTTATGAGGTTAACTGTATTAACTGTGTGACCTCATTGGTTAAAAGGTTAAGCGGAATAGTACTACAGATTTTTCGTCTGTTTTTTATGTTCTAATGTATTTCCGCATAGTAACGCCTGAATGTATCAATTAAACTGTAAAAATTAAAAGGAGCAGGTACGCACTGTTTCTCTCACTCTGTATACTGCCTGGAGGCAGAATATCTAGCACTAAAATCTGAATTTTTAGCCTTTGCTCGCTTATTTTGACCTAGCCATCCGAACCTATGACACACAAATTTCAGGAAGAGGTTTTGATATTTAAGCCGTGAGTGAAGCGACATAGATCTTGATTCTTGAACCTCACTTCTAAGAAGTTTTTTCGTTGGCAATGCATTCGTCCGGAGTTCTAAAAGGATGTTTGGTGCAAGTCACGAGAAAACTGCGTTATTAGTTAGATAACATTTTATACTCCCCAATTGTTGCTGAATACTGACATGCGCAAGCGTAAAGCGGTGATTCCGGAAACGAAAATAATCAATTGAATGTTGAATCAAGATTTTTTATTGATGTAGAATTTAGGTTATTATACATAATTTATAATTGGATAAGGCATAATAAAATCTTCTTTTAAATAAAATTTGTATAAAGAGATAGTAAACGTTAAAATGTCTTTTTTTTTCTTAGAATTCCTCATCAATTATGATAAGATTTTGTATGAATACCGCTGCAAGGCTGCATTGGTATATCTAGCAAAGAAATACTAGATCTTCCATTAAGTTTTTAACCTAACGCAGCATTTGCATCACTGGGCAGTCATTGGATCAAATTCCTTTAAAGCTCTGGCAATGTCCTTTATAGGTCTCACAACGGATCTCGGCCGTAGTGAAATTAGCCGTTTCGATGCGCAATGGAGCTTTTTCAAACTAAATTGTCTTTGCGCATCACAAACGGCTAACTTCACGGAAGCCTAGATCCGCTGTACGAACTATACCTAGGTGCATTTCTCAAACTTTAAAAGAATTAAGTCAAGCTAAAATTTAGGTCTATCAATATTAAAAGAATAAGCAAAACAGGCTGTTTCATTGACGTCACAACTTTCAAAGACATAATGATATAATATATTTTCTGCTTTGTTCGTAAACATTTTCAGATCAATGTTCCTATTCAAGTAAGATTTTAGAATAATTTTGAATAAAAAACAGAAACGTGCAAATAACAAGGCTATACACGTTATGCTTATTTGAATCTAAAAGTATGGCAGTCACGTTTCTAGAAACAGACAGTTTACATTTAGGCACTTATTATCTACTACATTATTATTCAAGCATGTACTGAAACATTTTTTTAGTAAATTCTTTTCTTTTTGTCATATTTGTCAAAACACATTTACTTACCTACTTGTTTTTTTCTGTATAATTTTCGTACAATTTTTTTTGTCCCTTGTCATTTACGAGTTATACGTCTTACGTTTCTAGAAATAAGCTGCAACTGTACCTACCTATATCTACAATATTTCATAAACATTTACTAAAAAACAATTTTGCTTTTTTTATTCTACAAGGTTTTTTAAAAAAAAAGGCTATTACACTGTTAAAGTACAGTGTAAAGTAAAGAGATCAGGCTGACCGCCCACGGGCCCTTTGCTTGAGCAGTTGAGCTGATTTATTTAATTTTCATCCTAAGTTATATAAAATTTGCTTCTTGGTACCGCCCCCGCGAATCATTGGTTTTGCTCTTATTTATTGCAAACGTTTTAACTTATATGCTAAGACATTTTTTTAACCTACTTTTACTTTTTTTTTAAAGTTTAGGACTTCCTCATCAAACTTGCCTGCTACCTAAGATCCTTCCGCTACCCGCTCCGCTTATGCCTCAGGCCACACTCGAGCGGTCGCCGGCCGGCCTAGTTTCGCTCGGAATAGTCGCCGCCCCCGCCTCTCGCCCTGCACCAGCCAAGTACCAAACCGTACCAACTACACATTACTCTGTGGCCAATTACAGTAGTAACTATCGGGTCTTCTGTGACCGAGCACTCCTCAAAGCCGTCGTGCCTATCAGCTATTCTGTAACTCCTCGTACACTTGCAGTTTTCTCAAAAGCCGCTAGCATAAAATAACGGCGCAGCGGGGACGAAGCACATGTGAGATTTTTCATGAGATTTATGTCACCGTATATTACCGCTACATTACCTCCGCTATATAAAGGCTACCACCGTTTAGAGATTCATGGCGTAAAGGACATAGCCGACACAGGCCGTAGCTATTCAGTTTTCACATTATGTATGCATGCACTCGCCCTTTGAGTCTTGAGAGTGCCCGTTTCAAAAGAGCTCTAAATTGCTTCTGATTGGGTTTTTATGGGCGCAGCAGTTTAGTTCTTAGTAGCGAAGAATGTAGTTGTGGTATTAGCATCTATTTAAAGCTTAATGTAATATAGCGTAATTTCCGAGCGCATTTTTCTTTCATGATTTTTCTGCCAGATTTTTCATCTTCCCAGTGAGTAGTATAAATACACAGTGTTATTGTTCACTTAACACCCTTATTTACCACTATAGTAATTGCAAGCATCAGATATTTATACAGTTCATTGAAACGAATAGTTGAAAGAGAAAAGGGGTACTTTGACATGTGGATGTTTGGAACAACTAATAGTGAAGTGGTAACGCTAAGCTGAAAGCGTTGTAAACAAAAAAACAATATGGCTTAATAACTCATAATGACTAATAAAAAACAAAATGATTAAAATTAAACTACTCAATAACAATAGTTGCATACCTACATGATAATCAAATTAAAAAAAAGAGGCTCAGGTTCTTTTTTTATTTTTTATCTACCTACCACTAAAGGTTGTCGCCCGTATTAGATTTTAATTTGATAATCTATAGTTTTTTTTTGTACAGCTGAATTGACAAGCAACCAAGCGTATAGGCCCACAAGATGGTAAGCTGGACGCTTGCAATACCAGAAGTATCACTCGCGGGCTGCCACCTTGAGGCATAAATCGAAAGCCTCATGTGCCAGTAATTTCACCGGTAACTATACCCTTCACACCGGAACAGCAATGCGAGCATTACTGCTTTGCGGCAGATAAAGTAATATGGTGGTAGTACTTCCCCGGACGACTTCTATCACGAGGAACTCTACTAATCTCTTCATTGAGCCGTTTTTATATACGGCTCATTGCGTATGAAACAATAAAATGATTATTTAAAAAATTTAAACACTGCATTATTATGCACCTGCAGTACCCATACAGTAGTCAGGAAACCAGAATACGCTCATTAATAAATTGACACATGACATTTTCTCATGTAATAACTGTAAAATTGATTATAACCACAGCGTCAAGTCGTAAAACAGTGAGTGAGATTGCATCATAAAATAAGCAATGCAGTACGAGGTATGACTTTCAATGAATGTACACATTGCATCATGGGGTATGTCGAATTTAAAAATATGTCATGAAACAATAAAATACGATATATAGTATGTATGTGCCGGCCGGCGCGGTTTTGTGTCTATGATATTATAATATTATGTAATCACTATTAAGTTCTATAAATTATGACTACAGTGGGTACATGAAAATATGTCATGTAGTTAAGTTTTTAAATGACGAAAACCGAAGAATGTTGAGACATTCTTCGTTTTTCGTCGGTTAAAAATCTATAAATATAATGTATAAATATTAGGTATTTTTTCAGTCAGAAAATCATTTATTTCTAAACAAAAATAACTAAAAATAAGTGTATTTTAATCTTTATGATCCATGTTGTTCTGTTTGTAAGCTTTGTGAGACAAATGAGCTTAGTTATTATACCTCTACCTTTCAAAAAAGTATGTCAAATGAAGTGCTCACGCATAAACTCCCAGGAGGCGTAGGTGTGACATAATAGTAGCCCGCTGTTTCCTTTCTTCAATAGCTTTTGTTGATAAGCTCTTTCCTAGAAATCTTGAATGAGGTTGACTCAATTCAAGTCTTAAAAATGGAACTTAAAAATCTTAAGTAAGCTTAAAAATCTTAGTATTTCTCAATTTCCACAATGTAAATATTATGAATACTAAACAGGCTCTGTAATACCACAGAGTGTAATACTGGAGATTATACAAATCTTCCAAAATAATAATCTAAAAATTAACCTACGATTATGCTTTGCTTTATTAGCAAAAATATTTTTATTTCATATACCAAATAACTAAATGGTTGTTTATTGATAGAACAGAAAACATGACAGATTAAAATAATAATATAACATTAATAATTTATTAATAATAATAATGTGTCTCAAAATATAATTTATAAACTTATAAAAATTTTAAATTTTATACTTTTCAGTTCTTAGACGTCTGTTCGTCTGTCGTTATAAGAAAGACAGTGATATAAATAGTGCAGAAAAAATAAATTTCATTGAAGCGATGATAAATTCAACAGAATGCATTTTGAACGGGATTATTTTTATTGCTCGAATAATCACTACGATTAATGGGTGTGCCTTGCCAATTTTTAAATTGAATCGATTTAAGAGTGTTAATTTGAGAAGATAATATATTATTCACTGGGTGTAAGCATAAAGAAAAACAAAATGAAGTTTTGCTGGTATAATTTATTATGTACCATTTCTTTCTACACTAATAACTTTATTTTTTAATAATTTAGAAACTTTTAATTACTAGCAGTTCTCCGAACAGTAGACCTTGCAAGCACAAACATGTAAAGTGAGCTTTAAAGTGAGCAACATATTGCATTTTAAGGAACTATTTTGCTCATCACGCTGAAGATCTTCACCAAATATCAGGACATATTTAAAGTTAATACTTACCTTTCAAATAAAATAAAAATCATCGAAATCAAATCACATCAGGCGGAGATATTCAGCAGCCCCCTTTTTTTTCCTTTTTTAGAGAAAGTACGCCCCTTATCAAAAATCCTCGAAACGAAAGCTAGTTTTTTTATGCTGAGTGCTAGCTGATAGTCTTAGTTGTAAATGTATTATTATTAATATACGTCCACCGACATAACCCAGATTCCATCTTAGATTGGATCAATACATGGTTTGACCCGTGAAAAGCTTGGGGGTTAGATGGGATCCCTTACTCGTGTAAGCGTGAACTTCGACCTGGGTTTTGGAGGTCATTAACATTTGGGCGGGCGGGCCGCGGAACTGGGTCGACTGTGCGTCGGGGGGCGGCTGCAGCGTTGCCATAACGACGACCGTCCAGACGCTCCAAATACCCTTAGCCTATAAAGATTTTGTTTTGCTTGTATTATATGTAATACTATATACTACTCGTATAAACAAATTAAAAAATTTCAAATCTAATTTCAAATTTTGTTGTTAAATATTAAGCAATGTGTGCGTGCGCTAAATTCAGATCAATTAAGTTTCCTTAGAGGTTTTAGTTTAACTTTGTAGCCCCAAAGGTCTACAATAATCTATGCAACTATGATGCGAACACAGGATGCGTGTAGTTTGACCACTGCGGCTATGAACATAAGTATTTACAATGTAATAATAAATTCATTGCCAGCCACTTCCAAAGCAAGTAATAATAGTAATGTAGTATTAATTATTACTAAATTAGCTTTCAAAAATTATAAATATTTTGTGTTACATGATTCGTACATAGTGGGCAAAAGTTCAAGATGGAACGAGTGGAAATCTTTAGTAGACCTTTGCCCAGCTGTGGGGAACGACATAAATTAGAATTAAAAAAATAAATAAAATACAGATACGCATCGTCTTCTAAAGCGTTTTTTTATGTCGAAGACACCTAATTTCTTATTATTTCAAGGATTTTTAGACGATTCGAATTTTATTACCTTGTTAATAAAAAATATTAAACATTTTGTTCAGGGCTCAATTGCCATGATTTTTGCCATGATAATTGTTTACCTGCAAGTAAGAATTTGTGTAAATAGACCTAGTTGTTATTTTAAAATTATCAAGTCGGTAACTGTATAACACTGAATTTCATTCACTAATTTATAGGCCACAATTTCTCAACTCCAAAGCTATAGCTGCGGCCAACGTTTGCGTCACCCGCTAGTAGGGACTTGAAAATAGGTCAAAAGGGGGCCGATCCACTGTCACTGCCATGCTGTATAGCTACTCAGTACGCGATACAACCAAATGTACGTATAGCGACTACGCCACGTGTATCTTTAGGCCGACCTTCGAAATTTCGAGAGGTCATCCCAGCCATGATTCTCTATGGCTTCCATAAGCGAATGTTGTTTGCTCAAATAAATGTTATTGTGAGTGGAGTAAAGTGACCTGTATTTTTGCTAGGTCAGACTTTGAGTATGCGCTGGAGTCGGATGAATATTCCTAGGAATAGGGCTTGTCGTAAAGCCTAGCTAAATCTTCTTTGCTTTGTTGTTTTTATAAAAATTCAGGCAGTATTTACTGTAATTTGATACTTAGAAAAATGCATTAAAAATGTAATTATTATAAGTATCTGCATCGGATACATTTCATACATTACATTTTTATATCAGGTACTTTATATTATTAATCCTGTATTATTTTAATTTTTTTGCATACTCCTACAGTTTCTTTCCTAGCATATTGTGTTGGTAATTGGTATTCTATTTTCGGTTGTGTGTGTTGGCCTTAATTACTTTTCTCTTTAGCTATCCCACATAGAATATAAACATGTGCTCATAAGCTAATTATTTCGGAAGATTCTGAGAGTGAAGAGTAAAAATTAAAATATATTGTTAGTTTTTTTTTCAAATAAACAGATATACCTAGTATTTTCGATTTGCGAATGATTAATAGAATATTGTCTAGTTGCTTTTAGGAAAATGTTGTTTGATGAGACACACTTTTTTCTCTGCCTGTTAATCATTTACAAGTTTAAATGTTTTAGTACACCAGAAAAAAATACTGGAATAATATGGTTGTATGAAAAGTATTTGCTCAGTTGTATCCTTCTAACGTGTAGAGGGCGCCAGGATGCCTTGGTTTCGTAACAAGTTACGAGCGCGCGCCGGTTCTTCGTTTTTGAATGGAGCCGTCAACTCAACCTGACGACCGATTACGTTGAATATAAATGCAACAGAGACTGAATCTAAAGGGCCCCTGACATTGGGCGGCGACCTCACGCCTTTTGGCAGTTGCCTTGGCATTGCAGCGCGCACAGATCGAAATGACAATGAACAACCAATTTACTTGGCATTCGGGTTCTAATTTAAGATTTTGAAGTTAGTTGTAGAGCTATATAAAGAAGTTGGCTCGACTTCGGTGCACATTGTTTCTTGCGATGCGAAGACACAACAACTAAAGAGTTATTGTAATTAAACTATTACATGTAGAATTTAATTTTGAATTCGTTTAGTTTTGAGTAGCAACTGAGCTGTAATCATGAGATTACTGAAACGAAAATGGCACAGTGAGCTAAACTAACTTAGTTTAACTTAGTTTAGCTAAGCTAACTCAGTTTAACTAAGTGTTTCGGTGGTGCGATGTCCCATCGCGTGTATGCGTTTAGCTCACGTAGCTGCGACGAGTTATTTACTTCGGTACACACTGCCAAGTGAGCTAACTTAAGTATATATGTGTATATATAATACTTCATAAATAAGCAACTTATTACTTCTAATTTAGTGATGATATCGTTGTGGATCCAGATTTTGAACTTGCTTTGCTCGCTGTTCGAACAATGTTGACGCGGTGAACCCACTAACTAGCAACAATTGCGTTGCGCTGTCTTCTATCTGCAAACAATTTGAAATAATCAAAACATAAAAAAAAATGCAGATAGACGCTTGGGCAACAAGTTGCTCGTGGGAGCTTCAACGAGGATTGGGTAGGTTGCTAATGACTGAATTTGTGGGTTTGTGGATATTCATTTTTAATTATTTATGTATATTTGAATGTAGCTAAAACACCTTCATGAAAACCGTCATCATCATTCACAGTCCAATGGCAAACATAGACCTTTTCAAAGAACGCCACAACGATTTCACTATACACCAACTCCCTGCGATCACTGCCATGCAATCTGTCTATAGGTGCTGTCCTATTCTTTATTTTCCAATAGGTAGTCGCCACTCTAAAAATCTTTATTTTCTAGCGGCAACAGTCTGCTTTAGGAAAAAAACTTCCTTACTTCCTAAATACGTAAACACCAAGGGCCGGTAGAAGCATGATAATCGTCACGTATCTGGTTTCAGGCGAAGGTTACTGAAAGCCCTTTAAAAATAAACTAGAGCAGCATTAAATCGCACAATAGACAATACCACTCTCATAGTTATTGATCACGGTAAATGTTAGGTCAAAAGTTCATGAGAGTTCGTGGCTTGCTGCAACCCCGGAAACTTTTCGAACGATCTAGAATAAACGTTTTTTCTTTTTATTCAATAACTAATATCTAAGACCCACCCTAAAAAACGTGTTTTATTAGAAACTCAGTATATATATAGCGTTTTTTATTGGGTTCAATCAGTAAAATTTTGTTCTGAAGTCAATTATTGGTTATCATTATTAACAGCAATTATTGGTACAAAAAACCAAACTTCGGTAACCAAACGAGTATTCGCATATTCGAGGCAATGCTGCGGTTTTTGGGCGCATACATACTTTAGTTATCTAAAATTAGCAATTCAAAATGGATTGGCGTCGCGTAGGATGCACCGCGCTGCGCGCTTGCGCGGCGTCCTAGTTCGCTCCGAGGTCGCAGGTTCGTTCCTCGACCCGTATTGATCGGTTCTCGAGGCCGGAAGAGGTACCACGGTGCAGCGGATATAGATCGTGTGGATAACACCACCTTGTTATCAGAAGTTTGTCGCGATAGTGTTGCAAGTATGATATCCTCGTTGATGTAGCCGTCAAGGGCGAAAAATATATGGGGTGAGTGAGAAAAAAAAATGTTTTTTCACAAACTCACTTTTTCTCAGAAACTGTAAATATATGTTTACTTTTTTTAATGCAGAACTTATTTTTTTCAAAATCGAAATCGTAACTCTTAACATGACTTTTCGATAGCTCTCACGGTTTGAGATTTCTCCTCAGCGGCCCTGAATAGACCACAGAAAGCTTGCAAGAAATATTTTATTTTCAGTCTTGTTTTGTCCGCTCTGGCGCGTCAATAACAATTTTTAAAAAATAAGTATCCTAACAACAATAGCGATTATCAAGTAAAAAATAAAGTAGAGTCACGTCAAAACGTTATAATCATGAGTGCTTATCATAAAAAACTCGTTTGACAATCGTAAACGCAAACGTATCGTCCAGCTGTCAATTCGGATGAAATTTTGGTAGTTCATTTAACGCACTAAAGAGGCGCTATTAAAAATCCTATACAAATTGACAGTTGGACGATACGTTTACATTTACGATTGTCAAACGAGCTTTTCGTGCGAAGCACTCTGGTACATTTTACTTATATTATCTCCGCTTTTATTTTTTATTAAATAAATAATTATTTTATCACTCAGCACTACCAAGCTGCACCGGTTGTGTCGTTAGGAATATTTTTCCCTAACTTTTTTAATAGTTTTTGAGACGGGTGATTTTACCTAGGTAGTATTTTGTTCAATTTATTTTGTATTGGTATTTGATTACATGTGCATTTAAATGTAATCAGACCTAGCTCAGACAAAACTTACAGTGAAAAAACAATAATCAAGCTAAAACTTTAAGATACGTCTGTATATTTGAATCCTGTATTTTCCCATTAAATTGTCACCAACGCCATAATTTAGTCTATGATTTTTATGATACTTAAACTTTTAGATGTTTTTAATTATGTTATTGTACTTCAACACTCGATTACTTTTCGGTACTTCACCTGCGCCAAGGGCTGACCTTCGGTAGACGCTAATAAGTAAATTACACTATCAATACCACGAGGTCACAGACGTATGCACTTACATACACGCACTTCTTCCATAGTGCCGGTTTCTCTTCTTATCTTTTTTTTATTTGAACTAGGACCAAAAAAGCTAAACTTTGAGTTTTTTGGCTACACTACCTGCTCTGCTGCAGTCGGTGATCTAAACTCTGTTTTTTTTTTATTTTCGTTTCTTATGGGTACCTACTTAAAAAGTAGCTTGAAATGAAGTAGCTTGATATTCTAAAAATATAACTACTGACTATTTACATGTTTCCGCACACACCGTGTGTTTTTCTATGAATAAAATAACTGAAAACTGTTTTTTTATAAACATTAATGTTTCTACAACTTTGACGTTTCAATGCTTTTTTTCCGACCAACAAACAAATGCAACACGAGTTTCAGGGGAGACGGGAACATGTTATTGAAAATAGTGTTTTTAATTACCTAGACGCGTATACCTTTTGTTATAAATAAATAGCGGTGCATCCCACTAACCAGTACGCACATTATAATTACCATTACGAGTTAGCATAAACACAATCGTTATCAGCGGGGGTGTTATCTGCTCTATAAGTAGGCCTCGGAGGTGGGTCAATGACGTTCGTTCACCCGATGCAGCCAGCACGTGCCGGCCTCGACACCCCCCACCCCTAGGAGGCTCCGCCTATTCACCCGGCCTAAGGCCAGAACACAATATGCGAATTAGAAAAACAGATACGCGATCAACACTACGACCGTCCTTAGGGGTATTTGACTGATTATATAAAAACAATCTCAACTTATTAATAACAATATTGCAGTAAATCACTGGGAGTTTTTAATATTAAATTTATTGCTGGCCACCTTATTTTTAATCAATATGTTGAATTGCTGTTGTCACCTCTGTTATGTTCATCAAGGAAGGCGAGTGATTATAATTAAAAAAGGTAAAGTACACATTTAAGTTTTACTTTATTTAGTTATTCTTGTAGGATCAGAATGATGAATGTATCCGAGTTTTTAGAGATGAGTGCATGATAGTATCCGAACAGGTTGAGTGAAAGGAATGAAAGAAAGGATTGAACGAGATGAATGGAACGGAATGAATGAGGTTTTTTGGTTTTAGATTAAGATGGCTGTCCGACAAGAAAAGTGCTACGCTGTAAATTTTTATCTATGAGTTTTTTTTGTGTTGAAATAAAACACTCAATACGGTTGGAAACTGTTTATTATTGCTCCCGAATCCGACAAATTGGGGGCTCGTCCGGGATCGGCGCAAAAAACATCTTCCGACGACAACGACGAGACGGCCGGCGTGGCGTGGTAACCTGTTACACGGCACACACGAGGCGGCTAGCGGCTCAGCGTAAGCGCATCCAACGACGACGACGATTACTTTTCTTTCACGACGGGACAAACGACGCTCCAGCTTATTCTCGACGACGAACCACGACGCAAGAACTACGACGAACCACGACGCAATTACGACGACTACACGATGCCGAAACGACGAAATAGCAAACACCAGTCAATGGACGATGATGAACATGACGTAGAACTACAGCCCAGAGGTACACAGGGAATGCTTCACTTAATGGAAAACTTAGTCCCAAAATATGATGGGCAGGATCATACCTATCCTGTACAGAGGTGGATCCAAGACATAGAAGACAACGGAGACATATTTGAATGGTCTTCAACGCAGAGGCTATTGGTGGCAAGACGCTCACTCACCGGTACAGCAGCATTATGGCTACGCTCTGAGAAAACTCATAAAACTTGGGAGGAGCTCAAGCTAGCGATTGGCAGAGAATTCACAGACACCGTTGATATCAAGACGATCCATGAACTGATGAGCACACGAAGGAAGAAACAAAATGAGAGTTGCATCGACTACATGCTGATTATGAAAGAGCTAGGAAAAAGAGGAAAAATGCCTGACTATGTGGCTGTAAAATACATTGTGGACGGCATCCCAGATTTAGAAATTAACAAAGTCATGTTACACGGAGTCACAACATATCCAGAATTGAAGGAGAAACTCAAAGTCTATGAAGCTATAAGAGAAAAGATGCAGAAGAAGCAGCCACAACAATCAACAAAATCAAGACAGCAAGAAAATTCAACGGGGATGAGATGTTTCAGCTGCGGAGAAAGAAATCACAAGAGTGTGGATTGCCCGAATAAGAAACAAGGAAAGAAATGCTTTAATTGTAATGAGTATGGGCACATCTCCGCAGAATGCTCAAAAAAAGACGCTGAAAAGAATTCATCAAAATCATCAAAATCCAAGACTGATGAAACCACGTGTTCTACGCGAAATGGCGGCAACGGAAGCGGCGGAAACGGAAACGTTCCAAAACGTTCGTTCGTCACTTCAACGGCGGCGACGATAGAGGGCGCTGCAAACTACCAGATTGATAATGACAGTTCTTCGATGGCAGTGACAGTTCAAGACGTCAAGCAATCAATCCGATCAATCGATCAAGACTGCAAGATGGCGGCGATCGAGTGTCATGGCGGCGAGTTTGTTGACATCGAGGATGTAAACAAACACAACGGAACAAATTATGGATTGAACAACGGGAAGAAATCACTTAAATGGGTGAAGTTATTGTGCGGCAACAACAATGACTACGTTAGCGGTGATAGTGCGGTCGTAAATATAAGTTACGGATGCGATGGACTTATAGATTCCGGCAGTGAAATTAACTTGATCTCCAGTGACTTTTATGCTGAAATAGGTTCACCGGTACGTGTGTACGAGAACATTTCACTCACGGGATTAGGGTTTGCAACGGTGCAAACATTAGGAAGTTTTTCTGCGAGTATTGAAATAGACAATTACAAGTACGACGATGTGCGGTTCTACATAATTCCTAGAGACTCTATGCCGTTTAAATTAATATTAGGGCACGAATTCTTACGAAGTGTTATCATGGTTATGAAAGAAGGTTGTGTGTGGATGAAACCAGGCGATTGGATGAGTAAAATTGATTGTTTTCCATGTTCAATTGATTTCGTAGGTCATGTCATGCAAGACAGTTTGAGACAAGAAGTGGCAAGGTTAATTGAAGAGTACACTCCATGCCAGACGAAAGAAGCACCTATTGAATTGAAAATCACCTTGAAGGATGACATCCCAGTTGCATCAAGACCACGACGAGTTTCACCTAAAGAGCAAGAGGAAGTTGATAACCAAATAAGTGAATGGCTGAACGAAGGCATCATTCGGCAATAAACGAGGAACAAGGCGTTGAGAGACTGAAACAAGTACTGAAAACTGCTTCCGAGTATGGATTGCAAATCAATTGGAAAAAGTCTCAGTTACTTGTAAGAAGAGTGGAATACTTAGGCTATATCATAGAAGAAGGTACAGTCAGACCATCACCAGGAAAGACAGATGCTGTTATGAAGTATCCTGAACCTAAAAATGAGAAGCAGCTGCATAGTTTCCTTGGACTGTGTTCCTACTTTAGAAAATTCATTGAGAATTATGCACTGATAGCACGACCACTTACCAATATGCTGAAAAAAGATGTAAAGTTTGAATTCAACGACGAACATAGAGTAGTATTTAAAATTTTGAAAGAGAAACTGGCAAGTAAACCTGTGCTGAAAATTTATGAGCAGAAGGCTGAAACAGAGCTTCATACTGATGCCTCAAGTGTGGCATACGCGGCCATATTGATGCAGAAAGACAGCAGTAATGAACTACACCCAGTACACTACATGAGCAGAAAGACATCAGATGCTGAAAGCAGGTATACAAGTTATGAGCTGGAAGCCCTTGCCATTATAGAAGGTATAAAGAAGTTTAGACACTATCTCTATGGAAAACATTTTAAGATTGTTACAGACTGCAAAGCATTTCAAATGACACTGAACAAAAAAGATTTAGCTGCATCAACGAGAGTAGCAAGATGGATTTTGTTTCTACAAGACTATGACTATGAGATTGAACACCGAGATGGTTCAAAGATGAGACATGCTGATGCTCTAAGCAGAAACCCATATGTGGCAACTATATTTTCAGATTTGCATACTGATTTACGACGCGCCCAAGAAAGTGACGACGGTTTAAAGGCGATAATGACGATTTTACAAGATGAAAAGCCATACAATGATTTTTATTTGCAAGGTGGAGTACTTTGCAGAGGCCAAGAACGATGTGTAGTAGTTCCTCAGAAGATGGAGCAAGAGATAATTAGAAGAGCTCATGGAAATGGACATTTTTCAAGACGAAAGACTGTAGAGCTGATTGGTAAAGATTATTACATTTCACAGCTAGGCAAGAAAGTAGATGAATTTATTGCTACATGCATACCATGTTTACTAGCGTCTAGAAAGAGTGGCAAACAGGAAGGATTTTTGAATCCTATTGATAAAGGTGATACACCGTTGGACACACTCCATATTGATCACATTGGACCTATGATGGAAACACGTAAGCAATATAACTATATACTTACTGTGGTTGATGGTTTCACCAAGTTTGTATGGTTATACCCAACGAAGACTACGTCGACCCAAGAAGTACTGAATAAACTACAAATTTATCAACAAACCTTTGGTAACCCAAGACGTATAGTTTCAGATCGTGGTACAGCATTTACGAGTCATGATTTCACAAATTTTTGCAGTGATGAGAACATTGAACACATCAAGATTACTACAGGCGTTCCGAGAGGGAATGGACAGGTGGAAAGAGTCCACAGAACATTAATTGCAGTATTAACGAAGCTTTCGATAGAGAAACCAACCCAATGGTATAAGCTGGTCAGCAGAGTTCAAAGAGCACTTAACAGTACTTATCAAAGAAGCATAAATAGTACACCATTTGAGCTACTGATTGGTAGAAAAATGAAAAACAAAGAGGATATAGAACTTTTAGAGTTGCTGATGCAAGAAGAAAGAAACAGCTTCACAGAGAGCAGAGAAGAACTCAGGATTAATGCGAAAAAACAAATATTGGACATCCAAGAAGAAAATAAAAGAAATTTTGACAAAAAGAGGAAGTTAGCTAATAACTACAATGAAGGAGAACTTGTATGTATCAAAAGGACCCAGTTTGGAACTGGCATGAAGTTAAAACCCAAGTTCTTAGGACCCTACAAGGTCACCAAGGTGAAAAGAAACAATAGGTATGACGTGGAGAAAGCAGACTCACAAGCTGAAGGACCTAATAAGACCACTACTTGCTCTGATCACATGAAGTTATGGCCAGACTATAATGATGACGCTGAGTAGAAAATTTAAGGTCAGTTGTGCACCTCACCTACCTAATTTTTTTTAAAAGATGTACTGATGATGAATGATTGTTTTGTACTTTGATTTTAGTGTATCAAGGGAACCATGATGTAACGACGTTAAAACGATGTAAAGATGCCCTAATATAAGCTAATACTAAGCTACATGCTGTATTATTTGTTTGTACTACTGTTACTTAACCTATGAGTGTATCTAAGACTGTATTTATACTATAGGTAAATTTTGATAAAGATTAGTAAATGTTTAGTTTTTTTGTAAGATTTTGCCTAATGTTGTTATGTTTAACCTAATGCTGTTTTGTTTAGTTATAATTTAAGAGTTTATAATGTTTTATAACTAGAGTATGATGTGTGATAGTACCTAATGATTATGAAGTATGATGTAATGTATGCATGAATAGGAGTATGATGTATGAAAGTTATGTAAGTGTCTGAGGGCAGACTACTAGAGTGCAGGAGGGCCGAGAATGTAGGATCAGAATGATGAATGTATCCGAGTTTTTAGAGATGAGTGCATGATAGTATCCGAACAGGTTGAGTGAAAGGAATGAAAGAAAGGATTGAACGAGATGAATGGAACGGAATGAATGAGGTTTTTTGGTTTTAGATTAAGATGGCTGTCCGACAAGAAAAGTGCTACGCTGTAAATTTTTATCTATGAGTTTTTTTTGTGTTGAAATAAAACACTCAATACGGTTGGAAACTGTTTATTATTGCTCCCGAATCCCACATTCTTTTAAATATTCATATTTTATTATTACTGTTGTAACTTAAAATGAATCGAAAAATATATTGTAATTATTATTCAGTAAGTAAGCGATGACTCAACTGTATAACATAAGTACTTTGCATTATACCTAATTTATTTACGAACCCTATTTTTGTTCTGAAAATAAACTTCTAAGTAAGTTCGTTATTGTTATTAAATTAAACAACACGTAAACATTCTCAGCGGGTCACGTCAGTGACGTCACAATTCACAATCATTATACAATTTGATAATTATTTCAACACTTACCAAACACTCGAAACGTCACGTGACGTCATAAGTGTAGTAGAGTTCTTTGTGATAGAGCTCGTCCGGGGAAGGACTACCGCCATACCTATTTCTGCCGCCAAGCAGTAATGCTCGCATTGCTGTGTTCCGGTTCGAAGGGTATGGTTTCCGGTGAAATTACAGGCACATGAGACTTACCATCTAACGTCTCAGGGTGGTAACACGCAAGTGATATCTATGATGTTCTATGTGTACATAGGCTACGGTAACCGCTGACCATCAAGTGGGCCGTACGCTTGGTTACCACTTCAGTAGTATAAAAAAAATTAATAATAATAAGATATTCGACTACGTTTTGGAATGATGTAAGCAAAGATCTAAAAAAAGGCTTTCATAAGAAAATCAAGATATTGTTTGTAAGGCATTGTACTAGTATTACACCTCAGAAGTGCGGTTTTATTCGACAGAACAATGTTTTTATGATCTCGTTTCGATACTGAGCTTTGCGGTTACTTTTGTACCCAGCTCGCTGATACCGCGCTTAGATTTTTGTTGATACTTTATACTTTGATCCTAACTAACTAAGCATTATCTAACCATAAATAACTAACCACCTTGTACTTGTGTAGTTTGTTAACTGCTTGTACACAAAATGTAGTTTTAATACTAAAATAGATACAATTAGGAATACTAAAGATAAGAATTTCCCTGTTTTTCAAACTCAGATGAGACTTGAATCTCGGATGCTCTACCAGTTGAGTCACAAAATCCCAGCCTCGTCTACTGAAATAATCTTTGGAATTTGTCTTCAGCTCGAAATAGTCATCATATCAGCCATTGGGTTCATTAGGCCGTTAGATCTTGTCCACTGCTGGACAAGATCGAAGTAGTACTAAATACTATTTTGAAAAGTTGTAAAGATGTTTTCTTCGCATCTGACAAAAACTTTAGGTTCAGTTTTAACTTTCTACTTTGTTGTAGTCTAGCCTTTACTGGTGATTTACTTCATGAACATAAATATTTATTTAGATTTAAACTGTATAGTCGCGTCTCCGTAGCAACTGAAACTGTTGGCGCATTTCAGCTCCCGAAAGCGTTCATTATGTATGGAAATCGACGTTCGTTTCGCTGTAGGTATTATTTCAACGTAGGCATCCTAACCTAGCCTAACATTTTGTTCGTAGACATAAACATAGCGTCTGACTAACGATAGTGTACTGTACGTGTTTCCTACGTTTAGAGCCGAGTGTGTTTTCCTGGTGGTGTAGATAAGGTAGCGTAAATATAACTGTAGCCGCGATTACCATACACGTCTAAAGGTGGCCGCAGATATCGCCCCGGCAACAGATCAACCTCGCCTCAACCCTAACGGTTAAGTATTTGTCTAGCGGTAGCGGTAAATCCAAATTTACATTGGCTGACTACCTACTCATATAAGTACGTGTATTATGCTGTCAAATAAGATTTTTATTTCTTTTTTATATTGAAATCATGGGTATTTGGACCATCATCATTAGTTTCTTACGTTGTTGAGTTCTGGGAGGTCCATTGATGTCTTATACACACCAAAGTTGCAGTAAGGCGTAGTTTGAAACACTTCAAACTCAGCGCTGAAATAGAGATCGTAGAAAGTAAATAAATGCGAAAGTCTGGGTATGTTTGTGAATGTTTGTTACCACGTATATCCGTGACGACTTTACCGGTTGTGATTAAATTTTGAATGCAGATGGTTCACGTTTTGGAATAACACACATTCTTTTTATATTCTGGAAAAAAATACTGTTCTTGTAGAATAGCATACAACTAAAAAACCGGCGGTGCAACCACGCGGGTCAGCTTGTATTTCATAATGCATCTCTAGACAAAGAAGTTGTTTCACGTAGTATGGAGCCGGGCCCTGGTCTTTTGTAGGGGTCTAGATAATTAGATAATCATTAAAGAAACCATTTATCACTGTTTATTTATTTTATTTTGGCTTTTTTCATAATCTAAAGTAAGTTCAAACTTTGTGAAGGAGTGCAACACAATGCAAAACAACATGGCGGGTTTAACGAACAACTGTGTTATTAGATACTGACAAAGTCTATATAATGAATTTTTTTATACAACTAAAGTGGCAACCAAGCGTATGGCCCACAAGATGGTAAGCGGTAACCGCAGCCTATGGGCGCTTGCAATACCAGAAGTATCACTCACGGGTTGCCACCCTGAGACGTAGATCGAAAGTCTCATGTGCCAGTAATTTCATCGGAAACCATACCTTTCAGACCGGAACACAGCAATGCACAAACATTACTGCTTGGCGGCAGAAATATATATGGTGGTAGTCCTCCCCCGGACGAGCTCAAATCAAGATGCGTCACGATCATTAGCTAGGACTAGCTGTCAGGGCGGACCTCTAGTGTTCCCGTTTTAGGAAACTCAACACAACAAACATTTTTCCTTTAGAACTTTGTTTGTCTACTTAAAAATAAAATTGTTAGTCTTATATTTTCTTCCAATTTTTCTATGGTGTTACAAAAACCTAGGTCACTATGAAATTGGTCCTTTCCATAAAGATGGGTAAAATGGTTTACAAAATAATGCGATTATGTGTTCAGAATTGCTACCGATCTGATAGAAAAGTTTTAATCAAAAAAGTTAAATACTTTCACTACTTCTAAGAAAGTGGATCATCTTCATTGAGGAATTGACGCATCAAGAGAGATAATAATATAATGTAGTGTAACACGGAAACCATGGCCAGAAGGCGTGGCCGAGCAACGACGACGCGTCGCGAGCCCTGCCGACGGTGACCCGAGGCTTCAAGCGAGGAGCGAGCACATCGCCGCTCACTTTTCTCGGACGGTCGAAGCGTTTAGACGTGCTAGGGTTTAATTTAATTTCAAATTGTTAATAATTGGTAGAAGTATAATTTTTGTGTGTTGCATTGTATTTTTTTTATTTCATTTTGATCCTGGTCGATTACATCAGAAGTGGGATATGTGCACTGCTGCCCCGCTTTTGGTTTCCTGACCTACATTAGAAAATTGTTGGTAAAAAGTAAATTTTGATTTTGTGAATTTCAAGTTTTGTTCAGTCGCTTATTTTTTCTAAGTAAGTGAGTTGATTTGTTTTTGGTGATCGTACTCAGCCTTAATAATGACTGATGACGAACGTTCTTCTCGTTCACGTAAACGTAAGCGCGAGTCAAGTAAGGACGCGCTAAATGCTATCCTTGCTAGATTAAATTCTCTCGAACAACGGTTCACCGCTTCTCCGCCGTCCGAGTCCTTTACTCCACAGCCTACGCCGCAGCCCGACCTACCCGCATTAACAAACAGCGCAGCGGGCGATAACACGCGTGATGACGAGTCTACGGCGGGTGGCACGGCCGTGTCCGTAACGAGTAACAGGGACTCAACTGGCAGAATCGTGGAGGCCATCGCTTCGCTAGTCAAAGTAAGGTCTCAGAATTATTTCATTTCAAATTTTGACCCAAAAATTCACAATATCGATGTCTGGTGTGAGGAAGTCGATAGGGCCAAAGAAAGTAATGGGTGGAATGACAACGAGTGTCTTTCTCGGGTAGGAAATTGTCTAAAAGGGGACGCGCGTACTTGGCTGCTCGAGTGGTCAAGCACAGATCGATCGTGGTCAAGTTTCAAACGTGATTTTAAAGCTTTGTGCCCACGAGACATTGATATTGCGACTATTCTTTTCAAAGTGATGTCTACCGATTCCAAAAGTTATGTAACCTACGCGGAATATGCTAGGCGGTCTTTGCTTAAGTTTAAGTTAGTCCGAGGGTTATCTGATGAACTGATTGTCGCGATAGTTATTCGAGGTGTTGCTGATCCGCACATTAAAGCCGCCGCCACTAATGCTAAGTTACAATCTAATGATCTGGTACAATTTTTCTCCATGTACGTTAAACCTAAAAACGAATCTAGATCTACCCGCGAATCTTTTCGTGCGTCGCGTTCAGGTGATACTTCTGTGGCTAGTGATAACGATGCTAGGAAAGCAGTTACCGATATAAAATGCCATTTTTGCGGGAAGATAGGTCATAAACGTGCTGATTGTCAAAGCGCTAAAAGACAACGCACAAGTGTTGATTCAGGATCGAAAAATTCTGATTCGCCGCCAACACCGTTACATTCGGTTAAAACATGTACGTTCTGTAAAAAGAATGGTCACGCGGTGGAAAATTGTTTTGCTAAACAGCGTTCAGAATCGTCGAACTAGAAAACGAACCGTTATAGAAAATACGTTCATCAAATCAAGTTATTGTACTTTTGTAATTGTTTTTGTACACAGATGTTGTTATGTTATTATGAAATTCGGTAGATGAAAGTTTGGTTTTATTGCAACAGATTTTAGCGACAGTAATTTCGTCAAGGTTTCCTCCTACCCTCAAAAAGTGTACGTATCTCAGTAGGGAGATAGAATATCTAGGTAGGATCATTGCTAATGTCAGGTCAGGCCGAGCATAACGACAAACTAAACAAAGGCAGTTGGATTCCTATCGCTACGTTTTAAAAATCGGTTCGCTATACGTTGTGTACTTTTCAACTGGTCACGAGACCCATCTTTTTGTTTTGTCCAATATAAGTTGAGTTTGCTCCACGTTTTCCATAGTAATCAGAACCATTTGGGTGTGATAGAATGGCAGAATAAATTTTACGACAGTTTTGGTTTTCTGGCTTACGGGATTTGTTAAGAAAATTTTTATTGTGTGTGATGCTTAAATGGGTGTCGCGTGCTCACCAACCCGCGAACATAATTATCACCACTGTAGTTGTTCATCGGTGTCGACTTCTCTGCGCCAATCATACGTGCCTTTGATCGAGATGTCTCTCTTGATGGGGCGACGATAGTACTTCGTAGATAGGCCACTTGTTTTTTCACTGTTATTGGGAAATCAGCGGAGACAAGACGGTTATGAAAACAAAAACCGCAAACCGCCGCGTCAGTTTAAAGTCAGCGACAAAGTATTTGTTCTGAAGGCTTCACAGGCAGCAGGAAAGTTAGATTCCTGCATGGGTGGTCCGGTGCTGAGGTGCCTACCGCACCATCGCCATGAGTTGGAATTGCTGGTCGGCTCGTACTGTAAGCGTACTGAGGCCGCCGCTGAAAACATGGTATCGTAGGCGGGAGAGTGGACTTCCGAGACCTGCGCTGTGTTTTTCAAATGTGAGTTGCCATATTTTTTTGTCTGGGGTACCTAACATTCGAGTGTTGACTGTAGATGTTTTCTCTGTCGCTATCACATTTTTTCCGGTATTGAGTGGGATTCTCTACCGCGCACGTAGGCATTCTGCCATACGGAATTTTACGACGGTATTGAGTGTGATTCTCTGCCGCGCACGTAGGCATTCTGCCATACGGAATTTTACGACGGTATTGAGTGTGATTCTCTGCCGCGCACGTAGGCATTCTGCCATACGGAATTTTACGACGGTATTGAGTGTGATTCTCTGCCGCGCACGTAGGCATTCTGCCATACGGAATTTTACGATGGTATTGAGTGTGATTCTCTGCCACGCACGTAGGCATCGAGTGTGATTCTCTGCCATACGGAATGTATATGACGGTGTCGAGTGTGACTCCACCGCATCACGTTGGTATCGAGTGTGATTCTCTACCACGGCAGGGCAGGCTCCTTGTGGGCGCTGTCAGGTATACTAGTCCCTGCCAAAATTCACTGGCCGAGCCAGGTTGTGTATGATGGGGGCCCTCGAGATCGCTGGTGTGAACGTTATTTTGGTTGATGTATGAAAAATGAATGAGATTGTACTGATGATGATATGAGAGATGAAAAATGATTGGTGACGAGAACGTTTGTTTGATGTTTAAAAGTTTTGAGTGATGTTTTGGGACTTTTTATAAATTCTAATGCATCCAATTTTTCTGCTAATTTTCAGCTGATGAGACTGATGATCCCTCAGCCTTGGCGGAAGACCAGGCTGGCCCAAGTCACGAGCATCCCAGGGTTGCGGTCGAGGTCGACCACCCGTCAGGAGAGGCCGTGTAACACGGAAACCATGGCCAGAAGGCGTGGCCGAGCAACGACGACGCGTCGCGAGCCCTGCCGACGGTGACCCGAGGCTTCAAGCGAGGAGCGAGCACATCGCCGCTCACTTTTCTCGGACGGTCGAAGCGTTTAGACGTGCTAGGGTTTAATTTAATTTCAAATTGTTAATAATTGGTAGAAGTATAATTTTTGTGTGTTGCATTGTATTTTTTTTATTTCATTTTGATCCTGGTCGATTACAGTAGATTGAACCGAACCACATTTCTCCCTCATATCATATGAGGAATATTATGTGGTTCAATGTGGTAATATTTGGCCTCACAGTCACAGCACAGATCACGGACTGTATCGTATTTCGTGTATCACTAATGATAGGACATCGTAAGAAACTGCTGCTACGGGCATTGCATTTTTATCTCGGTGGATGCCCTACGTCAGAGATTCAAGGTCGCCTCAGGTGAATGCGGGCCGCGACTGCCCCACATCTACATAGCACCCAATGTATTGATTAACTTGTTGACGTAATATGTTCTGACGCACAGCCAGATAGGGATGTGTACAAATCATAAGAAACGGCAACACAGAATTTGACAACTTTGAAGTCAAAGTTCAACCAAATTTTTTTGTAATTATCTATGGACTTCATCATATGTACTATTTCTTGAACTGCCAATGATGACGATGATGATGCTCATGAGCCCTCTAACGGTGTGGTAGTGGTGGTAGTAAATGGACACCCACCACGTGAATTCAATGTGGTAAAAACATTTTTGACAGTTCCACAAGTAATGATTAGATTTTCCCATAATTCATCACTTACATCACTCTAATTTACGTCATCACAAATATTTTGTCATACATTTATATCCAGCATGATCTACGTTATGCTTTGTTTCATTTTAATACCAAATCAAAATCAGTTCAGCTGTTACGCCGTGATTCAGTAACAAACACAAACTTTTGCATTTATAATGTTATTGTTATCATTGAAAATGATAACTTTAAGTAATACTTATTAAAAAAATATTGAAATTCGAAGCCATACTTGGATAGAAATTATTAATTTCATAGCAAATTGTTAGTTTTCACTGCTAAATATTCTCAGAAGTCGCTATAATGAGGGTACGAAGGCGTATTGCAAGGCTGGACGGCGAAGGACTCAGGTCGCCCACCACGCCAAGGAAAATCATTGAAAAATTCTTAGCAAAACGCTTGTTCTAGGTGCATCCAACATCATAATATTAGAAATTTTATATTTTATCTTTATTGTCATTCAAGACAATCTATAGTCCCACATGACGCGTCGGCGTCTTTTGGTTGCAGTGTCGTCTTTTTTCCAAACTTTTATTGCTTTTAGGCGCTGATCTAATAGATAGATAAGACGCTCAAGTTGCTCGCCTGATGTTGGAAACTTAGACTTGATGTGCAACTTTAACTAAACTTTTTCGTTCTCTTTCTAATAAACTAAAGAGGATGCACGACGTTTTTAGTTTTTTTTCACTTTAAAATCAATAAGTTCCTGAAACAGTAGAATCTTCAGATGATCTGGTTCTACGATAGGCTGTCCACAGAGCCTGATGTTGTAGTAGTACCCACCGCCTTTATATTCTAAGGTCGAGGTTTTTGAACGGTCGTACATCAATGGATTTTTCCATTCGACACGTAATATGCGCGCCAACTTTAAAGAAAAACGTGAGAAACCCGGCATTATCCACCAAGATAAAAAAAACAGGTTTGTTTACCAATCTACATTGGTTTCACTAGATTAGCCAATCAATGCTGCCAGCATGTTGGGAACGCTTCCGTTTAGTGGTTAGGATCAGTTGAGCTATCTATAGATAGTTTTTCTTTAAATGGCTCAACTGTTTTCATTATGCATTTTGTATTACTTGTATACTGATTTAATTATACACATAAATGTTGATATTTTTGTAAATAAAAAAAATATTCATATATATTTAAAAAAAAATCCGTGCTTCGGAGGGCACGTTAAGCAGTCGGTGCCGGCTTTTTCAAAGTTGACCATGACAGAGGCCTTCTAGGCCTAGAAACTCTGTCACCAGAGTTGGCCACTGACTTATACGAACTTACTTACTTATTTTTGTAAATAAATGTAGACCACACATTAATTTTTAAAATTGCAAGGATCACTTTGAAACGTGTTACAAGTTACAAACTAGGTGAATCTATGCTACGAGTAGCTCTACTTGTAGTCTACTACTAGATCACTGATAACGTGTCAGCCCTGCGGTGTTATCTAGTGTTTCAATGCCATATTCCAGAACGTTATAGCTATATTCAGACGAGGGGTGCGAGGGTAATCGGTAGGTACTAGTTGATGGGTCAATGACGGTCTTTCACCCGCTGCAGCGCGCTACGAAACTAGGACACAGCTACGTATGTACTGGGTAGTTTGCCCTTATGTAACTAGCTGAGCTACTGCCTTATAATTTGATATCGTGGCTTAGTAAATATACAGCATTTTTTAGGTATATATACCTAGGTATGCATTTCGTCGTACTTCGTTTTTATACCACATTAGTTGCGCCCAGCGGTCTCACCCGTGGTTTTGCGAGTTTTAAGAGTATTTGTTTCCCATACCACGGGAATACTTTACTTTTTCAGGCTAAAAAGTGACCTATATTTTAATCCAGATTATAATCTACACTGATACCAAATTACATCAAAATCCGAACAGCCGTTTGTGGTTGTAGATCAAAAATCTCCTGTATTCCCAACTATAACCCTTCGAACCGGAACTCGGCAATGCGAGCAGTATTGCTTGACGCATAGAAATACAATTTCTATGTTCTATGGCTTGACAGTATTATGAATGGTTATTTTCCCAGACGAGCTCTATCACAACTCTACTACTCTTACTAGACTCTATGCTGGACAAATGTCTCTTCCATATTCCTTTATCTTTATTCTTCGAGATAAAAAGACTGCATAAGTTTATTGCTAACTAGTAAATAATCGGTTATAAATAATCGAGAAATACGACACGAACGAAGAGGACGTCATTGGTTTATAGTTAGTATAAATAGGGAGAAATTGCGTTAAAATCGTTCTTAGATTATCATCAAATTGTTTGTTATTTTAAGATAGAGCACAGAAGAGCGGAAGTGGTATTATATTTCTTAACAGAAAATGGCTAATAGATATCAGGGTTAGGAGAGTAAGATACTTTATTTTCAAAAGCTGTTTTAATAGTTAAACAATATTCTACATCTCGTTAAAAAAGAACCAGTAGTGGTTGTGGAATTTATAAATATTTTATCATAATGTTTTTACCTTTGAATACCTCTGATCTCAGCAGTTCATGTTCAAACAATAGATAATTATGTCTATGGGCTTCCAAGTTCCAACTTAGAACAAATTAATTCTTGATACTTGACCTTGGTTGATCGGCTTTGAATGTAAATTCAACGATTACATGTATCGAGCACAAAATCATTAAATATTGGTGAGGATTTGATAGAAAACCTAGTTTTATTGTAATTAATATTCATTTATTTTTTATTGAAGTGTTATTTCGTAAGTACTTAGTGTGTTAGCAAGTTTTCCTACCAGTTATAAATACTGCCATTGCAATTTTTTATTTATTTATAGAACACAAAAATCATAATAATCTAAATTCTATATCCTGTGTGTGCAGTGCAGGTCCTATGTATGAACCCACGTATAGTTCGCACAGCGGATCTAGGCTTCCGTGAAGTTAGCCGTTTGTGATGCGCAAAGACAATTTAGTTTGAAAAAGCTCCATTGCGCATCGAAACGGCTAAATTCACGACGGCCGAGATCCGTTGTGAGAACTATACTAGATACGTATATTAAGAGTAGTAGAGTTCTTTGTGATAGAGCTCGTCCGGGGAAGGACTACCACCATACCTATTTCTGCCGCCAAGCAGCAATGCTCGCATTGCTGTGTTCCGGTTCGAAGGGTATGGTTTCCGGTGAAATTACAGGCACATGAGACTTTCCATCTAACGTCTCAGGGTGGTAACACGCAAGTGATAATTATCTATGATTTTGCATGCGTACATAGGCTACGGTAACCGCTGACCATCAAGTGGGCCGTACGCTTGGTTGCCACTTTAGTGGTATATAAAAAAATATATATACGTTGTATTGTTAAAAAGAACCTGTACATGCGTGTACAACACGACACTAATCCAATGAAAGTATATATAAAAGAATTAGGACATTACATAAGGCAGTAAGCCGACGCTTGCGATAAAGACATTGCATCAAAGTACAGAATGCACTACAAGTAGCAGAGTACTAGAGCCTTCGCCCATGTACTCGTAAAAGTAGATAGAATGTCTAAGTCAGCCAGGCCAGTAGGAGCCAAGGCTAGGTTGCGGTAGATCTACAAGCAACTACAAGCTTTATTGCTTAGAGATGAGGGTTCAGAAGAGTCTGCATAGTGCGGTCAATGACGTTCGTTGACTCCACCGTTCGTTCGATGCCGGCGCGCAGTGCTGTTTTCCTTCTACGTTTTCATGCATTGATATTAGAAACTGTTGACGGTATTACTGTTATAAATGTTATAATAATCCTGTTTTAACTAAATATTATATGATTATTAAAATGTAAATAATGTGAACATGCTATAAAATAAAAGCTTTTCGAAACAGTTTTCAAACGAATTCCATAAATGATATTCCAAAGTTTTTTTTTTTTTTATGCAAGTACTTATAAATTATTTAAAGAGACAGAACAATTATAAACAGAAGCATTACTTTTATACTAATACTATATAAAAATATTTTTATTCTTTGATTTATGTACTTAATGTAAAAGGTAAATAAGTAAGCAACTAAGTATTACCTAATTACAAATTGTTTTATTGTACAAAGTAGGGTTTTATCTTATCAGAAGTTAGTCAACTTAAATGTCCTATAGATTTGTATCTTGTTCCGATTGATTGATGAAGTAAAAAAATAATACATTAACATAGACAAAATCACTTCCATGCTCCGATTGGAACTCAAGGTCCGTTGATTGTCCCGCCAGATTCCGCGTCCGAATCATTTCGTAACAGATATTATTGTAAACGGCAGAAGGTTTATTTCATTTACCGTCTTTACCGACAGCCAATTTCAATCGACCCCCCGTTACTCCTCGCGTCATTAACTGCACTTCGCTATGTGGGTGTCTGGGTGAGCTGGTCGGCGTACGTGAGGTGGCTCGGAGCGTTGAATAGGTGGCAGTTAGTATGGGTTTGTAGCTCGTGACCCAATTTCGCAGCTGCTGGTTTCAGCAGCGGCAGGGAGCTGAGGAGGGCGCGCGGTGGGGTGCGGCGGGCGGCGCGTGTCAATGCCGTTCGTTGACTCGCAGCATCGACGCGGCCTCCCTTACATAACCATCGACAAAGCGCTCTAATGCGTGCGATGTACTGCACTGTTATCACCTGCTGGCCTAATGGGGCACTACCGGCCAAGCTACTATGACTAGCTATAGATCCTGATAACTTAGCTAGGGAATCAAAGCTAGCCTATAAAGAAGCACTTGTTAGAGTAGAGCTCTTCTCAGAGTCGACACAGTACCGACATAGAGCAATTCAAACAATACCACCCTATACTGAAAAAGGCTTATGATTTAGTTTAGAAACACAAGTGAGTGACCAAGATCCGACACCACTCGTTTGATCTTCGTCTAAACATAAACACTGTTATATTAAAAGGACCAATCTCAAGGTAAATAATATCAAATGCGCAATTTCAGGTTTCTTGAACTAGTGGAGTTTTCCATATTTCTCAACAACAGCTTGCTATTTTCATTTGAGATAGATATCTGCAAGGTCATTGTAATGCACTCTGTGAGTACAAGTCCAAACAGTTCTAGGTTATATGATTCTCAGATTATATTTTTTGTAGATAAAACACTATATAGCAAAGTCTTTTTTTATATTAATGTATGTACTTTGGTTTAAGAACATTTGTCCGAACATCTAGGTAGTTAGGTTAGGTTGCGTATGAATTTTTTGGTAAATAAAGTATATTAAGTAATAACTTACCGTAGAAAAAATATTAAAAAAAACTTGAAAATTCTGGAAAATTTGGATTTTGGAAAACATCCGCCATGAGCAAAATCCTTGTAGTAATTGAAAAGGATATGAAATTAAATATTCGAGCAACATACGTATGTTTTTCAGTGCTAATATGACTTGAGGGATGCTTATTTTGAAAGTGGCAACTTCAGGCGCTGGGGGCGGAAAGTGAAAGAACGCAGGGAGCGGGGAGCGAGCGGGACGAGGCGAGTGGAGCGGTCGAGCGAAGCCGCGCGCCGCTGCCTAGCGAGCGAGTGCAGCGCGCCACAGCCTCACGCAAACAAAACTTTAGTTTCTAACCTACTTCCGTGCGGGCGCGAGCAACGAGCGTCGGCTCCTATCGTACGCTGCGCTACCTATGACCTGTTACAGTGATGGACTATGAAATTTCACTTGTTTTACATTATTCATGAATGGACTCGAGCGCGCCGCGACAAGCACGGTTGAACAATATGTTTTACGGTGAGATGATGCTCCAAGTTCAGCTTTAATGGTTTTTTTTGTCACGTTGGCATGCACTTTGTATTCATTCATCCGTTGTTTATTATTAGCCGGCCACGCACACACTGCAAGTAGAACACGTGCTTGATAATAAATTATCATCACAAAATCATAAATGATGCATCAAACATTATAATAAAATATTGAGAACTTTTTTGAAGACTGGGGTATATTTACGTCCTTTTACTTGCTTGGCTAGACTTAATAGTACCTACACTGAGCGACAATTATTCAAGACAGAAGACAATATTTTATTGTACTACCAAACGATTATTTTGTAAATGTGGTTTCATTAATAAATTACTCGATTAAACAAGATTTACGCAACGACATATTATTTATGTTATTTTTTGTTATTAATGTTTTCAACTCATAGTTGAAAACATTTATTTTGATTTACAAATCATCATCAAATCACCAATCTTCCGATAATCTTATTGATGTTAGAAAACGCGGCAGAAATGCTGCAACACTAGTATGATTATTATGAAAAATACTATCATTATAATCATGAATGCTCCCTAAGGTTAATTTAATAACTACTACTAACTAAGGTACTCAATTGTATTTTTTAATAATTATTATATTTATGAGTTATTATTACCTGCAATGTTATAATATGTAAATATTTTATGTTATACTACTGACTATATTATGACAATCAAAATATTGTTAATACCTACTTATATTAATAATTCATAGACAAAACGCGACGCCGCCATTTTGGATTTGCACTTATCTATTCGCCACTGGCGCCACCTGGCGGAATAGAATGACATAATAGCAAAGCTAGGACTCCCATTACATCTATTATTATTTCTAAGTATTTAGGTACCTACAGTAATAAAAAATTTACAATAATAACATTGAAATTATCTTTTTATTATGTACATAACTTGCGATATTAGGTTATCTTTTATTGGTCATAAAACATAATAGGTACCTTGAAGTTGGTATGTAAAGGTAGTTTTTTGCTCGACATGGCGTGGGCTCCCAGATAATAAGCATTATGAGTTTGTGGCACAGAGGTACTACTCCCGTTTTTTGATCCATGTGGGTTCAATCTATTGAATAAAATGTTGTGTTTGGGTGTTACGGATTTTTTATTATGAGGTGGTCTAAAACACACCTACCGGGGTCTATACTAATGGAGTTGGAAATCAGCTAATAGGTATTTTTGGTAGATTACAATATGATTTGATAAATTGGTGCGGCTAGTATAACACGGCCGTGCAGGCATGTTAAGATATGGATTGTTGGATTCCCTAGAATATAAAAAAAAACTATTGGATCCGTGATGATTAGGATAAAGGTTTGAGAATAAAGGAAAATAAGTATAGGACTGCTCTTCACTCAATTGGCCGATTACGGACGAAGCGGTCACAGAAAGTTGGAGAGTGGTGACGGCTCAAGATTGTTCGTCATGGCGCTCTTTGGGGGATGCCAATGTCCAGCAGGGACGTTATTCACTGATATGGCGATAGTGATGATTAGGGTAGTAAAAAGTAAGTTGGCATGAGTCAGTGGCCAGCTCTGGTCACGGAGTTATGAAGGCCTCCGCCATGTCGTCAATGATATTGCTAAAGTTTACACTTTTTACTCAAAATATAATGTTACCTACATAGATTTGACAGATGTACCGAATAAAAAACTGGCATAACAATGCAATTAACAGTATCGCCCTGCAGGTACTAAGCTTTAACTTTAGGTACCTCGGACTCCTATTACCTAAGTTGATTTATATATTTTTATTTTAATAATATTTCTTACATAGTAATTTTAAACCATTTTAAACCATTTGACATTACAATAAATATAATAATTAAGTACTAATTATTGTTATAATAATAACAGTGCATTAATAATAATAATTAATCACTAATTATTTAAGCGATTAATTCTCATGGATTTTGTTTTTTATTGTGTGAATACAAAATACCGGTTTTATTAATAATCAACATCGATTTATTATTCGTTAAGGAGGAAAATTCTGACGTTCGTTAAAACGTACCTACCCACTTATGCATTCGCGCGCCCCATTTTACATTTTTTAGGAACATTTTTCACAACAATTTGGAAAACGAGCATGGTAGAATGAATATCAAGTATAGTGAGAATGAATCGAGTTCTTCTAGTAACGTGCACTTTGTCGGAACGAAACCAACTTTTGTCATCAGCTAGTAAAGAGACGTCCACGCCGCATGCCACAGAATTTTTAAGTTCGCTACAATGTCATTGGTTGATTGAATGGGTTCGACCCGAGCTTTGCCAGGCGTTGGCCGTGGTACGGTCAATCAATATTACAATATTTCCTAGTGAAAATGAAATGAAATTAAAGTTGCCCGTTGCTCGGCCGTCACTCGCCTTTTAATTATATATTTTGAATAAACACAGCGTGTGTTGATTCAAAATATATAATTAATAATTATCTGACATTGGTTGACCGTGCCACGGCCGACACCCGGCCAACACTCGGTTCGGGCCCGGCACGGGCTAGCGTGAATCATTTTTTAACCGTGTTTGAAAATAAAATACTAATTACGCACACACCGAGTTAGATTAATTAGATTTTGTTAGATAGCACAATTTGATGAATTTTATATGTTTATAAACAGAACAAATACATTTTTTTTATTACTATGTTATACATTTTTAAACTTGCTATTCGAGAATGTAGTGAGATGTGAGATGTCGTAGTAACTGGCTTTTCATGTGTTGCGTTGCGTATCGCATAAACATTGTCAATGTGTGCGCGTCATTAGTAAGCATTTGCGTTCGTGTAGATTTTTCGACTAAACTAAACGCACACTAGCATGCCAGCTCTAGATAGAAACTAGGTCGGTTCAGTGACCCATATGTTTATCTAAGGTTTGCTCGCGAGTCGCGGCGCGAAAGACGTTATCGCAGTCGTGGTCGAGTTTTCGTGTAGGTTATCTGTCGGGCAACCTGTCTTTCTTGCACTGTGCCGATTCGTAAACGAATAACTAATCTGTTTTGTATTGTTGAAAATGACGGCCGTAACATAGTAGATAACAATGAATTGATAACATCAATTTAAAAAAGGGCACCCTATTTAGTATTTATTTAAACTTTAATTACATAGCATTACAGTATTACTATTTTGGGCACGTTAAGCAGTCGGTCCCGGCTTTTTCAAAGTTGTTAGGCCATGACAGAGGCCTTCGGGTGGCCTAGAAACTTTGTCACCAGAGTTGGCCACTGACTCATACGAACAAACGAACGAACGGACTATTTTAAGTGAATTTTAGATTACAGTTTACGTGCCGTTGTTTCGCGGTTTACATATTATATTATGTGATCGCCATAGAGTTCATTATTGCTAAAAAAAGTTTCACTGCGAGCTTTCACAATATAATCAACAACACTGCGCGTTAACTGCATGTTAACTGCACTGCTTAAATAAGAGAAACGCTCCGCTGCCTGCTGTCACCAGCGAAACTAGCACAGGATAAAGAGATGGAGCGATGACATTAAAGCGATCGTAGGATGTCGGTGGATGGTAGAGCCTCAAGGTCCCTCGTCATAGCACTCTTTGGGGGAGGTCTATGTCCAGCAGGACTTCTATTAATTGGCTGTTATGATGATGAAAGGATGGTTCAATATCAATATGCACTTTGCTAGGCAGAACTGTTATGACCTAACAAGTGGTAGTACTGAAAACTAATCATCGACATTTGTGTTTGCAATAACACTTATTATGCAGTTGTATATAAAATGTTTTTATGCCTGAATAAGTCAGTGAAAGAACCCGTTACATTTATGTATAGTACCTATACCTTATGATAATGTTTTGAATTTTTTTCAATGCTCATCTTTGTAATAATGCGCATGTAACATCAATATTACAATAATACATTCCTAGCGACAATACCTCACCTTGCCAGCGTTCGTTGACGCATCTATGTTTTGTCCGAACGACCTTATGCGTTAGAGACTAATAACAACAGCCAATATGATACATCCCGTTCACTCTAATGCTTATACGGATGAATGAGAGCGAGATGGATGTAGATGATGGAAGCTGGTCCAGCAGTCACCTTCGTGGAGTATGCTTGGTGTCGGCGTTAACGAAAATGAAGGGCGATAGTCGCCTAGTGCTTGAAGGTCTCTGCTTGACTAGGTTCTAGTTATCGTCACGATTGTAGTGTTGAACATTCAAGATCTTTTTCTCAAGAACCGCTGAAAATCTGTACCTACGAACAGAGTGCTTCTACGAACGTAGGCACCCGTAAGTTTACGTTTTACTACTTTCTTAGTTTAATTCTTTTTTTTGCCGGATCTATAAAATGCCGGTATTTGACATTTTAAAGATAATTGTCTATTGAACGCCACTGAGTTCACTCTACATCCGGCAAAAAATATATATTCCAAAAAAGAAAACCTCCTTTCTTTCACAAAATATATAAGTTCTGTAGTATATAGGAGTGAAACAATAGTCATGACTGACTGAGTGACGTCAGCATCCTTTCTCCACTTTCACTGTCCTTGGCGAGCAACGGTAATACGCACATTTTGAAATCGTACTAGAACAATAAGCGCAGAATAAAAGTTCTTATGACATTTGTGTTAGACATCAAAATCGCTTGCTCTCTACCGTTCCACCATGCAGAATAGTTTTGTATGCTTCATAGTTTATTCAAACATTCAAAGCGCATGTTAGCAAAGTAAACGATGGCTTACAGATTTTTTGTTGGTTGGATTTTCTATACACTTCGTTTTTACTATTTCCATTGAGTCCAGAAAATAAATTAAAAAGTCTCTCCCCCTTTTTTAAAACATTCCAAAATATTGAACAACCTGAAAAATAAGAAAAGACCTGCAATTTTAATGGTTTAGAGATGCACCGAGAAACGAATTCCCGTATAGCTTCTTGTGAAAAAAAATACCAAATGCGGACAAGACAAGGTCGCGAGGCGTTTCACTAGTTATCATATTCCTAAAACTGGCCTAGTCTAGACTCGCCTTATGCCCAAAAGCCATATGTTTCGCATACCAACGTATCCGTGTGTTAGTCAGCGCTGCGCGGGAGACTGGCTAAAATTAGGGTCAATGATGATAAGACCATAAAATCGTCATCTAACAATGACTGATCATCGCATTACGTAGAATTGAATGATTTTATTTTTAAACCTTACAGCTTTGCCTTTACTGTAAACTGCCTAAACTGTGCATAATTTTATTGATGGTTCTGGATTAAATATATAATTAATTGTTTTTTTCTCACAATAGGCTTTTGTTTGTGATATATATTGTAGTGATTAAAATCCGTAGTTTCAAATAACGAATAACAGTGTAGCAAAAGTATAAGAAATTGATGATTTAAAACGTACTGACCTCATTATTATCATCATCATAATTATGAGCCAACAGACATCCATTGCTGGACATAGGCCTCTCCAATGGAGTGCCGGATTGACCGATCATGAGCCTTCAACCTCCACTGACTTCCTGTGGACGACAATGTCATCGGTTTGAGTGCATGGCTGACTTATGATTACCTACGTTCATAATTATTATAAAACACTGCGCATGGTCTGACCATATTGCCTTATTTTATATATCAAAGGGTAGCAGTTTGGATTATTATTTGCTACACATGATTACTTTCAATGAACCCTAAGTCGCAAATGTTGGCACCTTGCCGCAATGTTGGCAAACTATGATCATGTATTAGGCGAACTAAAATAAAATTAAACCTTCGTTCAACTGTATTATGAACCTTGATTGATCAAACTACGTTCCAGTATAATTTGCTAAAATTTGCCATGAATTTACTTACAAACGCTCATTTTAGCTGCATGATATAATTTTATCAACTTAATAATGCAGGTTGTGTGTACTAGATTTAACCAACTCCTGGTTAAACTACTATGAAAATGGTTATTTCGAATACCTACTTACAAGTAAAATGACAAGTTACCCTTAGATAATTATGGTTTATTCTAAAAATAAACAAGTTTAGTTAAATCCAGTCTAAGATTGGCTTGCGGAATAATATTTTAATTGTCATTAACTAGCTAATTACAGTTAGTGAGTTGTTGAAGATGATGATGAGTTGTTAAAGCATACAAGTACCGTAAGATTTAACTAGAACAAGCTAACCCGCGCGGTTTCACTCGCGGGTTTTCAGTTTTTATGCTGTTTGACAATGACAATTTTTCCGGGAAAAATATTTAGGTAATTTAGTAGTTCCTTTTTTAAAGGTGTGTTATTCCAGAACTTTAACTATCTAACGAGATACGTAGGTAACAAACATGAAACAATAAATTAGTGCGTTTATTATTTGACATAAAAATATTAGTAGGTAAGTACTTAGTTTCAAACAAATTGCACGACGCGTTACAATGTTCCCATACAAACTTTTACCCCCTCTACAACCTGTTTGAAGAGTAGTTTTGAAAAAAAATTAATACCGATATGATTTTTCATACAAACGTTTTTACCACTTTTCTCAGCATTAGAGGTTAAATTTAATGAAAATCCCTTCTTAGTACAGCCCTACGCATATACACAGATTTATCCTCAAAATTTCAAGTCTCTACGACCAGCGGTTTAGGCTGTGCGTTGTCTGTCAGTCAATCAGGACAAATATTTTTATGATAATAGGTTAGTAGGATAATAGGAGGCTAATCACAATTTAAAAATTATTGTTTATTGTAGGTAACATCTAATAATACAATTACTATGTAATATTTTACTCTGAAAATAATAAACGTGTTTATAATTATTTTGGATTCGGTAAAACCCTACTGAGACTTTTGTAAAGCTACCTGTTTAAAGTGCTTTGAAAATTTTGTAGTTGAATGTAAAATTTAAAATATTTAGGTACGCTTAAATATGACATTGATGTTTGCTAGAAATTATTCAACAATCGCTAGGATAAGCGTAGCTGGTAATGGTAGGGTTTCCCACGCAGCCCTGCGGCCTCGCTGCTGAACCCCGCGCGAGAGTCATGGACTCGCAGCTAACAACGTTGAAGCACGCTGTACAGTACTGTTGAATAGTAACTATAAGTTCCGAGGAAAAACTGAGTGACGTCAAGCTTATATTATTACAGTGAATACACATTAGACTTGTAATATAACATCGAACCGCTCTACTATGACACTTATTGAGAAACTAAACATTAGGCCTTGAACTGGCGTACCTACTACTTAACTGTCGTGTTGCTTAACTGCTATTCACAGGTAAACGATGTTTAAAATGCAAATTTTTTATTTAAAGTAGCATAGATCATAGATTTTTGTTGATTTGGCTTTCCATATCCTACTAACATTATACTCGTTATTCCAAAATTTAGCCTGTGCTTCAATCTTGCTATATCAAGGCGTTTTTTACGAAAAAGATAGGTGGGAAACTGCCAAGGACCGAGATGAATGAAAGAATTTGGGGAAAACTTTGCTCAGCATTGGGACATAGTAAAAAAATGTAGGTATGTAGGTATCGGAAGTACAAATAAAGGATATATCTGTTTACCGATTTGGATAAAACTTGGAATATAAAAAATCCTGGACTAGACTACTTAAATCTAAGGGCCACACGAGTTAAGAGAAGAAAAAATAATTAACCTTGTCGTATACCATAAGAATTTGATTTTTCCTTAACTTCTACACACAGTAGGTATGCAAAGGGATACGTTATAACAAATTACTCATACCACATTATATATATTACATACATCACTCTCATTGTCGACAACTCTATCATTGATATACCTAACTGTAAAAACGGCACGAACACTAAATTGTGCCTTTTCTATAGCCACTCTCACTATCCGCCAAAAGTAGGTATCGTATCACATAAAGATTTGTATGGAAAGTGCATGCCATCTAAATATGGAACACTGACCTTTTGATGATGCGTCAGCGAAGTAACGTGATGTAACGTTAACTATTCACACTAACGTAAAACAGTTGAAACGTGTTTGTGTGTGTGTAAGCACGAGGGGCATCGAAAGAGAAAGTGAGATCTCAATAGTGGCTGGCCAATGCTTTGTCAGTAATAATAACGGTGAGATAGATTTGAGATCAATAAGTTGAAAAAATTGGTTTTTAGATTATTCATAAAATAATCATAACAAAACACTTGATTTTCAGCAAAAAATGGCAGATAATATTTGTTTATTTTTTAAATCTCATTTGTTATCAAATTAACTTTAAAAATTTATATAATAAGTAAAACCTAAATACTAATAAGATACACCGTGAATTAACACAAAAGCACAATGGCATTATTATTACATATTTACAAAAACTTGAACAGGTTATGTTTATATGTCGATAAGTATTATAAAATCTTTAAACTAATCCAATCACTAGCCTAGTTGGAATGCTACACTACAACCCATCCTACGGGAGGTACCGTAAGACAGCTCTCGCTTACACCCGTTACCGCTTACACCCGTTACCGTTACACGACGTGCGCGCAGCCTAGACATTACTCTCGCTTTCGACTCGAAGCCTTCTGACAATGAACTTTCTTTTGTGCTCTTTCGATTTTTATTTGACGTTACTCGTAGCTTATAGTGATATGTTTATTATCTATTCTTTGCAACTTGTATAATAGTTCAAATTTGAATGTTACGATTTATATTTAATCATATATTTTATAGCGAGTGGGTTGATGATGTAAGTTTTTTTATACTTAAGTGAATTTTAAATAGAAAAAAATATGGTTAAAATATGGCCAGAGACAATTCAATTGAGTGTTTTCGTGCTTCAGAGCGCACGTTAAGAGGCCTTTCCAAGATTTAGCGATATAATTCATGAAGTTCGCCTGAATATATCTTTATATAGTATAAGTAATAGTGCGCGCGACAAGGAGCGATACGTCCTCCCTCCATAAGCGCTCAGCGCGGTTTGAGAACCGGTGCTTCGATCGATATGATTATAAGTGCGCTAAGGTGTGATTTTAAAAAATTCGTATTAAAAAAAGTCAATGCTATTAGACTATTTTCTTTGTTGTATTTATTTAATAAAAACTTTAACTTTAATTTAGTAGGTGTATTTTTATTGTAAACTTCTTACTTTAGCAGAAATAACAAGCGTAAAATTGGGAAAAGTACGCGTTTTTTATACCGTCTTTTTTCAAAAATACTGAACTAACATGCTGTATTTTTCTCTGTACACTTAAATTTTAAAACTGTGATTATTATAATTGCATTTTTGGAAATATGTTAGACTTTGTTATTTCATAGAAAACATGGTCGAAAGTTGACTGGAAAAGCTTATTTTACGAAACGTGCGTTACTAATAATTTTTTTAATCAGTTGTGTCTTGAGTTAATTAATATTTGTTCTGTTGGCTTAAATTTTAAGGGATAAAGCTTTTATATGTTTTTATTTTCGTTAAAATATCTTCAACACACGAGCCACAATAGTGTTCGAAACTTCACGGGCTACAAGAAAATTTAAGGATTATCAAGGATAGGGCACTTAAGCTGACAGTCCCAATATTTTTAAAGTTGTTAGTCCATGGTAGAGGCCTTCAGGCGCTCCGTCAAAGTTAGGCACTGACTCACACGAACTAGCTAACAAAAAAAAACTATTTTCATATTTTACTTGACGTTGTTCAGTACGTTGTGCAATTTATTTAAAAAAGCTGATTAGCTGTTTTTAAAATATAAATAAGTACTTACTAGTATTTTCATTTAATCGATATTGACAAAACCTAAAGTTGCAAACGTAGCGCAGCACTTATACCAAATCAGATTTCTAAACAAGCAGACAGCGCGAAATTTAGAATCATCTATTGAAAAATTATTATGATCTGTACTTTGTTTAATTTGAATATAACCACTCAAAACCTATTACGAGTACTTGCTTGATTTCTTATTTGTGATGTAATGTTTACACATATTTTATATTTACATAAAAGTTAACCATAACTAGCTGTCGCCCGCATCTTTGCACTCGTTACACGGTTCTACAAATATAAAAAGTAGTAGTTCCTTCGCCAGGTCTCAAACTATCTTTACACCAGATTTCATCAAAATCGGTTTAATACAGTTTAGCTATGACGACGTACCATACAGTATTAAAAACAGAAGCCGCATTACTTTTGTCAAAATTGAGTTTTTGTAGTTCATTTTACGCACAAAAGACGCTCTGTATAAAACCCGTTTACGTTTACTATTGTCAAAAGTTCCATAGAACTACATGCGTATAATATTAGTATGAATATTTATGAATACAGTATAACAGAGTCACCTAGTGGCGAGTATTGGAAACTGTGAAGCTTTGGTGCAGTCTCAATTTTAAGACAACTTTATTATGAGCAATATACAGTTCGGATTCTATGAATGTCTATTACTTACATACACAAGTCACCGTTACTTTTACGGTAAATACCTTGCCACTACACCCGATACCGTTTCGGGCTGCTAATAACTATGTTGTGTTCTGTGCCATGCGCCGGACCCGCCTAGACGGGTAATTATTCTCACTTTCAACCCAAAGTCTCTGCCATACAGTGCTTACTTTCTTTGCGTTTATTTATGTCTGTTTCGTGATTTATTATGGGCGTTATTATTATCGTTCCTCTTACTCGGAAATAAAGTATGTCTAACTTTCTAGATGTCACAGAATATAGATCAAAATGTAGATAAGTAGGTATTTTTAATGATGATTGTGTTTGTAATTTAAAAATGTTGAATAACGGTTCTGTTTTTTAAATATGAGCATATAAATTGTTTTAGCATTTCATAAAAGAGAGTAAAGACTTTTACAAAAAAAACTATTGGGCTTTCCTTAACTGATATTGTAAAACTCCGTCAGTTAACGTCAATGACTGCTAAAAAGAGATAAAAATCGCGTGAAGCAAGCAGTCAAAATTCTTTTAAAGCCTTGACCACGACGCTGACATTAACGCGGGCCTTTCACGGCCCCTCAGGTGCGTTGTATAACTGACTTTCCATTTCTTTGGCTCGGAGTTAAGGCCCCATCACCATACGACTTATATGTTTTGGCAACGAATAATATCTTGCGCTTGAGTTGATCTGACGTCATTATTAGTCCGAGACCGTGAAATTGGAATAGAGCTTTATTTTTATTTTAGTGTTCCGATCTAGTTTTGGAAAAACGGAATACTTACTCCGTTGTACTAATTTCTGTTCTGTGCTCCGGTGACTGTTCATCTGACTAAGGGTGTTTGCGTGTGTCTGTCACCACTACTTCTATATACATTGCAAACAAAAATTTGTGAGGTGTGACTTGCACTTGACTAGGTGTAGGTACTTTATTTGACAACGGAAAGCAATGTTTTGTTTTGTTTAAGCACGATAACTTTTCTACAAAATGTGACTTAGACTTGAAATCAGGTTTTCAATAATAAATTATGTTAACTGATTAATGACATTAAATAAAAAAACGTCAAATTGTTTAATCGTCGTCGAACAATTTGACGTTAACGTTAGATGGTGCAACTCACCCTAAATATAGTTTTGTCAACCGCTTGATCCACGCTTTTAGCAGTATGTTCACTGCTTTATTCGCAGTAGCAGAGTCTTGCGAAACGCGGACTCGCAAGTTAAGGTCGCAGCATGTGGCAATTTTCCCATTTCGAAGAGTAGCAGCACCTTGACCTAGGAATTAAGTTGCCTACCTGTGTTTCGTCATCCGACTACAATATTGCAATTTGTTTACGTCTTGGTATTGGTAATTTGTAACAAACAACATTATAAATGTTTTATATTTTAAAAATATTTCTCAATGTGTCTTCAAAAATTATTTTTGAAAAATATATTAATATTATAATCATAACTAATTAGAGAGGATGCTTCATTAATTCCTAAAATGTTATTCAAGAATCACACATTTTATAAATAAAAAAAAAACAGTTTTATATCTAACCTCAATGATGCTCTCAATTTACAGCGTTTTCAGCCGCGCATGTATGCAACAATATGGCGTTATTGTAGGATTACCATGCGTTCCATGGCTAGCAGGATTATAATAATGCATACTTAGTATAATTTAAGAGCATTTGAAGCAGGATGAGTATAGGTTTATTATCTGATTAGTAAATTGCTTTTGCAGTCTATTTTATGTAAGTAAAAGGAAAAAAAAATATTAACTACATCTTGTGCTTTGTCACAAGTTGTATCTACTCAAGTAAGTAAACTCAATTTATAAAGGTTAAAAAAAAATCTTGTTAAGAAAACTTCTTTAGTTTTACAACAATCTACTTAGGTACAATCTTTCATTCTTTTATTATTGCTATTACTGAGAAGTCGTACATTACATTTATGGCAACACTACGCCAACAGCATCGGGCAGTGGGGCGCGCATGCTCTTGCGCCACCACGCGAACTCTTTACGCAACGAGGCCGTTCACCCCGGAAGGCCTTTTCCACGCAGTTTCTTTAGTAGTATGTTACTGTGGCGAGATCGCGTGACTCGCTTGCGTGTAGAATACCCCTACATGTGGTTAATGTGTGTTTAGCGCCCTCTCGCGGTCGGATCTGTACCACTTGTAACTGCAGACCTAATTGTGATATTGCGTGACAATATAGAGCACCAATATTATATGCGCTGGATAATAAATGGTTATATTTACTAGAAATAATATACCATACCTTAAAATTTAAAGTTGCCATATTATGATAATGTAGCACATTTAAGTAAGTACCTACATGAAAACGAGTAATTAGGTAATCGAATGAATTAAAAAAACATTTGCTTTTAAACATGTCTACAGTTTGGTTCTTTTACAAGTTGAATACACAGTTTAATTAACTAGTTTTTACATTATTTATAAGTAAGTTATTGCAAACCAATTTGAATTAAACTTTAGTGCCCCAATTAAGGTCCACCTTATTTTCATAAGCTAATGCGCAATACAAATTAAAAGGGCTTTCGACACTCACATGCCGGCAGCAACTAAACAAACCGTAACATAACAACTGCCAATTTTCCATAGAAGTCAGCGGCAGCAGAAGGCGCACCAATAGCAAAACTTTGCATATCGAATCAGCTTGCAATGTAAAATAAACTTTACTAACCTGCCTTTAGATTCATGATATTATACACAGGACTATGATGCTTGCAAAAGTCCATAAACGTTACGTTTGTTTTGTTCTAACGACCATTTAATTAAGCCATCACGCACTTTAAGCGTTGTACGAATTCATAAGAGTATTTATTTATGTGCAGTCACAATGATATTTTGTAGGTACCTTTTTTATGATGAATTTCGTTTTAATTATGCTTTGGTCTCGTATAAATTTGGAAACTGTGTAGCACGGTGCCTCGTATAAATATAAACAATACGACACGTTCCTACTTTATTAATTTTGAAATCATTTTCTCACAGCCCTTGCTTTGCCGTTCTCAGGGAAACGGCTGTTTGACCATGTGTTTCACACACACACCGAACTCGTAGAGCAAGGTAGTCACTTTAGCTTTAGGTCTACACAGAGACAGTTTCAATAACTGGCAACTAGATATTTAATAACATACTTTATTGCAATTTTCAATAGGTACTCTACCTTTTTGTTCGGGAATTTGTGGAAGTTGACAATAAAACGGGAGTGGCTACGTCTGCATAGCCTCACATTTAATGTCTCTAACATAAGGGCAACGTAACATATTTTTTTGGTTTTGTCTAGTTCGGACTATGCAGAACCGCCATGAGTGATACATACAGCAAAAAGTAAATATTACGTAAATTTATGTGTATTAAACGTATAGAACTTTAAAAGATTTATTCGACACATAAACATTTGGGAGATCAAGCTCAGCTGAGAAAGGTTAGAATGTACCCCTTTGCAAGTACAAAATTCTTAAATAATTACATTAAGTTGTTGCTTGCATGCGCTCTAGACTTTAGAAACTATGTTTACGTAGTTTGAGTTCAGTTATGTAATAACAAATCCAAAGAAATTTGAAAGCTCTGACTTTCAAAAATAGAAAAGGATGCTTAAAAGTAGCATTTACACGAGAAGATCTGACGGTTTCATAGTTTGTTAAAAAACAACAGCTGCATTTTTAGTTTAACTCTAAAAACTACTTTAAATAGTAGTATGATTCACTAGGATTTCAACTTGCATCATAGTAAAAATACATTGTGTTACTTGCCTTGTGGTTTGCATGTTCTATTTGGCAACGGTTTTCCTTAAAAACTAGATATTTAGATTTTTTAATTATCTTCTCTTCCTACTAATATTATAAAAGCGAAAGTCTGTGTGTGGGTGTGTGTGTGTGTGTATGTTTGTTACCACCGTGACGACTTAACTTATTGTGATGAAATTTGGAATGTAGATGGCTTAAGTCCTGGAATAACACATAGGCTACTTTTTATCCCGGAAAAAAATACTGTTCCAGTGGGATAGCATAAAAACTGCAAAAAACGCGGGTTAGGCTGCGCGGGCCAGCTCGTATTATATAAAAATGAAAACTGAACACACAGACTTTCGCTTTTATAATATTAGTAGGAAGAGAACGTAATTAAAAAATCGAACTATCTAGTTTTTAAGGAAAACCGTTGCCAAATAGAACTGTCAAAGTCTTACATAACGTAACATTGATGTCGTGCTCTTGCGCAAAGATGCACCGGCGACCACTTGCGAAAGATCGGCACATTATATGCGTTTGTATGGTGAATATGGTTATTGCTTCAGCATCATTCCAAATAGTTTAAAAAGTATCCACTGGTGTATATTATTATTTATAGTTAAATTATATAGATAGGCCAGTGTATCTGTGAAATATAAAAAAATAAGAATTCATGTCAACAACAACAGCAGAATACGAATAAAATTACAGAATCAGCAAACCAATAAAAAAAACCATTTAAACTGGTGGACATTTTATAACACATCGCTATCTAACCCCAAACTAAGCAAAGCTTATGTTTTGGGTAACAGGAAACTGATTCTTAATATTTTTTTTACACTAAAACCCGGATTTATTTATGCTAATATCATTTTTCCGCAGCGGGGATCGAACCCGCAAGCTAACGTTTCTCAACCAGGCAGTCGCTACACACTACAGCGGTACTACAGCGGTCGTCAAAAGTGAATAAGTGAAGAAGGTTCATAATGTGGCCATTATATCAAGATGCATCAGATAATTAAATGTTGTCATTATGACGCAAACTATATTTCACTTTGGCACTTAGAAGCGACGGGAACACTGGCTTGGTATATTATTTAGAAACTCGTTTAGCCTAGACTATTGGACGCTACTTTACGAAATCTAGTGAGCCCCGCCTCCGGCACAGATGTGCAACGTAGTCGCAGGTAGTAATTATTTTTTGCAGTTCTCATAAATAAAAGAAAATCCATTCTCTAGACTTATGAAAACATTTTTATAAATTTTGCAATTAAATTCAAAAATGCTTTCTCGATTTTATCTTTGAAAATAAGTGGAACAATATGATCTTTAATAAACTTGACAAATGCAAAATAAAAAATGATGAGTATATATTGTTCGTTCTACGGGCTAAATCACAAAAAAAGTTATTTGATATTTTTATTATTATTACTAATTTCAATGTTTAATTATAATCTACTTACTTGCACTGTAAATATTATGACAACTGTGAGTAATAAGAACCGTGGAGAGTGGCACAGGCAACTCTAGAGGCCTAGGCTCTGTTTTTTTGGTAAAAATAATCTTAACCTTGTTTCGTCCTACAGCTGAGCATAGGTCTCTTCAAATCCCTCCAACCATTTTTCTCCTTCGCAATGACTCACCATCCAATAAATTGAATACTTTGTATTTCAGTACCATGAAAGCGAAACTACAGGCTAGACAAACTAATATTTCGCAAAAAGTACATCTATCTGCCGATTTCCCAACACAAAATTGAAAAACGATTGTATGATGTTACTGGCGCATTGTTATTGCCAAATCGTAACCACAAGTGCTGATGCTAGTAAATTAAAACATATTTATATTACAGCGGGGCAGATTGAGTGTAACATTAACCAATACCATTTGTGTCAAAACTTCAGAATTTTTCATATAAAGAAGTCTCCAGAGTTAGCAGCTGACTCATACGTAATTACTTTTTATGATTGCAGGAATTTTAGCACATCGACATTCTTATACTTATTTTTGAAACAGAACAATGTATTAGTTTGGATGTTGTTTTGATATAACTTCAGACAATACTTAGCTTAAACTACAATACAGTTACTTAATCGAGGTCGATCATAATCAGTACATTCAATTTGTTGCCATTTCACAATTTTTGTTACAGACAGCTGTGTTTTAAGATATTGAGGTTGTTGTTTACTAACATTTACCGGCCTTTCAACGGTTGGGTAGTTTATTTTTGACACATCCATCTATACATAGCTGTCATCGTAACCTACAATTATAATAACCACGGGTTAGCACAAACCTAAGCCTCTTGTAACAACCCAAACTTTAAAACACCATTTAGAAGAAGTTATATGTCTACGAAACTGCTACGAAGCTCTACGAAAATTGTAGTAATTGTAAATCAGCAGAAAATTAGGTGTACCACCCAGTTACTTTGAAAATTCAGTTGTTAAACTATTGTTAAAGTAATCTAGTAAATTTATTATTATTTTCATGTTCTTCTTGTTTTAAAACTTCATGTTATGTGTTTGCTGATCAAGGTTTTGTGGATCTAACAAAATTCGTCTTTTGTGCCTCTAGTGTTACGAGTATGCATGTACCAAAAGGTCAATGAACAGCCTCGGTATTTCTACAACCACACATCGTACATCGTAACAGCATTAAACGTATTCCTCGCTTTTAAAATAGGCACGTTAACTTGTCTGATATAAAGTTTAAAGTAGCATATCACTTTCTGAACGGAAGACCTTCTGATTGTAGCTCATCGAACTACAATGCACGTGGTCCTACATAGCGTAGGTTACGCGGTCGTCATTTCAAATTTGAACTCAGTTGCGTCGGGTTAACCGTTTTATTTGTTTGGTTACATTATGCGGTTACGTCTGTGTTGATCGGTTTGAGTTAGCAGTGACGGCCAAAATGTTAGTTTGTTTATCGTTAGCTCGTTCTTGACAGCGAAAAAGTGAAAACGTTGGTGCGGTGGCTGAGGCTGATTGTGAAACCAGGCAGCGTCGCGGGGCCTCGCTGCGCCTGCGCACCATCTTATGTAATAGGAAACGTGCTATGTGTACCTTACAAGCCATATAAAGTGCCACTATTTGTAGGCCAGCTTCCGCTTCGTTGAAGGGCAATCGTGTCCAATAACATAAAGTTTGAGAAACGTCCCAGATACGGACCAGTTTATTTTTAACTTGAAATATTTGGTTATGACATTCGGTAGGTATTTATGACCTTTGTTAGTTACTACACTTGACTATTAGCAGTGGTAGCGCATTAAAGGTATTCGACATTATAACTTTGTTAAAAGCTTTACATTTTACTATTACAAAGTTAAAGTGATAAGTTTTACAATATCTTTTTTCCTATTGTTGATTTTCAAGAGTTTGATTTTGAATAAAAAATATGTACAAAGGTATATTTAATATGGCAGGTTTATTAGTGCAGTATGAATGGCAAAGTACCGTTTAATAAGATGTAGGTATATTACATAGCTATTGTTCATTGTTACCGATGAGTTAAACATACTTTTACCACACAATACTAAGTATTATAATTTTGTTAATTGTATACACACGAGTATGATTTCGTGATCTAGTTTTTTAACTAACTTGCTAACTTCGGACTAATATTATCTATTTTAAATTAAAACCGCATGGGCCTTTCTTCCTTCTTTTAAGTATTTACATACACATACATAATTACGAAATGTTTAGGGGTATTAATAGATCCAATATATTTATAAAATCGAACATTGTCAAGAAAAGTAATCGTAATGAATACAAATAAATTTATATAATGTGAATGTATAGCTTAAGGTCGTTAACACTTTTATCACTTGAGTTGGCTTAATTTAGTTCGTCACCTTACGCACCACACTTTTATTATTTACAATGTGACATTCTAATCGCTCAGAATGTCATTTAAATTGAAAAGGTTTTTAATTATCACAATGCTCATTACCCGCATTTTACATGTTAGAATAAATATTATGACATTATGCAGAATTTTATAATATTTCCAACCGTCTCATCTTTAGAAGTAAACGCACACTAGGATTTCCTGCGTCTCATGGCTATCAGAAACTATGAGTACCGTGATTTGAAACAAATTATTTGTCATTCATTTTTTTCGCTGAGGGAATCGATCCTGCATTCTCTTGCCTTTTGACAGGGCGTTCGTTAAGTTATATATACAATAGTCATATCGTATATCGTAATATTATACTTATTTCTGCCGCCAAGCAGTAATGCTTGCATTGCTGTGTTCAGGTGTGAAGGGTATGGTTTCCGGTGAAATTACTGGCACATGAGGCTTGCAATCTTAGCCTCAAGGTGACAACCCGCGAGTGATACCTTTGGTATTGCAAGCGTCTATAGGCCGCGGTAACCGCTTACCATCTTGTGGGCTGTACGCTTGGTTGCCACTTCTGTTGTATAAAAAAAAAATGATACTACTGTGAGAGCTTAATGGTGAAGTCACCAAAGTTGATGGAATAGATGGACTAAACTTTAGAGTATTGAAACTAAGGAATCCTAAAATCGTAAGACCACACCTCCAAATACCTTACTCAAATGTTTACTTGAAAAGATAACATTTTTAAATCGTCAGAAATATTGATGTCATGCAAACACTGCAAGTGCCATACCCATTCTATTAAACAAATATTGATACACATCGATGTCGAAAATACCATCACCTGTCAGATAGCCAACTCACAGATGTTGTATCAATAAAGAAGAACAAGTGCCAGTAAACTAGTACCCTTAGTGTTCCGTACTTTCATGACTATATGCGCATTCAATGTGGACGCACACAGAGTTATTTTTTGTGTAAATGTCAACCTTCTCAATGATGACTAAATTGTTAGACATCTTTTTTATTCTGGTATTCAAAACTTTTACTGACTTTATCAACTCGCTCGATCTTATAAAAAAATACTTCTATAGAGAATCATCATTCATACATCATGGAATAAAAATGATCATCAAAGTAATCATCGCAAGAAAATAAAGGTTCCGTTCTACCAATAGCAACAAAATCCTAAAACGTATAAATATAATGAGATTTCACCACTAGTTGAAAACCCCGACGACTATTTTTTTTTTTTTTTTATACTACTGAAGCGACAACCAAGCGTACGGCCCACAAGATGGTAAGCGGTTACCGCAGCCTATGGACGCTTGCAATACCAGAGGTATCACTCGCGGGTTGCCACCTTGAGGCTAAGATCGAAAGCCTCATGTGCCAGTAATTTCACCGGAAACCATACCCTTCGCACCGGAACACAGCAATGCGAGCATTACTGCTCGGCGGCAGAAATAGGTATGGTGGTAGTCCTTCCCTGGACGAGCTCTATCACAGAGAACTCTACTACTCTTGTACTAATTCAGTTATCGTGTGCCTTTTGAGCAGTATCGGAATTCTTTGTATCTATGTATACGTTTTCACACACCAGACCAGTGGCTTTATCGCTATCGTCGAAGTTCACACGTTATGACACTTGATTTTTTTTTGTTTCGAAAATAATATCGGTGATTTTAAACTCAAAATAAATGCGTTAAATTTTAAATTGTTTTGTACACCCTAGATAAAAATAGATGACGCAGAATGCGTGGGTGGTGTGGGTTGGGTTGGGTTTTTATATTTAGGTCGTTTTGTAAGAATAAGTCCCAGATAGTGTTTTGCCAACTTTGGCGTGCAAATAGATGGAGAGAGACTTAGGTTATAAACCTACCTAAAACAAAAAAAAATATCGAAATAGCTATTACAATAATATTAAAATAAGATTAAATAACATGCACTGTTTATATTGAAAATTATTGACAGCTCTACGCACTGCGCAGTCTGCACGGTCAACGCAGTGTGAACTAGACTTCAATTAAAACGTTTTCGTTGAAGTTAACGTTTAGCGCAACAAGCACTGCTCTATTTCGAGTTTAATGATCCACCACTATCTTTCATAATTCGTAAAAAATATTCTAACTCAGCCAATCAAGAGTCATTGTTTGATAAGGTCATTGATGTCTGATAAGATTTTGATTGCAACCAGTTGCTACGTGATGTCAAATAATATCTATTTTTATAAGATTATATGCAAAAAAAACCAAATTTTTCTAGTATTTTACTAGTTGTGATTTTTGAATAAGATGCATAGGCAAATCATGTTCATGTGAATAAAACAGACTTCTTTTCTAAATGAATCTTTTAGTATTTTTTTTTAATTTCAAAAGGACTCTTTCATTACCTAATAATGCAACTGACTGATTATGTTAAAAACTACATATTAAAAAGGTAAGCTTAGGTAGTTTGACATAAACTAATTAATATTTAAATTGAATTAATAACCCAATCCTTGATTTGTGCAATGTTCTATATTTAATACTTATTAAAATTTCTAAATATCTCGCCAAAGATAATATTTTATTTTCTAACTAAACTTGTTGGAATCGCTTGCAATATTTATACAGACTAAAATCAAGAACTACATTGTAGCTTTGATTAGATTGCATTGAGTCAGCTGTAATATTCGTAGTATAAGCGCATCAAACTCTCAAGGTTGTGGGTTGTGGAGTCAAAGTTCGCATCTTCTTGAAGGATGCACTGATTACGCTAGCATGAAAGTGATTTGACCTGATTGGTGTTCAACAATCTAGGTGATGTAGTTTGGCTAATCTTTTTGAGAAATAGGATTGTATCTAAAGAGAAGATGTTTTTTTTTCAATAAATAAGTTCATTGCTGGGATCCTTATGCACATATTATTTTTATAGATATTTATTAATTTTTACTTTTCAAAGTATATTTAGGTACATTCCGTGGTCTTATTTTTATATATAAATTGTACACAGTAATTTAGTTATCTTGGCTAAGTTCTGTTCTTCGCACAAGGTCTATTAAAGAGCCTGTATGGTAAACGTTACATTTAGATCTCTAGTAGTGTGTTAATAGGGGTAGTCAAAGACATGGCCAAATATTATATTTGGCACATGCTGTTTCCACAATAGTTAGAATTTTATTTATTTTTATACTTCTGAAATTTTTATTTATTTCATAGAAAAAGCAGTGGATTTTATTGTTATGGCCGGCTAACGGTTGTTATTATACTTACATTTACGACCATGAGACAAATGTTTGTACGATCTGCAAATATTTGTTCCGGATGTTCTGGGTATTTTCTATGTCCTTATAATAAAAAATATCTATTAGTATTGTATTAGGTATGTCAGTCATCTAGTACCCATAACACAAGCTCTGCTTAGCTTGGGGCTAGATAATGCTGTGTGGATAGTCCAGCATTATTTATTATATTTATTATTACAATGGTTGCCTAGAAGTATTTTGTGTTTGTAGAGAATAGTTTGATCACGTGGCAACCACCAACTTCGAACTATACAAAGTGACGCGCCATAATTATCTTAGTATAAACACGTCTTAAAAAACTTACTTCCTGTTTTCTGTTCCCAAACGGGGTAATACGGTTTATTCTCTCACAGTTTACAATAGAGTTAGTACGTTTATTCTATTCTTCGGCCACCATACATAGCCCGTTGCGTCAATGCTCGAGTGGCCGTGTTTTCTTGGGAAAAATAGTTAACCCAGTTTCGGACGTTCCTGGCTAAATATACCATGCGTTACCTGACTGATACCTCTCGCGCATCGCAATATGTATGACATACTGTCAATCTTATTTTACGCGGGCATTCGAAACATATAATGTGACATACATTCAAAATTTCGAATGCAAATTTAAAACAGAAGTTATTTTTTTATTCCATGTAGCCAGCACCACATTGATTAAAGTAAAGTAAAAAAATATATATATATATTCAATCATATCACAAGGATAATTTTGAAATGACTTAAAGATAGGTGAATTTACGCCAGTTCGACGTTTTGAAATTTAAGTGACGTATTTAACTATTATATCTATGTATATTAGTAGAACGCAAAGTTTGAAAGCAAGTCGTGTGCTTACTATACCAAACTATAATTAAAGTCTCATTGTTGAAACAGTGATTCAGTCATAATCTAGATATTTATGAATAGGGGCCGATGCGAATGAACTCGCCTTTAATGTAATCCAACACTGAAGTATGTCGTCGGCCTGGCTAACCTTTTACAAAAGCTGCTTACATTCCAACTAGGGCACAGAATAAATCATAATTACTACAGGTGCTCTTATCGTATTTAATCAACACATTTGATACGTTGTTTCCATAAAATGATTCAGTTATAAAACGGACGTCGCTCGCAAAAAGCATTTATGTGTGAAAACAAAAGACGAATAACCGTTAAAACTCGGTAAAATGTTTATGCATTCTGTTTACAATTAACAGTTAGGTTTTAAAATTCACCAAGGTCAACGTCACAAAATATTAAAAAAATAGCGATCACCCTCGCTTGAGAGTAGGTCAGTGTCCCAGCAGTGGGAACATTAGAAGGCTGCCATGATGATCATAGTACAGCTAATGTTTTCGTTTTCGATGGTGTGATGTCCTGATACTTACTTTATTATAAAGCTGTTTTTTTTTTAATTTCGCGAGACAATAAATCGTTCCGAGTAGAATGGGTCGGGTTGGAGCGGTCATGAAGAGGCGCGTGCGCGTTGTGACCTACTTAATTATGCGCCAGCGACGAGCCGACCACACGCGTCCAGCTTCTACAGCGCGCCACGCACCCATCCGCGCAATGCAGCCCATCCTAGCCTAGTTGCCACTGAAGCATCGCATCAGCCAACCAAACCGAAACCCTTTTCGGTAGTTCAACGACCCCGCTATCGAAATCCGCACACTCACACGCGTGTCCTCGAACGTACAGCCAGATAAAAAAAATGAAACAAAAAATACCCATGCTAACGGTAAATGAGTAATCAGACAGAGATAACTATATTTTGGCGGTACACTCGCCGAGCGTAAGGTCGGCTACGAAAAACACTGACGCAATTTTTACAGCGTACGTAATTGAGCACTGAACGGAGTCAGCGGTGTGTGCGTGAGTGCCGAGAGCGACGCCCGCGTCGCCGAAACGGAGGCGGAATATTTAGGTGAAAGTGTTTCGAATTTCGACATGACGACATTCGCGCGCAGTCGTTATCGTGATTTTGCCGAATCGAGAGGTTCGCGGAGCGGTCTCCCCGTGATCTGCGCCCGCGCACCCTAACTTACCGCGTGTTATCCGCAGGAATCGTGCCGCACTGCATGCATGCCGACGGTGTCTAGTGAAAACCGTTGAAAAACTATGCTGAGAGTTGGTGTTTCGAAAAATTTTCGAAAACGTAAATTAAAAAGGTGAAGGTGTGTTTTGGACGAGTTGGTTATCGTGTGATGTGCATTCTGCGGCGCTGAGCAAGCTGTCCGGGAGCGACACGCTGGGGCCGGACGAGGCGCGGGACGCCTCCGCGCACGCGACGCAACTCCAGAATATGACTTCCACCATGGGTAATTATTTACACCAAAAAACTAACGCTCACTACTGTGTAATAACATAAATATAAATTAACAAAACTAACTTTCATAAAAATGTTATGTATTTATACAGTATTTACTTACAGTAACCTAAAAAAACTAAAAAATACTTATAAATATTCTACTAGAAAATGGTTCTCAGATCACCTATTATGCACAGGCAGTCATAGGCCAACAAATTTACTATAGAGTACTATAGCTGATATATACTGATTTTCTAACCAAGACAAGCGTCATTACTTGCTCTCCCATCTCTATAAAGTTTCAGCGACCACACAAATACTCGTGGATATTCGTAGCACTTTGCTACGCGCCGCCTAGAAGTGATTTTACAAGCTTGCATATAACACTAGTTCATACAACTCATAACAAAAAAGGTATTAGTAGTTCACTTTTTTGAATTATAGTTTTTATAATTGTTGCACATTATTATTAATAATTTTGTTTTTTTTTTTAGTTAAGTACCTAAGTAAACCACTAATATTCAAAATTATATATATTTTGTTTATTGAATCAATTTATATTTTATTCATCATAGCTAATTATATAATTACTGATGTTCAAACCATTAGTTTTATCAGGATTCAGTGCAACGAATAGTCTCGCTACGGCGCGTAGACTTGCTACGCAGTCGCTACGAATTCTAATATTGTGAAGAGCTGTAGCTTCTATAATACGCTAGGATTTGTTACAAATTATGTTTGTGTGTTTTAATAACTTAGATACATTACCATTGGATATTTTGTATTCTAATACTATAGATTTTTTTTAATTCACTGAAAACTAATATGTTAATATTCGCATGGTCTTTTTCATTTTGGAAATATGAGTTTTTATTATTTCTTTATAAGACATAATGACCAATTTTTCATAAGAGTCTCCGCCGGATAATCATACAAACGTATGTTCGTGCCAGACAATTGATTCAAAAAGAGCCTCTTTATTGTAACTACTGAAATTCGTCAAAGTAAACACAAATTTTTTTTCTATGTGTTGTAAATGATTGTATAAGATACTCAAATAATTTGATTGCTACAACGTTTAACAAACTGGTGTTAATAGAAAACAAAAACATCAAATCCTAAATCTCTCATCCGCAAAACGAGCTTGATTTCAAAACATCAGCTAACCATGACATTCGCAAATCATCTCGATTGATCATGAATCGTGACTCGACGTCGACCACTTTTACTTTCGTTACGACACCTCCTTTGTCTATAGCCTCCGTGGTCTACGGGTCAACGAACTCGACATTAAGTTACCGAAATAAGTTTTTACGCTAACTTTCCAATACAGTGAAAGCGAAGGCAATGACACTTCCTTTCGAAGTGGTGGGAGTTTACTTTAAATAATAATAGACGAAGGCTGCTTGTCAAAAAACCCATTGATTGCAATGTGCTACAAAGATTTTTTTGGGTAGCTTAAGTAATGATCATTAGAGCTAAAACCTTAAACTGATGACTATCAGTATATATAAGTGTGACTACACTGATTACCAAATTGTATGTTTTAAAAACTTATTAACTTTAATTTATTAAATATTTAAATAATAATAGTGAACATTTTACACAGCGCCCTCTAGCCCCTAACCAATCAAAGCTTGTATTATACGATTCTGAAAACTGATAGAATACACCTGTACCCTTTTTTTTGTAAATAAATACCTATGTTATAGAAACACCCAGATCCCAAAAAATATCAAAATGTTCATGCAAAAATGTGTGTTATATATATGTTATTATCTTCTAAATCATGGAATCAATATGATGGAGTGGATGGGAATGAAATAAATCATCTCATTCATTATGAAATGACTATTCATCTTGATTTCATTATACTTAATATGTAGGTAATAGATTATAAAAAACTAGAATCAGGAACTAAATCGTATAAACATAAATAAGATGTTGCGCTAAAATATTACGATGACAGCTTTCTGTTTTTCAAGCATATTGCGCATCAGCATGACCTTTAAATTAATAGAATCCAAAAACACATGTTTATTTCAAAGAATCTAGTCAATCCTAAGTCAATCCTACTTTATTATTCTATATAATCTGTGGGATCGCGGTGTATGCAATCGATATGATGCAGGAAGTACTTAATTCGGAAGTGTCGAAGTTTAAAAATGGAACGTTTTAGCTTTGTGCTCACGCGCTGGCTGAATGTCAAGGTGCAGTGGAGGCCAAAGAGGCCCCACTATTGAAAACCTAAAAACCAATCCGCTATTGTAAGTCGTGATCTTGAGAGCGTAATATTTTAGGGATGACTGAAGTTATTGTTAATGTTAAATAACTGCGTCACTCTTGATCCGACCGAACTCAATACGTATCTAGTGAGTTGAGCAAGGCTATGAAACATAATATTGTCTAATGAAAAACTACCAAGCACATAATTAATATGAGTTCAAGTTTGTAGTAGTAAGATGGCCGCTAGTAACATTTACATTTGAGCGGTTCAATTTTTTATTTTTGCAGCATTTATTAGTCCTGATTTTAAATCTTCTAGCCGTGACAAAGGCATTTGTCGGCCGACTTCAAAGTAATGAAAAATATTTATCTCGCGTATGGCTAGGTGCAGAAGGTAGCCATCGCGACCTCGAAGTCAACACTGACATTGCGACCGGAACCACCATTACTTCCTTATTTACACCGGTTATCCAAACTAAGAACAGAACTGAACATCTTCAAATATATGAGATGAGGAAGCAAAATGCTCTTGAATCAATAAAAAAAAGATTGTCAAATAATTCAAAAAAAAAACAAGACTTTTTGTGTTCGATTGAACTTAAAAATAAAAATTATGTGCGCAGCAAAGTGTTTCTGTTCTTATTGTTGAATGTCGTCTGACCACTTTGAATATATTTTAACAAACTGCAAAACAAGGCGCAGGTTCTATGTTTAGGGACTGTGTGTGTTTTTTGTTTTGACTGATACAAATAAAATAATATGACTAGGTAATTACTTCCAGTGTTGAAAACAAATGTCTTTTTTTTCAGAATTAGCTTAACCTTGTACCAAACATTATCATTAGCTTGAGATCTCGTAGGTTTTAACTTGCGGAAGGACTTAATGTAATTAATACTATTCTTATCAGGTGCACACGTACCTTTCGTTTTATGTTTTACCATGTATTACAAATAAATATAATTATTATAATAAAGTATGTACCTGCCAAATATTTATTGAAATCGGTTCAGCTATTACGACATGATTGAGTAATGAGACATCCAAACATCATAAACTTTCGCGTTTAAAAATATTATATTGTGACGTTCTTTTGTATAGTAAGTATTTCTGTATATTACTATTACTATAACTATAATAGTCTTAATGATAGATAGTATTCTCCCGGAAAAGTATCTATAAGTAATGTAAAATGTAAACGATAAGCAGTTGACCGTGGTTGAGGTTATCGCTACTTCCGACTTGCATTTGGTCGAAACCCCCATCAGTCCTTTCTAGTCCTTTTTCGTATGTATGTAGGGCACAAGATGGCTTGTATGCTTTTGACCAGTATCGTAGAAACGTCGGAAGTAAAGTGAGGAGATACGGAGTCTTACCTCCAACTTCTAAGGACAAGCGTTGTGTAGAAACGTGGCACTTTGTTCTTGCATGTCCAGAAACATTAGACAAAACAAAACATAATGCTTGTGCCATTTACTAATAGAAAAAATACAGGTGTACCTACGTTATAATGAAACATGTAATGTCATTTTTAACTTTATTAGCAAATGAAAAATATAATTTTACCCATATTCCCTTATGGAACACTGGTAGGTAGTAAACCCGCTTTCCGATTCGTCGTTGGCTTGAAACCGGTAGTGCACCAATTGGGTAATTCCATTCGAAAATGTAGTGCGCAATGCCAGAGCTCTCAAACGGCAAAGGAAGATATCGTCAGGAAACCGAATTAGGTTTTTCGGTACCAGGATTTTGTTTCATCAAATTGTCTTCAACGAATGTTACTATTTCTACCCGCCGATTTTGTTGATAAAAATAAGGATTGACGGCCATACCGCTTTTTTGCTCGACTTTGCGGGGGCACTGCCCCCAGATCCTTATCATCGTAATCCATAAATGAAGCTTGTGAGTGAGATTCTTAAGATTTTAGTATCATAGTACTACCCACTTTTCATAAGCTTAATTTATACCTTAGAATAATCTGTGGTAAACGGTGTTGGTTTCACATTTATTACTATATTTAGTTTACATATTTAGACATAATTATCATTGTGTAACTGTTTGCTTACCCAAATAAACTAAAAAAAAAAAAAAAAGAAGCTCTCTGAATTTATTTCAATTGACGCGTGCGTGCTGTTATTTTTGCATTAAAATCTTCAAATCGTAAATCTACTTTCATTTCTTGCCTAAAGCGTTACCTACTCAACGCAACATTATTACTGATGACCCTTACTTTTCTCATATACGAGTATATTTTTATTAGTAAACCAAACCATTATTAGTAGGTAGCCTTTGTTGTAGAATAGAAAATTAAAAACGACAGAAAGCAATTGGACCTCTAGAAGTAGTTAGTTACCAATCCTATATATTAATTAGGTGGTATCCAATCATGGTATCCATCCATTCATCATGTAAAAGCACCAACATTAATTAATTAGTATTACCTATATAATTTAGACATTCTGGACGCTACTGACTCAGTGAGACTCACCGACCACAAATATTTTTTCAGAAAGAAACTCACACTCTAAAATATGGGTATGTTTATTATTTGAACTTGTGTGTTTATTTTTGTATTAAAATTAAATAAATGACGTCAATCCAATGCGTTAGTGTTTGTGCAAGCTCTTGAACTAATTTACCTTTCGTTGCAGCTGCTTTTGATGGTTTTGTTTTGGAAATGGGTAAAATGTCAACGAAAATAACTGCAATGCTTAAATTAAACTAAGCCCAACTGTCATTATTCAGGGATACCTTTATATATAATTAGTCTTGCTCTATAGGAAATGCACTTGCGCTCTGAACCAGTGACTCATCGTGATTGTCAAATCGGCAAATCGAGTGCATTAAACGTGATACCTGTCATTAACCTAAATAATATTATTTTTTAATATTATTAATTTAAACTTGAAATTTTCCCGCTGGACACCCCTAAAGTATCAAAAAAAACCTACTTTTGCAAACGCCGAACTAATATTTTTTCTAAAAAAATATTGGGTAGGCCCTGCTATTTTTTCTTCATAATGCAATTAACAAAGTCGAAACAAACTGACCCTGGTAGAGGCCAGCTCGAAGCACGTACTCGCTTCCGTGTGATGTTGTCTCAAGATACCAGGATCCAAGTACATGGCCACAAGAACCCTTAAATATGGATATTAATAATTATTATTATCACCGTTTAATTACAAGTTTGATTGTGTCTGGGTGTTTCAATGTTTTTAAGAAGTGTTTTTTTTTTTTGTAAATGTATAATAAATATATCAGTTAGCTGATTCGTAAGCAAGTACAAGCATTGTTAAGATTGGGGCTAGATGACGCTATGTAAGTGTGCAATCAAATAACAAAATCGAAAAGTCGCGTCACGTCATCTTCATTTGCAGACTGCGCGAACTGCGTAGGGCTGATATAATATGCACATTATAGCTGAAAGAAATGTAGTTTTTTTTTTTAATCTTTATTCAACGTTTATACATTTGAAATTAAATGCAAATGCCATGACGTAGGTACCAATTTTGGAAGCCACGTTCGACTACGGCGGTAAAGCCACTGATCTGTGTCTTTAGCCCAAACACACACAATGACAGCATTTTGAAGCTGAATAGTAAACATTTATAAAAATGCGAAATAAGTGACGCACGCTAGTTGTCCCCGATATAACTTCCGCGTAAATTAAAAGTAGGTAAGCCAAGAGAGCTATTAACCCCCATCTAGGTCATATCAATATTACGACTATTCAAAACACCTAGGAAGAACTTTAAGTTGCTAAAGTTTACATTCATTAGTGTTCGAACAAATATAAAACTTTATGTTGACTAGTTTTGAACAAAACAACAGATTCGGGGCATGGTTTCGGTATAAGGTATTTCTGGCCGAAAACTTTAGAAAAACAAAGATATGTATTTTTTCTCTTTGGCTTTGACTGTAAATTTTTATATACGAGTATTAGCCAGGCGGTCATAGTTATTTATAATGCTCTGGCATTTGTCATGTTTCCGAACGAGTAGGAATATGCAACTAATATCTGGCCTTCTTACGTCTTGTCATTCAGCAACAAGAGTACTTTAAAGTGAATTTTTGATCTATCATTAGCTAATCTGGCTATGGATTATACAATAATAATATAATAATGCCTTTATTCTGAATCAAGTACTAGGATACAAGTTTTAAAAAAAAAAATGTTATGCTGCTTAGATTAGGTCTCGTAATTCAGTGTGCAGATTATTTAACAAAATTTTAATATTATAGTGACAAAGTAGGGCTCTTTTTTTAAACAATAATTTATTAACTTAGACCTATGTACCAACGATAAAAAAGCTTGGGACGAATGTGCTCCAACTCTACTCGGCATCCATAACAATAGCAAGGGTCATGCCAAAAAAGCGATAGGAACCCAGCCGGTGTTGTTGCCAGTTCTTTTACGGCATGGGCGCGCATTGGAACTGGTGTAAATTTTCCTAGCTTGTAAGACGTTTCAAAGTGATCCTTGTGATTCTACTGACATAAATAATTTTTGATTTTGATTTTGATTTTGATTTTGACTGACTTGAAGCAATAAATAAGTATGAATGAATGTGAACATAGATACTGATTATGTATTGAAGTTCCATCTTTCGGTTAATTTTAGCCGAACAATTCGGCCAAACACGATTTTTAATTCTCGCGGAAGTCTGCCAAAGTTTCACCTTCGGAATACTCTTCAACGCTTTGCAAATTATTTTATTGACTCGATTTACACGTCATTATCAAGGTCTTTGACTCATTCGTTTATTTTAGCGAGCTAGAGTTCATTTATCTTTGTTTACAAAATAGACTTGGAGACATTGCACTCGTTCTGTTGCCGAATTAATCGGTATGTGACAAACAACGGGAAATTGATGTTATTACTTACCAAGATGTATTGGAATGACTAAAACATTTCGGTTTTTAATTGGTCATCTGGCCTGTACCACGCTGTCGAATAATTTGCATGAATTTAAATCAATTTAGAAGGCTTACGATTGTTTTGGTCAAGACATACAGTTTTACGTGTCCACTGAAAAACGGAAGCACACGGAAAGTATTAAAGGGAATTCGTATGAGTTAGTAGCCAACTCTGCTATTGGAGTTTATTTCATTTATTAGGTTTAACAGCTGTTTATAGGCTTTTATTGTTATAGCCGATGAACACAACTCCAAATGTTGACCTCGTTGAACGTTGCCTCACTTCACTTAATCAGCTTAGCTGGAAAAAGTACTAGTTGTAAGTAGTACAGCATACAGCAGACACCCATTCCAAATCATGCGATTCAAAAATCGATCAGTATGCAACATATTCTGCATACTAACGTCACGTCATTGTTAGTGACCACACTCGTTACTAATATCGTAAGCAATGACGTTTGAAGGAAATGACTAACTCCTTATCAATCTTGCGATTTTCTTTTTATCTTTTAGTACATCGTGCACGTCATTTGAAATCGCCATTTAATTTTTTTATACAATAAAGCCTACGCGCGTCACTTTACGGTTTTAGTTTTCTAAGGCGATTCATTCAAAACTTTATAACCGACTTCCAAAAAGGAGGACGTTATCAATTCGACTGTAGGTTTTTTATTTTTGTGTGTATTTTACGTGATTTTTCTGCCTATTAATTGATGTTGATGATTATTTTATTGTTTGTTAGGTAACCATTTAAATTCAATTGAAATTGGTTCAGTAATTTTTGAATCAATCTTAAAAAACATGTCAATAACTGCATCGCTGCATATCATCACAGTATGCCGAAGCATTTTTTTTAGTTATTGTTGTGTCACAATTTGTAACTAGATGTCGCCACTAGTATGTTAGAACGCGCTATCGTTGCGTTTTGTTGATTAGTAAGTGACTGATTTTTCCGACTTACTATACTAATTAACATTATATTAATATAGATTAAGTAAAAGCAAAAAAACGTTAAAACAGTGATTTGTCTTGGATGTCGGCTTCAGATGGGTCGTACATAAGCACTCTTTAAGGGAGGCCTATGTCCAGCGGTGGACGTCTATGGGCTGATAATATGATGATGATATAACATTATTACGTAGATACTCGTCTACGTATGCAAACATAGTACGTACACAAATTCCATTACTCCGCTATCGGATCGTAAAATGCTGCTGCGTAGATGAATGGGCAAAGCGACTGAAAAAAATCTGAATAAAACCATGGAACTACAATCACTCGCTGTAGTACTACTCTTGTTACCATAAATATTGGCGACATTGAAAATTAAACCTTCGAATACTCGTATAAAATATAAATTAAATGTTTTCTCAATGTTAATAAAATTGCTCATTACAAACTTCAGAGGTGACCTTGAATTTTAAAATATTGCTTTAAGTATAAACTTTTTAAATGTATCAAAGTTACCCGCTCATCTCAGGCCCATTCTACATAAAAAGGCCTCCGGTTTCACCAAACACCCGTGAGTTATTTTTGAACTTTTCAAGTTGGATTCATAATTAGGTCAGCGATCATTCACTATGGAGCCGCAAAACTTTGTGGATTTTTAGGTAATTTTGTATTTTAATTTAAACTGAATCGGTTTATAAAGCTCAATAGCTAATAAGCTCAATAGCTAATACTACAACAAACTACGTTTCAGAAAATGATGAAAACCCAATTAAAAATGGCAATAACACCAATTCAAGTGTTCGTAAATATTGATTATAATTATTTTTCCTTTGTCCACAGGAATAATGACACTCAGCCGTGGCCCGTGTGACTTGGACAATATGAGTCTGTTCCAAGACCTCAAACTCAAGAGGCGGAAAGTTGACTCCCGATGTAGTAGCGATGGTAAGGATTTACAATGCAAGCCCTAATGGTGCTACCAAATATTGCGCGCAGCAACACACGTGGCTTTCGTAAAAAAACAATTTCTGTTTTTAATATTGAGGTGTTAGTGGTTGGTGGCATGACCTCCAACAGAGCGGCACGCCTGCCTTACGCGATTGCAGTTGCAACGCAATTTTTGGTCACACCTTTATTAAAGACTAGTATCTAAACAGAAGCACAGAACAGATATATAGTATAGTACACAGAAGTTAAACAAAGATGTGAAAAATCAACCAATACTCACACCGCAAAATGACGTGACAATTTTTCAACACAACTCTATTGGTTGACTGACACTCTCTTAACTGCTTATTTTCAATGGATACTCCGTTACGGCGTGACGCAGATTTAGTGGCTAATCAGCCTATTAAGATCTCTGTTGCAATTCAAATTAATCTAATTTTATTCAGAAATCTGTCAATATGCTATCATATTATGTCAGTTTTGCATTGAAACCTAATGAATCTGGTTGAAATGAATAACAGCAAAGTTTTAAAAGAGCCACAGAATCTTCCACGATTCGACCGTTCTAATTTCTAGTGATATTTTTTTTAGTCTGCGTCAGTCTTTTTATTTATTTATATTTAGCAAAAAGCTATGCCATCAGCTAATCGCATCACGCTTAGTAGAGTTTCAACTATAGCATTGTAAGGTCAAAACGTCATTGTTATTCGAATAGGGCTGTCTTGTCGTTGCGAATCGACTCACGGACCGCTGTCACTTTCGAACACGACGGAGCCTTGATACTGCACAAGTAATTTCATTTTCATTCAAACGTGTTTCACTTCTCTAGTGTACGGTATGGTACGTCTATGCGGAGAAACCAAAATGAGATTATTTGTTGCCTGCGACTTCATTCGTGGAAATTTTGACGTGTACACGGAAACCGTAATTCTTTACGAAATAAAAAGTGGCTTACGTGCTATTACAGACTATACTCTATCTCTGTACCAAATTTCATCCAGATCCATTCAGCCATTCTAGCGTGATTGGGTAAAAATCTTTCATCCAACTCAACATTTTTTTTCTATATCAATAAACATAAGCTAAAACAGGCTATGTTAAAATAAACACATATAAACTCCAATTGATCAAAGTAACAGAAATCAAAAAACATAGAGCTAAAAAACTGTTGTAACAATCAAAAATATAGGCAACGACTAGAAAACTTCTTCTGTTTTAGCGTCGGTTAAAAATACTACTCAATTTACATAATTTTTATAAAGTGTTCGAGATGACCTGTCTCTTCATAATAAAATGAACAAAATACAAACTCATAGTATTTTACGTAATACAAAAAACGTGCAAAAAAACATGCATGTCCATTAAAGTAATTATTAATGTATGATTTGTGTGTGTACACAAAATAATAATGCAAATAGGTGTTTGATAATCGGCATGCGAAAGTTAAATAATTTAGCATAACACCGTGAGAGAAGCGAACCGGTTCTGCAACGAACTTTCACTCGAAAGAATTGCCAGAAAAAATCTACCAAAACAAGATCCGGTTCGACAAGTTGTTATGGATTTTAATATTTAATGTGAATATTCATAATTTTGCCGTCTCATATTTTATTACCAATATCAGAAGATTTATCGACTTCACGGAAGTATTTTACGTGTCAATGAAAAAAAAACTCTGGTGACGGAGTCCTGTCACACCAACTGTTGTACCGCGAAATATCAAATAGAATTACAGATAAAAAGCCTTGAAATTAATCAAAAACTATCAAAAGTATCACGTAATAATGACATAAAGAAAACCTTTTATTCATTTCAATGTAAAACTTTGTTATGGTGTGATCATAGGGGTGTGTATGGTGTGTCCGTATTCAGCGTCTAAAGTTAAAGAAAAACTTTTTTTGACGCACAGTAAGTTTCCACAACTTTATTGTTTAATTTATATCAAACACGTTTTTTAATAAACCTGATGAAAACTTAAAAACGTTAAAACTTCCGCACATAAATATAGTAACGGAAAAAATTATTCGTAATATTTTTATGACGTTACGTAATAAAAGTGACGCTCGTGATACCATTGTTGCAAAGAAAGTTTACGTAAAGAAGGTGAAAGTAATAAACGCGATGCGGTAATTATTGCTATTGTGGCCTCATGAATAAGCCATGAGATGCGTTCACTGTCAAACAACGTAACTCATTGCCGGAGGCGGGTGCCGGCGTTTCGTGTGAATTTTGAGGCAGGAAGGCTTTGCAAGGGCATTCCAAGCTTAAATGCTTGTGTGCATAAAATGTGTCGTGGCGAAAAATGTGAAGGAATCAATTTCCACTAAGTATAGGTTTCGGTCAAGATGCATTGTGTACGAACAAATTAATGAATGCATATTGTTAGATGGTAAATTATAGATCAAAATCAGATTGCAGCTTGGTTGCGTAGTGGCCCAGCAAAGAATGCGGGCTATGATCCCTACTTGTGCTATATTTCTATCTTTGATAATATTAGTAGGAAATATAGGAAGTATTCTTATGTAAACTCTTCTTATCAAGAGAGACCTTTTATTGGCTAGATAATTTTCTATTAACTAAGTAATTCTGTCGTCATAATTATTTAAAAAAAAATGAATGCGATAAATAAATTGACTTGTATGACGACTCCAGAAAAGAGTTTTTTGCTCTCTGACGTAAAACCGAATATGTTGGAAATTCGGAAACCTATAAATCCAACCACATATTCACAAAAGATCTATCAAATAAAAATATATCGCTTGCATAAAAACACGCAAAATTTTAGAGTTTTCTGCGCGGTTTTGCTCATGACGTCTATAAACCGAACACGTTGAAAATTCGGATACTTACCTATAAATCTAGAAGTTTACAACGTTCACAAGATCGGGAGGTGTGTGACGCGCGTGACGAAGACCACTCGCACGCAGCCGTCACTGTGACGTGCCCTCGCACGCGCTATATCAATACGTAGGAGCAAACAGAGCTGTGTTTATACACAAATCTACACACCACGTTGGCTACATACATATACACACCACGTTGGCTTTTATAATTATTGTTCAGTGTACGCGGTTAATTAAAAAACTATCCTTTTAAGTAAGTTAAAGACCAAAAATTTCCAGTGGACTATGAAAAGGATTAAACGGCATCCTTGGCGATAAACGATTTACACTCGTAGTTTCTGATACCCACGACATATGGAATCATAGTGTGGGAAACTGTATAAGCGTGTGTTAGTATGTTATATTACTACGTAGTACTACGAGTACTGTGTACTACGTACTATACGAGCGTGATAGCGAGATAATACATTCCAACAAGAATAGTAGGTACGGACGTGCAAATGTCGGATTAATTTACTCGAAGAGCATTGATGAGATGTAATTTGTTTATTTTTGACTTTGAGAGGGCGTTCCTCTGTTCTTTTTAATTAACTTCAATTATTTAATTACGAATTCAGCTCAGTTTTTGCATGATTTTTTGAATCAATTGTGTAAATCCGTATACTTATAGACTTCTCGAGAATTTTCTAAAAAAGCAGTCGTACCTCGATAGGTACGATAAGTATAAGTATATTGGGGCAGTGTCGTATTATTGTGTCGTTATAAACAATATTTAAATTGATTAGTATATGATTTTTAATCGAATCGTGGCGAATCTTGAAAAATAACTTAATTAAACGGGAAAAAAATATTGCGGGTTTTTTTTTATACAACTAAAGTGGCAACCAAGCGTACGGCCCACAAGATGGTAAGCGATTACCGCAGCCTATGGGCGCTTGCAATACCAGAGATATCACTCACGGGTTGCCACCCTGAGACGTAGATCGAAAGTCTCATGTGCCTGTAATTTCACCGGAATCCATACCCTTCGGACCGGAACACAGCAATGCAAACATTACTGCTTCACGGCAGAAATAGGTATGGTGGTAGTCTTCCCCCGGACGAGCTCTATCACAATGAACTCTACTACTCTTACAAACTACTCTGACAAACTTCCGAAAGACGATAATTATTTCATGTATCATACATGCGCCACACATTTCCAAAGATGACTTCGCAACTCCCAAGAGAATGACGCGAACGGACTGACACGTGGCCACCCTGGCCGCTACCGCTCTTACCACCCAACCACCCCCAAGAAGCATAATGGGGTAAGAGGAGGGGCTCTGACCCACTTTCTCTGTGTCGGTGACCGCGCGCGACCTTCGGCTGCAGCGATCGAAGCGATCATCCGCCCGAATTATGAATTGCATGTTGCGTAATAGTCTTTATTGTTGTCTGTGTGGCTATATGCTAACGAAAACACTAGTTTTTTTCTGGAACAAGATTTAAAGCAAGCTGTATTGTGTTAAACTGAAGAGATTGTATTGTGAGATTATCGTTCATAGTAGGGGTACATCATTTTTTCCTTAAGCGTAAATTTAGCATCTACCGATCACCTATTACTAACAATAACGAGCAATCAAATGGTTATCTAGTACCTAGCATTGCATCACGCGGCTAGAAAGATCGGTCCCCACCAATGATGTGGCAAAGGACGCGGAGTGAAATAGAGATCGTCCTCGAAGCGAGAGCGGTGCACGCGTTGCACTAGTCATTGTGCGGTTGCATTTCGCACGCACGGCCGCCTAAGTGACCTAATAGTGGCTGGAGGGAGGGACCGGGAAGCGGGGAGCGGCGTGAGTGCGGTAGGTCGGGCTCACTGCGCGCGCCCGCCGCCAGCCAAGCGCCAGCACTGGAAAACTTTCTTCGCGACTTTTCCTCGTAAACAAAACTGCGCACGAATTGCGCCCGCGCGTTCCTAATACCCACAACTTACCCTCGCGAATAATAACCACCCTCTACTCACTCATCCTGGACTATGTGATTGATTAAGCGGTAATCTGGAGTCATTGTACTGTTGTGTTTGCGATGTGCAGGTCACGTGGGTAAACTACGCCTAATGGATTTAGTAATAAAAAGTCGGTAAAGTCTCTGATCTATTGATTTATGCTAATGTCTTTTGTTTTTGGCTATGGATTCCGTATCCAGAATTCGGTATCTTTTGAGTTTTATATACAAAAAATTTCGCTTTGGCCTATTTAAAGCACTAAATTCGATAACAAGGAATTATGAAAAATATTTAAGAATTTACAAAATTTAAAAAAAAAATCTCTAGCCTTGTAACTCTTAAAGAATGTTGTTTCAACTAGCTCTTTTTATTATATAATCTGTAATCAGTGTTGTGTATATGAATTGTCCCGATGGATTGAAAATCCATTCTCAATCCATAGGGTAAGTATAGTTTGTGAAAATTAGCTAGAGCTCTAAACGCGTAGAGCGTCCCTTTGTGTGCGGTTAGCTTCCGGGGCCGCATCTGCGCGCGCGCCGCTTTCACTTTCTCCTCGCATCTCGCCCACAGACACCCGCAGACACGCTTCCTCCGTTTTCCGCGTCTATTCCGGATAGTTACGTAAAGTTTCAATGCATCATACAAGTATAACCGTGAAATGAAAATGCGTTTTAGCAATTAGTCGGGATCGGGGTACTTATAATGAAACTCGTCAGAAACTTCACCCATTTGTATAATATAATAGATTAGTTTAGTATGTGTGTGGGGCCACGGCGGCGCTCACATCGTGACGCAACCGGCTAATCTAGTCGGCGTCGGGAAGTGCAGTGTCGCGTCCCCGCGCGCCGCGCCCCGCAGTTCTAGCTTCGCGTCGCGCGGTCGTTGACATTTCACCTAGTTTCTATTCGCCGCGCATCTGAAAAGCCCTTGGCGTTCTTTTTCTTTCGTTGGGATCGGAGAGGACGGTCGTCTGATAGCGTGTTGTGTTTACAGGCGAGTCGGCTGCCGATACCAGCACGTCGTCGCCGGACCCGGGCCCGCCGTCGCCGCGCATGGCCGAGGCGGGGTGCAGCACGCCGCCGCACCCGCCGCCCGTGTTCGACGGCGGCGGCTCGCCTTCGCCCTCGGCGTGCCACCCCACCGTCATCCGCTCCGCGCAGCCCTACCCCGTTATCAAGTTCGAAGGAGTGCCTCCCTCAATCAAAGCGGAGAACTCCAACGCCAACAAGCATGATTCCATGCAGCACTCCTCAGTGAAGCTGGAGGGGAACCTGCAGGAGTCAATGCAGCCGTACCGACCCCGCAACATTGCTCCGCCTCAACCCAGCTCGTACTCGCACACATCACTCTCACCGGGACCCTGGCCGACCCAGGCTTGCATCAATGGTGTAAAGCCTGAGCTGATTGGAGGGCATTTTCCACCACAGCCGATTGAACCTAAACCGGGAGTGCGTGGGCAGAATCAATGGCGAGGCGCGCCAGCGGTTATCATGGGAGAGTCGGGTGGAGTCCGGACAATGTTCTGGACTTTACCGGCACCTAATTCTAGTAATGAACCATCGCCTAGTGCATCACATACACCAACACCGCCCACCCCTGACCCCGCCACATGTACAGAAGAATCTGCAGCGAGGCTACTGTTAAATTTAGGAGGAGAGTTGAGAAGGCCGAGAGGCCCACCGCTGAACATGGAACTACTATGGGCCGGGGACGTGTCACAGCTCCCAGCGCACCAACAATTGCACGCGTTGAACCTCAGCGTACCCGGAAGCATGGCTGGAGGGTCTCCAATTCCTGGTGCTAGTTCTCTTGGACTCGCTCGTCCTGAGCTTCGTGCTTATGCCCCGGAAGCTGAACGCGAAGAGGACGAACAGCCCATGATCTGCATGATTTGCGAAGACAAAGCGACGGGACTCCACTACGGGATCATCACATGTGAAGGGTGTAAAGGTTTCTTCAAACGGACTGTGCAAAATCGACGAGTATATACGTGTGTCGCTGATGGTGGCTGTGAAATTACAAAAGCGCAAAGAAATAGGTGTCAGTACTGTAGATTCAAGAAATGTATTGAACAAGGGATGGTTTTACAAGGTATGTATTTGATACCAATAAATTTATATTCTATTTTCAGTATATTTTAATTAAAAACTTATTTTTCCTGCAGCTGTTCGAGAAGACCGGATGCCCGGTGGAAGAAATAGCGGAGCCGTCTACAATCTATACAAAGTTAAATATAAGAAACACAAGAAAGCCAACAAAGCGGCGACGGCGACGAGTCGGGCGTCTCCACCTGAGAAGCCTAAAGAGCCTATGCCACCCCTCCCATCCCACCTAGTGAACGGCACCATACTAAAGACTGCACTTACTAATCCTAGCGAGGTAAGAATTTTTCAACAGATTTAAAGCTACGGCCAAACTGACGTTCATGCATTCATAATTTGTGTGAGATTACTTATTACATCTTTGAAACCACTAGCCACTCTTTATTTATAAATGGTGTGCGCTGACTCCGCCCGTCTTGTGAAAATGTAACGTTCTGTCGGCGTCAGTTCGACCGTAGCTTAATGTTTCCGCATTTTTAACAAATCGACATTTTTAGTAATGCACGTTGAGTTGTTGCAGGTCGTCCACTTAAGAGCGCGACTGGAGAGCGCAGTTTCATCATCGCGAGATCGTGCGGTGCCTCTAGAAAGGGCCATGCACATGATCCGAGCGCTGATGGACTGCGATGCGATGGAAGACATCGCCACAGTGCGACACTTACCGGACCTCCTCCACGATACCTCAGAAATAGGAGACAAGCTCTGCAAAATCGGCGACTCAATTGTACACAAAATGGTCGCGTGGACGAAAAAGTTACCCTTCATCATGGAGATTCCTATGGAAATCCACTCGAAGCTCCTGATGGAGAAGTGGCACGAGATCTCAGTGCTGACGACGGCGGCGTACCAGGCGATACACGGGAAGCACTCGCAGGCGCCGCCTTCGTCGGACCATGAACAAGACTTTATGCAAGAGGTGAGTTGCCCGTTCTAATCGTAGAATTAGAAAGTGAGTTCGTAATATGTGTTTTTACGAGAATTTTCTGGGTAACGAGCCCTAGATGCAGTGTACCTATGAGCACGCTCCAGGTCACATTCGCTCCAGAGACTTCCGCCACATGCTTTAATGCAGTTACGTGATTTTGCACCGGCGGTTGCGCAACCGCGGTAGAAAGTCGCCTGAGACCGGCTGCATTCGGACTTTTGCACATTCACCGCATAGCGCACTCTATTATAACCGTAAAATAATGCAACGTGCTTAACATTAGACGGTCTATTGTCTATTGATAGTCTGCCAATGATATTGCGCACGAGTTGACATTGTAATATTGAAAGCAACGAAGCTTGCAATGAGTCATCATTTAGTATTGCAAGCCATTTAATTCAATAGTAACGCTATATAAAAAAATCGGAATCGCATGTGTTTCATAAACCGAGTGTAGTGCAGCATTTGACATAATATTTATTAACGAAGTTTTAGATTTCAAATTTAATTGTTCTAACCGTTTACTTTTTTTATGATTCGATCTTGCTTAATTATAGGGACATTTGCAATTTTACTTTTAAATAAGTTATTTAATTTGAATGTATATTTTAACGTAAAGATAATAATGTTAATGAAAACAGTCATCAATTTGCATAAAATATTCAAATGAATTTTATGAATCGACCTTTTGTTATTTGCCTATTTGACACCGTTATAGAATAAGATTTAATTAACAAGTCATTTTTTCTCTAAAATTTATAAATAGGAGTACTCGTAGTAGAGTTCGTTGTAATAGAGCTCGTCCGGGTAAAGTATTACCACTATACCTATTTCTAAGAGTTGAATTACGGTGCGGTAACCGCTTGCCACCAGGTGAACCGTACCCTTGGTTGCCACTTAAGATAAATGAAAAAAAAAAGTTGTAAAATTTACATAATATCAACAAATAAGTAGGTAATTGTTTTTTTTTTTTTTGTTTTACTTATTAATGTAACTTGAAGAAGATTTCAAAAATTAGTATAAAAAGTATATTTCAATTTATAAAATAGTAGTGAAGCAGTGACAAGTTTGACTCAAGCCGCTCTTCCTCGTTGTTAGTTCACAATCAATCCTTCTCTCTCCAGGTGAACGCAAACCTGCGAACTCTGCAGAGCTGCCTGACGTCACTGATGGGGCGGCCAATCACGCTGGAACAGCTGAGACTGGACGTGGGACTGGTAGTGGAGAAGATGACGCAAATAACCTGTGTGTTTCGACGCATCCAGCTCAAAATGGAGGAATACGTGTGCCTGAAAGTCTATATACTGCTGAACCAAGGTGAGTTTTTAATAGTTTGGTACTAATATTACATATTTCTGCCGCCAAGCAGCAATGCTCGCATTGCTGTGTTCCGGTTCGAAGGGTATGGTTTCCGGTGAAATTACAGGCACATGAGACTTACCATCTAAGGTCTTAGGGTAGTAACACGCAAGTGATATCTATGATGTTGCATGCGTACATAGGCTACGGTAACCGCAGACCATCAAGTGGGCCGTACGCTTGGTTACCACTTTAGTAGTATAAAAAAAATAAAATTGTAATAAATATTGGCGTACATGTTTACACAGCGCCATCTAGCAGCAAACTCAGCAGTGTTTTGTGCATTCTTGCTATGGGAACTAGGTATTTGGTATGATATATGGTATATACATTCATTTTAAAAACGGATGTTTTCACATACCGGTATACATCTCTCACGCGGAGGAGGAAGCGCGCCGTGACACTCAACCCTGATGAAGACTCTCGAAATTGAGTCTAAACAGTGTAGGTCGTACCTCTTCACCGATATACCGGTACGTGAAAATAGCCGTTTTTAAAATGAATGATATAGTTCACGATAGTTTTACTAGTAAAGTATATACATTTTACTTAATAATATAATATAAGTTATTAAACTAATCGCGGTTAGGAATGAATATGAGGCTTATTTTGAAAATAGCAGTGATGGTTATTAGTTAGCCATTTTTCATTATAATAGAATAACTCTTGCTAGCATTAATCCGTATTTATAGCACGTATGTAAAACACTAGTCAGTAATGCAACGAATATATATAATATTTAGATAAATTCAATCTATAATACATATAAAAATTTAAACAATGGATTTGTTATTAATATAAACAGATAATTCGAATCCCACTTTTATTTAATAAACAGAGTATATAATAGTATGTAAGTATAAATAAATAATAAAGTAGCCTAAACTACTCGTAATTAAGTTCGATAGCATGCGTTATCTAACTCAAGATACAAATAAAGAAATAAAAAACCGTGCCCTAAAAATAGCAAACCGATAAGGAAATGGGGCAAATTATTTAAGAGTTAACATTAAAAACAAGCTGCCAAAACGTGCAATATTTCTGCTTTATAAAAAACAGTGTTGGATAACCTTTGAGTAACTCAGATTATGTTATAGATGTACATGTTATAGATTATGTTATAGATTATGTTATATACAAATAGTGACGCTTTTTTTCTTTTTATTGTTTTGTTTTAATCATCACATATATAATTGTGTATGATAGAGCTGCAAATACTTTTTCTTACCCAACTGTTTGTTCTGACAGCTAAAAAAGTAAGGAAACTAAGCAAACTAAATTAAACTAACCAAATTAAAATTATTGGAAGCGGAAAGTACTTATCTTACTAATAAGTGGGGAGTGAGATGAGACCTTACCCTAATCGCTAAATTGGAGCGTGATAAAATAAAAGACCCAATCACTCTCGCTCTAGAGTAGGCCAGTGTCCTAACTGTAGGAATAAAGACAGCTGTCATGATGATGACGACATCAGAATATATAAAAGGCTTTCGTGACTGACTGATAAGTCATCGCACAGCCTAAACCTATGTACCAACCAACTTGAAACAATAAATAAATGATAATGATAAACTATTTTTTTCATCATCATCATCATGACAGCCTTCTAATGTTCCCACTGCTGGGACACTGGCCTACTCTCCTATTTTTCTCAGAAACGTAAAATTTTGAGGGATACTCATATATTCGTAGTATATGGCACTCAGAATTTCCGAAATTCAACTTCTAGAGGACGCAATGGGAAGATGAATTGAATAAAAGACTCAACGCGGATAAAGTCGCGGGGTGTTCACTAGTTTACTTGCAGTATTATCAAAGGCTATAAATAAACATTGTTCGCAAGCCCGCAGGTTAAAAATAAAAGCTCCAGAGGCTCGCTCCATTACATTACCATGTCAATGCACTACGCTACGCTTAATCTGGTTAAGTGCGACCCTAAGGGGTGCATCGGCCAGCCATTCATGTAGGTCAGTTATCACAACCTAACGATTCTAGCGAAGTGTTCTCCGGAATCTAAACAAAACACTCATTCGTTTCAAAGCTATGTAACAAACTTTTAAACTACCACACACCATAACAGGCTAGGACGTAAAAACTTGTATCGTATTGTCTTCGTGCAACTCCAATCTCAATTAATAAAATATGTAAGTTATATTTATTTATATTCGTTCGTATGAGTCAGTGGCCAACTCTGGTGACAGAGTTTCTAGGCCGCCCGAAGGCCTCTGTTATGGCCTAACAACTTTGAAAAAGCCGGGACCGTATGCTTAACTTAATTTATATTAAACATTATGCATAATTATATTTTAATTAAGTCAATGTGCAACTAGATTTCACCATTTATGAAACGCTTGAAAGCCTCAGTCATGGCCAAACAACGGCTAAGCCGGGAGAGTCCAAGAACGATTAATTTACCGTGCGCTCTGAAGCACGCAAGCGCTTAGATTAAAATTCCACTGTCGGTCACCCATCTAAATGATGACCTCTCTGAACGATGCTTACCTCGTTGATCTGATAAACTTAGCCAGCTACACTAGCACTTTGTCAATTGTTATGATCGTACTATGAATCGTATCGTCTTCATGTAGGAAGGGTTTCTGCCACTTATTGGTGTAATCGGATATGATCTCTGTCTGAATAACAGAGTTTTGAAGGAACCTTGACTCGACAGACAATAATGTAAATAGAAAGAGGAAATGAGTATAACACAATGTACTACTAATATCATTAATGCAAGAGTTTAGATATTTGAATATTTGTGCTTCAATCACGCTGAACAGCTGAACCAAACTTGGAATAGAAACAGTTCGGGATCAAGAATAGCAAATAAGCTACATTTTATGAAGATACCACGCTCACAAAGCCGTGAGCAGGGGCAAGTTTTTTATAATCAAGTTTTAACTATTCCAAACTTAAGCTCTGCGGTGGACAGACGACTTTCAAAGATGTTCAATTTAGAAGTTCGTATACACCAAACACATTGCATAACAATGTTCACACGTAACGGCCAAAACAATAAGGCGAATAAACCGAACATGAGACAACGATACGCCTCAGAGCAAAGTGAAGTCGTTAATATTATTATGATTTATGACACAACTAACCCACTTCGGGAGAGTCGCTCGATACATCGATTATGTGCTTTTATGTTTTGATAACTTGCCAATTTCTAACATATGAGAAAAAACGATAAATCGTGCTGAGCATCTAAATTAACTTGTTTTAATTTAATTAGTCAAAAACAGATGTGTGCGCAATGCCAGTGCTCTCATACGGTGAAGGAAAACATCGTGAGGAAACCGGCATGTCCAAGAACAACATTCGAAAGACATGTGCCATCCACCAATCCGCATTGGGTCCGCGTGGTGGATTAAGACTCAATCACTCTCACTGGAGAGTAGGCCAGTGTCCCAACAGTGGGAACATTAGAAGGCTGTCATGATGAGTCAAAAACGTTGCTAAATGAAGTACACAGCTCTAGCTCCGAACTAAGCAAAGCTTGTAATGGAAACTACAGATCAATACAAAATTTTCACAGAATCACAGAATAATGGCCCATTTACACGGTTTAATAATAACATGCATGAATTGCCTTGTTAAATCGATTTCAGAACAAATGTTTTACATTTTGCTCCGAAATTAATTTGACAAAGCATTTTTGGCATGCAATTATTGAATCGTGTAAATGGAGTTAAATAAATAAATAATGCTGGACAATCCACACAGCATCATCTAGCCCTTAAGGTAAGCTGCTGTTAAACTGAGCTGTGTTATGGGTACTAGATGACTGATATATAATTAATACAATACAATTGTTTTTTTTTTTCGACCAATTGTGTCATTTCAAATTGAGCATAGGTCTCCCCCAATTCTTTCCATCATAGATAGATATTTTTTATTAAATATAGAAAATACCCAGAACTCCCGGAACAAATATTTGTAGATCGTACAAACATTTTACCCGAGGCAGGAATCGAACCCGCAACCTCCGCGTCGCAGGCGGACCTGCGCCCGCTGCGCCACATCGGTCGTCCTAATAGCTACTGTTCTTGCGCAATCTTTGCTACATGTACCCAGTCCTAACTTACTTGAGTACTTAGCTTAGGTATTTGCTAGGATCATAGAATAGCTGGCAGTAGGAAAACTATGACATCCTGTGTTATCGCACGCGCTGTATCTGGGTCGGCGCATACGCAGCGCCATGTTTGAAAATTATTTTCACCGCTTTAATACTCTGTATATCAAACTCGAAAGTACTCGTAGGAAATACGCATTACGTTGCACTATAAATATAAATGCATATTATTTGTTGTGTTAGGTTAGGTTCAGTTTGTGCCTAGTGTTTTACATGCCTATTTTTCCCTATATAAAAATAACTTCAGTTATGAGTGCCATTATAAAGCTTCAATTAAAATTATACTGTGTCCGTGTCCCTATCAGTATCAAAATACCGGTAAAACATGACAAATGTTTTAAGGATTGCTTAACTTTTAAGTCTTAAATCTAAAATACATAATTATGGAATTTGTAATGTTATATGTGAAAAAGCTTGTAATATTTATTTAGCTTACCTTGCGTATACAAATTATTATTGTATCTACTACAAAATCTATAAACAAAATATTAAAATTAATATTTGTATGCTTAGTCTGTTCGTTTTCTATGCGTTTGTAGTTTTTAATTTTTTGTAGTGATGTTTTCATTTGTACCTACGAAGATTTCTTAGTATAGTTTGTAAAATAACTTCCACGAACCACGCGCTATAGTTTTACATCTTATCCTTTCTCAGCTCAGATAATATAATAACAATATACCTAACACGAAAAGGAAGTGATAAATACAAATCTGACAGCCTCAGAAAGGCAAGTGAGTCGGTGAAATGGAAAGCGCTTGCGCAACCTCTGTTATAAGTAACATGGATGTGTGTGTTACTTGGATGTAGTTGTGTGTTGGGCAATTTGAATCTGAGCTATTAGATTTGACATAGTACCTTTTATGTCTTAATATTATAGTAGTAAAATAATCTACTAATGCTATTTATTAGCCTGAAAATTATACGGTAGGTACTTACTTAGGTACATTCTTTCTAGTTTAGTTAGGCGTCAAAAGTCACATAGAGATACAAATACTATTATACAATATTAATAGTAAGTACATTCTTACCTTAATGCTTAAGTAATTAAGTTCTTTAAAAAAAGTAAAATGTAAAGACATTCTCTAAAGTCACTACAATGATTTTTATTACAAATTGATACAAACAAACCAAGCAAAGCTTTTTTTTTTATACAACTGAAGTGGCAACCAAGCGTACGGCCCACAAGATGGTAAGCGGTTACCGCAGCCTATGAACGCTTGCAATACCAGAGGTATCACTCGCGGGTTGCCACCTTGAGGCTAAGATCGAAAGCCTCATGTGCCAGGAATTTCACCGAAAACCATACCCTTAACACCGGAATGCAGCAATGCGAGTATTACTGCTTGGCGGCAGAAATAGGTATGGTGGTAGTCCTTCCCCGGACGAGCTCTATCACAGAGAAATCTACTACTCTTAAATAAATGCCAAATAAAAAATAAAAGTCAAAGCTAGCGGATAAAATCATATTATATATAGTTCTCACAGCGGATCTCGGCCGTCGTGAAATTAGCCGTTTCGATGCGCAATGGAGCTTTTTCAAACTAAACTGTCTTTGCGCATCACAAACGGCTAACTTCACGGAAGCCTAGATCCGCTGTGCGAACTATACATCACTTTGCATTTAGGACAAACCCCTAAGGGTTTTTTAAATGTTTATAATTATATATTTTGTTTTTTGTTAAGTTAAATATATTAAAAAAAAAACTATGTACTTACCTAAGTAGGTACCTACCTCTATTCACAGTCATTACTACTAACAAATTAAAACATAGTCAAGTGTTTTTTATGTTTTAGACCCGTACTTTGAAATAGCCATTAAAATTATTTATTGTTATACCCATTAGATGAAGCGAACCAGTATATAAAGCGAATTAAAATAAATTGCTAGAGCATCGAACGCAAACGCAATAGATAGAGTTACGTCATCTAAAACGGGATAGCATTTCACTCTCGAGCGGAAAGCGCGACGCGGAAGGCAAACTTTCTCTTTTGCGCTCCGAGCCGTGCTCTGCGCACCGCTATTCACGTAATTTTAACCAATAAGCGCACGGCATTGTAAGTAAAATTTACATGAAAAAATGCAGTGCTTTTCAATTAAATTTAAAAACAAAGAAACCACGTAAAATCGCATTATCATTACATTCCATTACCCCAAAAACCGACATCAGTAAGTACCTAATACAAAGTTGCAATAATTCCTAGTTGATCGCATACAATACTGTGGAAAAGTAATAACCACAGAAGAAGTAATAGCTAGTAGCTACGTAGCAGTGCGATCGTGCGAAAGAGACGGGTAGCGAGGACGCGAGCTCGCTCGAGGCGGAGGTCAACGGCTAGCCGCGGTCGTTGCCCCGCTATCGGAGTGACCTACTGAGCGCGTGACGTCATCGCCGCACCGCGCGCCCCGGTGGCATTGGTTTACCGCCGCCAGCTAGCGCCATCTATTGGCGAGTAGAAGCGTAATTCATTGCATGACTATGGAAAATTGAAGACAAAAATACCCATGTGTTTTCATATTACCATCAATGACATAGTGATTTTGTTGCAATGATTTGTAGTAAGTACCGGTAACAGAAAATCGCGTCGTTACTATCTATGCTCTACACAAATGCTATACCTAGTCTATTCATAGTACCTAGTGATTGCTATTTGTAGGTAATGTTGATTAAATCAATTATTGACCATAAGTTAAAAATAAGGATGAGGTAATCTACAAATTCAATCAAAATCAATTAGTATTTTTTATAATTTTTTTTACATGCGCCATCTTGAGGAGGTTTCATAATAAATCGTCACAATGGAAACTGTTATATCTTGTTACAGAGGTGGAACTTGAGGGTATTCAGGATAGATACGTGCAAGTCTTGCGCAGTTTCTTAGAGCACGCTGCGCCACACCACCCGGGTAGACTACAGGAGTTGTTTGCCAGAATACCTGAGGTAAGTAAATCCATCTCTATCTGTCTATATCTGGGAAAACATTTAGTTTAGTAAAGTAGGATCAAGAGAAAATGTTTTACTCTTTTTTCTTCTCTCATAGTATAGTATTTAAATTATAATGGAAACACCCACTTATTGACGTACATTACTTCCGAATAGTCTACCATTTCAAAGTAAAATCTTTGCCTACTAAGTTGTAAATTGAATTTTGCATTCTCCAAGTTTAATAGTGAAACATGGTAAAGTTGTCGCTGCTAATACAATCTAGATTCCTACAGATTTATCGCCACGTCGTATTGTAGATTGTAAGGCCCGCTCGCAGTAGAAAGTCCTTACAATCAGAGCTTTCACAATGCTTTTCACCTTACAGATCCAAGCCGCGGCCAACCTGCTTCTCGAGAGCAAAATGTTCTACGTACCGTTCGTATTGAACTCGGCTGAGATCAGATAGTATATGGCCCAGCAGGGCGTCTAATGCTCGATGTACGAGCTGACTTCCCCGCGCTACACCCCTCGTCTTATAACCGCCGACCATGTGTTCAGAGCCTCTCCAGCACAAGTGTTCGTACAAACACTCGGGCCGCGATGAAAACTGTCGCGACTGCTTCCAGCCGGATCCATTCTGATCTCACATCAGATTCCTGGCTCGGTGACTCCGCAGATCTCACGCAGGTTTCACGAGTGAATAGACAATACGATGACAGTGCGGACACATCTTGTGTCGATGTGTGTTTTGATTGGTTTAATGTTTAGTAGAGGAATTAAAACGTCCCAATTGACAGACTGATTTATTATAAAAAAAAACATAGTTATCGTAAGCTACCAGGGACTTGGATGCGTGTTTTATACGTGGTAGTGTATACTACATAGTGTTAAATAGATTAAAATATATTCATATGTTACTATTTAAATTTTTGTCAGTCGGAGAATCGCATAATATATTACTTCTGTACATATAGAGTATTTTTAATTAAGATGTTGTTTAGACAAAATTATTTCTTGTAAATGAAATATTGCTGTTTTAGTTTGCATTTTGTATTTAGGATTATGTGTTAGACTAACATTGGGTGTGTAATATTGAATTAGGAATTTAATTTTATATGACTTGTTCTTAACGTAATTATTAGCACTAAGTACCTACTCTCAGTGTTTACCAAGACTGCTTTTAAACAACTGTACTGTTTATACACTAACTTAAAGTATCGTGGAGACACGCGTTTCTTATAGTCACAACTTATGCATTTTGATCGTCAATACGTCGGATAATAATTCTAAACTGAGCATACGTTTCGTTAATGTTTCACTTTTCTAATTTCTAACTAGGATTAAGAATATAAGTCCTTCGCGTGTTGGTATCATCTCGTTTGCTATGCATGTATCTAACGTTATATTATTAGGTGCTTCGAAAAAAAAATCGAATTCTTTGCTTCCTTTATGTGTTCAATTGTAAATTATGCTCAATGTTTTCAACGTTCGGATACTCAAAATCTTTACTTTCATACCATCCAATTTTTTTTATTAGTACCTACACAAAGTCACTTTTAAGCCAAAGCTTGAACTTTTGTATGACTTGTTTGAGCATGTGTTTTTAATGTTTAACTTCAAATACAGATACATAAAAAGTAACTTAATAACTACAATCATTAAACTATCATTATACCCATTGCATTAGCCCTCTAAGCATTCCTATATTTTATCAAAATTGTAACAAAAACATTCTTTCCCATCACCGTATTGACATACTGAAGCTCTCATTTGTGACTTAAATCTTTTATTCTTGTACCATCATTATGCATTAATCATTTTTAAACATAAGTAATTAATATTAACTTATTAAAATAGGTATCATACATTTTCGAAATTCATACTGATCTTATCCTATAGGTCATAATTATTTTATCAAAGACTCTTCTAAAACATAATACTGTCAGTAAAAACTGCCTATCAGTAAAGTTATATTAAAATGCCGTTATCGTTAATAACTCGTATTATTTGTTAATGTTAAATTTGTAATAAACGTTCCATCAACGGTGAGCAGTTACCACTAGCTATAGGGGGCGATGTACGCCATCTTAATTAAGTAAATACAACCAAAAAGTTCGTTCTAAGGACTTAGGTTTTAGGTAATTAGGTTTTTACTAAGCAACGTCACGATCTACATCGACTAGGACAAAAACGTAGTCTCGCACATTTCAATCACACATAGGAAATAGAACTTTACAAGAAATTTCCACGCATTACATTTTATATCTAGAATGACAAAAAAACTAATTAAAATTGATAAAAGTCGTCAATAAGTATAACTTTACACAATTCTGTTACCTGATTGAGCGACAGACGTCCGTTCCTCTTCGTGTTACCATTAGTTAAGTGTTAGTTTACGTGTTTGTACATTGTATTTAGTTCGAATACAACCAGTTACGATAATGCCATCAAATGCCTAAATAGTTTTTGTTATGATTTAGTTAAGTTTAATACGTCGTCGGTGAAATTATTAGATAAATGTGATAGAACAGTGATAGCATTGGGATACACGTTCCAGAATCAGGCATGTGCGGATTGTGCGGTTATCCAAACTGATTTGTAGGCCTCTGTAGAACTTTTTTCACTAAGATGCTATGTAAACGTGGTTCCAGATTTAGGCAACTGAAACACCTAACTGTATATGACAATTTATAAACTTAAAAGGGAATTTTATGATTACTGAATTTTGCAATTAGAGTTGCTATAATATAAATCGTCACACAGCTAGTTGCCTCATCTACCATGCAATTTGCCAGAAATGCAAATGATATGTCATAAAAAGATTTAGTTTAAAAATGTTCCACAGTAGCCTACACAATATCAAGTTGGTTAACTGAAACTATGAGCATGTATCTTTTCGGTTGGCCAAACTTCCAGAGAGTGACCTACGCCAGCTCGGTGTCACTGCGTGAAAACGCCAATTCGGTAACTATTATTTATTTTTCATTTATCTAACTTAATTAAAATTAAGTAGTTGATAAAACACCCTCAGAACGACGAAGGTGTAATCTAAAGTCTGAGGTAAAGATGCCTTTATAGATTTTTAAACAATGACGGATAAATGTAAGAAACCGCGAATCGTGCATCGTTCTATATGTAAATGTATGTAAGTATAAACTGACACTTATTTTGTTAATAGAGTAGTTATTGTTAAGTCGGAACTAACGACATTGTATCAAAATGGGGACTAGATTCGTAATGATATTGGCGTTGTACAAAAGATAGTATTGTTAGTGAATAAACAATGAAATTGGCGCATTACTGGCGAGTACCTAATTAGATTAGTGAACGGAATGCCCGCAGAGGCTATACATTTATAGATGTAAATACATAAATAAAACTACGACTAAGACCGCCACTTGCTATTCGTTACTCTTTCACTGGTTTGCGAGACTTGATTTCGGCTTTTTTCACCTATGTAATGGAACTACTATAAAGTATTTTAATATACCTTATCTACTTATATACAAAATTCTAAATTGTATGAAAAAACTGAGTAATATGCTCGTATAGTTTGCGTCTCTTACTTTTGTTTTTAATGTATCTCGGTAGGATTGGCTTGTACTATTGCTATTGGATTCAGAGTGATCGTGACCGACTTCAAACTTTATGTTTTTTTGCTAAACTTCTTGCAATAAAATGAGCGCGCATGTACAATTGCAATTTCAATCTTTTATTAGACATGACGTCACTGGACGAGCAATCGTTAAATAAAATAATTATGTGTTTAAAAATTTTAATTTACCAGAACTGGAGTTACAATAATCAAACCTGAGATGTTTTATTTTTCAATGTTTTTATTTTTTATAGTATAACAATTCAAAGGTATAAAAATTCAAAAACAATATAAATAAAGGTTGATAAAGAAACAGAGTATATATTATTAATGTAGTGACACTGGATAACTGTGGTGTTGTGTAATAGCTCTACGAGCGAACTAGCAAATTGGAAAATCGCTAGTGAAATATATTTTGTTAGTAGGCTTTTCATGCAAAACCCAATATCTCGTAAATTACAAGGCTCTGAGGTCGATTCGTAGTTATTATTGCAAAAATATTTTGACTGATATAGTAATATAAACATAATAATGTTAATATATTTATAAGGGTGTAACAAAAACTTAAATGCATTTCTCAATTTCTTTACAGTCCATAAGAAAATAACTAATTTACGTCTAAGATATTGTGACGAAATATTTTCACATTCGTAGTGTAAGGTTTGTTGTGTATAAAACATAGCGTTTCAAGTATCTCGTGTAAAGAATGGTTGAACTGTTTGTGTACATTAGACATTGTATTAAATAGTTACGAAGTCGATTGTAAAGCCGTAAGAGAATAATATATATTTGAAAACGTTTGCGAATGTTTGTTGCGTGTAAAGTTAATGTCAGATATTGAACTGTAACTACATAAATATCCGTTTACATGTTTTATTTATCGGTTTCAATTACGTGAACAAACACGTTTCGCTTGTACATTTTTCGTATATTTTACACATTTCGTCTTCACATTCTAATCTATATAGTCTCTGATCACTGTTTACGCAATAGGTATCACAGGAAGTGCCTCAAAAGTAGTTTTTGATTCAAACCCTATATAGGAGTCCGATGTGGTTGAGTGTGCTGTGTTCACGTTATTTAGTTGGGCTTGCTCAATATCAAGACTTACTAACGCTTTCAGGCTGAGATAAAAAGGCGTTGCTTAGCACGTGTCTAGGCACTGCCTCTTTCCTGTTACAGTTCAGAACAGTGCTTAGCCTTATGCTTAGTCGTCTATTTACTGCAGCCTCAGACCTAGCATATATAAGTATTACCATAAGGTTCTATGTTTTTGTAGCAAATCACTTTAGTAGCTGATTGAAGGACTGTTCTTGATGGTAAAAGGCTGTTATTTCGACCAAGTAGGGTGACAGTGACTGTTAGTAAAATATTATGGTCACCTAGGGTACTAAGCTGATAATATAATATCAAAATTACAGATGCATTGTAGGATTTTCACATTCACTGTATGTGTCAATTCGATCACGCAATTCTAATTTTGCTATTGAATTAGTAGTATTTGCCCCCGGTGTCGTGTCTCGTAAGTGGTGCGCCTCTGTAGTCAGATTGTGTACTGGTTTGCCAAGAGAAGTTACCTGCAGTTGTGTTTAGTTAGCGATGCATAACGTGTTTGTACTTTAGTTTTTGTTTTTTAGTTGTACTCTTGGAAATCAATGGTTAATAATTTAAGAAAATAAAATGTATGTGAATTAACATGTTTTATTATTTATTATGTCATAAAATTTAGAAGTCTATCTTACTATTCAGTGTTTTTATTCAGTAAGATTAATTATTTATAAAATTGCACTTAAATGCTCTTTAAACTTAAACAACTAACGCTTGCATACTAAATATTAATTTACTCAAAGATTTCTATATATAGTCAAAGAATTTACTGTTCATTCATATTTATATTATGTAACTATTAATTTATTAGTATAAAAAGTTCTAATCAAAATGATAGATAGGTACTTAAATGAAACCATAACATTCTAAAAAAACATCAGTTCAAAAAACATAAACGCGCTTCTTTATAACAAAAGTCTCGACTGGATATAACTTGTTTCAGCCCCCCGATGCAAGAGTAGTAGAGTACTTTGTGATAGAACACGTCCGGGGAAGTACTACCACCATACCAATTTCTGCCGCAAACCGTGTGAAGGGTATGGTTTCCGGTGAAATTACTGATACATGAGGCTTTCGATCTATGCTTCAAGGTGGCAACCCGTGAGTGATACATTTGATATTGCAAGCGTCTATAGGCTGCGGTTACCGCTTACCATCTTGTGGGCCGTACGCTTGGTTGCCACTTCAGTTGTATAAAAAAATGCATTATATTTGGAACGCCTGCAATATAATAATAATCGTTCGTTCGTTCGCGAGAGATGCGCGATGAGATGCGCAATATATTAAATAATGAATAATTAACTTTAATAGATTTATTATTGGCATTGCTACGCATGTGCTACGGCGTACCGTAGCAAACGCACATGCGAAGCAATGCCTACACACGAAACAGAATGGAGAAATCCTGTTCTGATAAAATTTACTTTTCGTTAAATACGTGTTTCAGAAGAGCACCGGTGGTCTAGTGGTAGTGACCCCGCCTTCCAATCCTAAGGTCGTGGGTTCAAACCCGGTCGTGCACCTATGGATTTTTCTGTTTCGAAAAATTTATGTGCGCAATGCCAGTGCTCTCATACGGTGAAGGAAAACATCGTGAGGAAACCGGCATGTCCAAGAACTAAAAATTCGAAAGACATGTGCCATCCATCAATCCGCATTGGGTCCGCCTGGTGGATTAAGACCTAATCACTCTCGCCTGAGAGTAGGCCAGTGTCCCAACAGTGGGAACATTAGAAGGCTGTCATGATGATGATGATGAAATACGTGTTTCTCAAATTCAAAACCTTGAGAGGTCTCGCAGAAGTCGGAACAGTGGACGAGTATAAACTATAAAGAACAGGGGAGGACGGAATAACAATAAAATTATTGTTTGTTTGATGCATATGACGTTATGCTAGTAATAATAACGTGTGTCAGTAGCCATAGAGTTAAGATTAGGCCTGGCTAATGTTATTTTTACGATAAAAATGCCAGTTAACAAATCCGGGAATACTTTTCTATATATAATGTGGCAATCAAGCGTAGGCCGTACGGCCCACAGGATGGTAAGCGGTTACCGCAGCCTATGGACGTTTGCAATACCAAAGGTAGTACTTCTCTGGACGAGTGGAGTGGAGGAGAACTTATAGCTACTAGGCACTCTCATAATGCGGTACAGATGGGGTGGATAGCGGTTCTGTCATCTGTGAGCTTTACACGACTTGATCGACGCGTTAAAAAAAAAAAGTTCTTTACTGAACATCAAACAAAACATCCACAGATAAAAAAAATATCCGCCACGCCGCCATTTTGTTCGTGAAAATAAAACCTGCCTAAAATCAGCAGCTTGTTTAGCTGGCCGCCCGCCGTTCGCCCGCTGCCACATGTTTTTCTGTCTGTCAATTTGCTAACACAAATCCTGTATCATTACAATTTTCTAAATTTTGCCGAATAACAATCTTAAAACATGGTAAGAATAGTGTAATTTATGTTTATTCGACAATATATGTTCAACTAATCCTGAAACTCTCTTCTAAACTATAAAACAGGATGAGGCTAGGTTGTGTTGTCATTGATAGTACTTATACCACATAATTTTTCAGAAACCACTGATGCTGCAAGGGCACGAACGTGCCATAACACAGATCAAGTACAACAGGGAAGGAGACTTGCTGTTTTCCGCCGCTAAGGACTCGAAGCCAAACGTTTGGTGGTCTCTGAATGGCGAGAGACTTGGCACATTCAATGGGCACGGTGGTGTAGTGTGGTGTCTTGACGTTGATTGGCAGAGCATAAACCTGATTACAGGAGGTGGTGACAGCTCTTGCAGGTTAGTAAGCTGGATCAACTATCTGAGAAACTTCTAAAGACGAGTTTTCCAGTAATGTCATCATATTTACCTGTTTTTTAAAACAAAGATTTCGTTTCTGATAATCCAACAGTCTAAGCCAGTAGGTGACATCAGGCGGATGTCACCTACTGGCTTGATGCATTTTGCTAGTCCTTGTTCCTGATGGCTAATTTACTGAAAACGAGTGCTTCAGATACCATGCAAGTTTGAAGCAAATGCCGAGTGGTTGCCTTTTTACTGTCAGTGTAGTTTTTAAATAATATTTCAATTCCATTTTATTTATTTAGATAATATTTTTTCTTTCAGATTATGGGACTTACAAACAGGCTCAAACATTGCCACTGTGAAGACTAATTCATCTGTAAGGACATGCAACTTTAGTTACAGCGCTTACCAAGCAGCATACACCACAGACAAGGCCATGGGTCACCCCTGTGAGGTTAGTACGGTGATTTGGAATTGTTGGTGCCAGATACAGGATTACGTAGACACAATCTACTGGTGTGCTTAATAGCAAAATGTGTCAGTCTATACCGTTAGGTTAGAGTTAAACTAACTCACAGGCCAAGTTAGCTGGACTGGCTTGAATTAGTGTCCATTTTGTGCCCAGTTCAGTTGCAAGTCAGTCAATCAGTCCAAATGTACTTTGCCCGTCCTCCACTCGCACTTCACTTCATTCTTGTTGGATGCTTAATGGTTTATTTTTTCAAATTATGCCTGTAATGAGTATTTTTATTTTCAGGTGTTTGTAATCGACACTAGAACAGTTGATGACTCCCTCTCGTCCCAATCTCCAATCCTGAAGTGGGAGATCACAGACACAAAGGTCACATCCATGGTGTGGGGCAATCTGGATGAAACCATCATCACCGGTCACGAAGCTGGTGATATTATACAGTGGGATTTGAGAGTAAGTGGATATTATTAGCTGAAAATTATTCCTTTAAAAACAAACAGTCATTCATCATAAACTCATAAACCTATGGTTGTGTCCTCTGCATCCAAAGTTACAGAAAATACACACCACCACTGGGACAATTACTTGCTGTGAATGTGTATATCCATACTGAAACTCAATGCTACAAAATGATATGCTAAGCATTTCACTTATTGATAATGTTTATATTTTACAGACTGGCAAAAAGATTCACTCTATCAAAGAACATACCCACCAAATCAATGACATGCAATTGTCCCGCGATGGCACTATGTTCATAACAGCCTCCAAGGATCAGACCGCAAAGCTTTTTGACACAAACTCTTTGGAACTCCTCAAAGAATACAAAACCGAGCGTCCCGTCAACTCCGCCGCGCTTAGTCCTATCTTAGACCATGTAGTGATTGGTGGTGGACAAGATGCTATGGAGGTCACAACTACTTCGACACGGCACGGGAAATTCGACGCTCGATTCTTCCATTTAGTATTTGAAGAAGAATTTGGAAGGGTAAAGGGACATTTTGGTCCGATCAACAGTTTGGCTTTCCACCCTGATGGGAAGAGCTATGCATCAGGAGGTGAGGATGGTTATGTTAGAGTACAGAGTTTCGATCAGTCTTACTTTGATTATACATTCGACTACAATAGGGATTAGTGTTGCAAGTATTAAGATATTGTAAATGAAAATTAATAAAAGCGGGATTTTTAATCTTCAATTTTGTTTTACTTATATAATTTTATGTTATTTTAGTTCATTAGTTAGTACCTAAAGAACTAAAGCTTACAATTTTTTTTTGGTATGGCTGTTTCTGTGGCCCATATTATATTGATTGGCACCACACTGGACCTTTATGATGTAGAGGGGTCATTGAAAAAAAGCTAAGAGCCCAGCATAGTTTGATGCCAGACTATAGGCTGGGGCACGTGGAACTGGCTTAAATTCACCTAGCTTTATAGACGTTTGAAAGGAATCCTTGTGATTTTAAAAATAAAAATACTTTGAATTTAAAAATTGAATAAAAGTTACAATATACAACAATTTATTATACAAAACATTTCTATACAATCGTGGAATACTTCACTGGAATAAGTCTTATAAGAAATAAGGTGTGGTGTGTTGCGGTGGCACTTCTCTCTCGCTATCAGGGACAGCGTGGAATATCTTAGCTGTTCTATCGTTGACCGTGTTAAATTCTAGGATAGATGCAACATTGCCACATCTGTAGCAGTAGTTTGGTGCAGACCATACTGTAACTAACCGCTTGTCGAACATGTACTTGTATCCTGTAACAAAGAATTTTACATTTATTTTGACCTGGTTGGTACTTTGATGGTAGCTCTGTTTTCTGCGCTGTAGGTTTGATTACCACCCAGGACAAACACCAGTTTGATCAACATAAATATTTTTTGCATCTGGTCTCATATCTAAGCACAACAAATTTATATTAGTTTTTGTTTTGTTTTTAAAAGTTCTTTATTTAACATAAGCACATATATATAACATAACTAAACACAGTTTAGCACATTACGACTCCAGATCGATGTGACTAGCAGGCTGTAGCATCTATAAAAGTCTTTTAAATAAACATATTATGACAAATATACCACTTTTTATAATTGAATTTAAAATATTTTGCATAATTACTATAATGCATGAATAATCATTAATTACATAACATTATGAACACTTTAGAAAGCGCTCATTATTAATAGAATTTTATTATATTAGTACTATGTAGTTTAATAAGCTTTATTGTTATAAACACTTATACTTTTCCGCAGCTAGATGGCGCTGTGTAAAATGTTCTTAAATATTTATTTATTGTACAAACCTTCATTCACAAGCTGATGAGCTCGACATATTAATTTAAGATTGTTGTAATCCATAAACAGTTCTGTTACATAGCTGCCGAATAACCACCCAGCTCCTCTGGGACTTACAGCCCTAAAAACAAGATAAACACAAAACATTTTTAAAGGAGTACCTGTTATCAGTAGCTAGGAATTAGGTCTCCTAATAGATTGTCTAATGTTATAGTAAAGTAAGGTGAACATAGCAATTGTAGCGAATGAAAGTACTGGGTAAAAGTGACTTAATAATCCTTGGGTGACATGAGCATGCTACTCAGAATTTTAAAACTTAAACTTGACAAATTAAAAACAGGTGAATGACTGGAATGTCTCATTACTTGCTGACATAAAAAAAAACTTTAATGTAGAAAGTACTTACCACATTTTAACATCAGCTGGATCAGACCACAAGAGATCACAGAAGGCACCTTTATGAGGGATTTGCTGATTCCTATCAATACATCGAATTTGATCGAGCATTGAAATTTCTGGTGATAGTCCACCATGCACACATAATATTGTTTCATCTATTAGCTGAAACCAAATATAAAAAAGTTATAGAAAGTTACAATGATGCAAAGGTTAGAATGATCTGCAAATATTTTTGCTGGGTCTAGTTACTGTAATAAGTAGGAGGTACTTGTAGTTTCTGATTTTATATGCAAAAAATAATATATGGCTGTGGTTACCATCTCGAATAAGCCTTCATCATGACAGCCTTTAAATGTTCCCACTGTTGGGACACTGGCCTACTGGGCGAGTGATTGGGATCCACCATGCGAACCCAATGCGAATTGCTGGATGAATTGAATAAGCCCTAATAGTCACAAAAATAAGTGTCATCTAATGCCTTTGTAAAGGGATGCTGCTTTATTGCCTTTAATATTTGTTATTTATATGTTGCCACAGATAAGTAGTTCAGACTCCATCTGATACCCACAACTCGTGTGAGGTCAGGTGTGGTGTATCAAAGAGTTCATCAAGAGATCAGTTAGTGAAATATTTTTCTTACCGCTGCTACTGTTAAGAGATCAAAGACTCTGCAGCAATCTTTCCAAGCATTTGCATTGCCATATTTGTTGAGGCATTCATCATAAAATCCATAGACTTTTGTAATCTGGCTTGTCTCATGATTACCTCTAAGTAATACAATCCTAGAAAAAAAAGAATTATCAATATCAGACTACATACTCCTTAGGTACTACATGTTGAATTGAGCACCTCTTTTTTTCATTGCTTAAAAATTATATTAGTTTTAGATAGTAGGTACAGCTATGGCCATCAAAATCAACAATGACTGTAAAACTGTCTGTGCATAGATAGCTAATTACAATTAAAGCTGTTAACTAATTAGAGAAAACTATAGATAGATAGAAAATACCTTATTGTTCACCATAAAATAAAGTTTGACAGAAACAGATTCTATACTTACCTAGGTATAACAATGGATGGTCTTATTGCTAAGTGGTGATCTCTACCAGACAACCTTTGCATGGATAGGACTTAATATAGCTAATAATGGGGTTTTATGGTGTTATTAGTTATTAAATTAATATTTTAATTAGATGTATAACAACACATACACATTTCAAATTATAGTAAAAAGAAAGAAGAAAAACAACAATTTAAACTATTGTAGTCTAAGAACTAAATACTAACTTGATGCAGTTGATAGGTCTTGGTATTTACCTGTCTGGATATCTAGCTTTTAAAGCCATGAGTAAAGTTAAAGTTTCCAAACTGTAGTATCCTCGGTCAACATAATCACCCATGAAAATGTATTTTGTGAGTGGAACTTGGCCCCCTCTTTGAAATAACTCTTCCAAGTCATAGAACTAAAAAAATAATAAAGCTAATCAGTCATATTTACTTTATTATGATTAATATGGATTGGATCACCGGACACCAGCATTAAAGGCCTACACTACAGGTATAGAGGCGCCAAATATGGAACAAAAATACTGGTAATTCGTATTAGAATACTTTATAGTTGTTTTTCTACGTTACCTGGCCATGTATGTCCCCGCAAACAGTCACAGGAGTCTGAACCGGCTGCACGTTAGGTTCTTCTAACAACAAATCGCACACAATGTTGCAAAGCTCTCGCAAATCATCTTCAGGTAAATACTTGCATCTCTTTGCTATTTCTATCCATTTATCCACGTCACACATTTTCCTGGTGATCTTATTTTCTCACTACCAAGTAGGTTTCTTTGTTTAGCACTGCACGAGCAAGAAATCTTGTAGAATTCACACAATAAAGAAAAACTGAACAGAACAACCAACCAAACCAACCAACACACACACACACACATACACACACGCATAGAATCTTCTTCTTCTTCTTTTAATTTGTGGCGTCTGTGCTGGGCTTGCCACAATTTTGCCAATGTCAATGTCGAAAGGGTTGAAACAGTAAGACAATGGAGGCAGAGTTCACTTCACTCTAATCAAGTTAGTACCTACCTACGTATTAGCCGTTTGGTACGTAATACGACATGCTGTGTTTAAAATGGCTTTCAACAAAGAGAAATTAATTTTATTATTCAGCCAGTATCCTGAGATATATGACCAGCAAAATGAACATTATATAAATTATGTATAGGAAAAAAGACTTGGAGGAAAATTGGCGAAGAAATGCGAGCAATACTATTGCAATATCCAAGTCATTTTCATTTACCTGTCTCAAATTAACATTCAAATCAGTTTCTTCCATTTTCCTCAGAAGCGCATTAAACCCTAGTCACTATTCTGAGATTAAACGGAAGCTTGCAGACACAGACATATTTCTTTTTCTTATTTTTGGCACCGCTCTCGGGCGCATGCCGCATGTTTTGCGCATTTGGCATTTTTTATAAATCGTTTCCATAGCGTTTAGTTTTATTCTTATAGAAAGTGAAGGAAACCTCAAGAATAAAAGGAATAAATTATCTTGGGAAGCTAAGCCAAGGGAGCCAAGCAAAGCAAAGCAATACGAATAGTACATACCTACGTAAAAATTACTGCTTGCTGCAGACTTTTGACTGGCACACGCACGACTGGCCTCACAGCTCGGTAGAAGCTTCTGCGCCGTAAGTAGCGGGTTCGACTCCCACCCAAGACAAACATTCAAGTTTATTGTTAAATAAACTTGATGTTGTTAAATAAGATGATTTTTGATTCTATGTTGGTTGTTTAACTAGGTATATATACCTACCTAATAATTAATATAATTTCATGCATTTACTTAAATATTTACAAAAAAATATATAATCCAATACCTTCTCTCAGATAATCGATTCTTAGAGAAGGTACGCTCTGCTTAGTTTGATCACACCCCGACTCTCGCAATAAAATGTATGAAACACACGCGTCGCAATCACCACATGCATGGTTTGTGTACGTAAACGGTGCCGTTGTATGTGTGTGTCATGGTTTTGGCCCCACGAGCGAGATAGCACACTTTCGCTAGCGCTGGCCGCTGGCATGCGCGCGCTTGGACTTACACAAAATCAAAATAAACGCGTGCCTAATTAGATAGCCCTTAGCTTCAGCAGTGCCGGAAAACTCACCTGGTTGAGGTAAATAAAACCGGTGGATAGTAATTCAGTCAATCAGTACCAGGGCCAGGGTGAATAGTCTCCCTGACCCAGAGAGTATCAGCTGTGTGTGGGTATCAGGTGAGCATCGCACTTTTCCGTGCGTGCCGTCGAATATGCATTTTACTTGATTTCTAAAAATAAATCTAACAAGTACGCTTAAATAAAATGAAAATTGTGAAGTGTTTTTCCTTCTTTTTTTAACATACTACTCGACGATTGATATAATATTAAAAGCAAACTACTACCTATATTTAAATTAACTTTTAAACAGGTACCTAGGTGGTACCTCCATAAAGAGCACTGGTAGTGACCCCGCCTTCCGGTCCTAAGGTCGTGGGTTCGAATCCGGTCGTGCACCAATGGATTTTTCTATTCGAAAAATGTATGCGCGCAATGTCAGCGCTCTCGAAAACATCGTGAGGAAACTGGAAACCGGCAAACTCGAAAGACATGTGCCATCCACAAATCCGCATTGGGTCCGCGTCTAATCACTCTCGCTCGAAAATAGGCCAATGTCCCAGCTGTGGGAGGGAACATTAGAAGGCTGTCATGACCTACCTAAACTTTGCTCGAGGCAAAATGAAAAGCCCTTGTAAAAGTAAAGAGTTTATTTAGCGAAAACAAACATGCAAGTACATTTTTAAGGGTTAATTTCAACTAGATACTTATGTACCAAGCAAGTGCGTTCAGCGTTTTAGTTGGATTGATGCGACACACAGTAAAATTATATATACTTAACGTAACATAATGCGGTTGGTAAGCATAATTTTCCAGTTATACTGATGTTTATTGGGACGGAACAGTATTTTCATAGTAATAGTGCACTAGCAAGCAGGGATGGGCCGACACAAAATGCGAATTATTATATTTTCTATATTATTTATGTTGTCCCAACACATTTGGCTTACCGACCTCGTATGTACGTATTGTATCTATTCTATTTGAATAGAGTCTCAAAATTTTCCGTTTGTCTCAGCGAAACAGTCCTGATAAGCTAATATCACTAGATTTGGAGTTGCCAAAGCATTTAATTAATCACAGTACATCATACAAATAGTCCCTATAAAATAAGTATTAAAAAACACCAAGAAAATGTACGCGTTGTGTTGATCCGTCATAAACTTATATTTTAACAAAATAACGTAACGTAATGCAAGGCCAACTAACTAGAGTACAAGTTTACAAATTCTTTTCTTTTTTCAGTAAGTTATACAAAATACTTAAACCCGAGAGAGTACCACGTGATCACAGATTCTGAAGAAACCGCTCATTTGATAACTAACTTACAAAAAAGTTACCAATTCTCTGACACGGATTTCACCTATGCTACATTCTGAAAGCCGATCCATGCCCATTATTTTTATTTATTACGTAGCTTGAAAATGATACGGTATTTTTCGAATTATGAGCATGTTCCTGTTTTCATCAGCCTAAAATACAATAGATATGCTTAATACTAGTTTATAAAGACACAGCATTTGAACGACAGTATGATAATGCATTTACTTTGGCAATACAACGATTTAACCAGAAACAACCTTAATAAAGGAAGTAAATTCAGGATTAACAAAACAAATTTGAACTAATTAAGTGCTTACTTAGAAGTAAACAGAGGTGGTCTAGTTGTTATTAGATACTTACACGAAATAATTTCTACTATTGAATGATAAAATAATTAAGTAAATATTTATATTTTTTGTCACAATTTTGCTTCGTCTAGCTTGACAGAGCTAGCTGAATGAACGCCAGGTATCAAATTTTTTAATAACCAAAAAGACCTTGCTACGTTCAGACTACACGAACTAAGGCGGCCGGCTCGCCCATAATAGGAAGAACCAAAGTGACATGACTCGACACGAAATGTCATGTCACGTCACCAAAGACATGACCCATACGGTCAAACCAGAATACTTGCTTTAAATCTTTTATGTTGGTTATGTTGGGATTGGATCTATTTATTGTTCATAAAGCGAGCTCGCCCATAAACTTGGATTCTCTAACGCGACACCTCTCTCTGATGATACGATAACTCACGCAGATGTGATGACACCTGACCTGACATCAATTTAAAAATAAATTAACTGGCAAATTGTGACAACTAAGCCACAGACGCCATAAACGAAGAAGTGAAGTGAAGATTTTGGTTTCGACAAAGTCCGACAGCACAAATCGGCATAAAACAATTTGACTGACTTAGCCGAAACAACTACCTATCAGAGGTCTAACGTCAGAGGAAGTTGTAGATGGGCAAGCTGTATAACATTATAAATACCAAGAGATATAACACACAAATAAAAAAAAGAAGATAAATTACACACCTCGTTTACAAGATTAATGAATAAACTTTAATGTACCTAAACATAAGTGCTAATTATTAAGTATACCGTAACAACTAAACCTAGTCATTACCATAATTGAAATAATTAGCTAAATATGTATTGCAGAGCTAATCGCCAATTTAGTATAAGTAGATCGATCAGTCGTGGATAACAAGTATTGTCATTGTAAATATGCAACTTTATTGCAAAGGGATAATGCTTATACCACCTGCTGCGGTCACAAATACAAATCTTAAAAATACAAAACAAAACCCTTATCTGAACTGTACTATAGAATGAGAAACAAATCTAAATTAAGTAATAAATTATTGTATCAACTCAAATTGGGAATGATTCAAACTATTCCGGTGCGGTAGCTACAGCACTTCACAATTTTTATCGTTAAATCAACTTAAAAAGAATGGTGCTCCTAAAATTACTTCAAAGCAGAGATCCAAAACCAGGGTTACTAAGGACAGTTTTTTCTGTCCAAAACTATACTACAAGCGGCTACAAAAAAAATTAAGTATCGCGATAAAATTATGCGAATACAATGTTTTTGAGGACTATGTCCGAATCACTATAAAATTTCACAGTTCTGTATCATTGACGTCTCACGGAGTTCGGAACACATAGCGGTTAGATTTTATCTAAAACAATTTTATTGTAAATACTGAGGTATAAAACGTGGGTCGTATTCGATATAGTGACTACAAAAAACCGTTCGCCCACTACGAAACCGTGACGGAAAAGCTTTTATTTCATAGGCGACACTACTCTTTATTAGTACCTAGTGTTATGAAACAATATCCCCCGTCAATAAAAGTAGCTTGGGGATATTTAATATTAAAAAGTAGTAAGCATCTAGGAATAGTTCACTCTGTGTTTTATTGAGTCCGTTAAATAGTCAATATGGACTTACTGTACTGTAATTTGTCGCGCTAGGTTAAAAGACTAGACTCAAAACTGAAATGAAGTTACTATAAACAAATCTAGGTCACGGAATGCAACATTTTGTTTCGATTGTATCGCGAGGTTAATTCGTCACAAGAGAATAATGACAGGGCCACTTTGGTCTCACGTACGCCAAGCGTTAGATCTCATAAATGTACACTTGTACATACGCAACATACTACTTTATGGTTATTATTTAGATGACATGTACCTAAGAAGTGTGACTCCACCAGCATTCAAGTTACATTTTTTTTTTTTTTATACAACTGAAGTGGCAACCAAGCGTACGGCTCACAAGATGGTAAGCGGTTACCGTAGCCTATGGACGCTTGCAATACCAGAGGTATCACTTGCGGGTTGCCACCTTGAGGCTAAGATCGAAAGCCTCATGTGCCAGTAATTTCACCGGAAACCATACCCTTCGAACCGGAACACAGCAATGCGAGCATTACTGCTTGGCGGCAGAAATAGGTATGGTGGTAGTCCTTCCCCGGACGAGCTCTATCACAGAGAACTCTACTACTCTTGGTACATGATGTTGAAGTCATAATTCATTGAACTTTTTTTTTCTTTATGAATGAAAATAAAGGTCACCAGCGACTAAGCGGGCATTTTGTTTTATAAACACGGTTCATAGTGGGCGTAGAGATATCGTCAGATAGACTTTCGAAGCGTCGTTACAGTCGCAATCATTACCTCAAGCAGAAGTATATTTCTGAATTTCATAACCGTATCGTGTCGTTACCAATTTGTATTAGATTTTGTACAGCGCCTCTTAAAAATTGACCTTTAATTTTTATTTAGATAAAAATTAAACTTCAAAATACCATACAAATTGACAGCTGGACGATACGATAACTATTGTTGGTGCGTCTCGATTATGCATGGCAATTCGACCGCAACAAACCTGTTGCCGAAGGTTTTCCGTATATTTTATTCCGTTTATTTCCGTATATATTATAGGGTTATTAGGCAAGTCTGTCTCTATCGTCCGTCTGTTAGTGCATCAGGCCGTCTCTTTAACACATACAGAAGCCTTAATCACTATAACTAAACGCAGGCTCGTTGAGATATCTGCGTGGAATCGTTGTCGACGAGCCACGTTTTAGGGCTCATTTGACTGTATTTCAAAGTCAACCTATTCATAGCTAAACTACACACGCTAATGAAACAACAGAGATACGGAAAACCATTTTACAATTTCACACCATGACATGTATAGAACACGTTACTAAATTACACGTTATTGGTAAGGAATCTCATATGTCATAGCGAATAAGCCCCTAACGTGTGTAAGGGACTGACCTGACGCGACGACAGCGATAGGCTTGTACAATAACCTGTGGGGTTATTGTTTACTATATACACCGATAACACGATTGATACACGGAGCAACATGATAGATGCGCGTTTATTCTAATTTCCCCGCGTAATCGAAATATTACGCTCGCTATCAGAAATATTCCTAATAAACTGCGGATGGCTATAGCGCCTGTACATTGCAATGCGTATTCACTTGAACTGGCCGAGAGCGAACGCGTCTAGAAGCTTCGGCACATATTCGTCGACGCCGACCACGTCGAGCACTCCAAAGTGCGTGTCGTCGGTTGTTTCCACGCGGTGAGACGCCAGGTTCATCACGACCAGCCTGCAATAGATACGTGACAGGTTAAATAGCTGTCGTAATATAGTAGCTTAACCTCAGGTATAGGAGGTCCTGTACCTGTTTGTCTTCTTTTATTTTTGTAGGTTTATGAAAAAAATTATGTTTTCAAGTACATAAGTAGGTTTTTTTTTCTTTGTACTTTATAACCTAGTTTATGTCTGTTCTGTGTTTCTGTGTTGCCAAATAAATACATTCTTTCTTTCTGTGCTGGATACTATGGACCTTATAAATATATGTACGTACTAAATTCGTCTGTTAGCTAATGTGTCTTTCAAATCTATCATCGTCTTTATCCATTGACAAGGAAAGACAATACTTAGCGAGTTGCTAGAATAACAGTAACTTCCATTAGTTCTGCATGGCACTAGGATCGAAGACTTAGTTTTAAAGTCTCTTTTACCTGTAATTTTACTAATTACCAGTGCCCTTTAAACCTTAACCCAGTAATAGATATGCACTGCGGTGATACCCACCAAGACTAACAAGACTACATAATTTTATTAGGATCAGACGCAATACAAAATCCCCTTTTATGGGCAATCTTTGAAATTATATTTTTACTTACTTAGCATCATTGATCTTGGAAGAGGTCCTGTATCTCTCTAAAGCCCGCACGGGACAGCGGTCCGGCAGCAGGACGCCCTTCTTGTTGGTCGGAGGGGGTCCGTATCTGGCTCCGTTCCCGCGGCCGCCGCGTGCGTCGTGGTCGAGCTCCAGATAGCGAGTGGCGCGGTCGACGATGTTGATGAATATATCAAACTTCTCGTTGTTTTTGGACGCCCACTCCATCGGCGCGTCTAGTTGTACCCGCCCGAGGTTCAAACTCTGCAAAAGAACGTCAGTTTAATATTTTGATAAAATAATTGTAATAAATCGTATTCTTTTGACTTTTTCCATGATACTGGTCAAAAGTCAAAGGAGTATTATTCAAATCACAGGGATCACTAATGGAACGAAAATGCCTGTCAAAAAATAAGCACATGATTAATCTCCTTGAGTTGTGACTTAAATATGTCTGGAATTCCGGTTTGCGATCAGTTAAAGGCACTTTAAGTCACAGCCATTCACTAAGATGATATTTCATCTACAAACTTAAATGGAAGATATGTTGAAGTATTAATGAATGAACATAAAATACTGGCAGAATAAAAAAAGAGTAAATAATATTGGCAGAATAGTAACATATTGTTTAACTTTATTACAAAACTCACTCTAAGTTTGAACTCAGCCTCGTCGATGTTGACAAAGTTGCGCTCGAGCGACACGAGCTGTATCCCCTCTTCGGTGAACACCGCCAGCTTCGCGTTCTTCTCGCGTTTCAGTATTTGCAGAGCCATGATTATTGCTGTAACCAATTAACCTCATTTCTTATACAAGTAAAATACAAATTAAATAACGCTCAATTTCTGCACAGAGACTAGTTTGTCTAACGTAAACGTATCGTCCAGCTGTCGATTTGTATACGATTTTTGTAGTAGGCGCTGTAAAAACATTCATATAAATTGACAGCTGGACGATACGTTTACTATATTCAAACGAGTTTTTCGTGAATCTCTATGCCTTTCATCCAGATTCGTTCCGCCGTTCTGGCGTGATTGACTAACATCCATCCATCCACACATCTATCCATACATCTATCAATCTACCCATCCATTCATTCATCTAACCAACCATCATCCATCCATCCATCCATTCAATTATTCATTCATTCATCCATCCATCCATCCATCCATTCAATTATTCATTCATCCATCCACCCAAAAAACTGATCCAGAGTGATAAATACCAGCATGTCCCGGAGTCACAGCATGATGGTAGAAGCACTGAGCCAACAGCTTCTTCTTGCTTTTCTTGTCGGGGTCTGCGTCTCCTGCGGCGGTGACCGCGGGCGCGGGCGCCGGCTTCGGCAGGATCTCCACAGTCACTTTGCCGGGCTTCGCGCGCTTCGGCGGCTTCTCCTTCTTCGGGATCTTGTATTGCTTGCAGAAATGACGACCTGAGGGGTAACCACGAGCTAAATAAAATAAATAAATAATGCTGGACAATCCACACAGCATCATCTAGCCCCAAGGTAAGTTGCTGTTAAATAGAGCTGTGTTTATGGGTACTAGATGACGTATATATACTTAATACAATACAATACATAGATAGATATTTTTTATTACATATAGAAAATACCATAACACCCAGGACAAATATTTGTAGACCGTACAAACATTTGACCCGAAGCGGGAATCGAACCCGCAACCTCCGCGTCGCAGGCGGACCTGCGCCCGCTGCGCCATATCGGTCGTCAAATATATTTATATATATTCATATTTTTGACGTAACAGCTCGTTTCTATCATCACAATCTACCAGGGAGTGAAAATGGGATGGTATTTTGACGTTTCCAAAATATCATACAAAATGATGAAATATCTGACAGAACTGGTCAAAATAATAGGTGTCAAGCTGTTGTTACCTTTAAACATGTGGTGTCTCATATCAAGCGTGATCAGGTAGCGAACCTGCGTGGGCTTGGTCGTTAACCAGGCCTGGTCGAAGAGCTTGTTCAGAGAAGCTATCACAGCCTGGCTTGGCGGTTTTTCAATACCTGAACAAAAATAACATAAAATAGTTAAACGACTTTGGTCAATAAGTGAAAAGCTTGATTCCGCGGAACATATTATTTATATTTATCCAAACATGAGGGTAACATTATTTGCTTTAAGAATAAGCACTGTAAAACCTTCTCTATGGTTTGTCTTGGTGCTAAGCGAGCTGCGAGTAGCGAGCTGTAGCGTAAATAATAGTTGGTAAATATAGATAAGACACACAAATTAAATCAAAAGCTAGATATAAACACAAAGAATACCTACTTACATTTTATGATTAATTTCCAAACATGCATTATATAATAGGTACAAGCAGTAATGGCTTTCCACTGGCCTTCACGTCATTGATGAGCGCAGATAAATAAATCTTCAGCAAGAGTCCATCTTGGTGGTGCCAAATATTCTACCTTCAAGCAGTAGTGTGCAAGCATTACTGTTTAGGTTTGAAGGGCACTGTACATTACAGTAAGTGTAATTACTAGAATCCACTAATCCACTTAGGGTCCGCATGGTGGATTAAGATCCAAACACTCTCGCGCGAGAGCAGGTCAGGTCGATGACTCTATCTAGTAAGAGTAGATTATAGTTTAGTCATTACAAAGGTTATCATGACTGTTTCCTTACCCCAGTTCTTGATTTCAGTGGGATGTCGCTTAGTGGAGGACCACTCCCAAAGGCCGGTCTTGGGGTCAAAGATCTGGCGGGATCGTCGACGCGTCTCCTTCTCGGACAACACCTTGGCTTTCGTGTGTGATAGAGGTCTGCCGAAAATTAAGCATTTGACATAATTCATCATTAACAAACAATTCCTGGTGGCCTAGAGGCAATTAACCCTGACTTTCGATCCAAAGGACATGCTTCAAATCCCGAGCGTAAGGTTTTTCACTCCAAACGTGTGCGCAGTTATCGCGATTCCAACGGTGAAGGAAACCATCATGAGTTACTTCAAACATGGTCGCAGTTACTGCGCTGCAATAACGGTGTACAAAAACATGGTGACAACATGAGGAAACCGTCATATTCCAAGAACTATCAAGATCGAATTATATATATATCGTTTATTGTTATATCGATCCAAAGTAGATTAAAAGAAAATAATTCTCGCTCGAAAATAGTTAAGCATCATTTTATCTCGTACACTACAAGCGACTACAGAAGGTTTTCTCTTGCGGAAAAGCGATACATCGTGATAATTTTTATAGTTCAGTTCAACTTAGTTGTCACCAACATAAGTAGACCTACCATATTCGCCACGATTATCGTTAGTCGCTTTAAAGAGTAAACCCTCTGTAACTAAAAAATCATGAATCAAAACCAATTACCTAGTCTTGTTCTTATAATTGTTCAAGGTAATGTACACCTCGATTGGGGTGACTTCAGACTTGTTGATGACTTCTTGGTTGTTCATGAGAGAGATCAGTATCGCTGTGGTGGTCGAGTCAACAGTCAGGAAGCCCATGTTGTGAATGCGCTGGAGGTTCTGCAGGATCTCTCGCAAGCCCATTTGAGGAAGGATCGCGTTCCAGACCTGGAATAATAATTTTATGTCGATTTTGATTTGAGCTTATGCTTTTGTAGGTAAAAGGTTGTTTTGTGTGATCTATTCATCTTTTTGTTCATATTATGATAAGTTATTTATGCCACCCTGTGAAAGATCAATTTAATGGTTAATTTTCATAGTACAAGCTTTACTTACTTCAAGTAGGTAGATGGTTTGTAACATGAAGTTGAGAACTTAAAAAAGGTCTACAGTAAATTGAACCTTATACAATGAGTAAATAAGTTTTTATTTTTTAATAGAAATTAGTATTTTACAGTTACATACATCCTGTGATGTCAGCAAGTGACAGGGCACATGGTCGAGAGTGAGCTGATGCCTGGTTGCAATGGCTGCTGCTGCAGTCGGGTCTTCACAATGTCTCATGTCCTCAACCATTTGCATGTAGTCCAGAACCTCCTTTGTGCCTTCTTTCGCACCGCACAAAGCCTTGGCTCGTTTCATACCATTGATTACATATTTGACGATAGCGTCGCGAGCTAGAAACAAAGGTGAGGTAGGTATGAATATTATTATCGCTGCCTAGCATGAAAAGCAAAGAGTCGACAGTGAATCAGATTAACGCAGGATCGGGGCAGATGCCACAAACTAAAGGCCTATACCCAGCAGTGGGTGAAGTCAGGCTATGGATGATGATAGACGAGTGGTTGCAACAATTTTGTCAATTAAGTGTTGAAATTTCAGGTGTAACTTTGTAAGACACAACACTTGATTGTTTTTTATATTCACTTCAAGAGAAACTTACCATTGTCACCATCCACAACTTTGATGTGGGATTTCCGGAGCATAGTTTTGTGTGACCGTCCATGGCGTGCACGGACTCTAGTCACTTCTTTGGCCAACACCATTGGATCTCTTTGAAGGTACCATGCTTTGATGCTCTTACACCATCCATTACCATTACCTGCAATTTTTTATTATCAAACCAACCTCTACAACCTAAAGGCTAGACCGCACTGAGCGACACTTCGCGGCAGAGCGGCGCGAAGCGACACATAGCGACAAAATATTCTTTGTATAAAATTGTATGAAGTATAACGCACTACGCTCCAGCGGAACTACGCGACGCGACACTGCGCGTCAAAGTTGACCAACACATCAAAACTGAAGCGCCGTGTCGCGTCGCGCAGCTCCGCTGCCGCTAGTGCGGTATAGCAAACGACGCGACACTTCACTTTATTCAAGTTATTACCAGGGATGTTAGATGGCCACTCGGAAATCCTTGTACCAGGCTGGGTACGTCTGGTTAGTACCTACGTGTTTGCCGTTTGGTACGAAATTATTTAAAATGGATTTCAATGAAGAAACATTAATTTTATTAGTCAGTCAGTGTCCTGAGATTTATGACCAGCAAAATGGAATCTCTTAGGAAAAACAACATTTGGAGGGAAATTGGAGAGGAAATGGGAGCATCGAGTGAGTAAATTTCATACATCTTTCTGAGTAGGTACATCTTCCTCAGAAGCTGCCGAACGACTGACAGGCAAAATTTGCTGCAAACTGTCGCGCCCCTGCAGTTCTAGTGCGGTATACATAATAGTGTCGCTACGTGTCGCGTCGCGCCGCCCCGCTGCCGCGAAGTGTCGCTCAGAGCGGTCTAGCCTTTAGTGTAGGCGAGTTAAGCCGTTATATTCATAAAAAATACATCAGTTTGTGATTGAAACCAAGTGAAATAGATTGCAACTTTCGAATAGCAATTGAATAAATTCTAGTGTGGGGTTAAAACTGAAACTTTGTTTTTTTGTTGTTATAAAATTAAAAATAAATACCTGTTTTTAGAAGCCTGGTGTATTTATTGAAAAGCATAAGTTTCTCTGAAGTGTTACATAATTCACTAGCTGCTTTATAAACTGCCTCTTTAACCGAATCCTCATCAGTAAGCATCAAGCACTTTGCTAGTGCAAAGGTAATTGTTTCAAATCGAGTGTACCAACCATCTTTGCCTGCCTAGAAATAAATGTTGTTTATTTCAAATATTAATACTGTGATCAAGTTTAATATTGCCTGATAAATATTATACCTATAAACAAAATAATAACATCTTTGAACAATTCATCTGAAATAAATAATAGGTCCAATAATCTTACCTTCAGTATAAGTTTGATTGCTTCAAGACAATTTTCTCTACTTCCTTCAAAGGCTTTGTCAAGTGCCACCAATCTTTCAGGCTCAAAATATTTGTGGGTAGTCCAACAGCCAGGATAATATTTCGGTTTTTCGAGACCCACATGAATGAATCTGGTGATTATGTTGCAAATTTTTGGGTCCAGTTTAGAATTTTCTACGGTCAAGTCGGTCGACATCTTCGATAGAAAGTATCACTTATCTATTTTCGTGTGAAATACTTCGCAACTGCGAAGAATTGCGTGAAGGTATGACAGTCTTGGATTACAATTATTCATACAATTATGTACAAAATATTTCAATGGCGGCAAACCTGAAAATAACACCGCATTTATTTAGAGGTAAATGCACTCGATGATTGCATTTTTTATCGGTATCCAAGCGAAACATGTGCCATTTATGAGGATGTGGCCAGAAAAAAATACACAATGGAGGTTGTTCTATTTCTCACGAAGAAGCTTGTAAAGCTGCAAAATATTAGGTATTTGATTTTGAGGATGTCTTCGAAAATTCAGGTAATATAACAGAAACATCCAAAATTTTATTAAAATCAGCAATCTTTCGTAATTATTTTTATAATACACAGTTCATCGACATACCTTGCTTGTACGATCGTCGACTTCTTAAACGTAGTGCTTACATTCTCTTGGTCTTGGGTCGACTCTTGTGTTGTACTGTATCTGTTCGTTCGTTCTCGCAAGAGATGGGATGGGTGGGATGGGAATGGGAGTGATGTAGTCATGTATGCGTACTTCGCAAACGACTGAAGGAAAATGAAGCACTTTCATCGGTAAGATTGTTGTTATTTTATTTCAGCACTGATTCAAATGTAACTCTAAAAGTAAAAATGTGTGCTTATGAAGGAAAATCGAGATAAAAAAACCATGTTATGGTTTTAATCGTATTAATCAGCTTACATAACACAAGATAATATGTCACTAAGAAAGCAACTCATTTCTTCATTTCATTGAAGTAAATGAACTACTGAACTATAAATCTATAAGAACTAAATGCATATATATTTCCCCGGCGGATCTAGGCTTCCGTGAAGTTAGCCGTTTGTGATCCACAAAAACCATTTAGTTAGAAAAAGGTCTATTGCGCATCGAAACGGCTAACTTCACGGAAGCCTAGATCCGCCGAGAAAACTATACTTTACAATCATCATCATCATCATCATGACAGCTTTCTAATGTTCCCACTGCTGGGACACTGGCCTACTCTCAGGCGAGAGTGATTGGGTCTTAATCCACCACGCGGACCCAATGCGGATTGGTGGATGGCACATGTCTTTCGAATTTTCAGTTCTCAGACATGCCGGTTTTCTCACGATGTTTTCCTTCACCGTATGAGAGCACTGGCATTACGCACATAAATTTTTCGAACAGAAAAATCCATTGGTGCACGACCGGGTTTGAACCCACGACCTTAGGATTGGAAGGCGGGGTCACTACCACTAGACCACCGGTACTTTACAATATACTGAAATAAATGAATGAATACTGAACTAAATGAACGAAGTAATTCACTGAGCTTAAAGATATACTTCATTCTTTTTTTTTCACTGACATATTTCGTGCTGGCTATAGAATGGGGCAGTGCGTTGCCGGCAGTCAAACTAGAAAAGCCGAACCCAAGGCGAAAAAGGTCCAAAATCAGTTTAAAAAGAACGTTTTTGTATATAAATTACCTCTGGAGATTACAGTAAGCATTATAGGAGCTCGCAGCACAGGATCGCGATGTCTTGAAAGAATCGGTAGGTTAGTTCCATAATCCTCCTTGGGATTAAAGGGGATTTTGAAACTTTTAGATTCATTTTCCACCTTGCAGCCGAAAATCAGAATCGGGAATTTTGAATCGAAACCAAAATGCAAAATATTAATATTTAACATAATGAGATTGAGTGAGCTGATTAGTCTAAAGTTAATTTGACTTGCTGAATGTGGCAATATTATTTTGTTTTGTCATTTGTCAGATTATAATCTTTGTGCTTTTCATCCGTTCCCAAGGAATTTTTATTGTCCGGTTCCATTCAAACTTTCGTATTTTTACTATTGGAGTACTTCTTCAGGAGTAAAATGGGATATTTTTGACATTGGTGAATGAAAACTTCAACCACAGAAGGCATAAAATAAAATAAAAAAGAAATACGATAAAGACAGATGTGACATTGACATTTAAAATCAATAGTCACTTTTAGTTCACTCACACACCACACATACATTACATCACACACATCATCACGTAACTACAAAAAAAAAATCACACACAGCTGTTTTGTGTTTTGCTGATAGTGCCATGCCTTTGTTTTGTTGATGATTCATCTCAGTCAAATTGACTTTTTTCACCAGTAAATAAATGCTTGCTGATAGTGGTATTCATAAATAACGTACTATTAGTTTAGCTAAAGAACTAAGTATTCAAAACTTCATGAGTTTGGAAGAAGTCAACGAAACTCAACAACTAATGCAGAATGAAGTTGAGGAAGAGGAACAGAAACCACCTCAGCCGGCGACATCCCCCGTTACCAGTAACAAAATGTCCAGCGGCGCGGCAAGCCTGACTTCCAGAAACCCTGGACCAAACTTGACAAGTACCGGTAACAACAGTGTAAACGAATCGACTAAAGTATCTTACGTGAGCGAGAGAAAGCTGCATAGAGATCTGATGCGGTCCAACTACAGTAATAAGCCTAAACACGTACCAAAAGAGACACCAGACGTTAAGCACATGGAAAAAGCACTTCTTGAACTGCTAGATGATTTTCACACGGGAAAACTGAGCGCCTTCGGTTCGGGTTGCAGTATGGAGCAAATGATCAGTATAAGAGATCAGCAAGAGCATTTAGCGAGGTTGCATTTCCGTCTGTGTGCCGATGTGGCAAAGCCAACTGAGGACAGCTTTGAAAATGCTCCATCAAGAGAGAAAATGGCAAAACTAGTGCAAAGCTTGGAGCAGTTGTCTACGTCTATAGAACATCTACATTCTGATGATAGTTCAAACAGCACAGGCAGTGATGCAAGTACTGAAAAATAAATGTTTGTAATGTATAAGCAAAAATGAGTTAAAAATAAGTAGACAAATCAAATTAACTTAATTTTATGACTTTCAATAAATTCTACTCATCATCATCATCATCATTCAGTGAAGGTAATTAAATAAAATTTGCTAAGTGAGAGTAGGTAATGTAATGCGCAGAAGCTTGCTGGTAATTTATTTTTTTAAGAGAGAAGGTGCAAACACAACTTACCCTAAAATCGATTGGTATGACAATACCATACCTATGGCAAAATAATATTCCATTCTCTCAAAATAGAAACTTATTTAAACTTAATTTTTCTGTTAAATATATAAATACTATCTAAAAATACTTGTATTTTTAAAATTTCTCAGCTTAAATTAGTCTTATGGCAAGTTGGCTACAGTTTTTGTTAACACCAGAGACACTGATATGTGAAGTGTCCAGTATTTTACTCTTTGTAAATGTCACAGAAGATATGTATGTGACAGAACCTTGCCCAACTCCACTACCACCCCTCAGCTTAGCCAGTCTCAACCGTAAAGTAAGTAAAGTAAGTTCGTAGTTATGAGTCAGTGGCCAACTCTGGTGACAGAGTTTTTAGGCCCGAAGGCCTCTATCATGGCCTAACAACTTCGAAAAAGCCGGGACCGACTGCTTAACGTGCCCTCCGAAGCTCAGGAGCGCTCTGTTGAAATTGCCACTGGCGGTCACCCATCCGATTGGTGACTATGCGGAACAGTGCTTAACTTCGTTGATCTGTTAAAACAACTAGACTAAGAAAAACATAATCAATTCGACGACCTAGGCGAGTGCTCGGTTGAGAAGCGAGAGGTTGCGGGTTCGATCCCCGCGGTGGGACAAATGTTTGTATGATCTACAAACAAATGTATTTACAAAAATGTAAGTACCTAGGTACAAAGGTACAAATACATAGGTAAATTATCTATCAGTTAACAGGGTTCCCATAGCATTTCTGAGTTAGGGGTTATACCTTCTATCTTAGACTAAGCATTCTACGCTGTGTAAAAATGTCTGCCATTATTACTACCTATGTGCGGATTTAATAACTACGAGTAGGTACCTAGCGGGTTTCTTAAGCATTTTTTCTTTTATTGGCTTTGCTTGATAGTGAAATGAAATTATCATTGTGTGCATGTAGGTATGTATAATTGGCACACATTTTATAGTAAGTAGGTAGGTACTTATGTATGTTTATCTACCTATAATGTTTTTTTTTCAATATTTGCATATGCGTATAAAATAAATGACTCCCTTAAGAGGCCTTTCCAAGATTTAGCGATATAATTCATGAAGTTCGCGTGAATGTATCTTTATATAGTATAAGTAATAGCGCGCGCGACGAGGAGCTATACAACCTACCTCCATAAGCGCTCAGCGCGGTTTGAGAGTTGCTGCTTCGATCGATATGATTTTATGTGTGCTAAGGTGTGATTTTAAAAAATTCGTATTAAAAAAAGTCAATGCCATTAGACTATTTTCTTTGTTGGATTTATTTAATAAAAACTTAAACTTTAATTAAGTAGGTGTATTTTTATTGTAAACTCCTTACTTTAGCAGAAATAACAAGCGTAAAATTGGGAAAAGTACGCGTTTTTTAGACCGTCTTTTTTCAAAAATATTGAACTAACATGTTGTATTTTTGTCTATTCACTTAAATTTTAAAACTGTGATTATTACAATTGCATTTTTGGAAATATGTTAGACTTTGTTATTTCATAGAAAAAATGATCGAAAGTTGACTGGAATTGCTCATTTTACGAAACGTGCGTTACTAATTATTACTAATTATTTTTTAATCAGTTATGTCTTGAGTTAATTAATATTATGCTCTGTTGGCTTAAATTTTAAGGGATAAAGCTTTTATTTGTTTTCATTTTCGTTAAAATATCTTCAACACACGAGCCACAATAGTGTTCGAAACTTCACGGGCTACAAGAAACTTCAAGGATTGTCAAGGATAGGGCTCTTAATCGCTTGACAGAGTAGGTACCTAACACTGTTACCGTACCTAGGTAGGTAGGTACTAAAAGTTGTAAGCAGTAGCAGCAGCAGCAAATCCAAAAAAAAATATTTCCGTAGGTTATATAGGTACCGACTTTATTTGTATGTTGTGAACAAGTTGCAAGTACCAAAATCTTACCTTATTCTGCTCTCTGTATCCCCCTGTTGCGTGGTTGTGTAACACACTTTATTTACGTAAGAGCACCTCGCTACGCTACTTATCTATGCGTGCACGTAGAATCATTTTACCTACGTAGTATGGCCTGCTGTAGACGGAGATGAGATGAAAAAAAAATGTCTTCTCCTAGCTGAACACTTGCCAAAGTAGGTAAGGTACCTACTCACACCTACATTAAAAATAATGCAAAAAAAACCTATTGCTTATCATATGTAGAATTGCGACACAGTATTTCTGTCACTTACGTGCCACTTAAATAACAATGAAGTTAAGAAAAACATATTTTTTTCATATTTTTTTTTTAGTAGAGTCAAGCGCGCAAAGTGGTAGTGGTTATTGGTCAAACCTGAGAGAAAAACATGTTCTACGCGTAGACTCAAGAAACCTTGATTCCATAATATTATTTAGTTTTTTTTACTTCTTTTCTATCTTTTTCTTTCTAAAAATGAATCGCTGTTCGTTAGTCTCGCTAAAACTCAAAAAGAGCTGAACCGATTTGCTCTTAAAATATTTGTAGAGTTTAGGTAATCGATGAGTAAAATAACGCGAGTGAAACCGCACGGTTCAGCTAGTATACTGACAAATGAGGTCTTATGTAGGTAACGTAACATTTTCGGCTAAAAATGAAGCAATAAAGCGCTTGACAAACAAAGCATCAGCTTTAGAGATTTATTTGTGGATGACAAGACCAATGCCGAATTCCCTAGGGAAGGTGGCGTCTTTTTTTTTTCGCGTCCATCAACCAAACCTTGTTTTTCTAGTACAGAATAGTGTAACAAACGAAACTTATTTAGCATGCATGTCTCTATCCTCAGTCCGAAATTAGATATAAGAGTTAGAAGTTTGTATGTATTTATTACGTTTCTAAGCAAATATCTTTTTTAGATGCGCGATAAGTTAAGTGTTAAGTTACCATGAAATGATAGCTGTTAAATGTTTTCGAACATAATATCACAAGTACATCCTCCCTACTCACCAATAATTGCACACCCATGGATTTTTTTTTTACACGTCCATAAACCAAACCTTGTTTTTCTAGTACAGAATAGTGTAACAAACGAAACTTATTTGGATAAATAAAATAATGGAAAGAATGATGCTACTGCTATTTATTTAAGTCACTCGCAAAAGTACCTATAACTTTCCCTGTCATACTTATGTCAAATAATGACGATGACGGCAGGATTATAATACCATGTTAGCTAACAGAGGTTTAAAGTACGATTATGAATAATAGCCTAAGGCTGTACTCCGTCGATATGTGGGAACTACTTAAATTATTACACATATTACTAAAAATAGCTACTTAATATTTTTAATCAAAAACATTGAGAATAATCTCTAAAAACAATAAAATAATAAAAAATATTATTATAATTAAGTAGGTACTTAGGTAGGTACGGGTGGGTACCTCTATCTTTAAATCTCCTTATACAAAAGCAAGCTTGGTACCTGAGCTTTTAAATTAGAATACTTCGTCGACTGCGTAGATCCCTCGTAGACCCTACGTGATCGTATATTGATTGGCCGATTTGAATTGAATACATAGACGTAGTAGATTTACGTGAATACTAGCATGTCCCAATATAACATATTTGTATTATAAAGGTCACTCTTTAATTTATATAAACTCCAGCTTATAATAATCGCAAGCCTCTACCGACCGCGAATTTCACAATAAACAGATGTTTCCTTTGAACTAGCAAACTTACGGTAAGATAATAACCACATTGTTAGCCTCTACAAGTTTCTCATTGAAGTTTGATGAGCATCGATACTGATAACGCTTATATAAGCCAAGCCTGCTGCTGTGTCTAAGCGTGGAGCGTGTCAGCTTTGGTCAGTCTCAGTTTGATACGCTTGCGACACGAGCGTGCCGAGCGAACGCGATCGAAATCCCCCCCTTAACACGAACAACGTAACCTTAAATAAACATGTATATATATATCATAACACTTATGTAGTGTAGGTATTATAATCAGAGTGAAAATTCAGAATAAATGTTTTGTAATTCGGTATCGGGAAAAGTTTTAAATATTCCATAAAGCGCGAAAGATACTCGTGAAATTGTTTATCATGTTTTTTTAAAGAGGTTTGTAGGTACTTATCTATTTTTTTTTATAAAAGTAGTCTAAGTATCCAGTAATCTGTGATATAATTATTTTCGTAGCTGTTATGAATTTGTCACATTATTAATATTTATTTTATTTGATATGCAAAAAACATGATATTCATTTGTTTCATCTATTTTGTTTCAAATAAAAGTATTTTATATTATTTATTTTGGTAATTTAGTGCTTAGCCTCATCTAATAAGACCATTATAACCATTATTAGCATTATCTTGTTTACCTACTCAGTTAATTTTATGATATAAATTAACTAAAAATTATGAATAAAAAATATTCGTACATGTACGAATATTTTTGGCGTGAATATTACTTAGTATTTAGTGGTAGAGTTTGCTTCTATAAACTCTTTTTTTATATATTGTTGTTAGCAACAGTCTTTAAAAAATCAAGAACTATCGGTTTGTGTAAATTTAATTTGGGATATTTACCATGATTGTTAGTTTTTTGAATATCGGGAATCAATGAAACTCACAAATCATGGTAAATATCCCGTTTTTTAGTGAAAATGAAATTAATTAAAAGTTCTCCCAAATCAAGATTATCCTAAGTCAATAAAATAGTAGATATTACTTTAACAGTCCAAAGAACAAAAGCATCTACATGGCCGAAAATAAGTTCTGGAATCATGCTTAGAGTTCGCCTAACCTTGCCCTGCTAAAGGACAAGACCGAAGCTTGCCCTGTTGAATATAAAAAGGGAATCCAACTGCCTCAGGTGGGCAGGAGTCCCATAAAATCTTTATTGTCGGCTTGGAGAATACTCTATTTTAAGGTCCTGCGTGCTCAGAAAGACGTTGAAAGATGTCTCTAAAGTATTTATTATGCACTGCGATGAGAAGCTTTCAAAGTTTATTGTCGCCTCTTTGGTTAGAGAATAATTAGATTAGCCTTTTTTACATCCTTATTCATTTAATTTAGGATACCCTAGCAAGGAAAAACCTCAGAATAGTGACTGGAAAGGACATACTTTCCTTTATCGATTAAAATGCCAAGATAAAATATGAAAAACAGTAGTTTTGCGTACGTTTTTATACAAACAGTCAAATGTCAGTTTTAAGATTGATTGGATCGCACGGCCGTTCATCATAATATGTGCCACAGAGAAGCGCATTCAAATTTTAACATTTATTTAACAATGTTGTTTTGTTTCAAATAAAAATGGGCAAAGGTCAAAGCGCTTATCTAAGGTAAAGCACGTTCTTGAACCTAAACGTTTCCGTTAACTTTTAGCGGTATAATAGCTCGGGCCCGCGTTGTGGAGATAACTTCTAACATTCTAAGAAACTGATAATGATTAATGAAAGCTAAACTAAGCAGAGCTGTTTAATAATATCAAACAATGGAACCGCGTGTAGATGACGCAATGTCATGTTCACAAGATAGCACAGTTTGGTAAATTCAAAGTTCTTTTCTGCTGCCATGTTGGGTATAAACTTGGTGTTGTGTTTTTATATGTATTTTATTTATTCTATGACAGTTTATAAATATAGCTAGAGTTTCCAGTGCAAGTGTAAAAAAACAGAAATGTAAGTGAGTAATTTCAGATGTACTCGAGCATGCTTATTGAATAACATTGATAAAAGTCAAAGCCCAAAGTATGTAGGAAACCGAAATGTAATAAAGACGAACAAAAATCATATTGAAAAAATATATATTCTGAGTTATTGTCTCGCGACGAACTTGACTAGCATAGGAATGTCTACTTTGCATGATGTTTCCGTGTTCCCCTGAATTTCTAAAACCTTTTTCACGTAGCGATCTTCACAGTAAGTGGAGTTATACTTATTTAGATGGAGCACATCTCAGTAGTATTATCTACTTCACAAGGCATATAATACGAACTATCACTGATCGAGCTATAAACCCAGCCTAAATAAAGGAATGATAATAAAAATTAAGATCAAAATAAAACTCAAACGCGTTCAATTTCGTAGCAGTATCTACGCCGTAGCCACGTAGCAAATTCAACATAAAATGTTTTAGTTAAGTAAAACGCTTTAATATTAATAAGGACCAATATGAAAATTACTTTTTGTACACAAAAAATAAATTTATTGCCATGAATTATTTATTTATTAAGCTTTCAAGTTGTATGTATAATTTTACAGAGCCTAAAGAAAATGTTTTCATTTTCTTAAAAGATAAAGTAAATGGGTAGTTAATTAAGACAGACAATTTAAATAAAACTTTTGTCGTAATAAGCACAAAGTTGTGTTGCCCAGCTGCGTAGCCAGTTTCGTAGCAAAGCGCTACGCAATTCATTTGTTGTTGCTACGACTAATAAGTAAATATTTTACTGAATAGGTTATATAATTAATTATGATGAAAGACAAAATACTGCTACGCCTTCAAACGCTTTTGTAAAGCTCTAGGTTCAGGTTTCAGAAAGCTTTTTCGACTCCATTGTAATACGCTCACGCACGCTCGTTATACAATTTTTTACGAACTAAGTTATACAAGTAGTTAAATAATAACGCAATAAGATTACTAGTGCAAAATAGGATGGTGTAGTGGTTGTGACCCTGCCTTCCGATCCTATGCCGTAGGTTCAAACTGGTCAGGCATCAATAGATATTACTATTGGAAAAAATTCGTACGCAATGCCGGTGAAAATAGTGATTAAAAACACTGCGCAGAAACCGGTATGTCCAAGAACTAAATATGTGATGTGTGCCATCCACGAAACTGCATTAGGTCATGAAGTATGATATGACCAACACTCTTGCTTGAGAGTACACCAGTTTACTAAGAGTGAGAACACAAAAACATGACCATCATGCTGATAAAAAAAAAAAATAAATAAAATAAAACAATAAAATAAAAAAGATTTATTTCTATAAGTACTAAAATTTACACTAAATAAGCATAAATTTATTATTTGATAAAAGCCTGTGCAAGCCTTTTTTGAGTCACGTTTTAATAAAGTTAGGACTGGGGCACAAACAGGGTAAAGGTTTAGTGTTTGCTTGCCCAATAAGGCAACAAACCGTAAATTCTTAAAGTAAAAAAAAGTAAGTAAATAAAGTACCATAGTATGAATTAGAGGCCAGCCTTATCGTCGAACTACATAGGCACGTAGGCTTCGAACTGTTAAACGCGGGACTGACAGTTTAACGGTAATGTTGATGTAATTAGGCGAAGGTTGCCGCTTGTCCTATTAAAATAAACTTTTACCAATCCACTTCGTTCGCTACACATGTAGTGATAATCCAATCTAAGGCCCGTTTACACAACTCTAATTGAGTGTGAGCAGAGCATCAATTTTATGACCGTTTTATAGCCGTGTTGGCTTAGACAGATGGGTCTCGACTTCCAATCCGCATGTTGCGGGTTCGAATCGTGACCGATGAATTTGTCTAATTGAAAACATTAATACTACCGGCGCCCTACTACTTCATCATCATCATCATCATCATATCAGCCAACAGACGTCTACCTGCTGGATGTCTATGACATCCCCCATAGAGCGCCACGACAACCGATCCCAAGTCCTTACCATCCGCCAACTTCCTGCAACCACTTTAATGTCATCGGTACACTGAGTGAAGTGGACGTCTTATACTCCGTTTTCCAGTTCGCGGTCACCATTAGAGAACCTTTATTCTTGTGTTTATTCTCTAGTTGATATCGGTACTACTTCATAAATTGCTACAATAATTCTAGTTATACTTATATTTAGCTAAATATGCAGTGAAGGTGAGCGCAATTTCAAACTATATGACCTCTAAACTATTATATTATTCTATTGCATAGAATGCTCTCTAACATAGCTTGTGAATTTTCCGTGTGTTATAAAAAGCAATTTTCCTCCTCAATCCCGCAACAGCTAGATGGGAAGTACAATATAATCGTTTTGGATGTATCCGTTCGCCACGCCCGGCGTTCTCGCTAAATTTGCGACGTATAATGTAAATCCTGCAGGGGAGCCAGAAACTTAGTGTTCTTAAAAGCGACCATCGTTATATGACGGCGGTTATTTTCATTGCAGAAAGGTTATAAGCGTATCCGAAATAATGCTTTTGACACAGCGACCGGTACACTAGATCATTTTAGGCTGGGTTGCGTGGAACTGGCGTAAATTCACCTAGCTATAAAACGGTTTAAAAAGTAATCTTTGTCATTTTATTGAATAAAACTATAAAATATCGGAAATTTGAACCTTAAAATAAAGGAGGGTCCAGCCTAATTTTATTATCAAACACGTTTGACGTTTCACTCAGTTCCAACTGTAGTCTAGTTCTTATTGAGTTTATATTTTTAGCTAAAAAGCTTTTATATTGAGCTGAAAGCCAAATTATCGAAAACACTCAATCGATCGATGACTTTTAACCACAGCTGGATCGTTGTTTAATTATATAAAAATGTTGTGTAACGTGGTAGACGCGGGGGTTGGACAGAAAATGGGTTGCAGGCAAGTTTGTGGCACCTCACGTTCCCAGCAAATTGTAAATTTATAAGGATGCGTCTGAGTTATTTGTTTTGTCTGTGACGTTGTTTGCCTCATCATGACAGCCTTTTAATGTTCCCACTGCTGGGACACTGGCCTACTCTCAGGCGAAAGTGATTGGGTCTTAATCCACCACGCGGACCCAATGCGGATTGGTGGATGGCACATGTCTTTCGAAGTTCTTGGACATGCCGGTTTCCTCACGATGTTTTTCTTCACCGTATGAGAGCACTGGCATTGCGCACATACATTTTTCTAACAGAAAAATCCATTTGTGCACGACCGGGTTTGAACCCACGACCTTAGGATCGGAAGGCGGGGTCATTACCACTAGACCACCGGTGCACCGGTGCGTTGCTTGCCTAATTATTATGAACTAGCAGTAGTACCTACTTGGTGTAATAGCCATCGCTGCTATATGACGCCTGCTGCTTTTGAAGAAAATAATAGAGAACCTTTTTACGTAAGCATTTGTATCTTTTATGAGAGCAAACCATAATGATACTGTGTAATTCTAGACGGTTTTTTTCGTCGCAGGATGTAAATTCGGTTTAAAGAACTTTTATTATACGCATGAAAAACTTTACAGTTATTATGCACTTATTATGAGCTATATAATATTAAGCTTAAAATTTAAAGTTGGTGGTTTGATCGGTGCAGATACTTTAGTCTAGGTATATACACCTATCCATCGCTACGCACGTATACATAATTATATGCAGTAGGTATCTTAGTTAAAATTGTATCAATGACCCAAACAAGATAGGTACTTAATATCGTTTGTATTTATTGGGCACAGTTTGGTACCTAGTAACTCAACCAGAATAGGTAATAAGAAGTAAGTATTTATTTAGGTAAGTAAGTAACTTTAAAAAATGAATCTAAGGTAAGCTAGTTGGTAGGTAGGCAAGAGACTATTTAGTAGGACATTTTATTAAGTTTACGCACGTACGGGTAGGTTACTTATTTATTTAGTTATAAAAGAATTTAGATTTCCACGTCTGCTAAAGCGGTTGTCAACTTCGATATAGGTATTTATTTACGTAATTTAAACTAGATTTTACACATCTTAGCTTTGTGTGTATGTAATACGTAGATGCATTTTATTATCTAAGAATCAATCTTAAAAGTCAGTTTGCACATGTTTGTTATTCATGTTTTTTGCCTTTTCAACGCCATCATTTGGTAGGTTACTATCCTAATCAAACTTCTTTAACTTTTTTGTTAAAAAAAAACGTCTAGGTAGGTATCCAGTACACGCACAGAGTACATACACCACTGAGTATTGATATGTCCAATGATTGCCTAATGGACTGTTACGACTTGCGTGTTGATACAAAAGTACCTAAAAATACTAAAGTGTTATGTTATCATTAAGTATAATTAAGTACCATTAGTTACCACGGCTCTTATTACCTTACTTACTTACTTTTCTAATTATCGAACAGTTTCGGTCGTGTATTACTGCTCGAAATGTGATGCAGAAGTGTTCTTGATTGTGAGATGGAACGGAGGGATGAAGGAAGATCTCGATCAGCTGCGTCACAGGAACAAGGTAATTTTGCTTGTTTTTTTTTATAGCAATAGCTGTACCTGTCTCCATGCAAATAAGTATCTAAAGTTTTCACGGCTGTAATATTCTCAAGTGAGAGCGGTTATCTAATGGTTTGGTAAATGCAAGTTATTGAAGTTAAAATATCACCTTGTTCTTATAGTATTTTTACTGTATACTTGCTGAAAAGTACCATAAACAAAGCTAAATCTCAAGAGTTGAAGGATAACATAGCAAGGAAACTGGAATTTCCAAGAACTAATAGTACGAAAAACATGCATCCACCAACGCGCATTGTGTTCGCTCAGATCAAATTACTTTCCTTTGAGAGTACGCTAGTTTAGACATAGACATTATATTTATTCACCACATAGCACATTAGTATTTTCTCAGCATTGGGAACATTAGAAGGCTGTCATGATGATATAGGAAACGGCAACTTGTTAATTAGTTTTTTTTAAGTATAATTGCATATTTAAGCCCAGAAACTTTTCAAGTAGCCGACCCTTAATTATTATCCCAAGCCCGCCCTTTCGAGTAGATTTAATTCGAAAAATAATATTATGCCGGTACTGTAACGAAACAGCCTATGCCTAGTTTCGTTCTATTCACAAACATAGTTTAGGAGGCCTTTGAACATTTATTATTGGGGCGTTTAAGATTTCCAAAACACATCAGTAGTGCTTTCAAACAAACATTAAAATCTTATTTGTCATTATATTCAAAACACATTACTAGACAGCTGTAGAGAACTAGTACTAAGTTGGAAGATGTCAAAAAGAAATATGGGACTTTACTTTTGGTAGGCAGGCTGTCAGGTCGTGAAAAATAACAAATTGAAAATTATCGGCTAAAAAATCTCAAAATATTTGATTCAAACACATTATTATCAGCTGTAGACTAATTGTGATTTAAATACAAAAAGCGTGAATCGATTCAGTGCCCTTTTGAAGAGTTTGTAAGCTAGAAAGTCCGGATACGGAATTGTCGTAGTTTCAGTGAAATTCTCGATATTAGCTTATTTGATCTCAATACTATTTATTTGTACATTTAAAATAACCAGTAATTACTAAGGGCTATTTTTATAATTATGTGAATATTTACCTAAATTGAAGGAATGGTTGGGTTTGATCTTGATGTTGAATTTATTATATTAAATTGTGTTGTTTTAGACCAATGCAGACAGTGACAGTTAGAACAGCCTCTCCAAGTGCCAAGTTGCATTTCGAGATGCAGGATTACTGGAGAGGCAATAAAGACTGACGGACCTTCGACTTGGATTTGCTAAAAGATAAAGCCCTCTTGTCCCTTGTAGACATACATGACAGACTTGAAGTTGAAATTCGTAGAGTTTTACAGATATAGTTTCTGTTTCCCAGAATTATTGATGGGCATCCAAGTCACTAGGATGTCCATAATAATTTCCATGATAATATTTCATGATACGGAAGAGGGTGTCCAGTTTGGAGACGAGCCCATTGATCTGAGCGGGGCGGTGCTCTGATCCTATAAGGATTATGTTATGATCCTATAAGGATTATGTTATAATCCTTATAGCCGTTTCTATTTACTATCATCATCCTCGTTCATCTTGATAATATAAAAGGCATGTTAGCCCGATGTACGATAGCCCAAGGTACGATAGCCTGAAGTATGTTATTTCGACGTACTTTCAGTATTAGACTTTAGCTTGATATTTATACGAAGCAAGTAACACAGTAGGCAATAAATAAATATAGGTAACACAGTAGACATTCCTGTATTTAGGTATAATATTAGACGAGGTAGGTAACGCAGTAGATAATTATAAAATAGGTAACGCAGTAGACAATTATAAAATATGTAACGCAGTAGACAAGACTTGATCACTTTTAAAAATAATTTAGGTTACTAATACGGTACACAAGTTAGGTCCTACCTTTTACTACTAGACGATCACGTGTCCATTTCAACGATATTTCTACGATATTTCTACAACTATTTTATTGTATTACTTTGATACATTATTAGCTTTTACGGTGAGGTAGTTTTTCTCGCTTGAGGTAGGGTTCGGTACAGTACTAACTCTAGGTACCTACTTCTAATATAAACCTGAACATGATTTCGCAAGTATCAAACGTATTTATACTAAAAGGTATCAGTTTATGCAATAACTAAGAACTTTAACTCATCCAACCAAGGTAAAAACTGATTAAGTTAAGGAACTTGACTTTTGTGTGACATAGGGTATTAGTTATTAGACTGAAACTATTTATACGTGACTGTATAAATATATACCATCATTTTTTCCAAGCTTCACCCCTGCTAATAGAGTTATTCCCGATGACCCCCAGATTTCGCCCCCACTGGGAGATCTCAAAACGGGAATATATATATATATATATATAATATATATATTCTTCAACAATCTTATTTTCTTCACTTAACACTTGTCAGATGATCATAGATTCTATCTTAGCTTGACAGATCTCCTCTCCAAGATGAAAACGTTAAAAATTATCCCATATAAGACTGAATTATTGATGGTATTTGCTTTGAGTTGGCAATGTCACATTTCAACATTATAATTTCCTTTGACAAATTACATGTTCTTGGATCTTGGACTCTGTTACTAAAATTATACGCGTAATATTTCATAAAAATATGTATTGTATAAAAATATGCGGGCATCCTATTACAATATATCTTGAAAAAATATTTATATTCAACGCACGATAACATTAGCTTATCGACACTCTAACACGAATTTCAGAGCCCTGTATTACATAACGCGCCAAATTTTCCACCTAACTTAAACAAATTAATGCCATTATTGCGCACGCACGCCCTTCCGTTATGTAAATACGAGGTGCGTTGGGGACTAGCGAAGTAGATTGTTAATTAACGACATGATAAAATTTCGTACAACCTGCATGTTCTCACGGCAGTGCCGGAACGGCTACTGATTTCTAACTAAGGCTGTCGCACCTATGGTGAACCAATGAACGAATGAGTCAGTTTGCTCGTTCTGAGGCGTGTTAAAGGCCAAAGCACACCGGCTGCGTACGCGTAGACGTATGCGTAGACGTAAACGTAGACGTGCACGTACCACTGTGTTATAATGTGTGAAACTGCACGTACGTGCACGTTCATGTAAGCGTAATGCGTGTCACAGCCTATGCTGCGTACTTTACGAAGGATAGAACGACGTCGCATTACTTCTTCTTTTAATTTGTGGCGTCTGTGGCCGGGTTTGCCACAATTTTGCCGACGTCGCATTACGGCGATGACGTTGTATTCAATGACATACCCTATCGGACGTCACACTAAACAAGTTCGAACACGCACAGCTCTGTGTAGTGCGTAACTACTACACTACAGGAATACGGAGGCGGTGTGCTGTGGCCTGAAATGTGGACTAGGCAGACGGCTTGTTTCACTAAACATAAACGTAATGTTCAGACTTGGTGAATTACGCAGTGCGCAGAACTGTCATAAGTGATACCGCGAAATGCATTCTAATTTCAACTTTAATTGACCATTGTTGTGTTCGAAATTAAATTAGCTAATCATAGTGCATAGCATGGCTTAAGAGCCCTATCCTTGACAATCCTTGAATTTTCTTGTAGCCCGTGAAGTTTCGAACACTATTGTGGCTCGTGTGTCGAAGATATTTTAACGAAAATAAAAACAAATAAAAGCTTTATCCCTTAAAATTTAAGCCAACAGAGCAAATATTAATTAAGTCAAGACATAACTGATTAAAAAAATAATTAGTAATGCACGTTTTGTAAAATGAGCAATTCCAGTCAACTTTCGATCATTTTTTCTATGAAATAACAAAGTCTAACATATTTCTAAAAATGCAATTATAATAATCACAGTTTTAAAATTTAAGTGAATAGAGAAAAATACAACATGTTAGTTCAATATTTTTGAAAAAAGACGGTCCAAAAAACGCGTACTTTTCCCTATTTTACGCTTGTTATTTCTGCTAAAGTAAGGAGTTTACAATAAAAATACACCTACTAAATTAAAGTTTAAGTTTTTATTAAATAAATACAACGAAGAAAATAGTCTAATAGCATTGACTTTTTTTAATACGAATTTTTTAAAATCACACGTTAGCGCACTTATAATCATATCGATCGAAGCAGCGACTCTCAAACCGCGCTGAGCGCTTATGGAGGGAGGACGTATCGCTCCTCGTCGCGCGCGCTATTACTTCTACTATATAAAGATACATTAACGCGAACTTCATGAATTATATCGCTAAATCTTGGAAAGGCCTCTTAAGTTACTTCTTGTTAGGCAAATTGTTAGGTACTAAAAATGTTTTTCTTTACCTATCGGTTCTTTTATCTAGGTCGCGTAGTGCTAGTCAATTTAACAAAGAATATAGCGGGGCATTCTTAGATAAAACTAAATGTTCATTTTCTTTTAAGATTGCTTGCTTGGAAACTTGGTCCGGTTAGTTGTTATAATTAGCTGTCTGTTAAGTTTAAATAAGTCGGAAATGAGAAAACAACTTCTATAAAATTATAAAACAAATTCTCCTCCTCTAAAACAGACTCCTGGTTTAGAAATCTAGGTTCAACACGTCATAGTGTATAAGTTAAGTCTATATAGGGTCATTCATTATTAACCTGACAAACTTAAGGAATAGGTTCCACACATAAAAAAAACACATGTAAGTACAAGTTTTTTTTAAATCTCAAGTAAATTGATTACGTTTTTCGGGTCAGTTGTGAGTTATTCTTGTCGGAAATAAAAAAGGCAGCTCGCAGCGCGTGTCAATGAACCGCGTATCAATATCCCACGCGTCTATAACCTGCGCGTGTCAGTGACCGCGAGCCCGGTAGCGGTTATAGGGGTGTTACCGCTACCGGGCTTGCGTGTTCGAATATTTTATTATTACGCGATTTCCAATAGTAATAAATAATAATTAACCAGATATACGTAATTGATTTACTCGAGATTTTTAAGAGAAAATATACAGAAAAAAACATAGCTACATTATTTTTTTATTGATGTGTGCATGTGGAACCTGTTCATTAAGTTTGTCAGGTTGATAATGATATTAAATATTGTCAGAATGATATATTCATTTATATGTATGATGATCGTATTGTTATAAAAATCTCTTAACCTACTGTTTTACTAAATTACTTGATTGAGACGTAACTTTAGAGAGAGAGAGATGTTTTTTTTTCAACAGAGTTAGCCACTGACTTATATACTCTAGTCTACTCAGTATTAAAAAATCCACGAGGAGAAAAACGACTTCACCAAAGCAATAGCACGACTATGCATCAATGTTAGCTGCCAATAAGCTAGAACAGAAGGCTGCCCTACCGGAAGCAAAATACACTCAATTATATCAGCGAGCTTTTTGTCTAATGGATTCTTTGATTGCAGGATGTACTAGTTATTATCTTACGGTAGGTAAATCTTTATCGCTAACGTAGAATTTTTAAATTGACGACTTCGGTGGTGCGGTGGGCGAGTGTCCGGAGAAGCGAGGTCGCGGGTTCGATCCCGCTTCTTTGATGTTTGCGTGATCTGCAAATATTTTTCCCGGGTTTGGATGATTCTTTGTATTTAACTGAAGCATAAGTTTTAGATTTCTGAATGACGCTGGTTTGCCCGAGTAATGTTATCTGTACAAATCTTACGGCCTCTTGCAAAAGTCCTGCCACCTGGTAAACTACACACACTCACACAAAAAGTCCAGTGTGCATAAAAACTGCATAACCGCAGGTGAAACCGCGGGGCGCCGCTTGTTTCAATACAGATGTGTATTAATATCAAATTAACTACCGAATAACTTTGATAGATGTGGCAAGCCTCATTGAGGCCTCCATATTGAAGGTGACACGTGTAATTAATTTTAAAACTTTTGTTACAAACTTACTAATATGTTATTAAAAGTGTAACAGCTGTAACACAAAAATGCTATAGTACCTATCGTTATTTTTATGTTACTTATTAATAGAAGTGGCACAAAATAAATTATTTATTTTCTGTTCTATTATATTCTATGTATGACTTTTCTTTTGTTAAAGGTAAAGTACAAAATAATTATACGTAGTAATGACATGGAGCCTTATTCATAATCATACTGTGATCCTCTATTAGCTAATATGTAAGTGTGTATTTCAAATCTGTCATCGGTTTTGTTTATTAATATAAACATTTACAAGGAAAAATCAATGAAGAAGTACCTACCTATAGGTACTTAGTGAGCGTTTTCAATGACAATTTTATAAAGGTTAGAAGCTATCATGAATTTAAAATTATGTGAAAAGGTAAAATTCAATTCCTGTGAAATTTCAATTCTAAATTCCAAAAAAGCTTCTAAGTAACAATCAACTTCTGCAGCCATGTCTTACATCGGTACAGCTTTACAAGCAATACAACTCGAAAAAAGTACATAGTAAACGATCTTTGTTCAAAAGTTAGTATTTTATTTTATTACTGTAACGATTTTCTATTTAATGTTTTTAAGATGTTTTCTTTTCTCTCATCATTGGCTGACAAAAAAACAAATCTTTACTAAACGCCACGCCGCAGTTTAAGTAAGTTACTTCGCAAGTTCCTAACCAAAACACACGCGTATAAATATAGGGTTCCCTGAACTCCAGCATAAACTTATAACATTGTTATGTTGTAAGCGAACAATATATTTGTTTGAGAAGTAGCAGGTGCCGACACCGCTGTCAGAGACAGATTATCAGGCAGCGGAGGTAAAAGCGTTCTTAAAATTTGAGAGATCGGTTCAAGCGCTACATTATCTTTCTAACCATGTTATGTAAAGGTTACTTAAGTAAGTTCTCAGCTTCAAACTCTGCTGTTTTTATTCTCATTCTCGACAATCTTTCACAGTTTCGTTAACCTTCGGAACTTTTACAGCTTTAGAGTATTTGTTTTATTATGCATAGTACTCGTCAACCAGTACATCTCCTAAAAATGGTGAGAGTGGTTCATGTTTTAACGGAAATATAGTTAGGCAGATATTTATTATACCGAAAATAAAAGCTGCCACTGAATTATCGTTCATGCAAATAGGCAATAGGTACTATTAGGTATAAAACCTAGTGCGAATAGGTCACGCTGTCGTCGAGATAAAACCGGATGTGGGGCGAGCTGTCGCGGAAGAGCCCTGCACTTATGTGAAAAACTCTCAAGCGCTTCAGCCCTGGTTTCTAAGAATGCCGAGACCGACATATTATCGGGTATAACATACTACATGAAACTTAACTTCCTGGATTCTAATAAATTACATAAAACTTCCCAAGAAAGGCGTTAAAACCCTATAAAAACTTTTTCAGAGCGTGTATAGCTAGCGCAGATAAAGCGATTTACACACGGCTCAAGTGGCTAGTTCGTATTTGCACGTTTGTGAGATAGAGATTTGAATGAGTAGAGAAAATAGAGTCGATGATATGTTTTTTTAACGAGGTCAACCCTTAAATGAAAGAAAAAAAAGTTGTAATTCCAATAAAAAGGCTTTCTGGCACAATTTATAAAATTATTAATCTAGAGCCATTTACACCATTTATTCATCGTCTAAATTAAAACACGATATGCTTGCTCTGGAGTTAATAATTTCATTGCTATTATTTTGTAAAATTAGGCAAGAATCTGTTGAAATGACGGTCACTGCTTTTCAAGAAAACACAGTTTTACACAAATGACTGGCCCTTCGGCTACACGGAACCTCGTGCATAGATCATCATGACCGCCTTCTAATGTTCCCACTGCTGGGACACTGGCCTATTCTCCAGCGAGAGTGATTGGATCTTAATCCACCACGCGGACCCAATGCGGATTGGTGAATGGCACATGTCTTTCGAATGTTTAGTTCTTGGACATGCCGGTTTCCTCACGATGTATTCCTTCACCGTATGAGGGCACTGGCATTGCGCACATAAATTTTTTGTAACGAAAAATCCATTGGTGCACGACCGGATTTGAACCCACGACCTTAGGATCGGAAGGCGGAGTCACTACCACTAGACCACCAGTGCTCTAGTCTCTCAGTCGTGCGTAGATACAGGACATAAAAAGCCCATACATAATATCAACTATATCAACTTATCTTACCTCAGACAAAATAGTTTATGTGGGAAAAGACTGCTGTGCTACGCGAGTATTGCATACTGCAAATATAACTTAACCTCACATTTGAAGGTAAAATTACAACGCGATTTTGCATCTCGTTGCTCGCAAATTGGGTAATTATTTGCACGATAATTATAGAGTTTGTATTGTAATGACAAGGGCTTATTAATGCAGTTACAGATTGTATCGTCGCTTTCAAAAATTAAATCGTTTTGGATTCGTGGTTTTGATATTTGTTAAAATATAATATGCTAAAATTATTTTTTTTAATATGACACGATAGATAGAAAAATACCCACCACACCATTAGTGCTGCAATAGGGCCAAAAATCAACCCAAAATCTTTCTCCGTTAGTCTAAGGAGTTGAGCTAAATCTGTGGAGCGAATACGTAAGCATCTATAATGCACTTGTACTCAATGGATTCTCTTGTTTGCATTGCTTTGAAAGGATATTATTTGGTACAATTGGCAAAACTATGCAACCGAAGGGATGCGTTCAATGCGAGCGACTTACGTAATCACCCCACATGTGAAACATGTGAAAGGAGACAATGCACAATACACCCAGACGAGGGACGTCACCGTCAGTGCATCTCATTTCTCCAGATAAAAATAATAATTAGTAGGAATAAAATTACTGTTCTACGGCTATTATTTCCACGTACGGTCTAGTTTTAAGAACCATATTTAATAAGATAAATAAATCATTATTTCAGACCATTTAAGTGTGAAAATTTATTATTATTTTACCAAATGGGCAGAATGAAAGTGGCGTGCCGAGACCTAGACCTCTCCGAAGGGTTTGAGATTCCAATCGTAATCAATCACTGGTGTAAGTGGCTTTCTGATTCCGATTTGCTGTTAAGATTTTGTTTTACAATAAATTATATTTTGCTTTCCCTTTTCCTTATAATTAAGACTTTTCATTATTATGTAAGTTCATGCTACTGCTCCTAAATCAATATAAACAAAAAGCCTGGTGACATACTGACCTACAACGCAGAGCCTAAACAGTTGGACCTAGAAACTTGAAACGAGAAGAGTATCGTCATAGATTATAGGGATGCACTAAAAAGGAACTTCTAAAATTCAGCTTTACTTCAACTTTTTTTTTAAATTCCTATGTTGAAACTCTGCTTGTTCTTTGGGTGTGCTTTCATATAAACATTTTTATTTAATTTTTTCTTTATTTCCTTGTACACTCAGTTTCTGGTGGCTGTCTTTTTACACTTTGCATAACATTGCTCGTCGCGAGTCTCCCAAAATACGTTGCCAATTACCGAAATCCAAAGCTGTCGGCACGCGTGATACCCAGCGGGACGTCCACACCAGAAATGCTTTTGACAGAGTTGCGATTTGCATCTAACCTAATTCGGATGCTCCTGAATTTTGTGTTTCGGTTTCAGGAACGTTGCAGTTTTAGCTGTTTTAGATTAGTTTTCGTCGTGGTGACATGCTTAGCATTTCTAGGTTTGTTTACTGATATTTTAGCCATGAGGTGAGCAAGGGAAATAAAACTTACGAGTCACCACTCTGCATACCAGAAATAATTTGGTGAATGTCGTGTAACCATCAACTAACTTAAAGATATATATAATAATAGAAATCTTTAAGTTGAACTAAAATAACAGTTGATTTACTCAACCGTGATTAAACAATCACATAATGCAATGCAGTGGTTATAGCAGTACCAATAATTGTTCAATTATAGCATGCTACGCCCACCAAGCAATGTTGACAGTTAACGCGATATAATTCTCGAAGTACCATTTGTTATTGGACCACATACAGCCAGATTTATTGGATTTGAGTTTGTTCACAGATAGATATAAGCCATTGATAATTTTAGCAAAACCGATAAGTAAAAATTTTTTTTTTTATACAACTGAAGTGGCAACCGAGCGTACGACCCACAAGATGGTAAGCGGTTACCGCAGCCTATGGACGCTTGCAATACGGAGGTATCACTCGCGGGATGCCACCTTGAGGCTAAGATCGAAAGCCTCATGTGCCGGAAACCATAATTTCACCGGAAACCATACCCTTCACACCGGAACACAGCAATGCGAGCATTACTGCTTGGCGGCAGAAATAGGTAAGGTAGAAACATACTTTTATAAGTATCTAGTGCCTTAAAAAATACTGACTTAATCTAATCTCATAAATCTGCATTAACATGAATAGGTACAGGTATAGGGTCTAAGTTTCTGAAGAAAGCACTCAGGCAAATCCACGGGCAGAAAAAGTACTTAATTTAAGACATACATATAAGTGGGTAAAACTATGTGCTAAGGTAGGCATCATTCTGACTACAGGTAGTCCATACCCAATCCAGTGTTGCCAACACAATAACAATGATAATAAACAAATGGGATGAAATTAAACGTCCTTCGAAGAGCGTGCAAATGATTTGCATTTAAAGTGGGGTAATTCGGGTCAACCAGTACAAAGAGAAAATCAGCTTCCCTTGCTTTGGACCTTTCTCTAATTTTCTGTTTATTGCCACGGATTAAGTAGGTATACCTACATTAGGTACCTACCTTCTATTCGGATGTGAGCTATTTCGTGATAATGCACTAAAATTCGCACCCAAGATTTCTTACTTAAAAATCATTGATCGCATCATACCGCATACCAGTATATCTGTGATTTACTAAACGATTTTTATTCTTTGTCTGCATTGATTTTTAAGAGTAGTAGAGTTCTCTGTGATAGAGCTCGTCCGGGGAAGGACTATTTCTGCCGCAAAGCAGTAATGCTCGCATTGCTGTGTTCCGGTGTGAAGGGTATGGTTTCCGGTGAATTTTTTTTTTTTTTTAAATTGATTGTACATACCTAGGCTAGGTTACCTAGGTAAGCGGTATTTGCTGTGAACAAAGTGTGCCAGCAGAAATGTTTTTTTTAAATTAATTTTAAAATATAAGATCTAAGAAGCTTTAGAAATCTTTGTTTTGCTTAATAGCAAATTCTACGTGGTTATCGCAGCAGAATTTTAACAATTTAGAATTTTTGTTTGTATTGCTTAAACTTAAGCACTTGCCTAATAATATGTTATTATATCAAAACACTCCAATTCAAGTTAATGGAAACCACAGCGATTATATGGCATAATTTACTTCAGTAGACACAAATTGGTTTCAAACTGCGATGAAATTAGGTTACCGACAAATGCTTAGAGCATTACAAAGGTCGAGAATAACAACTCTATCTTTGCTCATCAATAGTTTGTGTTGTAGCCGAGTGTACCTGAATCATATGTCTGGTTTTAACTAAGAATTAATTTAAGAAAAATTGACCGCACTTTGCAGGGTAACGCTGGCGCCGCGCCGTTAGCGGTCAAAGGAAGGAGTCTTTGAATATTTAATAGAATCGAAAACCGTTTAAATACTTTATACCTACCTCTTGAAATGCGAAACCAACTTATTTATAAGTAATCTGTGTACCTATTGGGATTACGATATCACTGCAATGAGGTATATTGCAATTGTCAACTCACGCACGTGAGTCACCGTGTATCGAAGTCAGGTGAGATCAGGTGGAATCATAACATACCTTACCATTACATAACAATGTGAGAACATAGTTAAAAATTTAAATAGCTGACAAAACAATATTTGTCTTTTAATTTAATGTCGTGTCGTGGAAATTAAACTTACAATTGAACAGTTTCTAACTGATAATAAGCAAAAATATGCAGCAATGTATACACTAATTATGCACTTCTATTCACACTTTTTATATTGGATATACAGGGTGAGTACTCTCGACCTCCCTCTGAGGGTAATATCTAAACGGCTTTAATCAATGCAAATGTTGTTTGGAGTCACGAGCTAGATTTATATAAAAATAAAAACTGCATATAAAAATCTTAAATTATAATCTTCTTATCTTCTTCTATATATAAAAATGAATCGCTGTGCGTTAGTCTCGCTAAAACTCGAGAACGGCTGAACCGATTTGACTAATTTTGGTCTTGAAATGTTTCTAGAAGTCCAGGAAAGGTTTAAACGGTGAGTTGTGAGACTATACAGGTGTCAAATTTTGAGAAAAAAATAACGCGTGTGAAACCGCGCCGGGTCTACTAGTTTGGTTTTAATTTTTTTTTGCATATTTAAATTTTCTATCTGAAAACAAACAAGTACTGAAAAATAACAATGGGTCTAAAGTTGTTGAAACAATTATCAATAATAATTTTTCTTTTTATATAAAGTGTATATATAGGGGCAGACTGAGGGGGCAGACGACGGATAAAGCTATCAATAGGTCGTTTGTAACGGTCTTTAGATGGCTCAACTGTTTCATATGTGTTTTGTATATTTTGTAATGTAATGTAATTATGTACATATTTTATTTTGTTTAATAAAGTACTTATGTTATACATAATATATATTTTATATGCAAATGAAAAATAAAAGTTCCTTTAAATGGTTTTTAATGTCAATACGTCATGGGACAGTAACCGTTTGTTAGCAATCACAACTTAAATTATTATAGTTAAAAAAGGCTTCCTAATTAAATCAGAGCGAAACAAAATCTGCGTGATTCAATCTACTCCCAGTGTTATTTTAAAGGGCGGAGGTACAACCTTGTGATGAGGTGATTGTGCGAGGCTTTGCTAGCTGTGTCCGATTTGCATGCAAATTGAAACACTGGTCAATATTAGCTGACCCGATTGATCTGTTAATGGTCTGTTAAATTAAATCATGAAAACTTAAATAAAAGTTCACGGGCTTTTGGGAAAATCGGGAAAAGTACGCGTGAAATTAATTAAAAGTCAGCATCCACAAAAGGTTAACGGAGAGATATTATATAAACCTACGGATTTCTTTGTTTTACTTTATTTAAATGTTTGGGCGTTTACAGAGCTGGTGTTTTTTCGGTGCGCAATAAACTCAATATTCTGACACGACACGCGCCACTTAGCCAATCTTGTACGAGCGAAGTAGCGCTTTTAAACTCATATTATCGTCTATACGCGCAAATCGTTACAGTCAACCAAATAACTCGTACTGCTCCCAACAAGTTTGACAGAGGCGTGGGGCGTGAAACGTGGATGACCCGGTTTTTTCGCGAAAAAAGGGCAGCCTAGCCAGTCTCTGAGCAGCGCGATGTTTAGAGAAAACTTTTTTACTTCTTTTTCTCTGAATTGACATTACTCTGTGATGAAAAATCAACTGTCAGGCGGTAAACCGTGATTTCAACTAAGCCACCATAAACAAAGAAGTGAAGTGAAGTACCGCCCGGTTTCGCGCAAACCCGCGCCTCTGTTATTTTAGATTTGTTCTACGTTTGCCCTACTTGTTTGCCCCACATTAAAAAAAAAAAACTGCTTCTTCCCTTGTCTTGTTTTTTATTTGTTTTAAGTCTGTGTTTCGGCATCAATACTGACGGACCCTAATCGCGTGATCAATGTGGAATAGGCGCGTTTACACACTTTCGTAATTTCCCATGTAATTAAACGAGATATGAGCGTCCGTAATACCAGCTCAATCAAGCGAGGCTAAAGTACACCAAGTCTGTAAACGTCTTTTATATCAGTTCGTCACGTATATACGGTGGTTCCATTTTGTGTCAATTTGGTATTCCGACAACGTCTCGAACTTTGTCTTGATAAGCAAACTCACAAAATGTGTGTATTTTACTGCCTCTTTATCGTCTAAGTATGATTAATTTTCTCTTTGTTTGTCTTACAGTTCATTTCAGGCCTTTTCGTCTTTATTTCATCGTACACTCATAACACAATTACACACACACATATAAATCTAATGTATGTATACTCATAAAACTCATCACTCCGTAATCTCCGAAGAGAAAACTGTATTATACTCGTTTCCTCTTTATTTACTCGATATAGCTAAGCTGGGTGCCAGTGTTGCCAACTTAATCTTGAATAAAATTCTTAAGTTATGTACAAAAAAGTCGTTTGCTTAACTTTAATTTATTAGGTATATCCCTAATGAAAAAAAAACCCACATGAAATTTAGTTTTTGGTTTGGACCTGCGATTCTCGATCCGAAAATGGATTACGAAAACTTTACTAGATTGCTCGCAATTTTATTTGGAATATCTGGGCTCGAAGCAATGATTTTTTGTATTTAGGATCGAGTGTCAAATCCTTAGATAAGCTAAGGAACAATTATGACAAATAGTTACCTAGTTGACCACGGATGAAACTTTAAAATGTTTGGGATATCTATTTTGAACAAGTTAATAGAATGTTTATATTTGTTCCGTGTTAAGAGTATAAAAAACATTACAACAAATTTTCCGGATCACGAATAACTTACAAATATTTTCAATAAGCTTTTTTAAATAAGCATAACTCAATAAATCTAATAAAGTGTATCATAGACATTATGTTGTAATGGTAGATATACTAACGTGTATGTGTGAAACATTAAATCTAGCAAAGTACAAAGTTGGCAGCACTGGATACTCTGATTGCATGCACTCAAGAAAAAATCCTCTTAACTTTATAGCGCAACCGCCCTTGAGTGGGTTTTAGATTTCAGCAGAATAGCTCGTAAAACCACGCCAAAATGGATGATGTCAATCGAAAATTAATGACAATATCAAATAAAATTCAGATCTTGATCACTTTATTTGGATGTAAACATGATAGGCGTCTAGGAATACGTACCTAATATGAACTATACCAACATGTCCCTTCTTATCAGGTCAGTCCAATTCACCCAAAACAAAAACTGTCTGGCAGAGATTGCTTTTTGAGATAAAGTTCTTGAAAAGACATGATGGCGCCGATTGCTTGTTTGACTACTACCAGCCACCACATCGACTCTTTCTACGTAAATCAAAGTGGTAGAAGCTCGAAACATTCGGAAAACAATTAAAAAAGAAAGCCACCATGTATCAAAGTGAGGTGAGAGCGAGCTTGTCAAACGTCGATTCTTATGCGTCATAAAACTATGAAAATAAAGTTCAAATTCTAAAAACAGCAGTTCACGACAAGACCTTGATCGTTCAATTTTCTTCTTTATCTAGACCATTTGTTCCACTGCACTGTCGAAGCTACAGACGGACTAGAAAATAACCCTGTTTGTTTGTTTGAGAAGCTAATATAGAACTAGTGACAAAAAGCAACATTTCGTATTTAAAGCCTTTTAAAGTCCATTGCGCATCCAAACGATATAAGTAATTTCCAGTTTGTTAAAATCCACTGACTTTACTGGGTTTTATTGTACATTTTGGGACCCGTATGATAAATGGCTTTTTGATAGAGCAGAAAGACAAAGTGTAATGGTAAAAGCAATTGGATTCGGGAAATAAAAACTGGTGTGTCTTATTTGTGCATTACGTTCGTCGAAAGCGAGCGTACACCAAAAAATGAGAGCAAGCAAAGCTGCAAAGCGTAGTCCATAGGTTTTCCGCTAACTTGTCTTATAGGTAAAATATCCACACATCATCAAATTATAAACCGGTGGTATTTGCAACCATCAATAAAAGTATTAATCGAATGCAGAAAAGCATCATGATAAGTTTTTGTTTAAACATTCATCCAATAATCCCATGCTACATGCATGTTATATGTATTTTTTTATTGACAAATCAATTACTAAGCTTTGCTTAATTGCATACAATTACTGATGTTAATGGCGCTTAAAGACTATTTAAACGATTAAATATTTCCAGGTATCGGTTCAATATTGCTTGGCAATTATTCTTTAATATCCCAAAAGTAGGGTTAAGTAAACTACTATGTTTGGGCCGTGCTGACAGCGCTCATCTACAAAAGAAATCAAGGTATTACAAAGGTTCGTACGGGTTCTGCGTGAGAGATTCATGACTATTCAATGTGTTTCTTATCAAGTGGCGAATCTGTGAATAGAACGGATAAGATCCGGTGTGTTCAAAGACTTGCTATGTCCTTGGAATGCCATGTAGGTTGTTTTAAAGCCTCTTCAAGCTTAGGGCATAAAATATTTTCATCTATTTAAAAAAACGGAGTCCACCAATACTACCGTAGTAAACATATAAAAATAAATATTTTTTTTCTACTTTACTACAAGAAGTTGATATGCCGCTATATTATCACGACTCTTTGTGTCGATTGAAGATAATCTCTACACTCCGCTCTACATACTCGTAGCTAAATATCCCTAAAATAGTTATAAACTTACTGCGACATAATTATTTTTATTGTCAAAATCTGTAAGAAGATATCGCAATTTAGCATTTTGTCAAAATCAGACAAAATTCACTTTTTTTTTTATCACACATTAATCAATCAACCACTGGCCTTTACATCTATTACAGATGATTTAGGTGGCGTCAGGTTATGGAACAACTAGATGTTGAAAACTTTTGATCCTGGTAGAGAGGCATAAATAAATAATTTATCGATTAGCCAGTGATGGTACATACTTCAGGCTTTTCACTAATAAAACTGTAACTTCAGATCACATCTGCTAATAATAATTGAGATCTAGTCTAGAAACCGTTTTTATCATCACATTCGAAGTTTCGACAGATGGTATATTCAATTTGATATTCTCAGATATACCCTCCCATGATAAAACAGTCTTGACAAGCAGACGTACGCAGGTACAACTCAACCAAGTACTTACCTATGGGTTTGAACTGGAAACCCTAAGCTCTAAGAATAACAAAGTCGTATGAAAACACTGTTTATTTTCATGAGTTGCGTGTTTATACAGATCTATTTTATTATATTGACCATTTTTGAATATAATATAACTTAAAGAACTACAAAATTTGTTTGTGAAGGGACTTTTTTGTTTTTATTCAAATTCTGCTAAACTATCTAGTAATTGTGTATTTAAGATCTACAATTTATAAAGGTTAGTTCAAACGAAAATAGCAACATCCAAAATATTACAGTTTTTTTAGTCTATTATTATTTAGTTCTATTTTATTATAGTAGTCCGGACCATATTCTAGGTTTGCGAAATTGCACAACTATGATTCCAATAGAGTTTTGAGAGTGATAAAGTCTTAGGTACCTCATCATCAAAGATTTAAGTAAATGTATATAGCGAGAGTTCTACACAACTCACGTATCTTCAGTTTTATATAAAATACTGGTAAATATCTTTGATACGCTCATTATAAATTATTGCTTTTTTGTTTGAGTTTCGGTTGACATACGGACCTTTGACGCCGTTCTACCTTGTTTTACCTCTATACGCGTCAAACAAGTGACGTCACAGTGAGAGAATAGAATAATATCATAATGCTATTTGTATTCATTGAAATAAGCCTATTGTTTCCAAGTTATAATAGGTTCAGTCTAATGTTACTCGGCACCTTTATATACCCAACCTACCTTTGCATTTAATACTCCAGTAACGTTTTCTGATAGTTGCTGTTGCTGGGCCACTGCCACTGCCACTCTCGAGCAAGAGTGATTAGTTTTTAATCTACTGCACCAAATGGCGGATGGTACGTCTTTAGAATTTTAGTTACCCGTGAGCATGCACACAAAAAAGTATGAAGTAGAATTGGTGCAGTAGATCCGGATTCCGTCCCACGACTTTAACGTCGAAAGGCCTTGTTATCACTACACATCAGTGCTCCCAGTTTTGTACCTGCCTACCTTTTCATATCATAAAGAAACGTCTTCCGGTGATCTCAAATGCAGAGGGCTCCGCTAGAGACCGGCTCAGCGGCCGGATGCCGCTATCCGGTTGCTCGACTTTTTACATACACATAGAGATAATTTCAAGCTTTGTATGCCTGAAAAATGTAGCAGTGGATAAATAAAACCAGATTTATTTCAAAGTGTGTGTCAAGCTGAGCAGAGTGTACAGTTAACCAATCTTTGTGGGCTGTGGAACTTATTAAGGTAACGCCACCTATAACCACGATCAAAGTATTATTGTACTCATAACGTATGACTCATAACATTTTGCCGTTAGATTTATTACATTTACTGAGTCGAGTGGTAGATGCAGAAAGTTCTACCACAGTTTTACAATGGCCTGCATACAAATCAAATAACTAGTTATGAAACAACGAAGGAAATTGCCTTTTTCGTAGCTAGTTATGAAAAACAGTTATGAAAATGGACCAACCAAATCAGGAATCAGTTGACTAACTACTTGATACTTTTCATTACGCAAAGACGAAAATGCGATCGAATTAACGATCTTTTACAGGTGTATTTTTTCCATCCTACGTAGGTACTCTACTGTTTACCTTTAGCAAAGCATTCTATTTTATTCTTCAGACGCATTTTCAATTTCCTTAACGTTTTATGAGCCTGTAAAGTTTCTGCTGTTAGCCTGTTGTGATAAAAAATGTAAAAGTACAGTACCCTACTTTGCTAATTATACTTACGTTGTTTAACTTCCTGCAAGTTGTGCTCGTTTTTTTAGAAT